>VDFB02252616.1:131006407-131174046 GCA_007258455.2 Sequoia sempervirens
GATACAAGGTCCACTTCTAGCTAAATTGAGAAATCCGAACCCACAAACCAAAACAATTCCCAACCTTTTCAAAAAATAAATAAAGGGTTCCTTCAATTCAACCCCCCTAAATAACCAACTCAAAACGTCAACAACCAAGTAGCTACTGTCAAAACCATGGTGCCCTTTAGTTATGGTGATCCAAAAAGACAATTCACTCCCTTACCCGATACCCTTCATAACACAATGTACCAACTTCTAGAAGAACAAATGATTACCTTGCCACCCATCAAAACACTCAACCTAATAAGCCTTTACCCCCGAGCTTTAAATCCAATGCTTATTGCCACTATCACTGACAAAATGGACATGAAATGGAATATTGCAATTGTCTTAAACATTTTGTGCAAGACCTCATTGATTCTAGCCGTCTATCCATTGGAGGTGTTAGCTATCAAGGCAATCGGTCTGTTGCCCCTCTAAAGCAAAATTTGTAAATTTTTACCAACCCAATTTCAAAACACAATATTTCATTTGTCAAAGCCAGTGGAACTACAAAGAATGATGTGATGAATGTTGATATAGATGATGAAAACAATACTTTTGTTTTAAATAATGCTATCAATATCAATCCTGTGGAAGAAATGATAGGGGCGATAGATGCCATCCCTTGTAAGGGCCAACCTAAGAATCCTTTTGACATTTCTTTCTCCTCTAAAGACATACTTAAAAATTTTCCTGATGGTCCTCTCTACATAGCCGGTTGAATCTATGAAAATCCCACTAATGGGATACTAATAGATCCCGCCTATGGAGAGAATGTGATCACTGAGGAATTTCTACTTTTGCATGAACTCTATCAATATGAATATGATAGACCGAAAGCATGAATCAAGACACATAGTGGCTTTGCATTCTCTAAGATAGGATCAATCACCCTACCATTGCAAATAGGACCAAAAACATTAGATGCCACATTCTGCATCATCCCAAAGCCGAACCAATTTCATGTGAAGCTAGGCCACCCATGGCTTCGTGCCATGAAAGTTGTCCCTTCGATTGTCCATAAATGCTTAAATTTTCCCTTTGATAATGAGATATTCATTGTTCACCATAGCGGGTTTAACCCCTTGTCATCTAAAGGAAACTTTTCCCTAGATTCTTTTTGGCCTGAGCCCATGGAACCTATCAAGCCAAGGGAATACTTCTTTTTCTTTTCCTATCAAAAGTTCAAGGCAATGAAGATAGCAAAATTATCTCTCTGAAACATGTCCCCACCCAAACCTCCCATCCTAGATGAAACCATGCTTCAACCTAAACAAGAACCAAACAACCAAGACCAACCAACAAAAAAAAATTCACCTACATCATCCAAAAGACCAAGAGACAATGAGAAAAACCCTGTCACACCTCCTAGAATAAAAAAAGTTTACAAAGAAAAAGAGAAAGTGGCTGAAAAACCCCTTGTGTTTCCTTCTGTTCATCCCCTTAAGGAAGAAAAGAAACCTATGGTTGATCAACCCGCTCCTACACAAACATAACTTGAAAAAAAAAGAAAAGAAATAGAGGTGCTAGAGAGTGTAGGCGGAGACGTCGGTCCCTTTCTCACAAGTTACACGAAGAATTAAACAAAGAAAATTAAAATCCAAACTTGAATGAAGCAATGCATGATGACCTCCCTCCCCCATCGAAACAAAATGACCCAATACAAAAACCACAACAAGAGTTGAACTCTTCAATGGACATTATCATTTTACCTCCTGTTGTGCTTAACCTGGATAATGATTACGAGACCACTAAAATCAATGAAGAGGTGCATAATGAATTGAACACATTGTTTTCCTCTTCCATGAGCTTAAATGACAAACCTCCAATAAAGAGTGTTGAACCTGGTGCTTCTCCTAGTTCGACACTTTCCCTTGTCCCTTTGGCTAGTTTCCCGCCCTCAACATACATATAACATGATTGGGAGGCAGATGACTTGCTCATAGGTTGACTCACATTTTCCTTACTAGTCTTTTGAATTTTCTTTTTCTTTTTCCTTTTTGTGATTGCATGTGTGTAATGTGATCCCCTTGTGATGTTTCGTTTGATGTTCTCTCTCTTTGTGACATTCCTCTATCTATCCCTCCATTCCTCTCTATGTCGTGCATCACTTTCTCTTTTCATCTTTATATTTTTCTTGTGTTTTCCTTTTGGGGATGACGCAAGGCATCAAGAAATTCATGTCTCCTTTATGTTGACCCAAAGGGCTTTCTTTCTCTTTTCCTTTTCATTTCATCTTTATATTTTTCTTGTGTTTTTATTTTGGGGATGACACAAGGAATTGAGGCATTCATGTCTCCTTCATGTTCACCCAAAAGACTTTTTTTCTCTTTTACTTTTCATTTCATCTTTATCTTTTTCTTATGTTTTCCTTTTGAGGATGACACAAGGCATCGAGACATTCATGTCTCCTTCATGTTGACCCAAAAGGCTTTCTTTATCTTTTCCTTTTCATATCATCTTTCTCTTTTTTCTGTGTTTTCCTTTTGGGGATGATGGAAGGCATTGAGACATGCTATGTCTCTTCCATGTTGACCCAAAAGGTTTTTCTTTGTTTTCACTCTCTTTGTGTCATTCTTCTATTTCTATGTGTATTTGGGGGATGATGACAGTTCCGATCTCTTAGAAAAAAACATTGCAGAAAAGAACATACTGACCCCAAATCCATAGATCCCTTATGTGTTTGGTGTTTTCATTTTGGGGGAAACCCCTCTCTTTTCTTGTTTTCTTGCATGATGCAACTTTATTCAAAAAGATACGACTTGTCATAGGGCTTTCGAAGTTGCTCTCATGTCTTCTTTCTTGTTTTCATTTTTCATTTTCTACTTTAAATTAATTGCTCATAACATGGTGTTTAGCAATTCCTTTAAAGTGGGGGCATATATTGGCATAATTAGTTTTTATTTTTCCTTTTTTTTAGTTCTTAGTGCATCCTTCTTACTTCATAGGATGCATTTGTCGCTTTGTGGATGACATTGGGTATGATGTCCTTTAGGAGTGTGATATCTCTTAGCATATTACATTCCTCTTAGTGGCTTGATGCGACACACTACGTCCCCTAAGTTGTGAATTTTCTATTCTTTGATTGGTCCTCTCTTGGAGACATTAGGCACAATTTTCCCTAAGTTAAAGACCTCGCATGAACTAAGCAAGACTCCTTTGAACATTTCCTATTTTTGCATTTTTCATTTGTTTATATATGGCCACCATGCATAACACAACTTGCATGCCTGTGGAGCCATCATGTTTGTTCATGAGCTCCAAGCATACAATTTTTTTCTTGTCACATGAAGCTCAAAAAAACATTTTTGTGTGGCACTTTATTAAATTTATCAGGAGGTATAACTTTGGTATGGTTGAGCAGGAAGCCCAATCCAAGGCATGAATTTCCCCATAGCCACTTGTGTGTGTGTGAGTGCATACTACCCATGGGTGTATGTTTCTCACCTTTTAGGACTTCTCACTTGACGAACAACTAGGAGTTTTGTCGCCTCAGAGTGAGTATACATTTTTCTTGACAAATAGCCTAGATCTTATCCACATTGGGATGGAAAAATGGTTGAAGCTTGATCCGATTCTATTCTTTATTTTCTTTTCTCTTTCTTTTTCATCTTTGGCAGTGTATGATTAGCCTTGTTACTGCTCTTTATATCATTTTCAACTGCGTACCTTTGTGCTTTTGTTTGGTTTTCCATTGGATCTTGATCCTAGGGGCTTGATCACCCCTCTTGATTGATGTTGTCTCATCTTGCTAGCATTGGTTCATTGGAACCCCTCTTGGTGCGTGTTTGTCTTCTTTAGTGTGAGTTTGAAGTAGGTTCATCCTCTCACTAAAGTGGGGGCTAAATGTAGTGTCATAAAAGGGATCCTTTTTGCACTCATTTGGGTCCTCCTTGTGGATTTTGGTTTAATGCTACCTTGATTTAGTGTTGTAATGTGGATAACACATTCACATTAGGTCTTGGGCCCTTGTGAACTAATAGATTTTAATGGTGCCTTGCAAAAGTGTTATGAAGTGTTGTAACACTTTCACACTTTTTCGGGGTTTTATCAAATTTTTTTTTTAGATTGCAGGAATCGGGTAGCACAACCCCCTATAAACTGCAGTGCGACTAGTAAAATTTTTAACGTGACTGGCGGTGCTAGCTCGACACGCCCTCTGGTACCATGGGGGTGAGGGAGACTAGACCTCGTGACCAACCTCCTGCTTATAGGGCCCCCACCCCTACCATGGGGTTTTATCAATTAACTAAACATTATAAACATAATTTTAATT
This sequence comes from Sequoia sempervirens, assembly GCA_007258455.2. Lineage (NCBI taxonomy): Eukaryota > Viridiplantae > Streptophyta > Pinopsida > Cupressales > Cupressaceae > Sequoia > Sequoia sempervirens. Next base: position 131,010,708 of record VDFB02252616.1, read on the forward strand.
AGAATTAACATAAATCTTTCCTTATTTGTAGTATTTTAAAGTGTTGTAACAAAATTTCACATTCATCTAGGCTTCTCATTAACAATTTGGATTTCTTATGCTTTAATTGCCCCTATTTTGCATCCACAAGCCTCATTTATTGCATCTTTTTGAGGATAATCTCGACAACCAGTAACCAATCATAAATTTTTAGAAGTTATTGGCTTGTGTGGCCAAGATTTAGTGTCTGGGACTCATTCACCACCTTGGGTGAATGAGTCCCACCTAGGTCTTTTTGGCCCCGATGCAGGTTTCACACATTTCTAGACACTTTTGATTTTTGGTCCCATACATTATGCGTGATGGGACTCATTTTCCACCTTGGGCGAATGAGTCTTGTGTGACCAAAATTCAAATTTAAATCAAATTTTTGGTGGCATTTTATTCTCCTAGATCTGATGTTGACTTGTAGTGTTGTAGTTTCTTGAATTCTTGCATAATTGAGTATAAATACAAGGTTCTTTCTCTCATTTTTATCCCAAGCATTCAAATATTCATACCTAGCATTCAAGAGAGTTCACACGAGAATTCAAGGCATTTCAAGGGCATATTATCAAGCATTCAAGAGAATTCTTCAATTGTTAATCATCATTTCAAAGATTGCGTGCATCATGTTATTTTCTACAGCTAACAATTATGATGTAGGATTTATGATTCAAGCATGCATTACATTCAAGATCAATCAACATCAAGCTAGAGTCCAAGTCTACATCCATTGGAGCCATTACTTACATGTTTGTATCCTTTTATTGCAAGGGTTTGGTGAGTTGCAACATTTTTATTTTTTCATTCATCATTCTCTTTCCACATTTCATTATTTCAAGGTTTAATTACCAACAAGGGGTTTGACCAAGGAAAACCCCTTTTCACTAACCCCCACAAAATTTTCCCCTCTTCTTGTGTGTGATTTGCAAAGCTAGGTTGTAGATTTTCCAAGGAGAAAATTTGGAGGAAGGTTATCAAATCCCTAAAATTGTCATCAAGCCTTGGAGAAGCTTGGAGAAGGCCTACAAGTGTCAATTTGTAGTTTTGGATCCAGAAACTAGTTAGGAAGAACAAAGTAGACCGAGAGGCACAAAATACACTTCAGAATTTCTAGAAAAGTAGAAATGGACTGATTTAGCACTATTGGCAAATAAGTCCCACTGTACAGGCCTGAACAAGAGTTTTGCATATCTAGATACCCTTTTGGCTGAAACTTGCTCTAGATCATTTTCTAGAAAACTTGACTGATTCACTCAGCCTGGCGTATGAGTCCCATCTAACTTCAACAACACATTTTCTTGGGATCCATACCTCCATTTTTCCTTCTTTAGTTCTCTAGGTGCACACTTTCAGTTTCATGACACTTTTCATTATAGTTTTTTCATCTTTCTAGGTCATTTAGCATTCGTTAGCATATCACATTATGTTTTCCAACATTTCCTTTTCCAAGTTTATACTTGGTGGTGAACCCCTCATTAGACATTATTCAATCCCTAAAACCTTCCCTTTGTCAGATTTCAATCTCCTTTGAAATCTCAAGGGTTTCTTCTTGAGTGAAAGGTTGAAAATTAGTCTTTGGTCTTTCTCCGTTTAGGTCCAAAACCCTAGAAGCCAAAGAAAGCACCGCTCCCATTTTTCACCATTTTAATTATGCCTTAGTTGGCCCTTTAATTCATTTTCCAAGCCTATTTAATTACATTTTTTGAAGGAGAAACCCAACATTTCCTAATGCCTAAACATAACAGTTTACATTGACAAATGTGTGTCCAAGGTTTATGAACCTAGGACCCATTCGCCCATGGGTGAATGGGTCCTCCCTAAACTTTACCTAACCTAAATATAAATTATGTTTTTGGTGATATTTTAATGATTTCAAATCTATAATTCAATGTTGGCTTGTGATATTTGAATTTTAGGAAATTAAAGATACATACCTATAAATATAGGGCTATTTTCTATGTTTCACCTAGAGTTTTTATGCAAGCATTCCTAAAGAAAATATTACGATTAAAGGCCATCAAGAGTAGAAATATTAGAGATTTATTACAACATTCAAGATCCATCTATCATGTCAAAGTCTTCTTGCATCATGGATGTCTTTAGAGCTAACATTGTGATGTAGGTTTCATGATGAAATCAAGCATTCAAAGCATCATTTCAAGCAAGATTCAAGTGTTAAGATCCACATCCATTGAAGCAATCTCATGAAATTTCCAGACTTCCTAAGATCTCCATTATCAAGGTTTCAATAAAGGGTTTGTTGAGTGGTAACATAGCATTGTTCATTCTTCATTCCATCTTTCATGCTTTATTTAAATTCAAGGTTTGATTACCAAAATGGGGTATGACCAAGACAAACCCCTATTCACTCAAACTTAACCATATTTTTTTTGTTCCTATGGACTTCTCTAGCTCTTCTAGGGCTTTTCACCTAAAATGAGTGAGATAGGGCCCAAAAATGCTAAGGGTTCATTCAAATTATGTTATGTATGATTTTATCTAAGCTAGATGAAGTAAACTAAATGCACTTGACTGATTTAAATGAGTGATAATGAATGCAAAACTAAGATTTAAGCTTTGTTTGAAAACACACTATGATATGCAAACAATGAACTAAAAGATGAAATAATGCAGAACAAAAAGAAATGGGATGAAATAGAGTGCACGTAGGAAAGAATTGAGAAATATGGAATGTTGTGAATGTTTTTCGAAGTTACTGAAATTTCACAGTGGGACTCATTCACCTTGGGTGGCGAATTAGTCCCACTTTTGATGAAATCTATTAGGAACAAGTTTCTGACTGTCGGGATCTGAAATTTGATAAAATCTAGATTTTCAGTCCTAAGGTGGGAATCATTCCCCATTGATGGTGAATTAGTCCTCTCCCAAAATTTTGAGAAATCAAAAGACAACTCTACAACACAGATCTGGAAATATCTGCTTGTCGGGTTGCTGAAGTCAATTTCGCGGGAAACATACAAAAAACCTTCCCAAGCTTGAAATAGAGTTGATTTGACTTGAAGCACCTAGTTGACTTATTCTTCCACTTTTCAACACCTAAATGCTTGATAAATCTGCATACAAAACACATGCACAAAGGGAAAAAATGGTTGAGGGTTAGCAAATAGGGGTTTTCCTTAGTCAAACCCCACTTTGGTAATCAAACCCTTAATGATGAAATGAAATGAAAGAGAAAGATAAACTAATAACATGCAAATGCTATCAACTTACCAAACCCTTGATAATGAAATTTTGAAGATATGTCAATGGTTTCCTTTTGAATGTTTGATTGATGCTTGATAAGATGTTGTAAAGTGCTTGAATGATTGTATAATTGTGTGAGATTTCTTGAATGAATGAGGAGATATAAAATGAGGTGAAAATCACTTATTTATACAATATTGTGCCTTAGTAACCCATTCATACCTCATCACAAGCCAACATCAAGTATTTTTGAATAAAAACTCAAAAGGAAATTTAAAATATTTTGAACTTTGAGCCAAGAGGGACCCATTTGCCACCCATGGTGAATGGGTCCCACCTTAGGCTTGAAAGTGGGTGTCAAGATTTAAGTCACATTTAATGTTGTTTGTCAGGTTTACATTAAAAAATGCACTTAATTAAGCCTTATAAGGGCATAAAGGGGTAAAATAAAGTATAAGAAAGGTGTAAATAGTGAAATTATTCCTAGAAAAATTTGAAATATTGTTACAAGACTTTACAACACTTCAAAATAGGACTTGATGATGAGTAAAAAGGTGATTTTTAGGTGAATTGTAATGAATAGAGTCTAGAAGAGTGTAGAAATGTTTTACAACACTTCACAACACCTTCACAAGATGTCGTTACTTGAATTTTAATACCTAAATATGCATGTTCAAGCCATGTTACATCATAAAATCAAAGAAAAATAGATCAAACACCATGAAATGAGACCTAAGAGGCCATGAAAACGACAAAGGGCTATTTTTCTATGACACACAAACAAAAAAATTTCTCTCTTGTATGTGTGATTACAAATTTAGGTTGAAGAAGGTTTGAAGACCCTTTTGAAGAGCAAGATTTACAAAGTTGTCAAAGTTGTCAAAATTGTTGTCTTCTCATAGAAACTAAGATCTTAAAGTCATTTATGACATTCTAACTATGAAACCTGGACAAATTAGAAGATTCATATCTGCATCAAATGATCCTTAAAACTACAAAAAAATCCCGCACTTGGATCGATTGGCCCATGGGAGAATGAGTCCCATATTTGCTTTTGAAAAGGAACTTTTGGTGATTGGTACACATGTTTCTCCCCTTCTCTGATCTACAATTTGATTTTTGATTCTGTGAATATTGAGTTTAATATTGTTGTTTCAAGTGTTAGATTACATTTTGGTGTTGATTTGCTATTTTTAGTTTTTCTCCCCAAAATGTTGTTTGACCTTGACCCCCATCCTCCAGTAATAAGGAAATCTAAAGATTCCGACTTTGAATTGACTCACTTAAGGGTTGATAATAAATTCATTTTGTGGATCTCATTTCCTAATGAAATAAAGGAAGATAGGTTTCATTAATACCCAAACCTATATTTTTTATTTTGTTTCACTTTCTACTTCAATTACCATAAACAAATTTTATTTTTAAACAAACTCCATTTCTAAAAGCACTACACTTTTCAAAGCTTAAATATTTGAATCTTTAACCTCCTACAAACCCTTATATCAATATTTGAATGTCTCAATCAAAATATGAAAAAAAAATGGAATGCTCTACCTTGTAAAACACAACAACAAGAATTATTGGCTCGACTTTGTGACAATTTTCTAATCATTTTCCCTAATCTCTATGCAACATTTTCAATGCTTTATTGCATCTAAATGTACTTGATCAATGTATTTTTTTGAATAAGCATTGATTCTCCCACACCAGTCTACCTCAAAATAAGATTGAAGATTTATCTTTGTTGGTCAAACCATTCACAAATGTGGTAGGGATGTTTTCATTCGCAATCTTCAATGCATTTTACACCTAGATAGAAATCTTCACGTCATCACTAGTAACCCCCATTCTTTCAATGATTTTCTTCCAACTCACACAGGTTTTTTTCTTCTTCTTGCACATCCTTGCAATGTAACACCTTTTTACATTTGTAAATTTCAACCCATAGGCATATGATTTGTATTTATCTAATAATAATGTTAAAATGGTAGAAAAAATACATAAAACCACATCAAACCATTATTTCTCAATAAAACATAAAATTAATTTGATTAATGATTCATCAGATCATTTAAATACAATGTTCATTACAAATGGTTATAAAGCATTGCATTCTCGTGAACAACCACTCCAAATTCCCTTATGGGAATAACTCCTTAAAACTAACAACTAACTATTAACTAATTTATTTTGTGTAAACCTTAATTTCCTAACAAATGTTTCTCAAGCATTTTACCTATCCTTTCAATGAATACCTATCCATAAGGTGATGTAACATTTTTTTTTTTTAATTTTCAAGGTGTTGCATTCAAGTGAAAATGTACCTTGTCACAATGTATTTTTGTTAGGTCATATGCCTATCTACAAGCTTGTATTCGTGAAGGATATGTATAATCAAAATTTCATGATTAAAAGAATAAATTTGTGGGTTTAGAAATTTTAAACTCCAGTTTTAAAGTATTTCCTCTGACCAATTATGTCATGTACTTAATCGCTTTATGCTCAAAATTTATCTTTAAGAGATCATTTCAAGAAATTTTGATTAAGAAAATATAGCACATAATTTTTATTATTAATTTTGAATGTGGAAAAAAATAATATCTAATGTGGATCCTTTTAAATTTGAAAGACATGAAAAGTTGCATAAATTTATTTATCCTTACTTCTTTTAGTACTTATAAATTATCTCAAAGAAATAAATAATAATGTCCTTTTTTATTTTCCACACAAAATTTCTAAAATAAGACCTCACAAAACCCACCTTATATCATTTTTGCTTAACTAGATGTTATCTTCTCTATCAAAATTTGAATTTTAAGGGATATTTGGAAGGGAGATAAAACTATATTTAAACAAAAAATAGTTTTGCTCCATTTTCCCTATTAAAAATTACTATTAAAAATATTAAAAAAATCTATATAAAACACTCTTCTCATAGATTTCTTTTTTTCTTTTAGGTGTAAATTTGCACTTCCAAAGAAGGATTGTTCTCTATAAAATTTAATTCAGCCAAGAATTGATTTTCCTCCAAAATTTTAATTATAACATATAAAAAAACATACTTTAATTTGGCACACCTCTCACAGTTTATGCATATTTTTAAAATTTGTGGTACAAATTTTTTACTCTTCCACTTTCAAGGATATATAGTCTCTTCACCTACCTTCCATTTTTTTGAGATGTTTTTTATTATAAAATCAAGGGTTAGGGCCTTGATCCCAAACATAGTACCATAAAAATAGGACAAAAAGCTCAAAAGTTCAACCACAACACATCCACAAAACATCAAGCCACCAGTCCTAATAGACCAACTAAAAGTTCAAACACAACAAGAAAAAATAAAATGATAGTCTAAAACATGTTCAACATAAACAAAAGGAGACTAAAAATGAGATGGAACACATGCCAAATAACTAATTAGGCATGTAGGCCCCAACACAAGAAACCAGAAATCATTAATCCTTTTTACTATTAATCAAATCCCATTCTTTTGTTAATGTTCTAGCTCCTTGTTCTATGGGTCCTCTACATCTCTAACATATTCATCCTCCTACTTATCCTCTTCCTCTAATGGTGCCATCCTTCATTTTATTTTCTTGAATTTTGCTTGGCCATTGAGGGTGCCAAAGATTGCTTTGCCCATAATAATGTAGGCTATTCCAATCAGTCTCCTAAAGGTATTGTCCAACCTATTTATTTTATTGTGTAGAGATGTTATCAACTCATTTTCTTGTTGTTTTTTATTAACAATCTCCACTTCCTTCGTAGGACTCCCAATTACGGTAAAATTTACTTATTCTTCATCTTTTTTTTCTTATTTTTAGCATTCTCTTCCTCTTTCTCTGAATCTTTGAACACCCCCTACTCACTACCATCTTCCTCTTCCTCCTCTTCCGAGTTGGAAATATCCTCTTCTAGCTTTTCCCCTAGAACCACCTCTAGCTCGCTCTTGCTTAGGTCTAAAGGCTCTTCTTGAATAGGGATGTATACCTCATATGATGGATCATCTTCCTCCTCCTCAAAGGATGATATTTTTCCTTTTGTGTTATGGCTAGCCAATCTAGCAAATCTTCTCTCCCCTTTACCGTTGCTTGAGTCATCTACATTCCCATCATCCCCTTCATCCAGAATGCCAATAGTGACTTTTTTAGCTGTCATGGTTTCCTCAGAGGGTTGATTTTTTTATTTCATGTAGGAGATTTTGATTAGAGCCTTCATAGATTGGGTGGGTCAATAGGAAAGGCTATCTTCAACATAGATATTTTTAGTGGCCGAGGGTTTAGCCTTAGGGTTCATCAGTTTTTTAGGAGGGAAAAGTTGTTTTGTTTCAACAAGCTATTCAAAAGTTGTTCTTTTTCAACAACTTGTTCAACAGGTTGTTCTTTTTTCGAGATTTTAATGGTGACATGCCATTTTTCTTTTATAAAGGCAGCTTTTACCACCACCCAAATTTTTCTTCCATTTGTGATTCTCCTTGTCCCTTTTAAATTCGTTGATGTTTAATTTTGTTGACAACTATTATTTGTAGTGGCATTTGTTAGAAACACATATATAAGTTTATATTATTCAATTATAAAAAAAAAAAAAACATTCTCCTTTTTGGATATACTATGTTATGTTATTTTTTGTGCAAGCTACTCTATACAAGAGGCTCTTGTAGACTAGTGTGGTATTCTCAAATTGCTGGTATCATTTTCTTCCTCTCTAACTATTGTTTTTGCTTAGATTTTTGAGTGGTATTTTTCCCATGTTATTTAAGATGAAAATATATTTTAATATAATGTAATTCTAAGGCTTCCTCTTTTGTTTATCTATGCATACTTTGACTAATATGTATGCTTGTTGAAAATTAATGTCATTCTTAACAATATTCTACCAAAATAGAAAACACTATGAGAGCATTGTAATGATTGTACTAATTGACACTTTATTTTTTATCGTTGTTAATGAATCAATAGTTTTGACTGTTGTAATAATGTGATGTTTTAATTTAAACAATGTCAACAATTACATGGTATAAACTCTTCTATTTTTTTAGGAAATGTTAACATTATAAAATTTGTGTTTGTGCAACTAATTTTTCTTTCAAAACAAATATATTTTTATTAGTTTAGATAACATTATAGAATAATAAATCAGATATAAGAAAATTAATGAAAATCTACATGTACAAATAATAAAAGAACACACCAACTATACTATATTTAGATTTTCTATTTTAATTACAATACTAAATGACTATTACAAATATCTACACATCTTCAATAACAATTTGTCCCATAAAAAACTCACTGTTAATTATCAACACAAACAAAGAAAGCATTAAACAAACACTCTATTAACTACACACTCTAGCTTATAAACCTAACAAAGACACCTATCACAGAATACTTGCTTAACTAGGATATTCAGTAGCGAGCCTCCATTTAGGGCAGGCAAACAGCGGATTTTTTCTGAGAACAGTTAATCCATAATCTTCCGCCATATCTACCTCGCCCTCCACAGTCGAATCAAAGCAGTGAAGTAGCTGAGCGAGTGCCAACTCACTAATAGAGAGACCCATGGAGATCCCAGGGCATCCTCTTCTTCCTGTTCCGAAGGGCAGCAAATCGAAGTCCTGACCTCTCACATCCTTATTATTGCCCATAAACCGCTCGGGCTTGAACTGATGAGCATCCATTCAAACGTTTTCATCCCTTCCCATCGCCCACACATTCACAAATACCCTCGTCTTTGGCGGAATGAAATATTCTCCCACGCTCGAACCTTCCATCGACTCGTGGGGAAGCAGCAGAGGAAGCGGCGGATGAAGTTGAAAAGTTTCTTTCACCACGCATCGCAAGTAGTCGAGCTCCATAACGTCACTCTCCTTTATTCTGTGACTTCTGCCCACTGCAGATTCCATCTCTTGCTGCGCTCGTGCCAACGTTGCAGGATTCCTCAGCAATTCACTCATCGCCCACTCTAGCAATGTCGCCGATGTTTCCATTCCCGCGTTTAACATATCCTGCACACATATAATATATTTCCTGAAGAGTATACACATTTCCTCTGGGGATAGCAGAAAACAAAATAGTTTAAAACAATATGTGATCGGATTTGTTCAAGCCAAGACAGCCTTGATTCTCAGACGTACCAAAATCACGGCTTTGATTGTGGTTCGTGAGACTGTCTGGGTCTCCGTTTCCGCCATGCTGAGAAGCACGTCTACCATGTCTTTAACACGATCTTCGTTCGGTTTTCCTTTATCTGATCTCCGATTGATGTGCTAGTCGATTACTTTTTCAGCAAATCCGTCGAATATTTTGTGAACAGTTTGCATGCGATGACGGAATCCTTGCAAGTCGAGGCAGTCGAGAGAATGAATGAAATCGCCAATGCAAAATGCGCCGGCCACAGCAAACATCTCTTCAACCATTTGTTTGAAGCCATGACCTCCGTTCAAGTCGTTGTCGGAGTACGTCCTGCTGGCAAACATTCTGCAAGTAATATTTTGTGCGAGGGTAGAGAGTCTCTTCTTCACATCCACACACTGCGCTCCGTCCCCGCTTTCCGACCAGATGGAGTCAATCATGGCAGATACTTCTTCCTCTCTCACAAAACTGAATGAATCGATTCTTTTCACTGTGAGCATCTCCACCGTCAACAGCTTTCTCATGTGCCTCCAGTACGCTCCATAGCGGCTAAACGCCACGTCTTTATAATCATAGCATATAAATTTCCCCACTGCACAGTTTGGTCTGGTTGCAAAGACCAAATCATGGGTTTTGAAGAACTCTTTCGCCATGGCAGGCCAAGACACCACAACGGTGGGGACGGAGCCCAAGCGAAGAAACACAATGGATCCGTACTTCTTTGCCAGCGCCGCTAGAGCCTGATGAGGAAGGCTTCCCAAGAGATGGAGACTTCCTATGACAGGCCATGGACGTGGTCCGGGGGGCAATTTCAATTTGCTGCCATTGCTCTTCAGCTTGCACAGAAAGCAGAAGAGGAGAAAGAAGATCCCAAATCCTATGGTGACGGGCTCATTCAGGAAGCAACTCAGCGATTCCATGCTGCGAGAAGAGGGAAACCCGCAAGCCTACAATCAATTGAAACCCACAAACAAACCATTTTAATACCGTCGGTAAGGTTTACGCCCCCACCACGACCCAATCGCCAGTCAATAATAAAATCTTTAAATAAAAGTAACAGTTGCGTCACGGGTGCATTTCATCACTGTAGGTTCTGAATTCTACCACAACGTAGATAACGATCTGCACGTAAGTTAACCCTAATTATATCCGATTGTTGATAGACTTCTGTGCAGTACTGTTAGTTTCATAGGCATATAAACCGTTGAAAAATTAACTTAAGAATCAGACGTTGTGGTAAAATCTCTCAAATTCCCTACTTACCATGTCTACTGATTAATTGGATTTCGTATAGATACCATTAAGATGGAGACATCGGGGAATTGGATTCTTCTCATTGCCAGTGAAATAGAGCCCAGAGAAACGGTGAAACTCACCCGAGAGAAAGTATAGTCTCCCGAAATTCTACTCTAATCTAACTTTGCCATAACCATGTCGGTTACTGCTACACTCTCGAGCAGTGGTGGGAGTTAAGATCCGTACCGCATTGGTTAGTCCGGGTTGGATTACCATGATTGGGTATGGAGTTCAGAATTGTCGGTCAAGAGCCTGAATAGAAATTATTTCCTAGCTGATAAGCTGATAATCATCCACGACCACAAACGATCCATCTTTGGAGCGAGCACTAGCTCATAATCAAAACGACCACAAACGATCCATCTTATGCCCACGATGTAGTATTTCAAAGAAAACCAATGACAAGGATGTTAGCGATTACGTATCCCAAACAACAAATAAAATTGAACAATAAAGATATGATGTTGAAAGGAATGGTTTTCTATAATTATAAATATTAGGGGAGAGGGGTCCATAGGGGAGCGGGCTTCAATAGTGGTGATAGAAGTAGTCCTTAGTGGTCCTCATAGTAGAGCATCTTGATATGCAATTGCAAAGCACTTTTTATCCATAAACTACACAAACTGGCAAATCATGTGCTGCCACATTGGCGCACCAATAAAACATGACTTAGTGCACCACTATCGGTCTCACTTTTTTTTCTTAGCCTTTTTTAATACCTTAACAAAAAACATGCTGATGTGGCATCATATTTGATGATGTGATCCTAAAATTAAATTTTTTAGGTAGGTGAGTTGCCAAATAAACTGTTGTACAAAATTGGGACTCATTTGAAATTCCATGTAGGATTTTGAGAAACACGAAGTTAGGGTGCTCCACTATGGGCCCCTCTCCCCTATACTATAATAGTCATTAATTTTAGATTCAGGATTTCCTTGCCGAACCTAATCTCGTCAGGTTTTGTCATTTATTTATATAAAATAATAACAAAAATACTTTCAACATTATCAAAAATGAATCTTTAAGAGGTTAACAGGTAGACATTTTCAATGTAAGTATGGTAGAAAATTTTATATATAAAGGAGAAGAGTATTATTTAATGCGATAAACTTCTGTATAGTAAGAACTCCATAAACATCAACTGCTATATTTATTTTCGATAGTCCTTCACTTTCAATCACTACATTGTCCATGAAAATTTCCTTAAATGAAGTGTCAAGAGTGGGGGCCTTTGAAAATACAAGATATGGGAAGAAGGGATGCTTTCAAAATAAGGTATTCTCTACTTCAATCTTAAAACTATCATACTCACGTCTTTATACTCCGTTTTAATTCTAATTTTCTATCTTTAATTGAAATCAAAATATGTTTTAATAAGCTCTAAGGATGTATTCTTCATATTGTACATAGAATATTTTTAAATATAAGATATAGTAATATGTTACACAATTTTATATTAAGGGTAATAAAGTTGAAATTTAAATTTAAGGTTTATTTTTAAATGTTATAGAGTTCATTCCAAATCGCGTATATAAATTTGGATAGTGAAATAGTGAATCATTAAATAGAGAGTCCATAATTTAAGATTAGTGTAATAGGAGAGTAATAATGAGAAGTAAATGATAAATGGATAGGAAAAGGTTAGGTCATGCACCAAACTAAGCAAAAGAGTGTGCCACTTGTCACTATATAAATGTGTTAAGGACATTCTCTAAGGTGCACACAAGTCTAAAATGAAATCAACATTAATATTCTAATTTAATATTACAACTAATAACAATTCATTATAAACCTATTAATCATTGAATTTTATTGATAAGGTTATTTTTGGTTCTTTTTACATTAACATATTGACCATTATAGATTTATTTACTATATAGAAAGCAACAAAATGAATATAATTTTACAATTAGCATAAATTTTTCATATTCCATAGAGTTATTTAACAAGTTCCTAAATTAATTATCTATATTTTTGTATAGTTAAATTTAGATGCTTGTTTTTTATTAAAAAAGCAAGGAAGGGTCCTCATTAAATAAGTAATATAATTAATGTTTATATCATTTTCAATATTAAACACATGAATGTAGGTATTTTGGGAAAATCGTAAGTGTGAATAATTAATCTATTCATTATACTTAAGTGTACTTAGGTTGATGAGGTTAAACAACATCTTGACTAACCGAATGTGCAAAATTTAAAAATCTATAGGTTACCAAGATATTTGGTTAACCTTATGCACAACATTTTGAAGTTGGAAGACTTTCCATCTCACCTCAAATGTCACTCAACATTTGACACACAAGGTTGATGACTTGGTCATAGAGGTTATTGGTTTGCACACTCCAAGTGTTTCTGAGGTTGACACCTATATGACACTGTCTACTTTTTTTGAACCACATCACGGAGAACTTGTCAATCCATCTCATAGGTGGATTGCATCTTCCTTGCCTATATATGAATGACTTTGTACACAATGTAATTAGGGTCGCCTAAATACAATAGTTGCATATTGTTCATTATGCTTTATCTCCTATCTCCTAGAACTTTGTAATTCTAATACGGTGTCAACACGTGGATTGGAGACTTTTCAAGCCATTAAGTGAACAATTTTATTGTTTTTAAGTTGTTTCGACCCCACCTCTGTCTCAGTTTATGGCATAATCTCTGGTCTAGCATTTTTGGCCTTTGAATCTGCAATCCTAGGCGTTGAAATTTGTAACCCCTGCAATTTAAATTGCAGTTTCTGCCTTTCTATGGAAGGCTCGCTTAAGGGGGAGCGTCCAGTCGCATAGGCCATGTTTCGTTTCACAGGCCATTTGATTGTCTTGAAGCCCCGATTCATAATTTTCGAGGCTGTGTGTGAGCTTTTGGAGCGGTTCGGGGTTTATTTGGTGGCCGTAACTTTGTGCAGGCCGTGCGCAGCATACCCGCGCATGAAGTTCTTGTCTCTTTGCGTGCACATATACTACACAGGAAGTATTTGTGGTAGGCCCCTCAAATGCCTGCACGTGGGAGGGAAGATCCCTGTGGTGCGCGAAAACTCCAATTGGGTGCAGAAGGGTGAATTCTTCAGCAAAGGCGGTGACTATCCCCACAAAAAAAATTGTAGAGACATGCGCTGGTCAAACAGACCACGATTTTGTGTGGGCCTTGGCACAATTTGTCTTCTACAGAGGCGTCTATACCAGGCGCCGTGAACAATGACCCACACATTTAAATTTGCTGGTGTTTTTTTGTTTGCAGGCCGCGCTCAACTATAGTGTGAGTTTTTTGCATTGCATTTTTAGAATTGACTCTGCGTTTCTACTGCAAGAATCACCAACAACAGACTGCACGACCAGACAAAGCTCCCTCAAACCCGCAGCCCACACTTGGACTCAGACCCGCATGCATTTTGCAGGCTGCGCCCTGCATATTTGGAGGCAGCGTTTCAAATTTGGAGGTCGGCATGTGGGAGCGTGTAGGCATGTGGGTTTAATCTTATGGCTCTTGCCATGGCCGAGACTCGATCCCTAATCGCCTTTAAGCACTCCAATGGTAGCATAGTCGTCACCACCTACAATGTCACCAACGCCAATCTCAACGACCTTTTCCTTCATGAAGGCATGAAGGAGGCAGACGAAATTTCTGCGGGCTTCCACTTTCCAATCGCCTTCAATAGGATGCACGCTTTTTTCGATCGGATCGTAACATATCTACCCCTAAATCTCTTTAATTTCCTACGCCACGCCCCTCTGACTCGGGCTTGACTCGGGCTATTATTCATAAATCAATGCTTCATGTTGATTGATGTTTATTACATTTGTTATGTCTTAGCAATTTCAATAGTAAATTTGCTAGTTTTTTTATATAACATTATATGTAACAACTACTGTAACCATTAGCATTAGATGTACTAGTTAGAGGTTAGTTAATCTTTCAAACCTCTAACTATTAGGGACAAATTTTATGCTACTGTCAATTGTCAAATTCACATCAAAATTTGTAAATGAGAGGTCATTCTTTTTTGTCATAATTGGCAAAAGGGGGAGTTGATTTTTTTGCCATAGTTAAAAATTTGCAAAAGACAAATTCAATTCTTTTTGCAATGAATTTGGAAAAAGGTGGGAGCGGGGTGGGGGGAGGGGAGGGTCATCATAATGAGGGTTTTAATTTCATGTATTTTGTCTTTTATTGAGGTTTGCAAGACATAAACTAATCTATTTCCGTCTCATGACAATAAACTTTGAAGAACTTGTAACAATAACAAGGTTGTAAATACACTCATATATAGTGCCACAAATTGAATGTGTGTTCCATAGGGAGGGAATTTGGTAAATTTTGTACATGGATTGAATTATAAAGTGTAATGGGGGGCTATGCCATCATAACATGGATCCTTGTGATTCTCACCTCATGTGAGTGTGTCTTGGAGCACACCTTCTACATCTCTACATTCCTTACACACTCTCAATCTCAACTATTCTAATTATATTCTCTTAGCATTAAGGGGGGACTATGATGTGTTATGCTAATGCTTCTTTCAATGAAGCAAATGATGAATCTTCTTTTCTAGAAGGCTTCATGAACCTTCTATCTTGATCTCTCAAATGGGATTTTAATTTAGTGGATCAAAGCTTGAGATTATAGTAGTCCTAATCACAATACTATTTGTGTTATCGACTTCACAGAGTTTGATTGACTTTGTGTACATTGGTTGAGTAGTGTTCATATGTTCACTCATGCAATATTTTGTATCTCACATCTTGATCTACATTTATTGGAGATTGATTGATTCTAGTACCCACTAGTTCATCATTGGTAGAGTTTACAACTTTGACATGCTTCAAGAGTTCATCATCATGTTCCTAACATCAAAGGACATATTTTTAAAAAGTTAAATCCTTATAATTCTCTTTTTTCAAGAGGATTTTTGTTCCCATTGGGTTTTCTCCTTTACTCCACTTTATGAGAGAACACATTGTACATGGGTACCTAACATGGCCTCTAGTCGGGACCCATTTCTATTTATTTGTACTTTTTTTTATCTCCCCAAGTATCACTTATGTGGGGTGTTAGTGTGAATAATTAATCTATTCACTATATTTAAGTGTACTTAGGTTGATGAGGTTAGAAAACATCTTGTCTAACTGAATGTGCAATAATTAAACCTCTAAAGGTTACTAAGATATTCAGTTAACCTCATGCACACACCTTTTCAGGTTGATGACTTGGACATAGAGGTTGTTGGTTTGCACACTCTAAGTTTTCCTTAGATTGACACCTATAGGACAGTTGTCTACTCTTTTGTGCCAACCCATCATGGGGCACTTGCGAATCCACTTCATAGGTGGATTGCATCTCCCTTGCCTATATATACAAGGCTTTTTACTCAATGTAATTTTTGTCGACTAAATACAATAGTTGCATATTGTTCATTGTTCTTATCTCTTATCTCCTAGATCTTCCTAATTCTAATAAAATTAGGTATTTTGAAAAAGGACTTTGATTTTTAAAATTTATATTAAAAATAATTGATATGAGTATATGAATTTCTAGGGTTATGATATAAGTATATGAGTTTCTAGGGTTCCATAAAATATCTTGATATATGAAAATGATATTTTTGAATTGAAAAAGATTGGAATGGTGTGTGAAACATCAAATATTATTTTACGATTAAAGAGCAAGTGAAATTTTGTCTTATAGAGATACCTTTTGGAACATTTATCTTAATCTCACTAATGAGCTAAAGTCACCTCTTTTGAGAATATTTTGGCTTTCATGTCCAACTAAACTTTTGAAACATGAGAAAATGACTTAAATCAATGTCTAAATAAGTCACATACTTTTTTTTCCTAAATGAAATCTTTATAAAAAATAAAGATTGATAATTAATTATTAGATACCACTAAAGGGGATGAATTTGAATAATGACATTGGAATGGAATCTAGCCTAGTTATCCAGGGATTGAATACTTATAGGCCTTACATAAAAACGAGAAGCATTCATAATCTTGGTTGATATAGAGGCCACAAATTTGCATCTTTCAACTTAAGCCATTAAATTAATATTTCACCATAAGAATTTCTTCAAAAATTCTAAATCCTATGTGATATTTTATAGGGTTCGTTATCATGTAGGACTCAAATGATCTAACTTGCGAATAGTGCATGATCTCTAGGTCTATTAGCTCGCATCCAAACATCCTTAGTTGTATTGAAAATATTTTAAATAACTCTAAATTTCAAGATAATTTAGAATAAAAACCTTTATGATGTATGGAAGGCTTAAGAACATTAGATATTAGTAGTTATGAATGAGCTACCTCTAAATTATCTACCATGGATATTTCACTCATGGTCATGGATTTAGATACTAAGGGTTTAGACATCAATTAAAGAATTAATTTAGTTCCTTTTTAGTTTTTCAATGTCTATCACACCCTTATAATACCAATAGACATACTCCTTTTCATTAGGAAAAAATATATCATCAAACTCTTTGCATTTAACCAAAATTATACATATGAGGCGATTTGAATTGAAAAGAATATTGAAATATATATGGTTTGAGAGACCATACATAATATTTCCAATATTTCCTTTCTAGCAATGATAATTGAGGAATGAAACTAGATAATTAATTTACCTCTACCTCTACCAAATATAAAACTTACAAATTTAAATTATAGATTTGTATGCCTTTGTGTCTTGCTCTTAGAATTTAGTTTACTATTTATTTTCAATAAATACTTATATTTATTTTTGAGTGTGGCTCTTAATTTGTGGCTTCTACTCACTTATTTTTATAATTAGGATTTTATTTTATGTATCTATAGTGTATAAAAGGTATTTTTCAACAAAGTAAATAATAAGCAATAATTGAGTATGCATTAGAATTTGAACTATAAAATTGTAATATTTTAAATTTATGGAAAAATAAGTACCTTGGATATTATATATAGATTTTCTTGTATATCTAGATTCTTTAGTGGAAAAAACCTTTATAATATAAGAAACAAAATCTGAAATACACTAAGAAAATTAATTGGTAATAAAAAAATGGTTGTGCATATTTGTATCCAACCAAAAATCCCCATCATGAATAACGTGTCTTAAATTTGTGGAGTTGTAATCACTCAAGTATGATTATTGTGCATAAAACAAAATGTGGAACCTAGTTGCATATTGTATGGATAAAATTGCACAAATAGTCATTTTATCTGCATTTTATATCCTCTTTATTCAACTTGAATAATTTTGGTTGAATTAGCATTCCTTTCATTCCAATCCATTAAGAAAAGAAATCCTTAATTTTATTATGTTATTAGTTATGGTATAAAAATTATTAATAAAAACACAAAAAGCTTAAACATAGTCTTGGTAATAGTATCCCTTGTAATATAAATCCCATACAACATTTATTGCATTCCATCATCGATTCCATTTCTTATATCTAGTTTATTAACACGTAAAACTTATAATCTATACCTAAAGAAATTGGCTAAAAAATAAGACATCTTTAAAAAATGAGGATTTTTCTATTGTATCCATTGCATTAAGAGGAAAGGGCCAACATAAAATGAAATTTTAGGTAATTTCACGATGCATATAATATTTAGAATGATAATTTTACTATCCATAATAAAATGAATGGAAATATTGAATATTTAAAAAGGAGATATTCTTAACAAAAATGAGAAACCATGAATTTATTAAAATAAATAAATGCTAATAAACCAACCTAAAAGATAGATAAAGGTCAAGTCTATCCTAAAGTAATTGACTTCCACAAGTTCCAACCCTTTGAATTTTTTGTTTTATAATTATCCTTATTTTTAACCATTGGATGGCTCAATAGATATTGACTTGAAAAAATGCCAAAACTCAAGGGACTATAGCTTGAAAAAATTATACTTAAATATTTCACATAATTCAATTGTCAAATGGTTTTTTTTCCTTTTAAATTTGGACAACTATTTACCACTTTCACATGTGTACATGAGGTGATAGGAAGAATTTTAGGACCATCACTGAATGATGCTTTTAAAATAATTTCCAAACTATGCCATGGTAACATACGGTAAACATAAACAATCTAGTGAAATTGTTCAAATGAAAAAAAGGAACCTAATATATTGTTAATGCCCCACATACTATGCAATACTTGCTCCTTGATATGAAATACCTTTCACCTTCATGAATAATCTATCATGTGGTTAATGCCATCTTGCATCATAGCAAAAAGGGGGGCATAATACCCCCCAAGGGTTGTGGAAGATTTCAAAGAATTCATATAGGGAAATTCCTTATTAGATCGTCCTCCCCAAAATGGAACATTTGCATGGAAAAATAGGTGTAAATATTTTTTCTTAATTACATAATGAATAGATAGATTTTTAATCTCTATAGATCGAGCTACAAAAATAGCTCCTATGGAGTTGTTTATCCTTCCATTTTTTGGATTAGACCACTTCCCCATACAATTGGCCCTATCTTCACAAATACCCCATCCAATATCATCCTTCAATTTATAGGAATTATGGTTTAGAGATCAACATTTCCTATCACAACTCAAATGCTAGTGGTAAAATGCACCTTTTATTGCCAATACCAAAATGTTCTAGCAAGAAAAAAAGTTAATATATATAAAAAAACAAATCAAAGATTGAAATGAGCAACATTTCAAAAAAATCTTTTCATAAAAAATATATCTTCAATCTCAACTTGATGAGATCAAATATCAAATCATACATGTTATGAAATGAAACATACCTCCTTCAGCTTGCAAAAAAACTACAACTAGAACTAAAAGAGATTTTGACAAGAGAAGAGATATATTAGAGGAAAAAAACTAGAGAAACCTAGCTCAAAGGGGACAAGAACACCAAATTATTTCATATATCATAAAAAATAAAACAAGAAATGAACACTATATTTAATATTACTTCCCCCTTGGGCAACAATCGAAAGGAAAAAAAACTTATTAGCCAAGAAGCAGTCCACTTCTTCTCAAATCTACTAAGTGTATCAGATCAGCAAATGAACTAAGTATGAGTCATGATACATATGTTTTTATTCAAAAAATTTCATCACTGATCTTTGAGGAAGAAAATGCACTCTTTCTAAAACCATTCACACTAGAAGAAGTGAAATAGATGGTCTTCTCCATGCCACCAAACAAAGCTCCTAGTTTGAATGGGTTTATTGCCATTTCCTTCCAAAAAGGTTGGGAGTTCATGGGAAAATCTATATCTTAGTATCATTAGAGGAATCAAGGAGAAATGGTAAGATCTTAAAGGAATTGAATAATACCTTTATAATGCTAATCCTAAAAAAAAAGGAACCCCTCTACCTTTGTTGACTTCAAACCCATATCATTGTGCAATACCATATACAAAATTTTCAACAATGCTATCAGCTCCAGACTAACCAAGATCATCCCAGAATAATTTCACATGACTATGGAGGTTTTGTTCCAAGTAAGGATACTACGGAAGGGCCCCTAATAGACCATAAAACTTTACATTATATCTAGGTAGAAATATCCCAACAATGATTATTAAAATTGACATGTTGAAGGATTATGATAGGCTAAAGTAGGAATTCCTTCAAAAATTTCTTCTAAAACTAGTGTTTTCCTACAAATGGTGTCGCTAGGCTAATTATTTAATATCATAGGCGTGCTAAATTTTGTCTTGATAAATGGCAGCCCAACAAGTTTCTTTAATTCCTCACAAGATGTCAGATAGGGTGATCCACTATTGTCGTTCCTTTTCATCCTAATGACATAATACTTTTGTTGGGTGATATCAGGAGCTCAAACTCAAGGCTCATGGCAAGGGTATCAAGGAATAAAATCAATGAAAAAAAGTCAATCATATTCTTTTAAAACACCTCTCCAAAAATTTCCACACATATCTTATATATTCTTAATTTTAGAAAAGATGATTTTCCAAGCCAATATTTAGGAATCCCACTCTTTTTAGGTCCTAACAAACCTAAATTTTGGAACAAAATTTTATCCCAAATAAAAATTAGAATTGCATCAAGGAAAGGAAGATGGCTAAATATGACAAGAAAGTTCACATTAACTAAAGCAATCCTTTAAGAAATCCCCAACTATGTTATGTCAGGGTATGTGCTGGATCATCGTGGAAAAAAAGCCCTTAAGTGGCAAAAAAATTAGAAAAATCAGAGTTAGGCAACTTGACATAAAAATTTGAATAAGCTATCTATATTATTTCAAAAATATATAAGAATAGAATCCGTAGCAAATTGAATGTAGTCTCTAAACTACTAGGTTTATTTAAATAAAAAAGTCTATTTGGGTATGTGCAGGATCATCATGGAAAACATAGGCCCTTAAGTGGCAAAAAATTCAAAAAAATCAGAGATAGGAAACTTGACGTAAAAATTTGAATAAGTTATCTATATTATTTCAAAAATATGTAAGAATAGAATCTGTAGAAAATTGAATGTAGTTTCTAAACTACAAGGTTTATTTTTCAAAAATCTATTTGGTGAAAATTTGAAATTTCAATGCTGATACTTAAATTTCAAAGAAAAAATAAGAAATAGGTGTCTGTAACCACCCTAACCACAATAAAATGATAATATTTTTGGGTGAAGCCACATAAGTGGTTTACTTTTGAAGAGGAAGGAAAATTGAGAGAAAAATGACCCCATGGCAAAAAATTAGTTTTAGGGGTTCGCATGAACCTACATGTTCGAAACCATAAAGGGGTTCGACCGAACTAGGGTTCGAGCGAACCCATTAACTATTGGGCCCACATTTCCCCCAAAAAATAAAGGAAATGTGCATGATAGGGGTTCGAACCCAGGGTTCGAATGAACCCAGGTTCGCTAGAACCCCCCTGTTCTAGCGAACCCCCTTTTTCCCTAATTTTTTAATTTGTACACACAAAAAACCTAAAATTTTACGCTTTCAAGCTCCGGTTGGGGATGAAAATGGGGGAATATTTAGAAACCAAACTTGGAATCGAGTAGCCTTCAGAACGAGCTATCCAATGAATATAATTTTAGTATGTTTTGGTTTTATTATCTATCTATTTTTTAAGTTTTATTAAATATAGGTTTTTCATCAAAAACAAAAATCTCTGTTCTGCACAAGTGGAAAAATAGAAGATTATAAAAAAAAATTTAAAAATATGAGTGCACTAGATATTGAAGTCCTTGATCCAACAAAAAAAAAAGAGAAGAATTTCGATACATACAGTGAAAGTTATGCGTTATACGGTTGCGCTAGGTCTGAATTGTCATTTGATTGACTTTCAAACTTGATTAAAGAAAACATATTCAATAAAAAACTATCTAACCAAGTGGAAGCACTATATATTGGAGTTAGAAATCTAAATTTGAAAGAATTGGAATTTTATCCTTCATGGAAAAAAAGTTATGCGTTATACGGTGTGTGTCACTTTTTAAAAATGCTGTTTTTTGAAAAAAACCAATTTTTGTGGGAGATGGAAAAAGAAGTGCAATCTGATTCCAAAAAATTGAAAAAAATATTTTTAGAATCTACAGACAAAATGTGACAAGACTCTAGTTTACATCATCTTCAAATTCCTTACGGTTTAATCGCTATAGGTGTCCAGAATGTGGAGATTGTGTTAAAAAAATATCAGTGTCAGTTAGGCCAAAAGTGTAAACCACTATTGTGGGATCACCCTTTTATAAGATTTTAGATATGAGTAGAGGACTCATGTCACGATGTGATGAATATTTTTGTAAATTTTTTTCCAAGTAAATAATTAATTATGGATTTTTATTACAAATTTTAAAAAATATAAAAACTCATATGTCTAACCACCTTAACTTGGTCAAAACTTCATGAAATTCATTATTTCTTTTTTTAATCCTATAGTATGTGAAGCATAAAATGTATGTTTTGAAGATTTAAAAATGTGATACCATTTGAAAGCTATAGATGTTTTTCAATCGGACTATGAATCAGAACTTTAGTTGTAATTCAAATAGAAAATGAATAATAATAATTTATTAAATTCAAAGTAAAGCATAATTTATATTGGAGGAAAGCTAAGAATCTCCTTTAAAAACCCTTTCGTTTCATCAATTTTGGGTAAAAAAAAAGTTATCAGCCACATACCCATCATATTGCCACATTTTGGCCCATCATGATCTTGCACATACCCATTTGGTGAAAATTTGAAATTTCAATGCAATAGTACTTAAATTTTAGGGAAAAAATAAGAAGTAGGTGTTTGAAAACCACCCTAACCACAATAAAATGATAATATTTTATTATAAGATTTTAGATATAAGTAGAGGATTCATGTCCCAATGTGATGCATATTCTTTTGTAATTGTTTTCCATATAAATAATTAATTATGATTTTTTTATTACAACTTTTAAAAAATATAAAAACTCATTTTGCTAACCACCTTAACTTGGTCAAAACTTCATGAAATTCATTTTTTTTAATCCTATATTATGCAAAGCATAAAATGTGATGCATGTTTCAGATTCAAAAAATGTGATACCGTTTGAAAGCTATAGATGTTTTTCAATCAGCCTGTCAATCAGGACTTTAGTCGTAATTCAAATAGAAAATGAATAATAATTATTTATTAAATTCAACATAAAGTATAATTTGTATTGATGGAAAGATGAGAATCTCCTTTAAAAACCCTTTTCGTTTCATCAATTTTGGGTTAAAAAAAGTCATTAGCCACATACCCTACACATACCCATCATATCGCCACTTTTTGGCTCATCATGATCAAACACATACCCATCAGTCCTAAAACTACAAAAAGTAGTAAAAGAGGACATAGGGAAATGTATTAGAAAATTCCTCTAAAGTGGGAACCTGGATATAACAAGAAAAATAGTAAAATTTTGCTAGTCTCATGGAACAAACTCTGTGAAGAAAATAAAAATGGAGGAGCAAACCTACACAATTTAGAAGCAAGGACCTAGCTTCGGGAGCCAAATTAGTGTGGAATGTATTTGCAAAGATAAAATTTGAATGGGCCAAAATCATACAACAAAAAGACATGGATTTTGTAATCCTAGAACATATTTTCACAATGTCAAATTCCCCAAAGGGATCCAAAATGTGGAACCTTATTATAACTTATATAGAAGTGATCACCCCACATTTAACCTAGTCCATAAGAGATGTAGAAAATGTTATGCTTTGAGAATACTCTTGGAATGGATTTCCACTACTATCTAAAATTGTAGGGCTAAAGGAAGTGAGAATATATTTAAAACAACATTAGGGTTCAAAAGTAAAAGATTATATTATGTCCAATAAGAACCTTCAGAGAAACATCAAAAGGAAATAAATTACATTGGTTGTAACTTTCCATAAAATAAAAAGTCTCTATTGTCAAACCTCCTACAATAGCATCAAATCTTTTTTCCCATGGACACTAACATACTCATTTGGGCCCCTTCTAAGTCAAGGAACTACAAAGTTAGCTTAGGATACTCTTCAATTATTCAAAAAGGAAATTCCAAATCAATAGATTGGCCACAAAAATTATGATGAAACTCTATAATTCTTCCAAAATCTAACTCATTTTATTGGTTGAAATTAAATAAACATACAATCACTTGCAAGACGTTGGTAGAATTGGGTATTTTTTCCCCTTTTAATTGTGTATTATGCAACCAACAGGAAGAGGAAATAGATCATCTAATAGTAATATACAAATTATCAAATTAGTGTTAGACATGGCTCCAAAAGAATCTAAATTGGGCCACACCCCTCCAATAATGACTACTGACAGTATTTTCATCATGGCCGCTCATGAATAGAGACTTTATTTTCCTCAATTTTGGTATTCAACCTCTCAATCGTAATTGTTATCACCTAAGTATGCACCCCTACTAAGCCGTAGAAACTTAGCTTACTAGTGAAACATTAAATCCTTTCTAGGTTTGTGGGCCACATATGATAGAAGAGAACCTCCAAAGAGGGTTGGTTCCCTTGGAACTATCACCTAAACTAATTGTTTTAATGGTTTTATGAGAAAATAGAGAAGGATAACATATAGTGGAAGATAAACTCTGATATGGTAATGCACCATAAAGGTTTTCAAACCTATTTTGTTGTTCTAACACATAATTTCCCAAATACCTAGCTAAAATTCACAAACTCAATTATGTAACATGCTTATACATTAGTATTTCATAAGAAAGCTGATATGTTTACAAATTTAGAAGGAAGATCATCAAATATATCTTTCACAAATAAAGAGTGTAAACATCAGTGACATAACTTATGACCTGCATAAGACATGCTTTATGCTTAAAGCTGCTAAAATGAGACAAAAAACTTGAGGATATGTACACAAAATCACATAAATGTGTATGAATCATTCATACAAACACAATGAAACAACTATTAAGATGGAAAAACCACTAAATTTTATTGATAAAAAGGTGTTCTTATAGCTATGTACAATTTTGAAAGTGAGATACATCTACTAATCCAACATGAAAGAACTCAAAAAAGTTACAATACAATGCTCTAAGAGAGAAGAGAACTAGCTGAAATCTACTCCTAAAGGTTGAATTTATGTTGTTCAATGGTTGCAAGAGAATAGGAACATGTGTAGAAAAGAGAAGGATAAGTCTTCACTTCATCTTGCTAGGATAATCCCTACTTTGAAGCCCCTAGAACTACTCCACAAAGGTGTTTGAGTGTTGAAAAATTCCTTCATTGACCTTATCCAACATCGAAGAATCCTAAAATAGCTCTTACATTCTTTCCACTACCTCAAAATGGGTCAAAAATAACCTATATCTTCTCAACCTATTGGAAAACTCATTCAATCACCTGTTGGAGCTAAAAAATCCACCTTGGTTTTTCATCCATCTCCCTGTACTCACCATATATTCCATTACCATTCATTTCATGGTGGTTGAAATTAATAAATCCTCATACACAAACCACAAAATAAGGCCGCTTGACTATAACACTAAAATGAGTTCCCTCTCTGAAGTGTCCTCATAGTAGCACAAAGCATGTTTCCAAGACAATGCCATATCAAAGAGAGTCTGACCATAATCTCCTTGAAAAGAGCATGAAAGGCTGATGGAAAATGTAGATGAGACCTCGTATGTCTAGAAGACATACTCAAAAGTTTTCTCGCCAACCTGAAGAACGATATGTCTAAGAGACTTAGATGTGTTGAGGAGAAAATATAACATGTCTCACTAACAAGGAATAATCGTATGGAGTATTTAGCATTCATGAAATAGAGAAACATCTCTCATACATCGAGAGATTATCATAAAATAAATAGTAAATCACCAGTAAGACAACATGGACAAACAACAGTATCGAGGAGACATCAACATATCGAGGAGAGAAATAAAGGAGTCTCTTCAACATTCAAAGAGCGAGTGAGAATAAAATGTCGGTGAGACATAGAGACATCGACCAAAAATTGATCAAAGTCTCATCGACATCCTAACAATGACATGTTGAGGAGACACAGGAATATCAAACAGACATTATAAAAAGTCTCCTCAATATTTTGGCCGAGGTACAAACACACACTATCAATGAGACTAAGAGACATCGGAGAGAGGTGACCATAGGTCTTCTTGACATGAAAAAGTCACATAGAGATCATTAACAAGTAATACCATCAAAGGGAGAGATAAGGGTATGTTGAGACATAGGCTTGTTGGCGAGAGATACTCACTAGTCTCATCGATGCTCAGATAGCATGGGTCCACAAGGGAAAAACTTGAAATGTAGTTGTCGAAGAGATCTTGCAACATCAAAGAGTGAAATTTAAATGTCTCTTAGACATTTTAAAAGGATGGTTAGGAATACATCAAAGAGAGAAACATTCATTATAACTAAAGTCTCTTCGACAAATATAAAATGATGTTTCATCGGATTGATATGACTGATGAATTCATCGATGAGACAACTTCCATTAATGTTGCAAGTTGATTGGAAAGGTGGCGCGAGTGCCATTTATGAAGTAGAGCTAGCTCGAGTATGCCAAATTTTGATAAGTATAACCCTAAGAAGATAAAAATCACTACAAATTGTGGCTGGATATTTGGAGAATAGAGTTGGACAACGATGAGTAGCTCAGAAATTGCAACATTCATTCAAGTATGTGATCTTGGCTTAGTTGAATGTATTTTTCAAATGTTATCTTGAAGTATAGCATAAGTAGGGTTTAAAATGGATAAAACCCCTAAGAAACCAAAGAAGAAAAGGATAAAAACAAAAACTAGGCCATTGAACAAAGACTTGATAGACCGATGTCCCAACTCTGGGCCAAAAGCAAGAAGAATAGCTCAATTAAACCCATCATGTGAAATATTAGAAGATAAACACAAAAAATTAGATGTGTGGACTTCGTATATGGGTTATGACTTATTTATATATCATTATAGAAAGAAATTCAAACATAGGCTAGTTTCAAATCCATGGAACTTGAATTTGGGAAAGCTTGTGATGCCTAATGTCTTCATTAAGATAGAGCTGATTAAAGCAATAGCTAGGAACTACAATCCAAAGACAAGGGAAATTCACTTTCACAATGGATCACAATTCAAAATTATAACACAAGAACTACATTTTCATGGTCTTTCAATTAGACACCTCCCTAAAAAAAAAGACTGTAGACGACAGATTTGCTAGAGGAATATTGCACTATGGATACAAGCTATAAGAAGTGGAATTTACCTCTACATAGGCCTAAAGGTCTAGGAAATCAACCTAGGAGGTTTTCCAGTGATGAAAATCCCACATTCCCTATGGATTCATTCAAATAGTATTATCAGTACACCTACTATTCAGTCAGCCAAGTACTAGGAGTTGATGCCCCTTCTAACATGACTATAGCTCCCATGGTTTTGGCTGCGCACATCCAAATCCAAGATTCCAGGCCTTATGACTATGCAAAATATCTATGAGAGTCCATTAATACTGCTCTTAATACCATTAAGAACAATAGTGAGGCTATCAACTTCAAAAACTATTCACTTCTTATGCACATGATATTATATGAAGGGCAGGCAATGGAGATATGGGGAGAAGAATTGAGAATCAAATATTTGGATAGCAATGGGAATTATAGGCCAATGCAAATGTGGACATCTGTATGGGACAATAGATGTGGGAGATTGGACTACTTGTACTTCGAAGAATATTTTGTCAAACCCTTATACAAGTTGCTTAGCCACGGATGTGATTATAATGTGTCCCCAGAAATACAAAGGTTCCTCCAACCAAAAGAGAAGGGTTCTAAAGGAAAAATAAGTCACAATTGTGGGAATTGGTATGCATTTGTAGATTGTACTATCATCAAAGTGTATGGATTTTAGGAAGCCCCATATTTACTGCCTAAGATTGTGCTAGATAGAGTTGCATAGGTCTGGAGATCAAAAGATAGATGTCTTACTTATCCTTCATGCACCTAAAAGTATATGGAAGGAAAACTTTTATTCCTTCTATGAGCTATGTTTTGGTGACTTCACTATCATTTTTGATACGGGGTATGAATTGGTTTCCTACAAGATAGATTATTTTGGCTTGCCAGTAGTAAACAAAAGAGAAAAATTTGACCCTAAACATTTCATTTATAATGCCAATATTTCACAAAAACTGAAATGATATGAACACGAGTTCCATGTGCATGCTGTCATCAGGAATTGTGAGGAAAATCAAGTGATAATGAGGATGAATTCCTACAATAGAATTGTTATGCCTAAGGCCTAGATAATGAACTATAATCCATCTTATATTGAATCCTTTCATGAAATCCAAGATCCTATGGAAAGAATTGAGCAATTAATTTTTCATGAAGAAGAACTAATAAAGGATGTACCTCTCATAGCTTTTGAAAGGAGAAGAAATATTGGTCCTAGGAGACAAGCTAAGAATGTAGCACCACTGGCCCACTTGTCACCACAGCTTACTCTAGAGGTAAGTTTCTCAGTTGACACCCCAATCATAATTGAAGATGATATTGAGGGGAAGGAAGAGGTCACCCAGATCAACATTCATGTTGTTCCCTAGTATGAAATTCCACTAGAAAGGAATGTGATTACCTTTGAAGCTTATAATGAGCTATCTGATGATGTGAGACATTGTGCTAGCCACGAATTCATTGCAGATGACACATTTGTTCAAACTTCTAAATTCAAGGCTTTCATCTATGACTATAAAGGAAGAGTAGTAAGAGAAATGATAAAATACATCAACCCTGAAAAGGAAGCATACACCTTAAAAGAGCTTCAACATGAGATTGATGGAGATGAAGAATATGACTACTAAAAGAGGAAGGGAATTGTTGCAAGAAGCTGGGGCTATCCTTCTTCCAGGGTAGGATATCAATTCAACCATTCTGTTTGAAAAATTTTTAAAGAGAAAGAACAAGACCTTGTAATTCAGAGATGAGGCTGGTGACAAGATATATACTGGGTCAGGGTATAACCCTAATAATACTACTTTATAGATGTGGGCACTTTACTCACTAGGAAAAAGGTATTCCCTTATTAATCATGATCAAATCTATGGATATCTTCTGGTACAAAGAGTGGGGGAGACAAACCCTATGGAAACCACTGACCTAAATGTAAATGTGGCCAAATTTACTAAGGCTCAAATTCAAAAATTGGTTAGAGATAATAAGGGACTAGTGGAAGAGAATGAGAGGTTAAAACATGAGGTGACCAACTACAGAGATAAATTTCCTTCTGAACCTCAAGGATTTATTCACCACTGATTGAGCATGAAAGAAGGGTGATTGAGGCAATGTCTAAGACCACCTATTGGAAACATAGATATGAGAAAGAACAAAATAGACAAGAAGAATTAAAGGAAAAACTAAAGACCGCCACTTTTGAAATGGAATTAGAGGTAGTTTGCATAAGGTTCAAGAATATGTATAAGCATGCTGATAAGCTCTGGCACATTCATGACAAAACATATGCAGCTCTATTAGAACACAACAGATTGTGTGAAAAAATGAAGTGGAGTCTTACATCAAAGAAAAGAGGGGAGATAACAATACTATTCTCCACGAATATCAAGAGCTCATTAGTGCACATGAACACTTCCATAATATCCTAACATAAGAATCAAGTGACTTCAGTCGGCCACTAAGTATGGCCCTACCCAACTTCTTTGAGGAAACAAATCTAAAATATTAGGATACATGGAAGGATGAGATAGACCATTATTTTCAAGGTGTTCTTGATTCAATTAGTGATGAAGATGAGGTACTGAAGAAAACACATGAGCATCTTGGAAGAATTTTAGAACTTGAATATGTAATGAAGGATATTGTACACAATGTGGACATTCATGCCAAGAGTGGATACATTGAAAATTTGTCAAAGATCAACTTATTCATTGCACAGGCCAAATGAAAGGGAGTAACATGGATCAAATTTTGGTTGTTTTGGATACACTATCACTGTGCATGAGCCTTGAGTAGGTCTTTGGTGATCACAAGTGCTTGCTGAAGATTAATGGACTATGGTGCATCCACCAACAAACTTTCTAAGTTTTAATGTTTATGTTAATCATGTTTTAGTTATGAAATGGTGTAACCTTTTGTGAATGGGCCTAAAGCTTGTTGATTCCCGTATAAATAGGGAAACCAAGGCCCAATTTTAATATCATCATATCATATTCCATTTCATCACTATTAGAGTAGGAATTAGTAAGAAGATAGATTGCACATTCTGCCCATCCATATCATACTGGAGACTTCTATTATAAATGTATACATTTTGAAGAAATATAATGGAGCAGACTAATAATTCGTAATTCATTTTTAGTGTTCAATTTTTGTGTTGATTTTCATGCTTATCTGTTACTTTTCTATTTCCAAAGTGATTTCTTCAAGTTATTTAAATCTGCAAGATTTATTAGGACACATGTGTTGCTACTATGTGATTGTTTTGATTGGGTTCTGGTAAGAAAGAATTAAAATCATTTTATTTAATCCATCTTAATTGGTTCCCTCGGGGATTAAAATCCTTTAAAGATAACTAGTCTTATTGGTTTCATTCAAACTAAAAATTAAAATCCTTTCATAGCATCACAGTAATTTGAGGGGATACACTAGGATCATTAAAGAAGAGAATTGTAATAAATAAATGTACACATTTGCACAAGGTGCAAAAATTCAAAGTTACCAGTAGTTAGACTTAAGCTAAACAATAGTCTTACTTATCTTGCAAATCTATCTCCACAATCACCATCCACCCACTCACTCCATTCACCCAATAGGAGTAGCCATTGGTCATATTTAGGATATTTTATACAAATAAAACCCACACTCTTAATTCTTTAGATACTTTTAGTAGGAATTAGTAATTAAGCTCTGAATCTACTTCACCCACATGTGGCATACTGAGTATATTTCCCAATTTAGGAACCACATCCAAACTTTAAATCTACCCTATTATTCAGGTACACCCACCTAGGTATGGTAGTGCCTAAAGAGTAGGGGGTGATCAATTATATTCCCCCCATTCATTAGCCAAAAATTTACTAAGAGATTGGCACCCTCTTATGGTTTAAAAACCTACGTTTTTGAGACATAACACCACCCTTGATTCTTGCAACTATCCATAAATGCATGCGAATGAGTTGTAACTACTCATTCAACTCACCAAACTACCCTTTTAACTATACTTTATTATTGTTCATTGTCCATTTGATGTCATGAAAACCATTACTACTTTAAAACTCACAGTCCTTACTATAGGGTCTTAGAAATGGGCAAAAATTAAACCCTTATACTTGTCCATAATAGAAAATCATTAGTGTTATTGGTGTTTATGGATGAGAGTACTATCATTTTTTTTTTGTCACTATTATCCTTCCTCTGATATTTGAAATATTTTCTCACTAGACCAAAGAGTGTCCTTGCTACTACTATCATCTTTGTACTACTTTTTTACAATTTCATCCTTGATCAATCTTCCCTTGTCATTTGTAATGGTAATATTGTTCTTCTGACCTGTTTCTTGTGATCTTAATAGTGTTTTTTTTCACTATCACCATCATCTATACTTGTTCCACCATCAAGATGAATTTCATTTGCACATGAATCTAAAGACTTCTAATTTTACCTTTTAACCATTCTTTATTCTCATGTGATTTTACTAACAAAACCAAAGAAAAATATACATTATTATCTATGATCTAGTCCTTGTTATCTTGGAAGCATTAAATACTTCATGGAGTCTAATTTCTCATGGACTATCACTTGTCCCTACAAACTCAGTTGCACATTAGTGTCATCTTCAGTTTGAGATCTACTTCATCAAACCCTCTTGCATCACAAAATTCTGCCACACTATCCTCTTACATTTTCAAGGATGTTGCTTAGTTTAATGCTTTCTTGTTATGAATAAAACGCCTTCATTTCAAATTAGTTATCTTTCCTACAAGATGGGTTGTCTTCTTTTGTGAAAATTTTGTATATAAACTTTCATACCTTTGAAGACAAAATGTTTGAACATTCATCATGAGCATCTTTACATATGAAATCTACTATAAATAAAGAATCATTGGTCATGAGAAAATATCTTTGTTACACTAGGCATGTTGTCAACATCCATGCTATCTACAATTAGCACATTACTTTTCACTACTTTTTGAATGAATATTTTGTAGGTTGAAGAAAAATTTGCACCATATTCAACATATTCATAGATAATGAAATTGTTCACTTCTAGCCGTCATGACTAGATCCTTTGCATAGATTTGATCTTCATTTTATTTCAAAATATTTTCATAACATTTGGAGAAATTTTCATAGATGCCTTTCTTAATGACCATAGACCATCTTGAGCATAGGGCACATGAAACATAGCTCACTAGAAACACTATTAACATAAAAATTCTTGAAGATGATTGCTTTAGACTATTCAATAGCTTCTACCATTCATACTATAATGCAAGTTACCTTTATAGGTTGATGATATTCCCCTTGAAACTCTCTTTGCACTGGTATATCCTTTAATCGATGTCCACTATCATTGAAACTATCTCCATTGCAAAAACTTATAGTCTATATTGTAAAATCTCAATGATGAAACATATGGTCTTGGTGATGGAAAATAGGTTTGTTAGAATAATAACCCTCAAAAAAATCACTTTTTTGTTTTTGCAGTTATTGTGTTGTTGTTGTAGTGTAGAAAAATGTATCTTTCGACATTTTCATGCTCATTTGGGTCTTTCTTATGGATGTTGGCCTAGTTTTTCCTAGATTTAATGTTGTAATGTGATCAATACATTCACATTAGGTCTTGGACCCTTGTGAATTAATAAGAACTTTATGATGTCTTGTAAAAGTTTTGTAAAGTGTTGTAACACATTTTCACACTTTTCTAGGACCTTATTAATATAATTCACTTAAATAACCTCTTTTTATCACTTACCAAGCCTTATTTCAAAGTGTTGTAAAGTATTGTAACAAAATTTCACGCTTTTCTAGGCTTGTCATAATTAATTTAACACTTTCTTATGTTTAAATGGCCCCTTTATACACTTACAGGCCTTACTTAAGTATATTTTTGAGAATAATCCCGTTAAACATCATTTAATACACTTTAATTCCTGACACCCACTTAAAATGCTTAAGTGGGACCAAGTCACCACTAGGGGTGACTTAGTCCCACTTGGTTAAAAATCAAAATTATTTCAAAATTATGGAGGGATATTATTTTCTAAACCTTGAGGTCGGTCTGTGTTGTGGTATTTTTGGGAAATTTTGTATAATCGTGTATAAATATAGAGATTTCCCTCTCATTTCACCCCCATTCATTCACTCAATCATTCAAGAAATTATTAAGTATTCACTTAAACATTTTAGGCATTTTCAATTCTACATCCATTGGAGCTTCTACTTGCATATCTTCAGATGTCCACTCCAAGGGTTTGTTGAGTTGTAACATTGCATGTTATTAATTCATTATTTTCTTTTCTTTTCATTTCATTTTCAAGAGTTTAATTACAAAACTGGGGTTTGAGCAAGGCAAACCCCTATTCACTAACCCTTAACACTTTTCCCCCTCTTTGCATGTGTTTTTTAGGTCTTGTATGCAGATTTTTCAAAGAGAAAGATGTAAAAATTTGTCAACAATTCATCAAAGGAATTCAAAGTGAACAAATCCCTAAAAGAAGCTTGGAGAACACCTATAGGTCAAATTTTTCAATTTCAAATTTGGATACCTAGAGGAACAAAAAGTGCAGACCAAGAGTTTTCATTTCCACATTTTAATTTCATAAAATTTGGAGGTGCACTAAGTCACCATCAATGGTGAATTAGTTCCACTACCATGCCTAAAAAGTGGTTTCTACAGTTTTGGATACCCTTCTGGCTGAAACCTATTCTGATAGAATTTCCCTAAAACAAGACTAAGTTTCCTAGCTTGGCGTAAGTGTCCCAGTAGGCTTCAACAGTGATTTCTCTAAGATTCCAAAGCTCCTATGCATCACTTTCTAGTTTCTAGGTGCACCTCTTCAATTTCATTAATTTTTGTTATAGTTTACTTGCATTTTTAGTTCATTTTTCATATCACAATGTGTTTTCAAACAAAGTACATTTTCTTAATTTTGCTTAGTATTCAATTACTTTTATCAATCAATTGCATCTAGGACATCCCCCCTTAGATAGATTTCAATCATATTTGCATTAGTCTTGAGTGAGCCATCTAGGTTTTTGGGAATCCTCTCTCCTTTTAGGTGTGAAACCCTAGAAGTGTAAGAGAGTCCCCCTATCCAAAAAATCTATGGTTCATTTTGGTGAACCTACATTTATAACATCCTATTTCTAATTTCAAGTGCATTTACATCCTAGAAATAGCTTACATCAACATTGCATTACATTTTGCATTGTTTAAATTGCATTCTAGGGTTTTAAAATTTGCATTAGTGAAAAGCTCATCTAGCTTGCATTTTTGCACTTTATTTCATTAAAAATAAAAAAAAATCCGCATTTTCATCTTGTATTTGCATCTAAAAACGTAAAAAGCATAAAACCCAATTTAAAAATTCTAAATTTTTTCAAAAAATCACTCCTTGGACTCATTCATCACCCTAGGTGACATAGTCTAGTTGCATATTTTTCACTACATATTCTGGCATTTAATCTACAATTTATGTGTTTTTGTTTGCTTTTTCTACATTTCAATTTTATTTTCCATAATTTTAGTCTTAAGCATTTTCTTCTTGTTAGTTTACATTGCATTTGCATTCACTTGACATTTAGAAACCTTTGCATGAGTGTTTGGTGTCCTACTGCTAATACCTTAGTGAGAAGAAGTTCAAGACTCATGTTATCCCATGATAGCACACTCGTTGTGGATCTTGGGTTATCTAAAGCTTCCACTCCTAGTATTGCAACTATTACACTAGGAATGGATAATACCTTTAGCAAATCTTTTCCTTCAAATAACATGCAAGTTGACACACAGAATGATCATATCCTGCAAGACAAAATAATTCACATTCATGAGATCTTAACATATCTCCAACATCAAGTAAGCCCTGAAAAAATTTCAGCCACTACAATTCCTACCGTAGAAAACATCCATCGCATGCTTGAAAGTGAAGAAGGACTAGACATTGTGAAACACATAGTTGAGATATATACAAAACATTTTTCCTTCAAGCTCTAGTGTCTCTCAACTAGTAAACAATGTGGTAAGCCAAGAAGGACCTCAAACTCCTCCTTCCTCAACTATAGCCTCAATACCAACCTATACCACTCCTCAAGCGACAACAACATTGCAATAAGTTAGTAATGTGATTCCTTCCTCGAGTATTTCTATTTGCATATCTAATTCCTATGTGGCATTGCATGTTCTATCCTCTTCTACAATACCATCTATAAGCATTCCATTCACTTGCCCTAACAATACATACACTCCATCACCACTTTCACTTCCACCCAATACTACTTAAATGACCCTCTCATAACACAAATTTTTTGAACTATTTCATCCATGCAAAAAAAATATCCACCATAAACCAAAATCATAATGGACCACCCACCTATTATATTTGAACCAACCCATTGTCTTTGTAAATAATACAAAGAACGATGCCACATGGAGTAGAGATGCCTAGATTTGAGAAATATGGAGGGAAGGGAGATCCTTCTAACTATGTTAATGCCTACACCACCTTATGTAGTGACGTTATCTTGATGATAAACTATTAGAAAAATAGTTTCCTAGGACTTTAAAACACACTGCCTTGGAATGGTTTTCATCTTTACCAAAAAATTTAATTCGTTCATTTAATGAACTTGTTGATGCATTTATAAATAATTTCCAAGTCCATATGACTCCCAAGAAGACCTTGGCTGATTTTATGAGATGCAAGAAAAATGAGGAAGAAAAGATAACTGATTTTATTTCATGATATTAGTCGCTTTATTCCAAAATCGATGTCAAGATTCCTAAACCACGCCTTCAAAATATTTTTATAGAAAAATTTCAAACTAAACTTCAAGAAAAACTCACTATTATGAAATTCCCCTCCTTCATGCACTTGTGTACTACCCTTTGTGATTATCGCAACTTGGTTAGTAGTCGAGATACAAGGTCCACTTCTATCCAAGCTAAGAAATCTAAACCTGCCAACCAAAAAAATTCTCAACCATTTTCAAAGCCAAAAAAAGGGCTCTTACAGTTCAACCCCCCTCAAGAACCAACTCAAATTGTCAACAACCAAGTAGCAGTTGTTAAAACCACAATGCCCTTTAGTTATGGAGATCCAAAAAGGCAGTTCACACCTTTACCTGACACCCTTCATAACACAATGTCCCAACTTTTACAACAACAAATGATTACCTTACCTGCTATCAAAGCACCCGATCCTACTAAGCCTTTACCTCTAAAATTTAAATCCTATGCTTATTACCATTATCATAAAAAAAATGGACATGACACGAAACATTGCATGCATCTTAAACATCTTGTGCAAGACCTCATTGATTTCAGTTGTCTATCCATTGCAGGTGTTAATGATCATGGTAATAAGTCTATTTCCCATCCAAATCAAAACTTGCAAATTTTTACTGATCCTTGTTCCCAAACATAATATCTCATTTTTCAAAGCTAGTGAAACTACAAAGAATGATGTGATGAAGGTTGATACAAATGATAAAAATCATGATCCTATCTTGCATATTACCCATGTTAATCCTATGGATGAAATGGTAGGTGTGATAGACATTATCCCTCATAAGGGCCAACCTAAGAAATCTCTTGATATTGATTTCTCCTCTAAAGACATAATTCAAAATCTACTCTATGGTCCTCTCTACACAACTAGTTGTATCTATGACAAGCCCACTAATGGGATACTAATAGATCTTGCATGTGGAGAGAACATGACCATCGAGGAATTTTTGGTATTACATGACCTTTATCAAGATGACTATGATAAACCGAAAGCATGGATCAAGACACACAACGGTTTTGCTTGCCTTACGATAGGATCGATCATCCTTCCATTACAAATAGGACCACAAACATTGAATGTCATATTGTCCATCATGTCGCAGTTGGACCAATTTCCTTTGAGGCTAGGCCATCCATGGCTTTGCTCAATGAAAGTTGTCCCTTCAGTTATACATAAATGCTTAAAGTTTCCATTTGACAATGAAATATTCGTTGTCCACCATAGTAGCTTTAACCCCTTGTCTTCCAAAGGAAAATTTTCCTTAGAAGCCTTTTGGCCAAATGCCCATGGATCCTATAATGCCTCGACAAGACTTCTTTTTCATAGCTTATCAAAAATTCAAAGAAAAGAAAATAGAAGAATTGTCTCTCTACAACATGTCCCCATCCACTTCTGACACTCCTATCCTAGATGAAACAATGCTTCAACTTGAACAAGAACCAAACAACCCAGATCAACCAACACTAGAAACTTCCCCTACATCATCCAAGATCTACCAAGAGACAATGAAAAAAACTTCGTCATGCCTCCTCGATTAAAACAAGTTTACAAAGCAAAGGAGAAAGTGAATGAACAACCTTCCATGGTTCCTTCTGTTCCCCCACTTAGGGAAGAAAAGAAACCTATGGTTGATCAACCCACTCCTTCACAAACATAACTCATAAAAAAAGACAAAATAAATAGAGGAGCTAGGGAGCATAGGTGTAGACATTGTGCCCTTGCTTGCAAGTTACATAAAGAAGAAAACAAAGAAAATCAAAATCCACACTTGACAGAAACAATGCATGATAACCCTCCTCCCCAATCAGAACAAAATGATCCCATACAACAATCACAACAAGAGTTATGCTCTTCATTGTACATTATCATTCATCCTCCTATTGTGAATAATCTAGCTGATGATGACGAGATTGCTAAAATCAATTAAGAGGTGCATAATGATTTGAACACATTGTTTTTCTCTTCCATGAGCTTAAATGACAAATATCCTATAAAAGAGTGTTGAACCTGGTGCTCCTCCTAGTTCAACATTTTCTCTTGTCCCTTTGGTGAGTTTCCCACCCTCGGCATATCATGAACATGACTGGGAGATAGATGGCTTGCTTGATAGTTGACTCGCATTTTCCATACTAGTCTTTTTCTTTTTTCTTTTTTCTTTTGTGTGTTTGCATGTGCGTAATGTGATCCCTCGTGATGTTCTATTTGATGTTCTCTCACTCTTTGTGTAATTCCTCCATACATCACTTTCACCTTTTTCCTTTTTCCTTTGTCTTGTGTTTTCCTTTTGGGGATGATGCAAGGCATTGAGATATTCATGTCTCTTTCATGTTGACCCAAAATGATTTTTCTTTTTCTTTTCCTTTTCTTTTGTCTTTTCTTATGTTTTCCTTTTGGGGATGATGCAAGGCATGGAGACATTCATGTTTCCTTCATGTGACCCAAAACCTTTTCCTTTTTCTTTCACCTTTCCTTTTTCATTTGGATTGTGTTTTCCTTTTGGGGATGACACAAAGCATTAAGACACCCTATGTATCTTCCATGTTGACGCAAAAGGTTCTTTCTTTTTCTTTGTTTTCTCTCTCTTTGTGCTATTCTTCCAGTTCCATGTATTTAGGGAATGATGAAAGTTCTGAGCTCTCTAACAACATTGCAACAATGAACATACTAACCCCAAATCCATAGATCCCTTATGTGTTTGGTGTTTTCATTTTGGGGGACAACCCCTCTTCCTTTCCTTTTTCACATTACACAACCTTACTCAGAAATATATGACTTGGAATAAGGGCTTTCCAAGTTGGCTCTCATGTCCTCTTTCTTGTTTGCATTTTTTATTTTCTACTTTAAAGTAATTGCTCACAATACAATGTGTAGCAATTCCTTTAAAGTGGGGGCATACATTGGAATTATTCTTTTGAATTTTTCCTTTTTCTTGGTTCTTAGTGTAACCTTCTTACTTCATATGATGCATTTTTCACTTGAAGAATGACATTAGGTATAGTGTCCTTCATTAGTGTGATCTATATTAGCATATTACATTCCCCTTAGTGGCTTGATGTGACACATTGCTTCCCCTATGTTAAAAATTTTCTATTCTTTGATCGGTCCTCTCTTGGAGACATTAGATACAATGTTCCCTAAGTTAAAGACCTTGCATGAATTAAGCAAGACTCCTTTGAACATTCTTTGCATGTTTCATTTTACATTTTTTATATGGCCACCTTGCATAACATAGCTTGCATGCTTGTGGTACCATCACATTTTTTCATGAGCTCCAAGCATACAAAGTCTTGCTTATCTCATGAAGCTCAAAAAGTAATTTTCTTTTGTGGCACCTTATTAAATTTATCAGGAGGCATAACTTTGGTATGGTTGAGCGAAAAGCCCATTCCAAGGCATGACTTTCACCATAGGGCTCCACATGCATGTGTGTCAGTGCATACCAACCATGAGTGTATGTTTCTCACATTTTTGGGCCTTCTCACCCGGTGAACAGTCATGAGTTCCATCACCTTAGAGTGAGTATG
Organism: Sequoia sempervirens; assembly: GCA_007258455.2. Lineage (NCBI taxonomy): Eukaryota > Viridiplantae > Streptophyta > Pinopsida > Cupressales > Cupressaceae > Sequoia > Sequoia sempervirens. The sequence goes on from VDFB02252616.1 coordinate 131,050,341, forward strand.
CATTTTCTAGACAAATACCCTAGATCTGATCCACATCATCTTGGACAAACAATCAAAGCTTGATTCAATTCTCTTTTTCTTTCTTCTTCTCTCCCTTTCATTCTTTTACATCATTTTCATGTGTGTTCCTTTGTGCCAATGTTTGCTTTGTCATGGGATCTTAATCCTGGGGGCTTGATCACCCCTCTTGATTGTTGTTGTCTCATCTTTCCAGCATGAGTGCATTTTGACCTGTCTTGATGTACATGTTTAGCTACTTTAGTGTGAGTTTGAAGCAAGTTCATCCTCTCACTAAATTGGGGGCTAAATGTAGTGTATAAAAATATATCGTTACACATTTTCATGCTAATTTGGGTCTTTCTTATAGATGTTGGCCTAGTTTTTCATAGATTTAATGTTGTAATGTGGTCAACACATTCACATTAGGTCTTGGACCCTTGTGAATTAATAAGAACCTCATGATGTCTTACAAAAGTGTTGTAAAGTGTTGTAACACATTTTCACACTTTTCTAGGACCTTATTAATATAATTCACCTAAATAACCTCTTTTTATCACTTACCAAGCCTTATTCCAAAGTGTTGTAACAAAATTTCATGCTCTTCTAGGCTTGTCATCAATAATTTGACCCTTTCTTATGTTTAAATGGCCCCTTTATACACTTATAGGCCCTACTTAAGTGTAGTTTTGAGAATAATCTTGTTAAACATCATTTAATACACTTTAATTCCCAAAACCTACATAAAATGCTTAAGTGGAACCAAGTCGTCACTAGGGGCGACTTAGTCCCACTTGGCTAAAAAATCAAAATTATTTCAAAATTCTAGCGAGATATTATTTTCTAAACCTTGAGGTCGGCCTATGATGTGGTATTTTCAAAAATATTTGTATAATCATGTGTATAAATATATGGTTTTTCCTCTCATTTCACCCCCATTCATTCACTCAATCATTCAAGTAATTATTAAGCATCACTTAAGCATTTTAGGCATTTTCAAGTCTACATCCATTGGAGCTTCTACTAGCATATCTTCAAATTTCCACTTCAAGGTTTGGTGAGTTGTAGCATTGCATTTTGTTCACTCATCATTCTCTTTTCATTTCATTTTATTCTCAAGGGTTTAATTACCAAGTTGGGGTTTGACGAAGGAAAACCCTTATTCACTAACCCTTAACACTTTTTCCCCTCTTTGCATGTGTTTTGCAGGTCTTGCATATAGATTATTCAAAGATCAAGGTGTAAATTTTTTTCAACAATTCATCAAAGGAATTCAAAGTCAACAAATCCCTAAAAGAAGCTTGGATAACACCTATAAGTTAGATTCTGCATTTTCAGATCCAGATACTTGGAGGAATATAAATGCAAACTGAGAGCTTCTGTTTCCACCTTTGAATTTCCCAAAATCTAGAGATGGACTAAGTTCCCATCAATGGTGAATTAGTTCCACTTCCAGTCTTAAAAAGTGGTTTCTATAGTTTTGGATACCCTTTTGGCTGAAACCTGTTCCAACAGAATTTTCCCAAAATAGGACTAAGTCACCCAACTTGGTGTAAATGTCCTAATATGCTTCAATAGTGATTTATGTAGGATTCCATAGCTCCTCTACATCACTTTCGAGTTTCTAGGTGCACCTCTTCAATTTTATTAATTTTTTTTATAGTTTACTTGCATTTTTAGTTCATTTTACATAAATTTGGGTGATCCCACAAAGTTGGTTTACAATTTCTAAGAGATTCTAATTTTTGTTAAAATCATATATTTTAGAAAATATAATGATTTAAGCCTTAAATATTTCCATTTAAATAATTCCAATTGAAGAGGGTTGATCAAACTACCTTAGATCAAAACCCCTTGGATAGAACCCCGCTAGTTTTAAACTATACCTATAACGGAGTGTCCTTTACACCTATCAAAATGCTAATAGAAAAACCACTTTTGATTTTCCTTTTGGGGTTTCAAATGAATTCATTTTAATTTTTTTTTTTTAAGTATGTATTCCTTATTATAAGCTTCCCAAAAAGTATAATTTTAACTAAATTTAATTTTATTATATATTTATTTTTTATTTCTTGTGAATGTAGGTTTTTCACCAAAAATCAAGCTCTTTGTTTTGCACATATGGAAAGATAGAATATTATCAAAAAAATAATTGGAAAATATGATTTCACTAGAGATTGAATTCCTTGATCCAACAAAAAAATAAAATTGAATTTTGATAAATACAAAAAAAAATCATGTCTAATATGATCCGCCTATGTCTGAATTGTAATTGGTTTGACTTTGAAACTTGATTAAGGAAAAAATGTTCAATAAAACACTATGAAACCAATTGGAAGCACTATATATCATACTTATAAATATAAATTTGAAAAAAATGGAATTTTATCCTTCATGGAAAAGAAATTATGTGTTATACGGTGAGCGTCACTCCTTAAAAATGGTGTTTACTGAAAAAAACTAGTTTTCAAAGGAGATGGAAAAAGAAGTGCAATCTAATTCCAAAAATTTTGAAAAAAATATATTTAGAATCTACAGACAAAATTTCACAAATCACTAGTTTGCATCATCTTCAAATTCATCATGGATCAGCTACTATAGGTGCCTGAAAGTGAAGATTTAGTTAGAAAAATCTGTTCAGTGTCCAGTTTGGCCAAAAAATGTAAACCAGTATTGTGGGATCACTTATCACAATGTGTTTTCAAACAAAGTGCATTTTCTTAGTTTTGCATTAGTATTGAATTACTTTTATTAATCAATTGCATCTAATACATCCCCCCTTAGATAGATTTTAATCATATTTTCATTAGTCTTGAGTGAGCCATCTAGGTTTTTGGGATTCCTCTCTCCTTTTAGGTGTGAAACCCTAGAAGTGTAAGAGATTCCCCCTATCCCAAAAATCTACGGTTCATTTGTCCTAAAATCCTCACTATTCATTGATATTACAATCCACTATTGGCATGAAAACTTATAGATTCTTGCCCCTTACTCCTAACCGATAGGGTCTTGTGATGGTTTTTCCCTTGTTGCACCACTTAACTCATAGTTGCTACCCATGCTTACCATGGTCATGTTCACCATTGTCTTCCCATTTATTTTCTTGTACAATATATATTCTTGCCCCTTACTCCTAACCTATAGGGTCTTGTGATGGTTTTTCCCTTGTTGCACCACTTAAGTCATAGTTGCTACCCATGTTTATCATGGTCATGTTCACCATTGTCTTCCCATTGATTTTATTGTACAGTGGTCTATCCTATCATCTCTATTGGAGCATTTTGTTAAAGTCCATCATCTATCTTTGTTGCTCACTATGTCAAACAAGCTTTACCATGTATGCATTTGGATATATATTAGTGGACGTTTCAAACAAGATGACATGTATGTACTCCCTCTTTACAAACTTGTTGCATTGATAATATATTGGGCAACATGAAAGGCATCGTGCTCAACATGATTAAGATCCGAGTATGTACAGGATCATCATGGAAAAAACAAGCCCTTAAGTGGCAAAATATTCAAAAAATTCAGAGTTAGGTAACTTGACGTAAAAATTTAAATAAGTTGTCTATATGATTTCAAAATTATGTCAGAATAGAATTTGTAGCAAATTGAATGTAGTTTCTAAACTACTAGATTTATTTTTAAAAAAAAATTATTTGGTGAAAATTTGAAATTTTAATGTAGTACTTAAATTTTAGGGAAAAAATAAGTAGGTGTCTATTTGACCCTACCATAGTAAAATGATAATATTTTTTTTATAAGATTTTAGATATAAGTAGAGACTCATGTCCTGATGTGATGCATGTTTTTTTGTAATTTTTTTCCAAGTTATTAATTAATTATGAATTTTTTATTACAACTTTTAAAAAATATAAAAACTCATATGTCACGACCACCTTAACTTGGTCAAAACTTCATGAAATTCAATTTTTTTTTTTAATCCTATAGTATGTGAAGCATAGAATGTGACACATGTTTTAGATTCAAAAATGTAATACCATTTGAAAGCTATAGATGTTTTTCAATCAACCTATCAATCAAGAATTTAGTTGTAATTCAAATTGAAAATGAATAATAATTATTTATTAAATTCAAAGTAAAGCATAATTTATATAGGTGGAAAGCTGAGAATCTCCTTTAAAAACCATTTTTGTTTCATCAATTTTGGGTTAAAAAAAAAGTCATCATTCACATACCCTACAAATACCCATCATGTTGCCACTTTTTGGCCCATCATGATCCTGCACATACCCATTCTCACCTCATGCTTTAGCAAGCACAATTATATCAAGAAAAAAAACTCAAGGTTATTTTCTAAAATGTGGAGTAGGAGTACTATCCATATCTACAAGATACCATAATTTAATTTATGGCTTCCTTTAGCATTATCTATGACCTTTGTGTGATTGAAATGACTCCCTATCTCACCATAAGGTTCAAATACTATACCTCCATCTGTGTGACTTTTAAAAATTTACCATTTCAAAAAGGGAAATTATATTATTTTTCCTTAAAAGCTTTATGGCCTCCATTTTATTTGAGCATCATAATCTTCTGATTTGCATTTTCTCCATGGAATTTTTGGTAAACATTTGATAACAAGTAAACTACAAATATCATAGTTCCATAGTTCCATCTACCTTTCCATGATCATGAGTTTTAAATAAATTATTTCACCTATGCTTTGTACTTATACTGATGACAAATAGACCTTCTCAAGATCAAAGAGAACCACCAAATCTCCCTTATTATTCATGTCATAAATATTGCTTCTAGACAAAAATCCTACTAAGTGCTTTCTCTACCTCCATTGTTTCCCTCATATCTCTAAATCATAGCCTTGGGAGAGACATCCATTGTCTGAAACTCTTCATCAACTCAGAATGCAAATGATACCATAATCCAAAAGATGCAACCAATGCCCTATCATCACTAATTTCCATGTATTTTGATGGCCTATGCTAAGCACATGTTTAGGTTGTGAGTAAAATATTTGATTAAAAAGTTGCTCTTTTGCATGGATAGACCCTTGAGTGGTGTTAAAATTTTAGATAGAGCTTAATAATCACCAAACTATGCTTGTTTTTATTGCTTTATACTATTTCTTTAAAACCCTTGAAAAATTTCCTCACAATACTCTACAACATTCCTAATAAAAATGAATACTTCTAGCTACGTCGAGTCTATTTATAATAGATAGTTATTAATGAATTATTATACATTTCATTGATACATATCAAAAGAAATCATTCCAATATTTGAATCAGGCATAGTTTTCTCATACCTCTTCAAAAAGATCCTTTATTACTTCACAAACATGAGAGAAACTTCCTTGATAAAAAAGGCAGGATCATAATTCCAACGATAGTGTTGTTTGTTGTACTATTTCCTTAAAACGTGTAGGTAGTTTTGAAAGTCATTGATTAAAAATAATTAAGAACTAGAACACGTTGAAATAGGATTGAAAGTAACAAGGAACCATACTGCTCTATAAATGCTCTGGCCACCATAGTAGCTTGAGGATAGTTATGAAACATAACCAATACCCTAGAAAGGCTCAACTTATTCAAGGAAGAAGACTTGAATTTTTTAATGAAAAGGATTTTCCTCCAAATTATGTAATGTTTCTTGAATTTTCCAAGGGTTGTTAATACTTTAACACATAAGACTCCTCCTAAAAGTGGAAAACTCTTACCAATTCCATAAAATGGGAACAAGACAACTTATTAATTTTCCACTTTGAATTTTAAATTTGGAAACATTCTTACCTTGGCTTCTTTATGTAACTTACACCGCCTAGAATAAATAAGTTAACACTTTTGGTGATATTTTTAGATGTTTTTCCTACTAAAACTTATAGACTAGTAGCCTTGATTCCATTGGGCATAGGAGTCAAAAAATTTGAGACAAACTAAAAATCATACTTGACAACCAGTTGATAAAACCCTTACAACTAACTAACTAAAAAACTAGATATTAAGTGTGCTTAAGCACTTGGAGGAATGAAAAACTAATAGTGTGCATCAAAAATTATTGACATGAAAGGAAACCTATCCTAACCTACTCTAACCACCAACAAAACTTTCTCAAATGAAACCATTGACTGGTTTAATGAAGGAAATTCCTTTTCTCACTAGTTTGTAATATTTCACATTTTTATGTGTATCCATGAGGAAGTGAAGAAATGTCAAATGTTCAAATACCTGCTGCAATACTTGGAAAATAAAAACAAATCCACTTACCTCTTCATGTTGACCAAACATACTACAATTTTGAGGTAGATAAGTGGGTTGAATGAATTCTCCTTCAACTGCAACTTCATTCTTGGGTGCAAGTATGACTCTTGATGATTTTTTAGCCTCCATCTATGCAAAATGTTTGATTGGACATGCTCTTGAAAATAAAAACTTTGAACTCTCCTTGCTAGTTTCTTGCTTGTTGTCTACTGTCTTATCATTATGATGATTTGATTGCTTCATTTTTTTTGGTTGAATTGGAAAAGGTATGAAGATTTATGTATCATATCCCTATTTCTCATGATTTTCCTCTTGTAGAGGTGCTAATTTAATAGCCAAGTTGGAACAAAACACCTCCAAGTCATCCCAAAATAATTCATCTTCAGCCTCTTGATTTTTTGTATAAAAGGACTAATTTGGACTTCTTACTTAGATTGATCAGTAACCTTATGTGTATCAACTTCTTCTACACTTTATAAAATAAAGTTGCTTTTATGTGTCTCTTCATTAACCAACATCTTATCATGCTCATGCTCATACTCTATCTGCCCCAAAACTTGCAATGAGGTTGAAATTTTTATACTCCCTTTTTCTTGCTCAATGAAAGAAAGAAGTTCATCAAATGATAATGCTAAAAGCTCATTTACATCAACTCTTTCTTGCTCATTCTCTTCTGAGAAATTGATAGGTATACTACTTTGCAAGGGGTCCTATAGGCATGCGAGATAGTCCTGTTGCTACGGGCTCCTCCTACAGTCATTCTAGATTATGTGAGCAATGAATCATCTTCATCCTGATCATCCAATAAAGGGTTGCATTATATGGTCATTAATGTATGTAGAAAATAATTATCTTCCTCAACTAGAGTGGGCCAGATAGTTTTCTCAAGATCAACATAAGGTTGAGCTAGAGGATAGAGGACCAATTTATTGGTCACTATTCCATTAGATTTTATCATATTGCCAAATCTACAACCTATGAATGCATCAGTTGTAGCTAACCATGGTCTGCTTAGGATGAGTGGGTACCTACAAGATTAAACTTTAGCTATAAAACTATGAAGTTAATAGGATTCTCCCAAGAATCTAATGCAATAACTAAATCTTCAATGATTCCTTTAGGCTTGACTATTGACCTATCATCCAATTGTAAAATAGTTTGTGTAGGTCTAAGGTTGGTTAACTAAAGTAACTCCATTGTTTCTTTAAAGTCATAACATTGATTGTTGCCCCAAAATATATCAAAGTATTATTAATAAGGGTCTCATTAATCTTGATTTCCACTACTGGTCTACTAGGGTTTGTGTACATAGGCATGGTTATGTTCCCTAACAAGATATTTGTAAGGTTTCCAAGGACATGGACTATTTGAGGATCCTTCTTTTTCCTTCCTAGTTTCTTAATACATAGGTCCTTGATAGTTTTAGTATAAATAGGGATGTCATTGATAGCTTGGATGAGTGGAAGCTTAATGCTCACATCTTTTAATTGACATAAGAGGTTTGTCTCATCTTGTGTGTGATGATTTTGAAAAGCTAAGCATTCAGGAAAAGAAGGCTTTGGACTTGAGGTAGTTTGGTGTACCTAATTTGACTGAGGTTTCAAAGGTTTTTTTTCTGAAGCTTCAACTATGGGTCCATAATCTTCCATCTTAGTAATTTGATGGGATGATGGTCTAACGAATTGTTTTCTTGATTTGAGGTGGACATCAATCACCTCTACTGTATATGTGGGGTATTGCATAGCTTCATTAGTATAAGTTTGTTGAACATACTTGTTGTTAGGGTTAGGTGCAGGTTGGTAATGTATTTTTAGTGGCTTGAGTGGCTAGAATGTAGGATTTTATAGAGGCATAATATCTCGCTATTGCTATTGAGGTGGAAGAATAAGCTACTAATAGTTCATGTTTTGTTGTTGCCACTATTGACCTTTTTGCCATTAAGGCTACCACTGATTCTACTGTGTTGGACATTGGGTATTATAATTGGAACCTTGGAAATTTTGTTGTGGCCAAGGATTTGGATACTATTGGCTCCAATTTTTTTGGGGCTATGGCCATTATTAATGATTTTTCCATGGATTTTGGTTTGCTAGCTAGGTCTGAGAATTCTTAGTATAAATTTTTTTATTTACAATGGGAAAGGATGAATTAAATCTAAGAGGGTCTTGTGGCATACCTTGTCTTTGTTGCTATGGCCTTCTCTCAGCTATATAAAAGAGATTTCCATCCTCTCTTTCAAGTGGTTGGAAATCAAGTTTTTGAACTTTATCTTGTTGGATACTAGCCACCCTTTTGTATTTACATTTTTCTTTTATTTTCCTATAGCTTGGATAATATTCAGTGAGCATGGCCTCAACTTCCTCCTACTTCTTATTGATGTGGAGAGTATACAAATGAGTGGCTAAGTTGTTGATAATGTCCTCCTTCATGTTAGACAATACGTTGCTCAATTCTATCTTTGAAATCCCTATATATGATTTTCCCATAGTGGATGTCCTATATCCTCTTGGTGTTTTAGTGAAGGTCTTGGAATAATTCTTATAGACCTTATAAATTTCTTGAAATTGTATCTGAGAGATATCTCCTTGTCCAATGGGGTTTAGGGCATCCATACAATCATCATTGAATCCCCTTAAAAATACTAACTTCAGGGACTCTTCAAGCAACTTGTTCCATGGTTTTTTCTTCAAGGCAAACTAAAATATCTCCACATAGTCTTCTAGTGGTTCATCCTCCTGTGAAATTTTCAAAATGTCATATTTCCTCCTATTAGGTCCCCTTCAATAGTCTTGGTACTTCTCTAAGAACAATGTCTTCATGGTGTCCCAATCTAGAACAACATCCCCACCTAATCCCATGAACCATCTTAGGGTTGCATCTTTTAGAGTGGAAGGGAAAATTTTGAGCCTATGAGCATCATAAGTATAGTCATAAATTTTGTGCAAGACATCAAATTCAAACTGAAATATATCTAGGTCCTTAGTCATTAACCCATAAAATATTGGTAAGTCTAAAGGAGGGATGTTCTTTTGCACTATAGCCCTTTCCTGGTTAGTGATTGGGAACTCAAATGTTGCATTTTTTAGGATCATCATACACTCCATCACCGTTGGTGTGGTATGTTCCCTTTGTAAGTGTAATAGATGTTGGTGATAGGGAAATTTCTTCTTCAGTATTACCCTCGCTCTAAGTACTGGGTTCACCAATTTCTACTATGGCTTCTTGGCATGAAAAGGGAAGGAATCTACCAAAAGAATCTCTTTGCCTCCACATACATGAAATATGGCTTTATATAGTAGCGGTCTTGCACAATGTTAGTGTATCTTTTGGTGTTGGAAAAGATTAAGTATGTATAGTCGTAAAATTACACCCATTGCAATTTCACATACATTCTTGCATTTGCTTTAGTGTCCACTCCCTTAGCATTTGTGTAGGCTCATTTTAGCCCTTACATCAACCTTTTTCCCTCTCAAGATGCTCCAACACTCCTTTTCAGCAGCTACAATCCTCACATGTCAGCCTTGCTTCAAACCATGTGCTTTTCCCATTCTAATCATTTTGTAGCATGGAATGTCCAGACACTAGCACACCATGAGGATCTGTACACGCTGCACTAGCATCATGCGACATTTCAACACTCAAATAGTTGTCTCCAAGCATGATTTCCACTTGTCCTCACCTTTTGTTGGTGGTAACTGTTGCAAGGTGTGACCCTTGGTCTTCCTTGCAACACTAAGCACTTGGGTTTGTGACATGGTCTACCGCCTCATGTGGTTCTTAACTGAAGCTTGTATCAGGAATTGATAGGTCAATATTTTGGTGTAACAACATGTCCAACAATTGGTATTAGAGTTGGTCATAGGTTCAAACCTCACGCTTGTGCTAGGGGGGATTGTTGCAAGGTGTGACCCTTGGTCTTCCTTGCAACACTAAGCACTTGGGTTTGTGGCATGGTCTAACCACCTCCTATGGTTCTTAACCGAAGCTTGTATCGGGCATTGACAGGTTGATCTTTTGGTGCAATGGAAAGTCTAACAGTAACGGCCCGAGATGCTTTGTAACAACTAAATAATCTTCTTTTCTCTCCTTAAAAGTAGTCTTTTCACTCCATTTGCATCTTCTGACTTCCTCTGGCTCCATTCATCTAACTTCTAACTTCTTCCTCTCCCTCTTAGCTTCTCTTTAAATAATTCTCCCATCTTACTCTTGCTTGCATAGCTCCATTACTTGCTACAACAACATTTTCTCAAGCTCCTACAACACTCTTGGCTCTTGCAGCTATCTTGCTCTCCCTTTTTCCAGCTCCTTTGGCTCTTGCATCTATCTCTCTTGTCTCATGCTTGTGAGAATCTTGGGATTCCATATCTCCTCTCTATTACATTTTTACTTTGTGATTCGGGTTCTCCTCATTAAGCAAGGATTGCTTTTATCACCTACTTCATGATACAGGTTCTCCTCCTCGAACGAAGTTTTCTTTTATAACTCATAATTGGTGGTGTGGGTTCTACTCCTGAGCGGGTTTCATTTTCACCACATTCTTTTTCCATTTTGGGTCACTTTCTCTTTCTCTATCTATTTGGCTGTCCATGGAGGTGGGAACACTGAAATGAGGTTTTGATTGAGGCAAACCCCTATATAGCCCCAACACTTTCTCTAGATCTTGCAGACGTAGGTATTGAAGATATCTACTAGTCATAGGCTTCATTACTTAGATTTTTGTGAGCATCTTATTTCCTTTCTCCTCCTTGTTTCTCTCATTTATATTTCTTTATTTCAATTCTATTATATTATGCTACTTTCTTGTATTCTAAGGTTTTTAACAATCAGAGTAGTAATCATTTAGCTATTTTTTGTGAACTTTCTTTTTGGTATGTAAGAGACGCTAACGATCTTTTGAGATGCCAATGTACTGCATTGTTGTCTGTATTCAGCACTATTGTCCTTTGGCCAAGCGCTTGTCAATTTTTCCAAAGAATCTTTGTGACTTGCTCTTTCTAGTTCTAGAACTCTCGTGTTGTTCCTTGAGGTAGTTTAGGGCAGTTCACCCCATGAGGCTCTCTAAATGAAGATAACTCATGAGTAGTGAATGCCCCTTCTCTACATTTTGGTGAACTTGACGTGAAGAGTGTATTTTAAAAAAAACTAGAAATTTATTTACCCCTACTTGGTGGGGTCACAAATTTTTACTTGGTGTTCGAAATTCAGAACTATTTACACTATTGGAAAGGTCTCCTAGAGAACTAGTTCAATCCCTAAAATACTAGTGCCTTCGATAATCAAATTTTAGGGATTGATGCAAGTTACGACCTCAAATTTCACTCTGAAGACCTCCAAAAACACGAATTACTAGAACATAGAAAATACCAAAAAAATCGTAATGAATTTAAGATCTTTTAATAGTTCAGTATCTATTTTTGTTCAAAATGTTAATGATATTCCATTTCACGCGTGTGATGGTGACTTGGATTTTCCTATGTCATCTGATATCTTTGATCCTTCTCATGAAAGTCCTCTTGATTGGTAGGATATTTTGTTGCAAGAAGAAGAAATCATTGATACCTTTCTTAATGTTACTTTACCTTCTATTCATTCCAATGCACTCTCTCCTAGAGATGATGCATTTGTGAATGATGAATCTTTTCATACCAATGCACTCTCTTCTAGAGATGACACATGTGTGAATGATGAATCTACTCTTCATTCGAATGAACTCTCTTCTAGAGATGATGCATTTGTGAATAATGAATTTTTTATCTATTCTAATGCACTCTCCTCTAGAGATGATGCATTAGCGAACGATATGTCTCCTTCCACATTTGATCCTATTTGGATTGATGTTGACAAAATGTCTTCAAATAATTATTCTACTAGTTGTGATGATTTTGTAAATGTTATATATGTCTCTACTACCCCTAAAAGGCCTAAGAGATCAGTCATTCATGTGACTCCAGCTAGTCCTTCTCCTAAAAGGGTATATTTTATTAATGGTATTTTATTTGATAGAGACTCTAATGATCTTTCTATGAATCCCTCTTATAAATTGGTATCCCATACTTATGAGGATATAATGAATAAAAAAAATCCTTCCTCAAGCTCCTAAACCTACAACTAAATCACCTAGTGATTACGATCTTGTCGAGCAACTCCAAGTTACTCTGACTAAGATCTCACCATGGGACTTGCTTTAGTCTGCTCTGATTTATCAAGGTATTATTTAGGAAGCCTTGCAAAAGATCCTTTTGCCTTCTTCTGCTAGGCCAATAGATGAATGCATTGATAGCTTATATTCTTGCGGATTTTCCGAATATTACATTTTATCCATAGGAACTCCTGCCTTCAAAAGTATGAAAGCAAGCGGATCCTCTAATGATTATAGTTAATATTAATAAAATTGGCATTATTTTTAATCTTTTTGATACTAGTTTAGCACTCAATGTATGTAGCATTTATCTATTGCCTAAGATTAATATTGATTCATCTTCTCTTAACCCTTCTTCTATTGCCATTCATGGGTTTGATAACATTGGTCGACAAACCCTAGGAATGATAGTCTTGCCTTTGAGGTTGGGACATGGTATCGTACCAACCCTTGTATATGTTATGTTAGAAAATCTACCATATAACCTTCTTCTTGGTAGACCGTGGGTTCACGCTATGGGTACAGTCTCATCTACCTTGCATAAATCTATTAAGTTTATTTGCAATAATCAAGTAGTCACAGTCAAGGATGACCTTGATGTTATGCACTTATGTGAGATTGTTGTTGCCGGTCAGGTTTTAGTTGTGCCTACTCTTATTCCTTTAGTGTCTTCCAATGTGTCAATGTTTACTCTAGTAGTACCCACTACAAAGGATACTCTTGAGGTAGATGTCCCTAAAGAAGATCCTTGTGAAGTGAGAAATCTTAAGTCTACTCTTACTTCTCAAAGGAATGCATTTCTTGCTGATGATTAGGGTTCCTTAGAATTTACAAATTCCTTCACTAGAGAACATAAAGTTGACCCGATCCACCTAGACCTTCCAATAACATCATCCACACCCACTATCGAAGATGATCATTCTTCTGCATTATGGAGTAATATGGATGCAAATTGTAATATTCTTAATGTTGATCCACCTTTATATGCTATCCTCAAATCTTCTCCTTGTGAGTAGTCAAGACTTTCTTCATAAGAGAAAGGGTTGGTTCTTGCTCCTCACTCTTTGTTTGAGCAAGATCATATTTTTTTGTGGCTTCTAAAAGCCCGCTTAATCACTCTTCCTTCTCCTACACATAAAAAATTTCATAAGCATGATAAATACAAACATTCTTTTTGTGCATACCATTGAGTTCTTGGTCATTCCACTAGTGAATGTAAGGCCTTGAAGGATAAAATACAACTACTTCATTATTTACGTGCAATCAAATTCTCATTTGATTGATTCACCTGCCTCTTCTTTGCATTATAAGTGATATTGAGGTTTACCTCTATCCTACATGCTCTAAGTATCTTGCATAGTTCTCCTCCCCTATATGTTGGGGGTAGTGATAACCTGTTCTAGAGATGTGTTTCCTTCTTAAGGACCCCCTCTCTTCTCTCCATCTTTCAATTGAAGCATCCCTTGAGTGGACCGCTTTTCTTTTCAAGGGTTCCTAAGGGATCCCATGACAAATATTTTCTCTCAAATGAATTCTATTTGCGTCTAGCTTGGGGGAAGCCTGAGTAGACCTCACTTTTCAAATAGTGCATCCCTTGAGTGGACCCCTCTTCTTTTGAAGGGTTCCCGAGGGATCTCTTTGAAAATTTCCAATCTATCAATGGTCTGTGTGATCGTCTACTTACTTGCTTGTGTCGTTACTTTTGCGTCACAAGTGCACCTGTGAAGCCACTTTTTGACTTTGTAGAGTCTTCCTTCCTTGGGTTTCCTCCATGTGAGAGATCTTGGGGGATACCTCCCTACAGGTCTATGGGACTATAGGGCACTTCTTCTGAGCTTCCTTCGTATGAGAGATCTTGGGGGTCGCTCCCTTATAGGAATGTAGGTCTATAGGGTGCTTTCCTAGGTTTCCTTCATACAAGAGATCTTGAAGGACACCTCCCCTATAGGTCTGCAGGTTTGTAGGGTGCTTTTCTGGGTTTCCTTCATGTGATAGATCTTGAAGGACACCTTCCCTATAGGTCTATGGGTCTGTAAGGTGATTTTTAGGTATCCTTCATGTGAGAGATCTTGGAGGACACATTCCTTGTAGGTTTGTGGGCCTTTGAGGTGCTTACATTCCTAAATTATCTTTCTTCTCAACTTGTATATACTAGATCAAAGATTTGCATCTTCTTCATCCTGAGTATATGCCCTTTCTCTCTTAGCTTTATAGTTCTTCTATATGTTATTTCTTAATTTGGGAATGATGCATAGTACTAAGACAACCTTCTACATCAAGGTCTCTTTACTTTGCTGACTCAAATCCTTTAGCTTTTTATATTCTAACATTGCTTTCTGGTGCAAGTTTTTCTTGTCTAATGCATTTTTTTTGCAGGTCTTCAACCTAGGGGAATTCTTCCTTGGTTTGAGGAGTTATCTACTTCATCTATAGTATCTTTTTGGAATATGATGTTATTTATGTTTAGTAAATTTCCTTTAGTGTGCATATTAATGTAGATTCATATGCCCGCTAAAGTGGGGGAAAAATGTATAGTCGTAAAATTGCACCCCTTACAATTTCACATACATTCTGGCATCTGCATTAGTGTCCACTCCCTTAGAATTTGTGTAGGCTCATTTTACCCCCTGCATCATCCTTTTTCCCTCTCAGGATTCTCCAACACCCCTTTTCAACAACTACCCTCGTGTGTCAACCTTGCTTCAAACCGTGTGATTTTCCTGTTCTCGTCATTTTGTAGCATGAGATGTCTAGACACTAGCATGTCATGCAGATGTCCATGGGTCATGCTAGCTTCTTTCGTTGTTCCAACACTCAAAAATTTGTCTCTAAGAATGATTTCCACTTGTCCTCACCTTTTTTTGATGGTAATGGCCCTGGATGCCTTGTAATAGCTAAAGAAGCTTCTTTTCTCTCCTTAAAAGTAGTCTTTTCACTCCATTTGCATCTTCTAACTTCCTTTGGCTCCATTCTTCTATGTTATTCTAAGTTCTTCCTCTCCTTCTTAGCTTCTCTTTCAAGCATTCTCCCATCTTACTCTTGCTTGCACAACTCCATTACTTGCTACAACAACATTTTCTCAAAATCCTATTGTGTGATCGAAAATATGCATAATGAAATTAAATAAATACTATTCAAGCACACCAATAAGACATTGCCTTCAAAACAAAAAATAAAAGACAAAGAGATGCCAACTCAATATTCTGTTTCGATCGTCATCCTATTGTCCTCTATCTTCAATTTTTTTGTTGATTCCAGCTTTTGCTCTCAGATTATATGCTAGGCTCAACAAATTGTCTTCCTAAAGAACGAGATTTAAATATGATGCATGATGTAAGATTAAGTCATGATATCGAATAAGACTAAGATGATTGAAGTAAACATGATGCCATGATACTAGAATGCTAAATGAATTAAATGCATGAATTCTAATTAATCACCTATCCCCAATGCTTAGATTCACACAGGTATTTATAGAGTTTTTCGAAGGATTCTGATTGGCTGTCTTGATTGACGGTTGTGATAATTCCTGGCAGATCAAATGGCTGAAGATGGATGAAACTGAAGAGAAAATAGAAGAAAACCTGAAAACAAGATTTTTCTATTTTTATGAAAGAGAAAAAGATAAGAAGATAAGAAATCATCTTTCTTTAAAAAGATAAAAGAAAGATTTAAAAGCTGATAAATAATGAATTAAAAATTTAATTATTTACTTGTGGATGATATTCAGCTTTTCTTAATTAAATTGAGCTTTTAAAGAAAGCAGAAGAAAGTTTGTGATAAGAAGAAAGCTTTAATTAGGATTTTTGAAGAAAGCAGAAGATCTCATATTTAAATAAAATATTTAATTATGATATGAGAAGAAAATAGAAGATTTCACAAAATATCTAGTTGTGATTTAGAAAGAAAGCATAAGATCTTTAATTAAATAAGGTTTATTTAATTAAATCACATTTATGAAATTAATTAAATGAAACATTTAATTAATTAGAAGAAGAATTTAAAATAGAAGAAAGAGAGATATTTAAACTTAATTAAATCAAAAGATTTAATTTAAATTCAAACAATGATAATTAATTTAAATAAATAAAATGTATTTATTTAATTAATTAAGTGGACGTATGAAAATAATTAAATAAAATAAATTTATTTAATTACGAAAGAAGAATAAGATGAATGAACAATATAATTAAACTAATTAAATTTAATCATAGATAAATTAATTAAATAATAAATATTTAATTAATTGCCAGGATTATAGACATGACCATTTTTATGCGTATACATTTTTCCCCTCTTTGAAGTGATGTGTGAAACACATTGCTTCAAAGAAAATAAAAAAATTCTGCCCCTGATATGTTTCTGATTTTTGATGTTGATGATGCCCCCTCGGGAGGTAAATCACATAAGAGGATGTCGAGAATGATAGGGAAACAGTGATTTAGCTCCCGATGAATGATGGTTGTGATGGCCCAGTGATAAATAAAATGGAAGGAATGAAAAAATGCCATTAACTCCCCCCTTAATAGACCCTTAAAAGGTAAAAAGGGGTAAAATGAAGTGTCATTTTCACCCTGCTGCTACAGTGAAAAGTGAGCTTTGATAGTGACTTGGCGAGATGGAGATCCCATTGCATAGGCATAGATTTGAGCGAGCACACCAATACCAGAGACCAGCTGCGTATGGACCACCGGTGAGTGATTCTAACCATGCATGATTTCGAATTTCACATTTTGGATCGATTTTGCAAGTGTTTTAGGTTAGTTTTTAATTTTTGCATCACGTTTTAGCGCATTCGATAAAAATTTTAGCGCTTTTGCAAATTTCCGTAGCGCATATAGGAAATTCTGTAGCGCATTTAGGGCAGGTGTAAAATTCATCTTGTAGCGCATTTGAAAGATAGAGTAGCGCATATAGGAAAAAATCGGCTAGTGTGATCCTGTAGCGCATCGAGGGCACAAAATTGCGTATATAGGGCTAGGGCCACAAATAGATAAAGTTGCGCATTTGAGAGTTAAAGTTGCGCATCTGCAGGATAGATTAGCGCATGCCAAGTTTTAGCGCTTTTGGGAAAAATTTTAGCGCATTCGAGTGAAACTATAGCGCATTTGTGTTTTAGCGCATCTGGGTAATAGAGTAGCGCATATGGGAAAATTTTCACATAATGCCCATGTGATGAAAAATGATGATTTAAATTGCTTCCTTAGTCAATAGATAGATGAATTGTAGTACCATCATGCTGATATGGGAAAAAATGATAAAAAATCTTATAAAGAATTGATAACTTTGCTTCCAAAATAGAAAACAAAGAGTAGATAGCTTGATAACTTTGTTAAAAACAAAGAGTACAATGATTGATTGATTGATTGTGTTTGGATAACTTTGCTTCGCGTGATTGAAAACAAAGAGTAGATGTTTGATAAATTTGCTTTCTGCGATAGAAACCAAATAGTAAAATGAGGATATAAATTTGCATTCATGACTGAAACAAAAATAGGAAATGATTTGTGTGTTGATAAATTTGCTTTCCTGAAAAGAAAAACAAATAGTAAATGATGATAGAGTAGATTGATTTGATATTTAGATAGATTGATTCAACACGTGATATGGGTCATTGAAATGATTCGTTGATTGTGTTGATATGGGTCATTGATTGAATTTGCTGGATAGATAGATCACATGATACGAGTCTGATTAATGTGTCCTTGTGATGATCGAAAATAGGAGGTTTTCAAAAGCCTCCAGATTAGAGAGCGGTTCCCACTATGTTGGGAGCGAATAGGAGAGCTTACACCAGCAGAGTTACAGTGGATAGCAGATTGTGGATTGGGACCTTTGTTGACCATGCCACGAGGTATTCAGATCAAAAGGGGACTGTTGACCGCTTTGGCAGAGAGATGGCACTCGGAGCATAACACTTTTCACTTGCCAACTGGTGAGATGAGTGTGATGCCCGAGGATGTGTACAGGATTCTTGGGATTCCAGTTGTCGGTGCCCTTGTGGTTTATGACCACAAGGAGATTGGTGGGACTGAAGCGCTGCGGCGGATATGCAGCGATGCGAGCATTAGTGGATACTGGATAGATTGGGAGGATTTCAGTAGATATCCAGCCTTAGTTGCTGTGTTGGCTGCATTCATTGGAGGCTTCCTTGGACCGGACCATCGGTCGAAGGGATTTGCAGTCGGTTGGGGTAGGATGTTGGAGTGGTTGGTGACACAGCCACGGAGGTATGCCTGGGGGAGCTATATTTTAGCGGACATGTATCATGATCTTCATCAGGTTGTCTATAGAGGATCCACTAGCTTGGCGAGTGGAGTGACACTTCTATAGATCTGGGCATGGGAGCATATTGCGATCACGAGACCACATTGTATGAGGGATAGGCCAGCAAGGAGGCCCTATGTGTATGCATATTCTGGTGCACTTGTCCAGCAAAAGCTGGGCAAGGTAGAGTATTGGCAACGGTTACTGGATGATATTGATGCAGTGATATGGAGAATGTACACGGATTATGAGACATGGGTGACTAATCACTTAGAGATGTCGTTTGTCTGTAGACCATGATATCTGATAGGGCGGACCCCCTTTATTATTGAGAGATTTTTGGCATTACGAGTGCTGAGATAGTTTGGATTTACACAGGGGATGCCATAGGGCGTTGCTCATTATGGGCGGCGCAAGGGTGATCCAGGATGGGGGCCATGCATTTGATACCAGGTAGCATACACAGAGTGTTCTACCTTACAACTAGAGGTATGGACAGATAGACCAGAGGTATAGGATGCAGGGATGACTGATGATTATGCACATTATTTCCATACGCATCCATTTCCATGATTTATAGTGCCAGATGAGCCATGGGTCATTGGAGGAGCGCCACAGCCAGGGGCAGGGAGACAGGAGGATGTGGCCAGCGGAGAGCAGGCGATGGGTGGAGGAGAGGAGGAGGAGGAGGAGGGAGATGAGGAAGAGGGAGATGAGGAGGAGGAGAGTGGCGGAGATGGCGACGAGGATAGCTCGGATGGCGGAGATGATAGGGGAGATGATGATGGAGAGGAGAGGTGGCAGAGGTTGGACAATCTGGGCAGAGCACAAATTGTTCGGTGAGCCAGATCTGGTGGCAGACCATGGACAGTGATTAGGGTGTCATCCTCATCTCAGTAGGCACAGATGGCTGCATTGCAGGCTCAGGTTCAGACTTTTTAGGGACAACAGGCGCAGCTACAGAGCTAGCTAGCTCAGGCTCAGAGTATGATAGTGCAGTTGCAGACACAACTTTCACAAGTTCAAATGCAGGTATAGGCATAGGCTCAGGCACAGGTACAGGCTCAGGCGCCTGCTCCAGATCCCCAGGTGACACAATTGGTAGTAGAGAGGGATGCACTTAGACGACGAGCATTGGAGGCTGAGGGTGTTGCACAAAGACTCATGGGTACCGTAGAGAGTACATCATTACAGGAGGCCATTGCAGAGGGATTTGAGGCAGTTAGAGAGGCCGAGTACTATAGGGTCAGATATGAGGAGTTGTGTCCTCCCGAGTGTCGAGAGCCTTATCCACGATCACATAGCAGGACGAGGACCCGATCACGGACATCGACACATGGCAGAGAGGTTACAGGGCCGCAACGGGATCCTGATGCAGGGGGTAGTGGCAGGTCGCCTTCTTCCAGACCAGCTCCTTCAGGGGCATCTACCAGCTAGTGATTGGGACCGATATATTTTGCACATATGCAGAGCATGTATTTTGAGTTTTGATCATATCTCATGTATCATGTTTTGAACTTTTTAGTTTCATTGGACATTGGACATTTGTATTATTTTGATGAGCGATGATATGCAGCGGTGATGTTTTTGATGATGATATGTTTGTGCATTTTTTATGTGATATGGATGCTACTTTTATGCATGTATGATATGAGATGGATTTTGAAATATGTTGACTACTTTTTGTAGACTAACCTTATGATGCAGGATGATCCAATTTATATGATGTAGATGAATGACCTAGGATGTAGATGCAATGATTGTGATAATGTATATATGAGTTGTTGATTTTTGAATTTTGTTGCAAATGCAGAAATGAATAGTATGTGTATGAAATGCATCATGAAATTATGATATGAAAATGGTAGATTTAATGAAAAATGTGATACTGCTAATGATAATGATGAAAAGATAAATGATATGGTTGGTCATGTTTATGTAATGAAAATGACAATGTGATGATAATAGAATAATTATGATGTGGAATGCAATGATGTGAAATGAATGAGCGTAATGGTAATGGAATGATATGAGATGATGATGATAAATGGTAGTAAATGATAAATGATAAAATGATAATGGGATGATGAACAATAATGATATGAGAGAAAAGGTAATGATAATAGTAATTGAGAAATGATGATGTTATGAAAATAATGAAAAAAATAATATGAAATGATGAATGAATGAGAAATGATAATGATAATGATAATGAATGAAAAATTATAGAAAATGAGATAGAAATGATAATGATAATGATGATAAATGAAAAATGATAGAAAATGAGATAGAAATGATAATGATAATGATGATAATGATAATGAAAAATGATAGAAAATGAGATAGAAATGATAATGATGATAATGATAATGAAAAATGATAAAAAATGAGATAGAAATGATAATGATAAGGATGATAATGATAATGAAAAAAAAAATGATAGAAAATGAGATACAAATGATAATGATAATGAAAAAATGATAGAAAATGAGAGAGAAATGATAATGATAATGAAAAAAAATGATAGAAAATGAGATAGAAATGATAATGATAATGAAAAGTGATAATGTATCAGAGTTATTTTCTATGAAATTCAGGATTGATGCCAAACATGCCTCCTTTTTATCAGAACCTTCTTGCAATGTAAAGACATTACCCTGTGATTGGTTGGATGGAGTAGAGTCATAGTCTAGTCCAGTTTTATCATATGCAGCAAGCCCTGGAAGATGGATAGGCTCAACTACACCTTCTTTTCTTTTTCCAATAGGGCCATTGTCATAGCCCATCTTTTGCATGATGGAATACCCTTTTCCATATCGATCCGTTGGTAAGGTGACATTTAGAACTGTTTCCTCTTCATCTTTATAGAGCCAATTCAGAATTGTTGTATCCTCAGGATCTCCCATGGGGAATTTTTCTTTGATGAATTGTCCATTAAACTTGGTAGTTGGCTTTGTTGATAGTTGTGTTGATGTTGAAGCTACTGATATCTGTTGTGATGTAATAGAAGGTTGTCCATGTGATCTAGGTGATGTAGGTAGATTAGCGAGACAGAGAGAGTATTCCCCAACTCCACTTTCCTTGAACTGTAGTTTCTTGTCAAAGCTTTTGGCTAATTGACTGATTTGTGTATCATTCTTAGGAGAAGTATTAGCAAGCGCTTCTCGATTGTTTGGAACCAAAGTATCCTGACTAGCTTTGATGTTGGCACAAGTTTGGATGTTTGAATTATCAGCTGATATAGTGATTTCCTGTCCGTCATATGGAAACTTAAGACATTGATGGTACGTGGACGGAATAGCTTGCATTTCATGGATCCAAGGATGACCCAACAAGATGTTATATGCAAGATCCCGCTCTAATACTTGACAAAAGGTATTTTTGATAACAGGTCCCAGTCTGATTGGTAGCATGATTAGACCTTTAGACATTCTTTCCTCATCATCATAGGCTTTAATAGTAATCTTCCTTCTAGGATCAATGGAGTCCTCAGAAAATCCTAAAGCTCGGACCAACTTCAAGGTACATATATTTAAACCAACCTCTCCATCTATTAGGACATGTTTTACATGAAACTTGTGGATCATGACCTCTAAGTATAATGACGAATTGTGGGGATGAGTCATGGAAACATCATCTTTGTCAGAAAATGAAAGACATGTGGGTGAGGACAAGTGTCCTACCATGGCTTGAAATCAGTTCACATCCAAATCCGTGGATACAGTTGTTTCAAAAAGGGCCTTCTCTAAAATTTCCTTATGTGCGGGGGAAATCTTCAAGAGTTCTAAAATGGAAATTTGAGCTGGAGTTTTTCGAAGCTAGTTAACTAAGTCATATTGATGTTGAGGGAAGGGCTCAGTGGATTTTGAAGAGGCACCCTTCAAGACAACTTTAGCTTGTGCTCTTATCGTGGCATTAACTTGTCCATAGTCTATCTTTTCATTGATTTTTATAACGTTGATTCGCTCATCATCCGTATAGAGGTGACAGATTACAGTGTCATCGATTTGATTCACATTTTGTCAGAAGACTCTCCCTTTTGATAATTTGGCAAAGGGTTGCGAAATGCTTGGTGATCTTCATTGGATTTTTGTTGTCCTTCTATTGTGATAGTGCCATTTTCAATTAGGTCTTGAATAGCATGCTTCAAAGCTTGATAGTTGTTTGTACGATGACCTCTACACCTATGATAATCACAATAATGGGGGTTTTACACTAGGTTCATAATTGCATTGAGGTGGTAGAGTAAGGGCATTTTTGTCCATAACCTCTTTGAAAGCAGATTCCAAGGATTGTCCTAGCAGAGTAAAAGTTCTACTAGAGAAGAATGAAAAGCGTTGTGGGTTCATGTTTGAGGTATTCCCTAAGGTGTTGTTGTTGTTGTTGTTGTTTCCACGGTAATTTTGATTGTTGACAGTCCCTTGATTGGGAGTAGGATTTTGATTCATGTTGTTCTTTGGAGGGGGAGGATTGTTTCCTTGATTTGTGACAGAATTGACATTGTTGTAATTATTGTTGTGAGGAGTATTTGGAGTACTCAGAACAAACGGCTTAGTCAAGACATGATTTGCATCTACAACACCATCGTTTACAATGTTTTTGTTGCGAGTCCAAAACTTAGACTTGTCCTGATTGTTATAATGGTTAGATGAGTTGGGATTGTCCTTGTCAAGTTTTATTGTCCCTCTTTTGACCAAAGCACCTTCAATGGTTATGGCATCCTCAATCAATTTCTCAAAGGAAGGTGGACAATGTAGATTTAAACGATAGCTCATTTCTAAATTTAGGCTATTGATGAAAGTAACCATTTTTTCCTTTTCAAGAACAGGACGTGGGTACCTAGCGAACATTCTTCTCCATCTTTGAAGAAAGCTAGTAAAAGGTTCACCAGGTTTTTGTGCAACCTTGCAAAGATCAATCATGGTGATTTGGTGTTGGATGTTGTAAGAGTATTGTGTTATGAACAAATTGATCAATTCCTCAAATGTCTGGACAGGAGGTGTAATTTTTGATAGCCATTCCATAGATTGACTTCCAAGACTCCTAGGAAACAAACGCATCAAGTAAGTGTCTTCATGTGCAAATTCTAAAGTCATGTTTCAGAAGTCTCTAACGTGATCAATTGGATCCAATTTCCCATTATAACGATCAAATTTGGGAATTTCACAATGTTTGGGAAATGGAATCATATTGAGACTTCTATCAAAAGGATAAGGACATATGTCATCAAGAGTATATTTCTTTGTTGTGGTCCCCCCTTGTAACTCTTTGATTTGTCCTTGGAGTGCCTTAAATTGTTGAGTGAGAACAGTAAGATTGGATGGGGATGTTTCTTCTTCTTTGTCCTTTAATTTCTTAGTATCAAAATCCTTAGGTAGTTTAGCTCCTTGATTAGCTAGAAAGAGAAAATACTTTTCTTTGTCACGTTGCAGGATCTTCTCTATGGCTTTAAGAAACTTGGGGTCTTGTTCAGCCTCTCTAATGTGAAGTTCTTCCTCTTGCTCATCATCACTATCTACAGGAGTTTTGTTCATGGCTTTGTACTTATGAAATGGATTTACTTCTCTATTAGCCATATTGTCGTCACTGAAAAGGGGATTTCGATTCACACTATAACGAGGATTATCACGTTCACCTTCTTCTTGAATGTTATGGGTATGACCTTCTCGTTGAAATTCTTCTTCTAATTTGTGGTATTGAGATCTTGTAAAAACAAGCATATGATAATGATATCTTGATCTGATAAGATGAACAAAAAAAAAATCCTATGATATGATCAAAGATGTTCCTAATTCTTGATTGTGACTTCTAAAGATGAAGGATATCTGAATCCTGTTGAGGGAAGTTGAATCAATAATCCAAAATTTTGCTTGTGAGGTGCACTCCTAAAGTTTTCGATCCCTGCTTTTGAAAAGATTTGTAAGTCTATTGAAGGTCACTGAAGGATTTGACTAGGGTGTGTCAAATATTCAATTGAAGGTTGTGGTATATTCTCAAACTCAAGAGGTTGATTAAGATTGTGATGCTGAGATAAGGCTAATCTTTGATAATAGGCTTGAGTATTCAAAGGTTCTAAAGCGTAATCGTCAGTGAATCCTCTGACGTAGTCTTGGTATCTATGGAGAAATTTGCGATAATGAAGCAAGACGTGTCGACTCTTATACAAAAATTCTCTTTGGTCCAAAGTTTTCTTGTAACTTAAGTT
This sequence comes from Sequoia sempervirens, assembly GCA_007258455.2. NCBI lineage: Eukaryota > Viridiplantae > Streptophyta > Pinopsida > Cupressales > Cupressaceae > Sequoia > Sequoia sempervirens. The sequence goes on from VDFB02252616.1 coordinate 131,075,188, forward strand.
TGTTTTGGGTTTCTTGATCCTATTGAAAATTGATTTCTTGACGAACTTGGTTGATTTCCACTTCCTCAACATGGGAGAGAAATATTAGAAATTCGGGTCTGTGTAAAATTTGACAGAAACTAAAGCGCTATTCTGTTCCCTAAATGCGCTGCAGAAAAAGGTATATGCGCTGGAGAAAAATTCAAATGCGCTGCAGAATACCTCAAATGCGCAAAAACAGACATTATATGCGCTAAACCAATAAGTATATGCGCTAAAACAGTCCCTAAATGCACTGGAAAATGACTTAGATGCGTTGAACTAGCCAGTGGATGCGCTAGAACAGTTTTTAGATGCGCTACAGTTTTTCCTAGATGCGCTAAAATAGTTTTTCAAAGACAGTTTTCGACCAGTTTTGAAAATTTTCAGCTGAATTTTTTCATATTTGTTTTGAATGATCCTTTATCTAAATTAATGTTCTTGAAAAACACAGCAAACAGTCTAATTTAAGTTGAACGTAACCAAGCACAGAATAAGACAAGCACAATTTAAGTTAGGCCAAGACAATATCCGCTAGATTCCACATGGGTTTCCCCAACTGCATATCAGTAGCGTGTGAATTCAGAAGCTTGGCTGCACGGGCTCCCCCTTATAGTGCACTCTCTTCTCAGGCCAACCAAGCTTCCAACCCCCATGAAACTCCCATGGCAGATTAATCACCTCTACTAAAGACTGCGAAAGTGTGGAAGGCTTCACACTGATCGGTGCTGGACTAGCAAATAGAAGGTTTTTGGCTTTCTAAACAATGGTATTTAATTTGGGACCCTCGTTCGAGTGGCCATACATGGGGCAAGAGATTAATCACCATTAAGGTGGCACTCCAGCCTGAAGAGGTTAAGCTCAACAGGGTTTAAGGGAGTACAACTCCGTCCGTATGACACATCCACACAAGCAACCTTAGGTTTTCCCTTAAGGTTTACATTTATATACCGGTTGGGGGTAGCTTGGCCTTAGCTCCATTGCCAGTTTGAGTCATGTTGAGGTGATGAAATCCCCAGGCAGGCCCAATTTTTAGAGTCAATAATTGTTTCTCTTACACCCAGGATTGCACAAGTGCGCAAGGGGAGAGGATACTTCGATTATCAAGTCAAGGTTACATAGGGAAAAGTGGGTCTGGTTTTTTGATCACCTAGTTTGCACAAGGTGAGAGCATAGTCACCTACCACTTTCAAGCACAATCAAAAAGAGTAGACAGATTCATTTTAGATGCACCAAAGTCAAAAATGATTTAATCTAAGTGAAGATTTTGCTTCACAACAGGCATGGGGTTCATTTTAATTGCATGATAAAGATGTGGTGGCTACCCTAGATTGATTCATTTTAAAACCGCAAGAAAAGGAAAGAAATTCTGTCTGCGGAAGGCGTCAGACTCAAAATCTCTGTTACAACCCAGATGCGCGACTTTGTTACCCAGATGCGCAAAAACATAACCCAAATGCACAATAACAGAACTCAGATGCGCAAGAACAGAACTCAGATGCACAAGAACAGAACCCAGATGCACAATAATAGAACTCAGATGCGCAAGAACAGAACCTAGATGCACAAGAACAGAGTCAAGATGCGCAAGAACAGAATACTGATGCGCAAAAATAGACACTATATGCGCTAGAGTAATATGCAAAAAAAAAAATTACTTTTTCAAAATAGATTTAAATACGCTAAATGATGTCCTATATGTGCTAATTAAACTCCTAAATGCTCTTCAGAAATTCCCATATGCACCGAAACAGTCTTCATATGCGCTATAGTACCTGCAAAAATGATTTTTTTTTGAATCTCCCAGATGCACTGCCGACTGTCAGAAAACCTGCAAGAAAAGGATCTAAAATAGGGGCATAGGCCCCACGGTGGGCACCAAAAATGTGTGATCGAAAATATGCATAATGAAATTAAATAAATACTATTCAAGCACACCAATAAGACATTTCCTTCAAAACATAAAATAAAAGACAAAAAGATGCAAACTCAATATTCTGTTTCGATCGTCATCCTATTGTCCTCTATCTTCAGTGTTTTTGTTGATTCCAGCTTTTGCTCTCAGATTATATGCTAGGCTCAACAAACTGTCTTCCTAAAGAACGAGATTTAAATATGATGCATGATGTAAGATTAAGTCATTATATGGAATAAGACTAAGATGATTGAAGTAAACATGATGCTATGATACTAGAATGCTAAATGAATTAAATGCATGAACTCTAATTAATCACCTATCCCCAATGCTTAGATTCACACAGGTATTTATAGAGTTTTTCGAAGGATTCTGATTGGCTGTCTTGATTGACGGTTGTGATAATTCTTGGCAGATCGAATGGCTGAAGATGGATGAAATTGAAGAGAAAATAGAAGAAAACCTGAAAACAAGATTTTTCTATTTTTATGAAAGAGAAAAAGATAAGAAGATAAGAAATCATCTTTCTTTAAAAAGATAAAAGAAAGATTTAAAAGCTGATAAATAATGAATTAAAAATTCAATTATTTACTTGTGGATGATATTCAGCTTTTCTTAATTAAATTGAGCTTTTAAAGAAAGCAGAAGAAAGTTTGTGATAAGAAGAAAGCTTTAATTAGGATTTTTGAAGAAAGTAGAAGATCTCATATTTAAATAAAATATTTAATTATGATATGAGAAGAAAACATAAGATTTCACAAAATATCTAGTTGTGATTTAGAAAGAAAGCATAAGATCTTTAATTAAATAAGGTTTATTTAATTAAATCACATTTATGAAATTAATTAAATGAAAAATTTAATTAATTAGAAGAAGAATTTAAAATAGAAGAAAGAGAGATATTTAAACTTAATTAAATCAAAAGATTTAATTTAAATTCAAACAATGATAATTAATTTAAATAAATAAAATGTATTTATTTAATTAATTAAGTGGACGTATGAAAATTATTAAATAAAATAAATTTATTTAATTACGAAAGAAGAATAAGATGAATGAACAATATAATTAAATTAATTAAATTTAATCATATGTAGAGGATTTTTAGATAAATTAATTAAATAATAAATATTTAATTAATTGCCAGGATTATAGACATGACCATTTTTATGCGTATACACCTACAACACCCTCTACAACACTCTTGGCTCTTGTAGCTATTTTTCTCTCCCTCTTTGTAGCTCCTTTAGCTCCTGCATCTATCTCCCTTGTCTCATGCTTGTGAGCATCTTGGGATTCCATATCTCCTCTCTATTGCATTTTTACTTTTTGATATGGGTTCTCCTCCTTGAGTAGGGATTGATTTTATCACCTCTTTTGTGATAAGAGTTCTCCTCCTCAAGTAGGATTTTCTTTTATCACTCATACCTTGTGGTGCATGTTCTACTCTTGAGTGGGTGTTGCTTTCACCACATGTTTTTTCCATTTTGGTTCACTCTCTCTTTCTCTATCTATTTGGTTGTCCATGGAGGTGGGAACACCAAAACGAGGGTTTGACTGTGGCAAACCCCTATACAGCCCCAACACTTTCTCTAGATCTTATAGACGTAGGTATTGAAGATATTTACTAGTTAGGGGCTTCATTACTTAGATTTTTTTGAGAATATTCTTTCCTTTCTCCTCCTTGTCTCTCTCATTTATACTTCTTTATTTTAGTTCTATTATATTCTACTACTTTCTTGTATTCTAAGGTTTTTAACAATCAGAGTAGTAGTCATTTAACTATTTTTTGTGATGAACTTGTGTTCTGGTCTGTAAAAGACACTAGTGCACTTTTGAGATGTTAGCACGCTTTTGAGACACCAGTGCGCAATGGTGTCATCTGTATTTTGTGCTATCGTCCTTTGGCTGAGAGCTTGTCAGTTTGTCCATAGAATCTTCGTGACTTGCTCTCTCTGGTTCTAGAAATCTCACACTATTCCTTGAGGTAGTTTAGGGAAGTTTTCCCCGTGAGGCTCTCTGAATGAAGAGAACTCATGAGTAGCAAATCCCCCTTCTCTACAAAGTCTAACAATCCTAATGATGAAAAAAAATGTAAAATATAAAAGCTTTAGAAAACAAGTCTATGAAGATAGCACCATCCTCGACAATGACGCCAAAAATGTAGAGTATAAACTATTGTATTATAATCTTGGTAGAGCCTACACAATTCAAAGGTTTATCTGACTGAGCAGTCCGCTCAACATTGCAAAGAATACATTAAAATGTCAAGCTAAGAATTTATAAACTTGTGATGGTGCAGCATTGTATATTCCTTCAGAGACTCGAAACTACCTAAGTTATCCTAGTCAAGATGTTCTACTTGTTGAAAACTCATAGAATTGTAAAACAGGAAAAGAAACAAAGTAACACTAATGGCTACATGTGCCTACAACTTAACTTGTAACTAAACTATTGTTAATATGATATCATTGAATCAACTCAAAACTGATCAAACCAACAAATTGGCTAATTTAATCTTTAGAGTACTATTGGTTAACCATTGCATGTATATTCATGAACATTCACTATCAATAAGCAAAGTATGAGATTCTAGTTTAACTTACATGTAGTTCATAAAGTAATGATAAATAAAAAATTGTTCTTTAAACAAAGATAAATAACTAGAAAATGAAGTGAAGAATAGTTACCTTGAGTGGCATGCTCAAGTGGTTGTTCTCACTTAAATGGAACCAAATATAACTAACAGATTCTACGCATCCATGTGAAATTGACTTCATTCTAAGCAACAACTAACCACAATATTTAACTTCCACTCTAGATATTAGAGTGTATGGCTAAGACTGAATTGTTCAAAACATAACTAAAAAGAAAGAAGAATCCTAATAGAACTAACACTCTATAAAATAGGATTGCATGTAAAACACAAAAAACATTTGTCAAAATCCTATTAGTAAACAAGTCTTTTTTCAATGGTTATTGACTTGCTATAATGATCCACACTCAATTTCCATCAGGTGTCTTCAAGCAGTAGTTATTGCATTCAACTTAATCTAGAACTCCGCTATTTTGCTATCTCAGTTTTCCTTTTGTTGTGGATTGAACTTCCAATTGCTACATGCTATAGTTCCTCCTTGGATGAAAACAGGCTAATTCACAAATCATGTACACAAGAATAACTACCATAACTAAAACATAGAATTCCATCCACATTTCATGCACACTCACATAGAAACCATGTAATACTATTATGTTATAACCATATTTCCATCATTATGATTTAGGTTCAAGTATACATAATAAGTATGAAAAGATAGTATAATATAGGAGTATCATCTGGAAAGTATATCTAAAAATGTCTGAAAGTGTGCATGAAAGTAACAAAAAATAAGCTAATTACTAGACCCATCAACCACCATAGTGAAAATTTGTCATTTACTTTTGGTTTTAGACATGCCCCTTAGAAAAATTATTAGACTTGTTAAGAACCTTTGAGTCTATGTTATTTGTCACATTGCAATATAATTTATGTCTAATATTGTTGTAATTCCTACTTCTAATTATTAGTTTAGTTGATTTCATGAGGACAAAATGAACTCAATTGCATACACATTTTTCCATGGATTAGTTCAAGGCCTTGTTAATTCATGAATATTAATTTCTTGTATGAAGTTATTTAGAAAAGCTTTACTCATGATAAACCATAATATATGGGTTCCTATGTTGGTTTTCTTATCCTAGAATTTTTATGAATAGTCTCTAATAAAGTTTCCACTTCTCTATGCCTTGCAATAGTATCTCTAATTTTAGATAAAAATAAAGGAAGACTTTGTTGATGTTTTTCCTTTTGAGACTTTACCTTGCATATCATTCTTACTAAAATGACTCCAATGTGATTCTAATTCTTTTTAAGTTTTATTTTATTGCCTATAGAATCCCTCATTAATATTTGATAAAAAATTGTCCCTATAGTTGTTACGTGATATCTTTGTCTTTCTCCTTTCTAGGTGATGTTGGGGTTTATATTAGTAAGTGAAAATTTATCTGAGTCAAGTGTTTCCTTTCTTAATAGAACCATGTTTTGGCCATCATCTATAACAAATATAAAAATTCCTACAATAGACCTCATTATTAAAAAATATTCTTGTTGTAGTGTTTTCTCTTTCGTTATACTTGTCACATGACTAAATATCTTAAATTATAGAAATTTCCAAGTTTTAGGGGTGATTGTGTCTATTTTTAACCTTTATTCAAGGGTTTATAGGTTTCCTCTTGCTAGTATTCTTTCCTTCCATTCCTTGAAACCCAATATTTACATTTTTTTTATACCTTTGATTATTTTTCTTTTAGACTTCTCATTACCTATGTACTTTATCATGGCTTTATCAATGCTTCAACTCCCTACTTTTCCTTTACCTTTGGCCCTAGTATTTTAATTCTCCATGTAGTCATGTACTTATTACTATATAATACTAATCCATTAACCTTAATATTCTCCACTTGTAATTTTTCATTCTTTCTCTCCTTCAACATTGAGTATTCACCATCCTTAATTCCTAGTTTGAGGATTCATTTTTCCTTTTTCTTAAAATATTGAGATTTTAATATTGTATATACTCATTCCCTCAACCCAATTCACATCTCCCTTCCTCCTTTCAGAACCCATACTTATATAATTACTCATACCATCATACCAAAAGGTATAAGGTATGTGGTAGAACCAATCTCTAAACCTTGAATTTCTTCCATATTATTTCCCTTGCTATTTTTTCTTCTAGCATTAGGCACACCACATCAAGGATCCATAACCCATTTCCATTAACCTAATATATGACAAGAAACATAAATAAAATATGGAAGCTAGCAAAAACTAAGAAGGAATTAGTAAGATATTATGAATAATTATTTAAAAGTATGGTTAGAAACCTTGAAGAAACTTTAACATAAAATAAATGAATTGATTATTTTATTTTAGGGTTAAGCTCTCACATTATAGAAAAAGTAGAGGAGAAGATTTCCTCTTTGTATAAGAATTTAGTAGAATTGATCACTAGAATATAATCCTATTCGAAGATAAGGGAGAATGATTTAGTTAGAAATGGTGAAATTGATAATTTTAATTAGAGTTGGACAATGCAATGTTTAAGTAAGAAATTATAAAGAAATGTTAAGATATACGAGACTTCATTGCCACCTATAAGAAGTAAAATTTGGTTTAAAAATTACAGTAGGGAGGAACATCTAACGAATGAATGCTTAATAATCAAATTCATGAAGTGGGCTACCATACTAAGAGGGGAACTTGGGAAATTCCCTAGAAATATAGTAAGTATATATTGCAAAGTATAAAGTGGGACAAAAAAGACACAAATAGGTGTTAAATTTTACTTCATGAAGAAGATGAATATGTCTTTTGGATATGGTATGGATAGAACATAGGGTTTAGATATAAGAGTATTCAATTTTTATTTGGCACATGGCTAGTGGGAACTTCAATTATGAGAAATGATAAGACCACCTAACAATATACACTATATGGCACCACAAATTCAGGATATATGACCCTATATGATTTACCATGATAACAATTGAGAAGGAGGTGGTAGGGGAGGCTACCATGATAACAATTGATGTATTGGAGAAAGAAGGACCAAAAGGCAAAAATATTGTAACTATAGTAAACTAATAAATTATGATAATGAGTGCAAAAGAAGAAAAAGGAGGTAAATCCACATGTTATTTTTGTGGTGATAAATCACATGATATTAATAGTTGTCTCAAATTTAATAGTTCTATAATAATGTGTTGGCAATATTGATTAAAAAGTGAATAATTGTCCAATCCAAATGTAACCTATAATGCTAAAGTAGAAATGGGTAACTAAAGTAGAGGAGAAAATAAATAAAATATAGAAAATTAATGTAGAATAGGAGAATCCTCATTGAAAATAAGAAATTGGAAAATAATACAAAGTAGAAAAATAGGAAAAAGTCAAGAAAATATTCCATGTAGAAACTTAAGAAAAAGAGGAAAAGAAAAAGAACTTAAGTAATTACTATGGTTGGATTGATAGAAGCATATCATAGGAGAATATTATGAAAGTAAATATGAAAAAAATAATATTTAGGTAAAAGGGAACATGATTTGGTGATAAGGAATTTCAAAGAGCTAATTCAGAAAGAGAAAAAGGAGAGGATAGGTCTATATACTAAAAATAATTGGTAAATTTGGTAAAAAAAGAAGAGGTTAGGGTTCAATGGTTGGATAGGATGAAGTTTGATAAGGTTATTTGAAGAAACTCATGAAACCTGGAACTAGGACTTTTTCTATCTTCATTCAATTAGAGTTAGATTTTTAATGGAGAGAGTAAGTTCAAATGATGAAGAGGAGTAAGGAAAATTTGGCTAATTTAGTAAATTGTTAAGGTTGGATTAAGGAGAGAAATATAAGTTATTGGTTTTCTTGTGGTTTTCTTGTTTGTATAAATATTAGTTTCTTGAGAAGATGATGGGGTAAAAAAAATAGAGGCGTCAAGGTCAAAGAGATAACCTTAAGGTAATCTATCACCTATGTATAATCATACAAGGTGGTAAAAATGGTTATAAAAGCTGGATATTTGTGTAAGATAATTTGATTGTTAAGCTTTGGGAAAATATCCTTAATAAATAATCTCTTGATATTATAGTTGAGAAGAAGATAAGAGATCCATGAAAGAAGGAATTAATAATAGAAGATAAAATTAATCACCTTGTCATTTGCACCTTGATTATAATTTATTATATTTGATGAAAGTAGCCTACAATCTTATTTTGAATTTAATGTGTTCCATGAAAAGATAAGTGATATAGAGGAACACATAGAATAGGTAGATAAAAGTAGAACCATTTTAGGTTTTTTCATTAATGAATAGAGAAAAATATTAGATATGAATTGGTCATCAAATTAATAATCTACACACATTGATCCATAAGAGATTGAATGTGTATCTTAGGATAACTTATCCAATTATACATATATTTCAATATTTAGCATGACAAACTATGGTTCTTGTAGATGGTCTATCAAATCAAAATATATTATCTTGTGGAGGAGGTTTAAGGTTTCATACCCCATGGTATAAGATGATGGGAGAATAGAGAGTTAGCATTACATTATTCATATTTTTTTGAACTAGATGGTAAATGATAGAGTTAGGGGAATAAGCTGGGATATTGGGGGTAAGAGATGTTAATTTTTCATGTTATTATAAGTGTTTTGCAAGGCTTGTGAGGTTAATGGTAGGATATGAGAGGGAGTGGTGATCTAATGGTAAGAGAGGATCAAGCAAGATAAGTGAAGGGTAAGGGTTTAGAGGGTAACACATAGGGGTAGGGTATAAGACATTTTCTTAAAGGGACATGATCATAGTTAAAAGGTGGAATGGAGGGAGGGAGGGAGGGCAGGAGGGAGAGAGAGAGAGAGTAGATAAGAAAATTTAGTTGAAGAAATATTGATTGGTGGGAACAAGAAATAGGCTAGCTAGAAGAGAGGGATGAAGGTATGAGAACTAGACTATAGAGGGACATGAGTGTAGATAATATATGATATGCCTTGTGTTAGTATATTATAATTTTTATTTAATCTATTCACTATACTTAAGTGTACTTGGGTATATGACATTAAACAACTTATTATCTAACGAAATGCCCAACCATTAAGATCTCTAGAGGTTACCAAGTTATTTCATTAACCTCATTCACACACCTTTTGAGGTTGGAAGCATTTCCATCTCACCTCAAAATTTACTCAACACTTGGCACACAACGTTGATGACTTAGTCATAGAGGTTGTTGCTTTGCACACACCAAGTGTTCCTAAGGTTAACTCCTATAGGATACTTGTCTATTATCTTATGTGACCTTATGGGGAACTTTTCAATCCACCTCATATGTGGATTTCCTCATCCTTGCCTATATAAGCAAGGTTTTGTACTCATTACATTTGGGTCAACTAAATACAATATTGCATATTGTTCATTTTTCTTATCATTTCATCTCCTCGATCTTCATAAATCTAATATGGTATCAGAACATGAGGATGGAGATATTTTTTAGGACAAAGGTGTTTAATAAATTATATTTAGTTTGAAAATAGACCCCACTCCATACATAAATCCCTACATTTGTGTGTGAATCTCTATGTGGGAGTTAATATAAGGTTTGGCATAATTGCTAAAGAAATTGAAAATATCTCTCCTCACAGAGGCCACTCTTTTCTATAAGCCCGTGAAGTTGAGGTCCTCTTTGAGGCCATAGGAATTCTGGTGACAAGATCATAGCCAATTATCTAGAAAATGGAGTAAAATTTTCTTTGGAAGTAGGTAACAAAATAACTAACAGGAAGAGGCTCCTTATCAAATGACCCCAATTTAATCCTTCAACCCCCAATTTTTGCTAAATACCTTGGCAGTACATGGACTTTGAATGCAATTTTATTCTTATCATATTCCTCCCTAAGAATGTTTTCATTAATTTTAGGAATTTCATCACTCCACTTGGTGAGTTTAAAGACACGAGAAATTTCATCCTTGGTAATTTTAACCATTTCCTTCCCATCATATGTCCTTATAGTCCTTGTAATTGGATCACAAATGGTGGCTATTGCTTTAAGAAAATCAACATCCATGTAGACATTGGGTACAATCAACTTCCCTAGGTCACAATTCTAGGGGTTACCAACTAGAATACCCATGTTTCTATTTCTCAACCAACCATAGAGTAATTCCCACCTAGTGCAAGGTAACCTAGCATCTCTAATAGAACTATTTTCATCAATCAAGCCCTCAACTACTTGTGGAACTCAAAGAAGTAGTTGACCCTTAGATTTTTCACTAGTTGAGGGTGTAGCTAGTCAATAAGGTCTTTACTCAAAAGTCTTATGAGAACAAAGTCTCCCCCTTTAGAAAAAGATGCTTTTGATTTTACTTTGGGAGCCATGATGCAAAAGTATTACAAAGTAGGGTTTATGGTTTCTTGGACCAAGACTTACAACTCAAATAAGAGTTTGATATGAATTATAACAATGCAAGATCAATTTTTTTTTTTTTATAAATGTCAAACCTTAAAATGCAAAACCAAGAAAACCCTAACTGATAGAAAGGCTTGGACACCACAATTTATCAATAATTTTTATGGGGAGGCATTAATCTACTTACTGGTTTTTCATAGGTTGGTAACCCTAGTGTCGACATCAGACAAGCCTGAAAACTATAACATGATCTCTCCAAGTGTGTAGAATATCTTTAAGAATGCTCAATCATACCTTTAAGACAATTTTTAATAGCTATGCAACCACCTGCTTTGGTATCTTGATGTACTTTCATCTATTAAGGCTTGCTCGTGTGAACTAAAATGGCTCACTTGCCTTCAAACTAAACTTTGAATTCCAACCATTGATTGTGCAGGTGTGTTAGTTGATGGGTGATCTAGATTTAGTTTTCTTGATTTGAAAAATATGATTGTATGTAGCCACACTATTTATCAAATAAGAATAAGCCATGTGGAGCCACTTGTTGATGATCTATGGGATCCACCATTTCTTTTTTGCTACAACCAATATCCATGCGTCCTCTTCACCTCACCCCCATGAGTCTGAACCCATGTCTAACTTTCATCAACGAGGAGATGGGGAAGGGATGAGATTGAATCACATAGATTTGATATACTCATACCTTAATCTTAAACCAATTTCACGTGACCTTATTCTTCTGACATAATCAATGGTTCAAATTAGATGATATCTCATGTCATTAAAAAATGGTCCATATATATCCCTTTAGTAGCACAAACCTTATTGTCCATGCCCCATGCTGAAATATTTGTTTAATATTTTCCATTACTCCAATGTCTTCCATGCCCTCTAGGTTATTCCACTTGGAAATTTCCTACCTCCCCATTGAGAACTAGGAAATAGGGGTGGGACCCACACAGGATAGTAGGGAGCAATTAGGAATGACCCACATCACACACTATGAACCGTTGATTCTCTTCAAAGCTTCGCTTGCTGACCGCTGGAAATATTGGGCCCACTTTCGGACAAGACTTGTGAAAACTGCCTGTCAACCTATGTGATTATTTTAATGGAAAAGGAAATTGAATGGGGTGGTGGGTAGTGGCCAAGATGTAGCCACATCATTCAATGACCACCATTGATTTCCTTTTAATATCACCTACAATCTTTAACAAAGAGACCGGGCCCACCAACGCATAGGATATGTGGCTTACGCCCACTAGCCCATGAGAATAAAATAATAGGCAATGAACTAGAATGGGTGCATAGGGAATGATAGTGATTTTCTCATGATGATCGAATGGTTATCATGGAGTCTAATATTTGCACATGTCAAAAACTTTAGTTTTAAGAAGGGGACCTGACTAGGTTGATGGGACCAAGACCCATGGGATTAAATATTCCAAGACTTAAGTCATTCTAATGGGAAATATTTCACCTAACTTAAGAAATATTAAAGTGATGGTAAAAGACTTGATGACTGACAAACCTAAATTAAGGGGCTAGTACTTTCATGGGTTTCAATGGCATAAGATGTAACTTAAAAGACTGGGAACCGACAGTAAGGAGTCAATGAAGAAATAGAACCTTGACAAGGATATAAACTCAAGGGTTTTTAAGAAGGGTCCTAGATAACATAAAACCCTAAAACAATGATGGTAGAAAAAACCCTAAGCCTAGACAGATAGATCTAACCCAAATTTTGCAGGACGAGAAATTGAACCAAAATAATATTTAGGGGTTCTATCACTACTCTTGAGGAATTTAAGCACACAACAATGGAGAGGATGATTCCTACCTACCAAAACACGAAAGGTGGAGAATAATGGTATTTCAATCACTAGAATCGATCATGGATGCAGTAGCAACGAGATCCTCCAATTTCAAATAATCAGGTGAAAATGATAGGTCACCAACCTCTATTTATAAACCTGACCACCATTAATGTGAGCATTTATTGTAGGAGATTTTGTAAATCACACATAGGTACGGTGTGGAAAAATGGGGTGTGGGTGTTGGGGTGTAAAGGATCATGAAAAGACAAAGGTCAAATGTTGTAGAGAATGGTGCAATAGAGACAAAAACTTGCATGTGGTGACCTACAATAGAATCTTTATGGATGGAAAAAGGAGGCATGGCCTCCTCATGAGGGAAACCTGAATTGGAATTTCTATAAACCTCCCTAGACTTCATGAAATATTGGAAATTCATTGAGGCATCATGGAAACATCCCAAAACCAAAGTACAACCGAACCCAAAGTTAAACAACATAGGAAAAATTGAAGCAAAAGAGAAGGGACCAAGCTGATAGAAGCAAAAACAAAAGCAACAAGGGGGTCCTTGATTATAGGGGGCATGTGTGCAAAACATGTACAATAGGTTAGTTATTTTTTGTAGGAGTTTAGAGATGACAAAACTTCTTTCAAAGATGACAAAAAATACTAGAATTTTCATACTCTATAGCTTGATTCCATATTCTAAACCTTAACTTCAAGGTTATTGAAGAGGGCAAGACTTTTTTAACTGCAACATTCACACATATTCTAGCAAAAACCAACCTTGATTTTTGAATAGTGATTTTATCCATAACTGAAAGGCTCTTGAAAGAGTTAGAAATTCCATGGGAAAATTTTTGGTTCCATAAATCTAGAGGGAGCCTTGGGAGTTAGATCCAGGTAGGGGTAGCTAAGGCAAGATCTACAAAGGGGTCAAGGCTAGGCTTCCATTTTCAAAGGGAGAGATAGTTCTTGAAGTTTGTATCCAAATCCCATGAGCCTTCGATTAGAGTCATTATTAGATCTTCATGATTTACAAAACTAAAGAGAAATAGACCATTGGACATGGCACTAACACTCACAAATCACCTTTAATTTTTCAACTTAAATCAATCCATTTTCACAGTTGATCAATATTTGGTCTAAAGGATAAAAACTTATATATAAATGTTAATCAAGAAAATAAGGTAGGGTTATATATATATATATATATATATATATATATATATATATATATATATATATATATATATATATATATATCAATTGATCATATTGTGTATGATATTGGATACTATTTATCCTCATTAAAATGATAATAATAAATATTTAGAGGTTTCTAGTTTATTCAAAATTTTCCCATAGTTTTCTAAATTTATAACATTGATATTTAAAAAAAAAAAATAGGTGAGCTTATCTAGCATTTAAAATAGAAAAAAACACACTAAAACAAATAAATCAAGGTATTTTTTGTGGATAAAACAATAATTTCCCACTGCCTTGAGTGAATGGGTTTGTTGGGTGAATCTAGAAGCCAAGAAAAATCCTTCTTTGCAAGTTGCTTTAAGGAAAAATGGTAGATTTTTCTTTTCTTATAAAAAATATTTCCTCACATTCTAGGTGAAATGCATTTGAATGAAAAAGTTTAAAGAAAAAATTTCTTGCCTAAATATATAATGTCCATGTACGCACCACATGGTTTTGGGTGAAATATTTTCAAATAAATAAATTTCACTTGAAACCGCTATGCTAGAAGCACTTTTATTGGGATGAACTATGAAAAATATTTTAAATTTTGGCCATACACCATTGAATTAAATATTCGGCCATTTATTCCTATAAATAAGTTGTTAAAATGTTAGAGCAAATACAAAAGACCACATCAAACCAATATTGCTCAATAAAACATAAAATAAATTTGATTAATGATTCTTTAAATCATTTACAATGTTCATTGTAAATTCTTATAAATCACTACATTCCTATGAATAACCACTCCAAATTCCCTTATGGGAATAACTCCCAAAAACTAACAACTAACTATTAACTAATTTATTGTATGTAAACCTTAATTTCCCAACATGCCCCCTTTAAGGTTTACATTATAGAAAAGAAAAAGAAAAAAAGGAATAATCTATGAGTGTGAATCTTAAATTCCTAGCATCCACCCTTAAGGTTTACATTACAAAAAAGAAAACCAAAATATTTTATTAACATAAACCTAAACTTCTCTATCTAGGAAAATGATCTGACTAGCCAACCTTGCTTCAACAAAAACCCAAACTCCTGTTCTAGGAAAAAAAATTGAGCATCAAGCCAAACTCCTCATGTTTGGTTAAATGAACATTCTAATTATCCAATTCTACATCAACATCAAACAAAACTCCTCATGTTTGGATAAATGTTTTGATTATCCAATGTTTACCTATGAATGAGACACACTTTGCTATTCACAAGAAAATCACTAGCCAACTATGAATCACAACTGACTCCATTATCCATAGTAACACTCCATTTGTAGATCAAGAATCACTCAATTATCCACAAATACATATCTACAAAACTATGGATTAATACAAACTCAATTATCCATCGATAGTTTATGGATTAAACTATCCATAGACCAATAACAACTCACAAAGTTTATGAATTCAACTATCCACAAACCAATGGATCACTACATGCCCCATCTTGCTCCTAAAAGGAATAGAGATGAAACCAAATATTCTCATATAAGGCATCATCTTTGAGCAAGAAGCTAGCTCGAGATGATAGATTACACTCTATTTTCTCCAACCTCCAATTCAACCTATTACACTCTAACTACCAAATGTAGCATTTATGACATCAAAGTTATGCTTAAGTGTAGCATAGATGTCAAGAGTACAATATGTATCCATATAAATAATAGGTGTTGTGCTCAACCAAAAGTGCACCTTTTATAATATAGTCTAGATTATCCTTGTAATGCCTTACTTCTCCAATAAAAATATTGCAAGAATATAAAAAATTCCTTATAACCCCTTTTGACAAAAATAAATCAATACTTATACCTCCCATATATATGCATAAAATATTTTTTACAAACTTTCAAACCATAAGCATCCTAAAATTTCCTACCAAAACCATTCCTTTATTACTCCATAAAATTTCCTACCAAGATCCAATCAAAACCTTTTGACTTCAATAGCATATCAAAATAAATGGAAAGGTAATATTTTCTTTACCTAAACCTCCACACAAGCATGTAGAAAAAAGATTTGTAGAGTCTTAATATCTCTAAATACATCAAAGTCTTTCTACTTCTATTACCATAAATGAATTTTATTTTTAAACACACTCCATTTCTAAAATCACTGCACTTTTCAAAGCTTGAATATTTGAATCATTGACCTCCTACAAACCCTTATATAAATTTTTGAATTCCTCAACCAAAACATGCAAATAAAAAAGGATTGCGCTCTTCCTTGTAAAACACAATAGCAACCAAAATTATTGGCTTGAATTTGTGCCTATTTGCTTCTCCTCTACCCTAATCTCCATTCAACATTTCCAATGCTTTATTGCTAGCTAAATATAATAGATCAAATATTTTTGTTGAATAATCGTTTATTCTCCCACACTAGTCTACCTTACAATATGATTCAAGATTTATCTTCACTAGTCAAACCATTCACAAATGTCACAAGGATGTTGTCCTCAACAATCTTCAATGCCTTTTATGCCTGGATAGAAATATTCATGACATCACTAGTAACCCCCGTTCTTTTGACGATTTTCTTCCAACTCATGCAAGTTTTTTTCTTCTTCCTACACATCCTTGTAATGTAACACCTTTTTACTTTGCAAATTTCAACCCATAGGCACATAATTTGTATTGCCCTGATACAAATGTTAAAATGGTAGAGAAAATACAAAAATCCACATCAAATCATTATTGATCAATAAAACATAAAATAAGTTTGATTAATGATTCATTAGATCATTTACAATGTTCATTGAAAATGGTTATAAAGCATTGCATTCCCATGGATAACCAATCCAAATTCCCTTACAAGAATAACTCCTTAAAACTAAAAAATAACTATCAACTAATTTATTGTATGTAAACTTTAATTTCCTAACAAATTTTTCTCAAGAATTCTACCTATCCTTTGAGTGAAAAACTATCTCAAGAAGGAAAAGGTCCTCATCCTACTCCATTTTGACCCCTACTAGATCTTAGGTTTTGAATGTATCATTGAAACCACTAATATATTTGACAATCAAGTCATGACGTGATGTAACAATTTTTTTATTTTAAAGGTGTTACATTCAAGTGAAAATGTACCTTGTGAGAATGTACTTTTGTTAGGTCATATGCCGATCTAAAAGCTTGTATTCATGAAGGATATGTATAATAAAAATGACATGATTAAAAAAAATACATTTGTGGGTTTAGAAATTTTAGACTCCAAGTTCAAAGTATTTCCTCTCACCAATTATGTCATGTACACTTAACAACTTTATGCTCAAACTTTATCTTATAGAGATCATTTCAAGAACTATTTGATTAAGAAAATATAGCACATGATTTTTATTATTAATTTTGAATGTGGAAAAAATAATAACTAATTTGGATACTTTTAAATTTAAATGACATGAAAGGTTGCAAGAATTTATTTATCCTTATTTTTATTACTTATAAATTATTTCAAAGAAATAAATATTAATGTCCTTTTTTATTTTTCACACAATTTTTTTAAAATAAGACCTCACAAACCCCACCTTATATCCAATTTTCCTTAACTAAATGTTATCTTCTCTATCATACCTATCATTTTAAGCAATATTTGGAAGGGAGATAAAACTATCTTTAAAAAAAATAGCTTTGCTTCATTTTCACTATTAAAAATTACTTTTAAAAATATTAACTTAATCTATATAAATCTTTCTTCTCATAGATTTATTTTTCCTTTAAAAATGATTTCTTTTTTTCTTTAAGGTGTAAATTTGCACTTCCAAAGAAGGATTGTTCTCTATAAAGTTTAATTCAGCCAAGAATTAATTTTCCTCCAACATTTTTATTATAATAACTTAAAAAAAATCCACATTTTAATTTGGCAGGCCTCTCACATTTTATGTATATTTTTAAAATTTATGGTACAAACTTCTTTACTCTTCCACTTTCAAGGATATATGGTCTCTTTACCTACCTTCCAATTTTTGGAGATGTTTTTTATTATAAAAGTAGGGGTTAGGACCCTAATCCCAAATATAGTACCATAAAAAAAAGGCCAAAAATCATAGAATTTCAACCATAGCACATCCACAAATTAACATGCCACCAACCCCAATAGACCAACTAAAAGTTTAGACACGAGAAAGAAAGAAAGAAAAAAACAATCTAAAGCAACAACAAAAACAAAGGGAGACTAAAAATGAGGTGGAACACATGCCAAATAATCAATTACGCATGCAAGACTTAAAACAAGAAGCCACAAAACATTAATCCTTTTTACTATTAATTGAATCTCATTCTTTTGTTAATGTTTCCAACTCCTTGGTCCATGGGTCTTCTACATCTCCAGTTTCTTCATTCTCTTGCTTATCATCTTCCTCTGATGGTGCTATCCTTCATTTTCTTATCTTGAATTTTGCTTGGCCATTGAAGGTGTCAAAGATTGCTTTGCCCATAATCCGTAGGTTATTCCAATTAGTCTCCTAAAGGCATTTTTTGGCCTTTTTTTTTTTTGTGTAGAGATGTTATCAACTCATTTTTTGTTGTATTTTGTTGAGAATCTCCACTACCTTCGTAGGGATCCCCATTATAGTAACATTTACTTCTTCATATTTTTTCATATTTTCAGCATTCTCTTCCTCTTCCTCTGAATCTTTGACCACCCCCTGCTCACTACTATCTTCCTCTTCCCCCTCTTAAGAGTTGGAAATATCCCCTTCCAACTTCTGCCCTAGAACCACCTCTAGCTCGCTCCTGCTCAAATCGAAAGGCTCTTCCTAAACAAGGATGTATACCTCATCCGATGGATCATCTTTGTATTCCTTAAAGGATAACATTTTTCCTTTTTTGTTATGGCTAGCCAATCTAGCAGATCTTCTCCCCCTTTATCACTTCTTGAGTCATTTGCATTCCCATCATCCCCTTCATCCAAAATGTACATAGTGACTTTTTTAGCTATTCTGGTTTCCTTAGAGCATTGATTTTTTTGTTTAGTGCTTGAGGTTTTGATCAGAACCTTCCTAGATTGGGGGGTCAATGGGAAAGGTTATCTTCAACAAAGATATTTTTAGAGGTCGAGGGTTTAGCCTTAGGGTTCATCAATTTTTCAAGAGAGGAAAGTTGTTCCATTTCAATAAGCTATTCTTTTTTGGAGATGTTAATGGTGGCATGCCATTTTTCTTTTACAACAAGTAGCTTTTACCACCATGCAAATTTTTCTTCCATTTTTTATTCTTGTTGTCCCTTGTAAATACGTTGATGTTTAATTTTGTTGACAACTATTATTTGTAGTGACATTTGTTTGAAACACATATATAGGTTTGTATTATTCAATTATTAAAAAAAAAAAAAAACATTCTCCTTTTCTGGATATACTATGTTATGTCATTTTTTATGCAAGCTACTCTATATAAGAGGCTTTTGTAGACTATTGTGGTATTCTCAAGTTCTTGGTATCATTTTCTTCCTCTCTAACTATTGTTTTGCTTAGATTTTTGAGTGGTATTTCTCCCATGTTATTTGAGATGAAAATATATTTTAATATAATGCAAGTCAAAGGCTTCCTCTTTTGCCTATCTATGCATACTTGGACTAATATGAATGATTGTTGGAAATTAATGTCATTCTTAGCAATATTCTAACAAAATAGAGAACACTAAAAGAGCATTGTAATGATTGTACTAATTGACACTTTATTTTTTATGGTTTTAAATGAATCAATAGTTTTGATTGTTGTAATAATGTGATATTTTACTTTAAACAATGTTAAGAATTTCATGATATAAACTCTTCTATTTTTTTAATGAAATGTTAGTACTATAAAATTTGTGTTTCTACAAATAGTTTTTCTTTCAAAACAAATAAATTTTTATTAGTTTAGATACCATTTTAGAATTAAAAATCAGATATTAAAAAATAATGAAAATTTATATGTACAAATCATAAAAGAACACACTAAATATACTATATTTAGATTTTCTTAATAAATGAATATTGTAAATATCTACACATCTTCAATAACCATTTGTCCCATAAAAATTCAATATTAATTATCCAACCCAAACAAGAAAGCATTAAACACACACTCTATTAGCTACAAACAGACACTCTAGCTTATAAAGCTAACATAGGCACCTACCACAAAATAGTTGCTTAACTAGGATATTCAGTAGCGAGCCTCCATTTAGGGCAGGCAAACAGCGGAATTTTTCTGGGAACAGTTAAGCCATACTCTTCCGCCATATCTACCTCGCCCTCCACAGTCCAATCAAAGCAGTGAAGCAGCTGACCGAGTGCCAACTCACTAACAGAAAGACCCATGGAAATCCAAGGGCATCCTCTTCTTCCTGTTCGGAAGGGCAGCAAATCGAAGTCTTGACCTCTCACATCCTTATTGCTGCCCATAAACCACTCGGGCTTGAACTGATGAGCATCTTTCCAAACGTTTTCGTCCCTTCCCATCGCCCACACATTCACAAATACCCTCGTCTTTGGAGGAATGAAATAATCTCCCACGATGCACCCTTCCATCGACTCGTGGGGAAGCAGTCGAGGAAGTGGCGGATGAAGTCGAAAAGTTTCTTTCACCACGCATCGCAAGTAGTCGAGCTGCATAACGTCACTCTCCTTTATTCTGCGACTTCTGCCCACTGCAGATTCCATCTCTTGCTGCGCTCGTGCCAACGTTGCAGGATTCCTCAGCAATTCACTCGTCGCCCACTCTATCAATGTCACCGATGTTTCCATTCCCGCACCTAACATATCCTGCACACACATAATATATTTCCTGAAGTTTGTACACATTTCCTCCGGCGATAATTAAAGACAAAATAGTTTAAAACAATTTGTAATCAGATTTATGAATGCCAACACAGCCTTGATTCTCAGACTTACCAAGATCATGGCTTTGATGTGGTTTCGTGAGATTGTCTGGCTCTCCGTTTCGGCCATGCTGAGCAGCACGTCTACCATGTCTTTAACACGATCTTCGTTTGGTTTTCCCTTATCCAATCTACGGTTAATGTGCTCATCAATAACTTTTTCAGCAAATTCGTCGAATATTTTGTGAACTGTCTGCATGCGACGATGGAATCCTTTCAAATCGAGCCAGTCGAGAGAAGGAATGAAATCGCCAACGCAAAATGCACCGGCCACAGTCAACATCTCTTCAACCATTTGTTTGAAGGTATGCCCTCCATTAAGGTAGTTGTCGGAGTACGTCCTGCTGGCAAACATTCTGCAGGTAATATTTTGTGTGAGGAAGGAGAGTCCCTTCTTCACATCCACACACTGCGCTCCGTGCCCGCTTTCCCTCCAGATGGAGCCGATCATGCCAGACACTTCTTCCTCTCTCACAAAACTGAAAGAATCGATTCTCTTCACTGTGAGCAGCTCCACCGTTAACAGCTTTCTACTCTGCCTCCAGTACGATCCATAGGGGCTAAAGGCCACGTCTTTATGATCATAGCATATATATCTCCCCACCGTACAGTTTGGTCTGGTCGCAAAAAGAAAATCATGGGTTTTGAAGAACTCTTTCGCCATGGCAGGCGAAGACGCCACAACGGTGGAGACGGAGCCCAAGCGAAGAAACAGAATGGATCCGTACTTCTTTGCCAGCGCCGCAAGAGCCTGATGAGGAAGGTTTCCCAAGAGATGGAGACTTCCTATAACAGGCCATGGACGTGGTCCTGGAGGCAGTTTCCTGCTATTGCTCCTCAGCTTATACAGAAAGCAGTAGAGGAAGAAGAAAATCCCGAGTCCAATAGTAACGGCCTCATTTAGGGAGCAAGTCAGCGATTCCATGTTGTTGTTGCTTCGAGAAAAAGGGAAATTCGCAAGCCTGCAATGAGTTGAAACCCACAAACCACCCCTTTTAATCTCGTCGACAAGGTTTACCACCTTACGTAAGTTAACTCTAACCACAACGCAAACGACGTGATCTGCGCGTGATTGTTGATCGACATGGAAATCTTTGAATAATTAACTTCAAAATCAGATGATCATGGCCGCCGATTAATATTTAAAAAGAATTAATGACAACCATCTTAGCGATTGCAGAGCAAGCAAAAGAGTGGAATTCAGTAAAATTGATAAAGAAAGAGATATTAAAGGTTTGGCACAATTATAAATAAAATATATAATGGCAATAGGATTTTAAAATCATGTGTTTATTCAACGCACCCGTTTTCTCAGATGTTATGATATGTAAAATAAGAAAAATGTGCCAATGGATCGGAAAAGAATCTTATAGAGAGTCCGGTGGTAAACATTTTCAACATGAATGTAGCAAGCATGACAAAATTTGGATAATAAAATTTATTTTTAATTGGTTTGATATTCAATTATACATCAGCCTATTTATATTTAGAGAAATTTATGTAGAAAACGTGAGAGATATCATTTTGGGGTGTATGTTTTTATTAATTTAATTATTATATTATTATTATTATTATCATTATATTATTATATTTTTAATATTTTATTATTATTTTTTGCTTCGTATTTTTTTTAATAAAAAGGGGTAAAAACTTTATTGAAAATCAGAACACAACACTACATAACAATAATGGGCCTAAGCCCTAGGAGCCAACAGAAACCACCAGAAAAGCTAGAAACAAAATCAACCTTCCCCAAGACCACTCCCATCCTCAGCAAGAATCCTATCCAAGTCCTGACATAACTCGCGGGAAACCTATTGTAAACCACTATTGTGGGATCACCCACCCATTTGGCCAGACAATCAATTGCCCTATTCCATTCCCTTGGAATATGGACGAAGGAAACCAACTCCATCAAAGAGCTAACCTATAATATCTGCTACACCATCACAACCAATTGCCAGCTAACATCATAAATCTTCTTTTCATGAAGCAAATTGACCAAGATCTAAGAATCGGATTCACAGATAACCTTGCGCCACCCCAAAGCATAATCCCACTTCAAGGCGTAAAGGATAGCCAAGTCTTCCATCCTATTGACAGTCTGCAACCCTTCGTTAGCGGAAAAGAGAAAAACCACCAATCCCAGCTGGTCCAAGATTTCCCCTAGAAGAGCCACCAGCATTAATCTTCAAAATGCCAGCCGGAGGGGGCAACCAATCCCCCACCCTTTGAACTTTTTGCTTCACAGCCTTCCTCTCCTAACACAAGTAGAGATTGAAGACAGCCCCTGAAAACCCAACCAATCAACCATCTCAGCATCTCCTTTCTCCAACGGCAGCACAATATCTCCTTTAGCTTCAACCGTCTCTTGAATTATGCCCATGATTCTAAACCAAACCTGTTCAAACCCCAAGTTTTCACCGTGAAAGATTCTCTGATTCCTTTCCAACCAAACCTGCCAAAGCAGAAAGATGGGACCAACATACCAAACACACTGCAAGAAGGAGGCTGAGGAGGGGGGCCTCCCCAGCCTATCCCAAAAATCCACCAAGGAGGAGGAATGAACACAGGGGCTTTTCCAAACACCCCACTAGGAATGCCAGAGCTGTAGGGAAATGGAAGAATAGGTGGGGAGAGTCCTCTTCCCCACACCCACAAAAAACACATCTACATGGGCCCGAAAAACCTCTCTTTCGAATATTTTCCTAAGTCAAGCACCTATTCCAGGCCAAAGTCCAAATAAAGCAATTACACTTTGGCCAAGAAAACTTATTCCAAGCTTTCTTCCACCAATGAACCTCCACCCCATCAACCTGTTGAGAAAGCAACACCTGATATCCGTAAGAAACGGTGTAAGCACCCTTGGGGTTAGGAAACCAAGACAGCACATCCTCATCCACAAGGGAGCTACAACTTTGACAAGAATGAATGTAACGAAGCTTAGCACACTCCTCCTCCATACCAACAACAGGCCATTCCTCCGGATCCTTCCATCTCGCCTCCACCAACTACCCCTAAAAAGAAAGAGACTTAAAATCGCTCACCCTCCACCATCCAACTTCACAAAACCTCTGGCACAAGGTCAACATATGAGGATACTGAGAAACAATGGGAGGGTGACCATCCCAAGAGTCATGCCAAAAATGGGCCTCTAATCCTCTCTTGCAAATCTAGAATAAGCCATCCTTAACGAGCGCAACCCCTTTCTTGAGAGTATTCCAAATCACTGATCCCTTCCTCGTCAAGCTATAATGAGGGATATCACTCTAAGGAATCCCCAGGTAGTACTTTTGAGTCAGGATCATGGCCCACACCCGGTCTTGTTCCACACACCATCGCCAATACAATTTAGCAACCAAGGTTGTACCAGACAACAACTACCTTAACCCAAGACCACCAAACTATTTTGGGCTACAAACAATATCCCATCTAACAAGGCTCCATTTGGAAGACAATAAACTACCATCCCATAAGAATTGTCTTGCTAAGGAATCCAGTTCCCTAACAAAACCCATCGGTGCCACCTAAATCATACACCTATAAAGAGGGAGAGCCTGAACCACATATTTGAGCAATTGAATCCAACCCGCAAAAGACAGCCAACAGAGGGTCCAATGAGTGACTTTGACATGAAATTTATCTAGAATAGCCTGCCAAGAATCCCTAGACTTCCTACCTACTGAAATAGGAATCCCCAGGTAGGTCAACGGGAGAGCCCCAATCTGAAATCTAAGAATATGAGCAATTCTCCTTTGAATGAAGTTTTGAGTATTAAAGAAAAAGATGGAAGACTTGTCCTCATTAATTAAATGAACCGAAGCAGCAAGGTAAACATCCAACACCTTGCATATGTTTGAAGCCTCCCTAATAGTGGTCATACCCATCAAAACAGTGTCATCCACAAACTGTAAATGAGATTGCACTGGTAAGCCACCTCCCCAATGCCATCCCTGAATGAGACCCCCCTCCACACTCCTTTTTATCAATTGTCCCAAACCTTCCACTAGAAGAAGAAACAAGGAGAGATGGGGTCACCCTGTCGTAAACCCCGAGAAGCACCAAAAATTTTAGAGTGTTCCCCATTAATTAAGATAGAGAAAGAAACCGAAGTCACATAGCTCATAACCCAGTGAATCCACTCCTCAAAACCAAAAGTCCCCAGAACCTTTTGGAGGAAGGACCATTGGACTCTGTCATAAGCCTTAGCCATGTCTAGCTTGATGAACATATCCTTATCTTTGGAATTGGCCATAGAATGAATAGTCTCTGTAACAATTACCACACCATCCAAAATCTGACGACCTGCCACAAAACCACTTTGTTCCTCAAAAATCAACAACGTAAGCCACTTTTTTAAACTATCAACAATCAGCTTAGAGATAATTTTATAAATAACATTGCAAAGAGAGATGGGACAAAATTGACTTAACCTATCTACCCCATTACACTTGGGGATGAGAGCAAGGAAGGTAGAATTTAGGGCCCGAAGCATCTTATTCTTCTGAGACTCTTGAACGACTACCAATAAATCCAACTTGATGATCTCCCAAAATTCCTGGAAGAACTCAATCAGGAAACCATCCAGACCAAGAGCTTTCCCCTTCTTCATCTGGAAAACAGTCCTCTCCAGCTCCTCCAGCGAAATATCACTCATAACATGCTCCTTCATCTCCCCAGAGACCAAAGAAGGAATACAAGAAAGGAACTGAGCTTCTTCAACCGAGTCCCCTTGCGAGTTCTCCCTAAATAAAGAATCAAAGTATTGCACAGCTTCGTTTGAAATTTCCTGAGTAGAAGAAAGAATCTCTCCCCTGTCAGAAACCAAAGCCGAAATAGAATTACCATGACGTCTGGCCTTCACCGAATTGAAAGAAAAGGCAGTATTCTTGTCTCCCTCTTAAAGCCACTCAATCCGGGTTTTTGCTTCTAGTATAGTTCCTCCCTAAGCTCCCACTCCTTCAAAGCTTTCAATGCCCTAGACTCTTCCTGCAACAAATCCACAGATACCCCTTCCTCCCTAATCAACCTAGTAATACCATCCAACTCAGCTTGTGTAGCAAGCTTCACATGGTGGATGTTTCCAAAGCACTGTTGGTTCCAACGTTTAAGCTGATACTTGACATATTGAAGGAGCTTAGGAAAAATTTACATTGCAATACCATAAGTAGGTCTACCATACCTCCACCACTCAACAACACAGTCGTGAAGATCAGGGTCACGCAACCACATTAGCTGGAATTTTAAGGTCGGTGTCCTAGGCACCCAAGGCGAAGAAATAACTAGATTTATAGGCCAATGATCTGAACCTCTCCAATCTAATATCTCAGAGCTAGAAGACCACATTCCCCCGACCCAAAAGCAGGAGACCATGAAATGATCTAGATGTTCAACAATGCAATTATCACCCACCCTTTTGTTGTTCCAAGTAAACTGACCATTGCTAGGCTTGATATCAACAAGATTAAGAGCTGAAATATTGTCCGAAAATAGCAACGCAAAAGGCTCTAGTCTTGCAATACCACCCCGTTTCTTAGCTAATTCATTAATAGCATTAAAGTCACCTACAATGATCCCTGGCTAGTAGGGAAATAAGCTACGAACAAAATGGATATTGGTCCATAAAAGAAGTTTACCCTGGAACTCAACAGGTGCATAAACATTGGAGAAAAGAGAAGACTCTTCTGACTCAAGACATGAAGCAACCATGGATAAAGAGGACTTGAAGGATAACCACCACAAAGGTTGAATCTTCCAAGGGTTCCAAAAACAAGCCACACCCCCCGAGGATCCCTGAGCCCAAATACACTGGCACTCCCCATTCTTCCACAAATTAGGCACTAAACCCATCGTGCATTCAACAGATAACTTGGTCTCCTAAAGAAAAAAAACATCAGGGGAATGACTTTTTACCAACTCACGAACAAATTTTTTTCTAGGGCCACTGTTCAAGCCCCTTACATTCCATGAACTAACAATCATTTCAAAGGAGTCAAAAAATGAGAATCCAGAGTCTTGACAGACCCTAACTCCACCAAAGTCTCCCCTATCATCTTAATCTTTTCCAAATCTTTCTTTCGACCAAGTTTAACAATTTTCTCTGACCCACCCTTCTTTCCATCCTTTTGCAAAAGGCCTAGGTGAGGAGAAGGCTTGCTACTCTTAGCCATATCTGAGCCAACATTCCTCACACGAATAGAAGTGTCCCCATCCCCCTATACCATCTCACCAACTATACCCGACAACATCTGAGCCCCAACCTGCAAAACAGTGATCATGTGCAAAGTAGAATCATCCTGTGGGGCAGGAGTACTGGAAGTGTGACCCTCCAAGCTAGAACCCACCACGCCCGGATCCACACTCATTAACCCTGGATTAACTTCCTGCTGACCCAGATCATCTAGGACCTCAAACCTGTTAAAAGTATCCTCATCTTGTCTTTCCATCAAAGTCCTCTTTTGACCTCTATTCTGGTTTCAAGCCTTAACTGGAACATAGCCCTCAACATCTGCCTCCACAACAAAATTAGGATTCTTCCCCTTATCAGCACCATGGGTGTTACCAGGAGGTGGGGGCTAAGGCACCATAGGCTTAGCCTTTGGGCATCTATGCTGCAAGTGACCATATTCATGACAAAGGAGACATCGGAAAGGAAGGGTCTCATAATCCAATTGCTGCACCCAAGAATGGGAACCCACACACATATCCACAACATCTGGCAAAGGCCTACTCAAATCAATTTCCACACAAATTCGAGCAAAAGTCATTACTTTCTTACCCAGGGTTTGTGTCGAAGACCCCACCAGCTTCCCAAGCATTGATGCAAGCATGTGCAGAACATCCTCTCGACAACATTCAATTGGAAATCTGGGCAACTGAACCCACATCGAAACACAATTTGGAAGCTCCTCAGATGGGTTAAAGCCTGCATGCCATGGCTTGATGAACAACCCAACTTGGTTGTGAAAATAGCCCACCCCTCAAAAACCCTATTACGATCATACATACAGATAAATGTGACCATGAAATAGTTATTTGTAAGCAGTGTGACCTCCATTTCACCCTCTGGTTCCCAAGTCCTTCGAGCCCAAGTTTCCAAAAATTGCACACTCTCATTCCCAAAAATTTGCAATAAAGAGAATGCTTTGAATAATATTCAATATCCTCAGCAATCATCTCAATCGGAATCACCAATTTAGGCCTCTCTTTGCAACGCTCAAGGTAGCTATTAATCTTCAAGATCCGAGATCCACCAGACAAGTTTGACTCCACAAACCCCATATTTAGAGAGAAAAGGGTGTTATCAAAATCCTTTGTTCCTTAGCTTAGCGATTTCAAGCCCACTGCAGCACAAAAATCCAAATCAGGCGAAGCCCTAGATGTCTCACCATGAGACATAGCCGCCAAATGGCCCGGGACAGGCATGCACAGGAAAGAGTTGACCCTAGGCATAGTGAAACAAGGGTGACCCTCCCCTGCTCCACCCAACCGCAGGACCCCCGCACAACACAGCTCGCTCAGCCCATAACAACAAACCCATGTGCCAACACAAAAGCCCGACCATGAAGGCAGAAAGAGGGCCAGACAAAGCCCTATGCGCAAGAGAAGATGGCCCAACACAACCAAGCTGAAACACCAAAGAACGACCGCACCAAAAAAAGAATTAACCCCCCCACAAAGCAAAAAAAAAGCCCACCCCAATCTTCGCACAAACAGAGAAAACCAACACGAGCTAGGGCTCGGATGCCCTAGCTCGGAACCTTGCAGTTGCAGACCGATTTGCCATCCAATGAAATTCAATGAGAAATTCTTTGCTTCATATTTTATTATTGTATTATTATTTTAATTATTCTATTATTATTAATTTTGCTAATATATTATTATATTTTATTATAATATTATTATCTCATTATCTTATCTTATCTTATCTTCATTTTTTATTTTATGTACACTAACTTTCGAACTCTCCATTGATAAACACCTTTCAAGGTAATTATAAGATGAATTTATAATATGAATTAGTACTTATTCATTTTTTAATAATTTTTTTTTTATGTTGCTTTCTTAGTAATTAGTAATTAGTTATAAATATTTGTGTTTGTTTATCATTTAATAGTATAGTTAGATTTTATTATAAAATTTTGCAAATATTATGAGTATGTTATTTAAGATATTTTGAGTAATTCTACAAGAAAGAAAGAACATTGAAGTTATTATAATTTACTATCATTCATGATCATCTCCAAACATAGTCAATGTTGATATTTGAATTATTGACCATAAGAAGGACAAGTTTATAATTAAAAAATAAATGATCTATATTTTTCAAACAATGTTTCTTTAGGAAACATGATGTCAAAAACTATAAAAAAAATGTAATATTCTTACAATTACTAGAAATCATAGACTTTTCTAGTTTTGTACTAGATACACATTTTTACATGTGTCATTTGTAAATAAAAAGAAGCTTGATAAACTTGTATAAGACTATTAGTGTATCTATAATATGTGTAATGACGAAAATTGTACCACCTTCTTGGAGATAGGGAAATTTCTCATTTAATTTGGACCTATTCTAGTACCCTTGCATTAATTACCCTTTAATTCATCATTAATAGGCCCCTAAGACCCCTTTATTTGAGATCTCGAGGCTTATTTCAACTAAAAACCTAACAAAATCATCAAAAACACTTAAAATTTTAACAACCCACCCAGAAAAATATAGGGTGGGACTCATACGCCACCTTGGGAAAATGAGTCACCCTAAGTGGGATCCATACGCCAGGGCTGGTGTAAGAGTCCCATTTGGGGATTTTTTAGGGTTTGAGTGGGAAAATCATAATTTTAATTCAAATTTTTGATTGATGTCGACCTTTGAGATCTAAATAATGGTAAATTAGGTGTTAATTCCTATATATTAAACAAACTTCTAAGTCATTCTTTCATCTAAGAAAGCATTTTCAAGAGCAATTTCAAGATCCAAGCATTCAAGAGTCTTCAAGCGTTTTTTTGTCACAAGAGCATTCAAGTTTCAAAATAAAGCAAAGTTGTAGTCTTCGAGCAACATTAAAGTGGTTTTGTAGGTCTTCAAGCTCACTTTCATTCAAGATCTAGCATTTGTCAAGGGTTGATCTTTCTATGGTGAATCACGATGGATTCTAGGTTGGGGAGATGCAACTAGCTATCAAGCCAAGCCTAATGACTTGTTTCCTAAGTGATTTCATCCTCCATTATCACTCTACATTTAGCCTAAGCAAGGTACAAGAATTATTAGGGCTCATTT
The DNA here is from genome assembly GCA_007258455.2 of Sequoia sempervirens. Lineage (NCBI taxonomy): Eukaryota > Viridiplantae > Streptophyta > Pinopsida > Cupressales > Cupressaceae > Sequoia > Sequoia sempervirens. The sequence continues at coordinate 131,105,327 of VDFB02252616.1, forward strand.
GTGTTATTAGAGATCTCTCAAAGTGAGTCATTCATCTTCAAATGTCATTCATGCATCTTATTCTTGCACATTAGAATAGGGTTCCATTGCATTTGAGATTTCCTATTCTTAGACACACTTAAGGTTAGGGTTTACATTCTTATTTACATGCATATCTCATTATTTCTATCAAGGTTTAATTACCAAACTAGGGGTTTGACAGAGGAAAATCTCCCATAAGAAAATCAAGTCTATATTCTATTTTATAGGTCTTGAAAAGAAGAAAATTGTGTTCTTTCTTTTGCTTCTAGGGTTTTGGACCTAAAAGGAGAGAGGCAATTTCTTTAATCTTCACTCAAGAACAAACCCTTGAGATTTAAATGCAAAGGAGATTGAAATCTTGCAAAGGGCTATCCTAAGGGTTGAATGATATCTAATGAGGGGTTCACCACCAAATGTAAACTTGGAAAAGGCAATAAAATTCAAAATACAATGTAAAACCCTAATTGAATGCAAACTAAATCTAAATCTAAATAACCTAGAAAAGTAAACAAAATGTAATAGAAAGCTATGAAACTAAAAGTGTGCACCTGGAAGATTGAAGAAGGAAAAATAGAGGTTTGGATCACTAAAAAATCTACTACTAATGTTGGTTGGGACTCATTCACCAAACCAGGAAAATTAGTCTAGTTTTTTGGGAAAACGTGTAGTAACAAGTTTTAGCCAAAAGGGTATCTAGATCTATAAAAATATCTATTAGGATTGTGCAATGGGAATCATTCACCAATGGTGGAAAATTAGTTCACTTCTACTTTTCTGGAAGTTTTGAACTAGATTCTATTCCTCTCATTTTTCTATTCTCTTCTTGACTGGTTTCCAAATTTGAAACTGTAGATTACCACTTATAACCTTCTCCAAGCTTCTCCAAGGTTTGATGATAACTTTGGAGATTTGACAAATTTTCTTTAAATTTGCTTCTTGATAAATCTAGAACCTAGCCTTTCAAATCACATACAAGAAGAGGGAAAAATTTTGTGGGGCTAGTGAATAGGGATTTTCCTTGGCAAACTCCTTGTTAGTAATTAAACCTTGAAATGAAAGCAAATATGAAAGGAGAATGATGAAGGAATAAAATGAAATGTTGCAACTCACCAAACCCTTGAAATAAGGTACTGCAATAATGCTTCAAATGGCTACAATGGATGTGGTTCTTGACTCTATCTTGAAGGAGATAGATCTTGAATGTAATGCTTGATTAGATCATGAACTCTACATCACAATTGTTAGCACAATAACGAACATGACGAATACAATATTTAACATGATGATTGACACTTGAAGAATGCTCTTGAATGCTTGATAATCCACCCTTGAATTACCTTCAATGCTCTTGCGAATTCTCAAATGCTCTTGTGAACTCTTGAATGCTAGGATCACTTGATTTCTTGTTAGGATAAAATGAGTGATATAACCTTGTATTTATACTTAATTATGTAAGAATTCTTGAAATTACAACACTACAAACTAACATTAGATATAGGAGAATAAAATCCCACCAAAAATTTGAAATAAATTTAAATTTTGGTCACACGACACTCATTCACCCAAGGTGGCGAATGAGTCCCATCATACATGATGTATGGGACCAAAAATGAAAAGTGCTTAGAAATGTCTAAAACCTACATCAGGGCCAAAAAGACCTAGGTGGGACTGATTTACCCAAGGTGGTGAATGAGTCCTAGACACTAAATTTGGGCCACACAAGATAGGAACACCTGAATTATGATTGGTTATTGATTGGTGTCAGGATTATCCTCAAAAAGATGCAACAAATGAGGATTGTGGATGCAAAATAGAGCCAATTAAAGCATACAAAAGCCCAATTATTAATAAAAATCCTAGAGGAATGTGAAATTTTGTTAAAACACTTTACAACACTCCAAATAAGGCAAGATTAATGTTGATTATGATTAAAATTATATTTAATATGCTTAGTTAATTCATAAAACCCTAGAAAAGTGTGAAAGTGTGTTACAACACTTCACAACACTTTAGCAAGGTATCATTAAATTTCATTAGTTCACAAGGGCCCAAGACCTAATGTGAATGTGTTATCCACATTACAACACTAAATTGGGGCAACATTAAGCCAAAATCCACAAGGAGGACCCAAACAAGTGTGAAAATGTCAAGGGACCCATTTTTTGGCACTACATTTAGCCCCCACTATAGTGAGAGGATGAACCTATTTCAAACTCACACTAAAGTACAAAAACATGCACCAAGAGGGGTTCCAATAAACCAATGCTAACAAGATGGGACGACAATGATCAATAGGGGTAATCAAGCCCCTAGGATCAAGATCCCATGGAAAAAAAACATAAACATAAAGGAATGCTCATGAAAATGATATAAAGAAAAACAAGGCCAAGCATACACTGCCAAAGATGAAAAGGAGAAAAGAAATAAAAGAATCAGATCAAGCTTCGTCTATTTTTCCATCATGATGTGGATCAAACCTAGTTCATTTTTTTTGGAAACACATACTCACTTTGAGGTGATGAAACTCCTGGCTATTCGTTAGGTGAGAAGTCCTAATGGGTGAGACACATACACTCATGGTTGGTATGAACTCACAAACACACAAGTGGCTATGGGGAAAGTCAAGCCTCAGATAGGGCTTCCCACACAAATCATACCAAAGTTATAACTCCTGATAACTTTAATAAGGCACCACACAAAAATGATTTTCAAGCTTCATGAGACAAGAAAAACTTCATATGCTTGGAGCTCATGAAAAAATAGGATGGCACTATGGGCATGCAAGATGTGTTATGCAAGGTGTCCATATATCAAAAAATGCAAAATGCAAAATGCAAAATAGGAAATATTCAAAGGAGTCTTGCTTAGTTCATGCAAGGTCTTTAACTTAGGCAACATTGTGCCTAATGTCTCCAAGAGAGGACCAATCAAAGAATAGAAGATTCACAATTTAGGGGATGTGGTGTGTTGCATCAAGCCACTAAGAGGAATGCAATAGCTAAGAGAGATCGTGCTCCTAAAGGAAATTACACCCAATGTCATCCACAAAGCGACAAACACATCATATAAAGTAAGAAGGTTGCACTAAGAACTGAGAAAAAGGAAAATGCAAAAGAATAATGCTAATGTATGCCCCCACTTTAAAGAAATTGCTAAACACCATGCTGTGACCAATTTAATTAAAGTAGAAAATGAAAAATTCTAACAAGAAGGAAGAAATAAGAGCTAACTTGGAAATCCATATGCCAAGTCATATGTTTCTGAGAAAAGTTGCATCATGCAAGAGAAAGAGAAAAGAGAGGGGGTCTCCCTCAAAATGAAAACACCAAACACATAAGGGATCTATGGATTTGGGGTCAGTATGTTCTTTGCTACAATGTTTTTAGAGAGCTTGAAACTGTCATTGTCCCCAAAATACACATAGAGCTGGTAGAATGGAAAAAAGAGAGTGAAAACAAAAAAAATACCTCTTGGGTCAACATGGAAGAGACATGAATGTCTCGACACCTTGCATCATACCCAAAAGGAAAAAACAAGACAAAAAATGAGAAAGATAAAACAAAAAAGGAAAAAGAAAAGAGAAAGTCTTTTCAAGGGTCAACATGGAAGAGACATAGGGTGTATCGACGCCTTACGTCATCCACAAAAGGAAAACACAAGACAAAAAGTGAGAAAGATAAATGAAAAGGTGAAAGAAAAGAAAAAGCCTTTTGGGTCAACATGGAAGAGACTAGTGTGTCTCAACACCTTGCATCATCCCCAAAAGGAAAACAAAAGATAAAAGAAAAAGAGATGCACGACATAGAGACGAATGAAGGTACATATAGAGGAATGTCACAAATAGAGAGAGAGAACATCAAACATTTCACATCATGGGGGATCACATTATACACATGCAATCACACACAAAATAAAATGAAAAAGAAATAATGCAAAATAAAAGGAAAATGTGATACAATTTATTGTACGTTCTTCTCTCAAAACACCCAGTATGTTTTCAAAATTTTCAAGAACATACATGAATCTATTCAACTCACCCTTAATATTGGGTAGAGGGTCATAATTGGGATCTGCCTTTATAGCCCTTTCCATCATTTTATTTAAGTCGAGATACTTTTCATTCCTCTCATCTTGTACTTGAAAGTCAAAAAAAATCCTAATTACATCCTCAAGATAATAGAAATTGTGAACAAAAGAGCCACTTCTATTCTTTTCCTTCAGAGCAGCAATTAAAGCCCCTGGGTTGTGGTTTCTTGGGTGCACAATTTTCAATCCATAAGGTGCAAGAACCTTCCCCAATTCTTTCCATCCTCCCTTTTCCATGACAAAATATGCAAACATTGTCCACTCAAGAAAGAATGAGCCTTTCTTCAGTTGCTCGGGTAAGTGTACCATTTGTGCTACTCCCAATTGCCTCATAATCTCAAGGAATTTGATCCTCAATGGAACATCTCTTGGTAGTGAATGTGGATTCACATTTGTGCCATAAACTATGAAGATTGTTGTAATGGGGTATGGAATTATATCCCCCCAATGGTCATTCAAATTCATATCAGACCTCCTTTCCAAGGGCCTCAGAAAATCATGTATTTCCTTAGGAATTCTTGGTGGATCATGAACCAAGAACTTTCTCAACTTGGAGGAAAATACATTGTGGAAGAAAACATAGTCAAAATTCATATAATCTTTGTCCAGAATTTGAGTCCAACATTGTACAGGAAGCTCAATATCCCCTTCTACCTTCTTCAGTGTCATGTCTTTACCAAAATTCTTCTCTCCCTTGTATAGGAACATGTGCATCAAGAGAGAATACCACCAAAACTTTACCCAATATTTTCCTTCCTTCATTGTAACCAAACCCTGGTGAATGTGCTCTACCTAATATGTAGCATAATCATAAACTACATTATAAGTTGGGTGTTGAACGTGTGCTACCATATACATGAAACCTCTTGGCATGGTAGATGATGGATCAAAACCAATAATTTGGTACAAGGAATAAATTTTTTTCTTGAATTAATTGGTAAAATACTTCATGGGGAAAGGCTCCAATTCATCTAGGCCAATTTTTATCTATTTCCTAGATTTCCCAACCCCAGTACTTGTAGTATGCATGGGAAACATTGTTAACCTAAACAGATCCTTTATGTTTTCATAATCTTTTCTAAAGGTTTCAAGGTAAATGGGAATCATATCCTTATTCCATTCATGAAAATGGAATATTTTTGTGATCTCCTCTATGGTTATCTTCACCATTTCAACACCATCATATGCCTTGACCACTCTAGAAATAGGGTCATACCTCATAGGTATATCTTTCAAAAAATCCACATCCCGGTATACATTGGGGACAACTAACTTTCCCATGTCTAATATCCAGGTGTTGTAGAAAGGAACTTTATAATTTTTTCTTCCAAACCATGTTTGAAACATTTTCCACCCTGTGTATGGCACATCGGCATCCTTGATAAAACATTTCTTGTCTAGTAACCCTTCTTTAATTGTAGGGCCATAAAATAGAGCTCTTCCCTCAACATTTTTCCTGGTTGAGGGTTTCAATTGGTCAATAATGTCTTGGGCAAGAGGTCTAGATGTAGTTCTAGAACCGAAAACTTGAGCCTTGGGAGCCATTGATAATAGACAAGTTCAAACTTAATCTAGGGTTTCAACACAATTGGGGAGGTTCAAAACCTAGTCCTCTTCTTAAAAACCCAGGGCACGTCTCGATGGTATAATTTCAACAAGTTTGATAAGATTTCAAATATTTTAAGAAATTCAAACCACAAGTAAGCAATTCAAAAAAATGTAGAATAACTCGACAGCAAGATACAATGAACCTCTACCCTAATCCAAGGCAATTTTAAGAAAACATAAAGAGGAGTGTTTTTTTTGTACAGTTTATGGCTTTTTCACTTAAAGAAAAACCTAATTACAACTGCCTTGAACTCTGGAATGCTCAATTTGATCTCTTAGATGCTCTAAAATTTGTTTCCAATCTTATTTTATGTGCCTTTAGATTAGATTTGGGTAGGTCTAAATGTCATTTCCTCCATTACTGCTTCCTCATGCAAAGCAGAATGGATCCCATAGCCACTTCTTCAATTTTTAATGGCAGTCATTGATTTCTTTGTGAGATGGCATATTGGACAACTTAGATTGAGTCAACAAAGTTTGAATTCCTATCACTATCACTTACCAATCCAACACCAATAGTATTCTACCACCTAGAGTGTTGACTCATTCTTTCTGCGGGCTCCACCTTCTATCCAAGCAATGAAAGAATCCATGTGGTGCTCGCCCACTAACCCCGGTGCTTTTTATAAAATTTTATTTGAATCCTACAGAGTGAGTGGGGAACGGTTGAGATTAAATCTCAAAAATGCATCTTGACCATCAGTTTAAAATCTTATAGCACTGGGTATGTAACTAGAGATTGGGCCCCACACCTGCAATGGTATACATGTCCTCAACCCACTGACCCTACTGCTTTTTGGAAACTATTATTTTATTCATGTGAGGCTAGTGGGGAACAACTAGGGTTAAATCCATAGATCCAACCATTGACAATTCTACACATCCAAAAAGGTTAGTCTTAAAAAGGGGACTCGACTAGGTCGATGAGACCAAGACCCATGGGATTAATGATTTAAGACTCAAATAATTTTAATGGGAAATATTTTTCCCAACTTAAGAAATATTAGCACGATAGTCTAACATATGACAACTGATAAACCTAGACCAAAGGGGCCCATGACAACACGTTTTTGATGGCTTAAGCCATGACTGAAGTGACCTGTAACTAGGTATAACAAGTCAACGCAAGAATAAAATGCCAAAGGAAAAGACTTATGAAATTTGTATGAGGGTTTTTGAACCAAAACCCTAAACCCTAACCAAATACATAGATGTAAAGGATGATGAAAAGGAAAGGAACTAACACAAAATTTTCAAAATTTAGAGGTTCCACTACTGGCTCCAGCTTGGGGATGCATACCCCTGGCGGATATGGTGATAATTCAAATCTCAAGGTTGGAGAAGACCAACATAGAGAAAAAGAAAACCAAGGAGCTTGCTAGGACATGGAAAGCAGACACAACAAGAAGCAAATACACCAAACCTATATACAATAATTACAATATTGTATAATGTACACATGGAAAAAAACCTATTTCAAGAGAAATAGGGCTTCAAGAACTATCCATCTACTAGTAGCTCAAGAAGTTCACCTGTTAATGATTGCAAGAAGTATGAATCCTCTCCATGTGTATCTGCAATGAAATATGGAAGAATGGAAGAGGAATGAAAGTGTTGTCATTGATGTCAACCAGTTAGTTGGTTATCTACTAGTTGTTGTTGACTGTATATGTTGAGGACATTAAGAAAATTGTATTAAAAGAAGGTTACAAGTATTCAACTATTGAGGATGTTGACCCAGTGCTTGTGAATTATGTTTCTTGGTGTCTTGATTGAGGTCTAGGAGAATTGTTGTTGGTCCAGATTTCTCTTTGATGAAGTCTTATGGAATGTGGTTCTAGGGTTGTGTTGCCTTGTGTAGCATAGAAAAAAGTGCACCTTGTCTAATTCAGGAATAATTAATGATAAATTGGACCTAATGTTGCCTTGATCTAGTGTTGTGAGGTGTTTTACACATCCACATTAGGTCTTGGGCACTTGCAAACTAAATAAAATGCATTCATCGATGTCTTGTAAAGGTGTTGTAAATGACTTTCACACTTTTCTAGACTTTTATTAAGTATTTAAGTCTAATGGACCTATTTTTTCCCTTGATTTAATATTGTAAGATGTATTTAATTGCATTCTCACATTAATCTAGAAGGCTTATAAATTAAACCTAATTTTAATCTAGTGTGGTATTGTGTTTACACATTCACAATGGATCTTGTACCTTTCTAGGATATGTGGACCTCATTTTAATGTTGTAGAGTGTATTTAATCACACTTTCACATTGAAATTTGTGTCCTTAGCCCTAATCACCCTTTATGTCATCATTAATAAGACCCTATGACCCCATATTGTGCATCTTGAGGCATATTCTGATCAATAACCCGACTAGATCAACACATGAACCCAATTTATGCACTCCCAAACATCCCAGCTGGCAAAAGAGCTCTTGTGGGACCCATTCACCACTTTGGGAAAATGAGTCCCATCCAAGTGGGACTCATTAGCATAGGATGGTGAATGAGTCCCATTCGGCCTATTTTTAAGGCTTTGAGCAAGAAAAATGGGTTTTTCATTCAAATTTCTTCAATGTCGGCATTGGGGATAAAATTAATGGCCATTTGAGTGGATTGCCTATATAAATGAGCTCTCAAATCATTATTTCATTCATTCATCCTCCATTCTAGTTATCAAGTCAAGAAATCAAAGGGTTGAGCATTTAAAGTCTCCACAAGGTCATCAAGATAGCTTTCAATATAATTTTCTCAGGGTAGATTCTTCATCAATTGTCGTAGCAATTCAAGATCCATCATCATGGAAAGTGTACCATCGAAAAATGTATCCTTCCCATTTTCATGGAATTTTAGGCCTTGTTTCATAGTGTTAGAGCTATGTTGCTTTAATTTTATGATGTATCTTGGCTTGAACATGCTTATTTCAGTGCTAAAACTCAAAGAATGACGTCTTGTGAAAGTTTTGTGAAGTGTTGTAAGACATTTCTACATTCTTCTAGACTCTATTTAATGCAATTCACCTAAAAACCACCTTTTTACTCATCAACAATTCCTATTTTGAAGTGTTGTAAAGTCTTGTAACAAGGTTTCACACTTTTCTAGGCATATTTTTCCTATTTACACCCTTCTCATGCTTTATTTTGTCTTTTTATGCCCTCATATGCTTATAGTAAGTGTATTTTTGGGTCATATCCTAAAAAACAACATTAAACACAACTTTATTTCTAACACTTGGCTATGGGTCCCAGGTGGGACTCATTTTCCAAGGGTGGCAAATGAGTCCCCCTTAGCCCCAAATTCAAAATATTTCAAAATTCTTTCAAAATTTTACTAAAAATTCACTTCATGTTGGCCTATGATGAGGTATGAATGAATACTAAGGCACAAGATTTGTATAAATAGGCATTTTTAACCTTATTTTACATCTCCTACAATCACCTATTCATTCAAGCATTCAATCACACATTCACTCAAGCAATCAAGCATTTTGCATCTTCAATTCAAGCACTTTGGAGCAGCCATTGACATCAGTTCAGATTTGCATATTCAAGGATATGGTAAGTTTGTAATACTTTCATGTTATTCATTTATCATTTCCCTTCCATTTCATTCATTTCAATTGGGTTTAATTACTAAAGGGTCATCCCATAATAGTGGTTTACAATTTTTGGCCAAACTGGACACTGAAATTATTATTTTTAACTAAATCTTCACATTCGGGCACCTATAGCGGCTAAACTGTGAGGAATTTGAAGATGGTGCAAACTAGAGTCTCATCAAATTTTGTCTGTAGATTCTAAAATATTTTTTCAAAATTTTTAGAATCAAATTGCACTTTTTCCATCTCCCACAAAAATTGATTTTTTTAGAAAACAACATTTTAAAAAGTGGCAATAACATAACTTTTTTCCATGAAGGATAAAATTATAATTCTTTCAAATTTAGATTTGTAACTTTGATATCTAGTGCTTCCACTTGGTTAGATAGTTTTTATTGAATATTTTTTCCTTAATCAAGTTTCAAAGTCAAACGAATTACAATTCCATTCACCATAACGCTAACTTTTTGTATATGTCAAAATTTTATTTTTTTTTAGTTGGATCAAGAACTTCAATATCTGGTGCACCATATATTTTTCAATTTTTTTTTGATAATCTTCTATTTTTCCACATGTGAAGAACAAAGAAATTCATTTTCATGAAAAACCTATGTTTAATAAAACTTAAAAAACAAATACATAACAAAACCAAAACATATTAAAATTATATTCATTGGATAGCTTGTTCTGAGGAATACCATAATCATTTGAAATAAATTTTAAATGAATTCATTTGATCCCCAAAAGCTAAATCAAAAGTGATTTTTTATCAGCATTTTGATAGGTGTAAAGGAGACACATTTATAGGTATGGTTTAAAACTAGCGAGGTTCTATCCAAGGGGGTTTGATATAAGGTGATTTGATCAAACCCTATTCAATTGGAATCCTTAAAATAGAACTTTTTTAGGCTTAAATCATTATATTTTCTAAAAATATGTGATTTCAGCTAAAATCCGTTCCTCTTAGGAATTGTAAACCACTATTATGACAGCACCCTAAAAGCGGGGTTTGGCCAAGGAAAACCCCTATTCACTAACCCCCCAACATTTTTCCCCTTTGTATGTATTGTTGTAGCCTTTGTTTTGCAAATTTGATAGGTTTAAAGGTGTTGAAAAGTGGAATTGAAGTCAACTAGGCTCTTCAAGTTAATTCATCATCTATTCAAGCAATTTGAGTGACTTTCAACCCATTTTTTGCAGAATTGACCCCAACAACCTGATATTCAATCATTTCCAAATTTGGAGAAGTAGTGTTGACCTTTGAATTTTTAGAGATCTTGGGGAGGACTGATTTGCCACCCTTGGCAAATGAGTCCCACCTAAAACCTAAAAATATTCATTTTGTGAGAAATCACTTCCCGGTTGTCAAATATCAGTTCCTAACACTTTTTCAACAGTAGGAGGACTGATTTGCCACCCTTGGCCAATGAGTCCCACTGTGAAAATTCAAAAAAATTCACCAACATTCCAGACATTCTAGAAATCTCACACATCATCCAGGTGCACTCATATTTGACCCTGTACTTTCTGTTCTACATATTTCTTTCAATTTCTTCATATTTCATAGTTATTTGCATGTCACAATGTGTTTTCAAACATAGCTTAAATTACACTTTTGCATTGATTTCAGATCATTTTAATCAATCATTTGCATTTAGTTTAGCTCATTTACATCATATCATATTGCACACGTCCTAATTTGAATGAACATACTAGCATTTTTGGATCTAATCTCTCTTCTTTTGGGTGAAAAACCCTATAAGAGTTAGAGAGTCCATTGGGTCCTAAAATCTACGTTTCATTTTGGTGAACCTGACTTTTGAACATTTTTAAACTTCTGATTGCATCCATACATTGCATCCTAGTCTTCATTTGCATTGCAATTCAAATAGGAGATTGATTTGTTATTGCATCCTAGGATCTTTCATTTTGCATTAGTGAAAAACTCATTTCATTTTCATTCTTGCATTCAATTTCATTGGAAAAACTAAAACTTTGCATTCTGAAAAGCATTTATATCATTCTTAAAATTCTAAAAAATACAAAAAAAATCCATCCTAGGACTCATTTGCCACCCAGGGCGAATTAGTCCCTCTGCATATTTTAGACATTAATTTTGCATTATTTTTAGCATTTTTCTGCATTTTTGTTTTCTATATTCATATCTCTGTTAGAATTAGTAGATCTTTTGTTATTTTAATTTTACATTCTTAGAATAGCTTGCATTTCCATCCACCCCTCCTTTGTGGTACTTGCATGAGTGTATGGTACCCTATTGATAATACTCTAGTGAGAAGAAGTTCTAGACTCATGGCATCCAACGATAGTACTTTCGTTGTGGACTTTGGGATCTCACGAGCTCCTACTCCTGGTATGGACAATGGTGCATTAGACCCTGACAATACCACTTCCATGCCTTCCCCTTTCCATCATATACATATTGACAATCAAAACAAGTCTCTCCCACAAGAAAAGGTTATTAATATTCATGAGGACTTTGCACATTTTCAACAAGACTTGTCACTTGAAAAGATTTCCACCACTGCTATACCTGCTATTGAGAACCTTCATCGCTTAATTGAGAGTGATGATGGCTTGCATGTTTTAAAAAAAAATGCCAAGATTTACAATAAACATGCCTCTTCCAATACTTCATCAACAAACATTCATGTCACCCAAGGAACATCTCAAGTTCCTCCTCCTTTAACCATAGCTTCCATACCAACTTACACTAATCCACAAGTCCATACAACTTTACATCAATCCAATTCTGTTGGTACTTCTTTCTCGATTTCCACTAGCATTCCTCCTCCTTTTGTGGCATCACAACCTCCTTCCACTACTTTCACACCCCTCACTATTCCTTCCACTTCCCCTAACATCACATACACTCCATCACCATTTTCCCTTCCACCTCAACCCCATTATCCTGATCCCTTTATGACACAAATCCTTAACACTGTCTCATCCATGCAACACCAACTTGCCACCATTAGTCAAGCTCAAACTACTCCAACCACATATCTTGTTCGTAACAACCCCTTATAATTAGAAATCTTATGTACACCAATGCCACAAGTAATATAGATGTCGAGATTTGAGAAATATGGAGGAAAAGGAGACCCTATCAACCATGTCAATGCTTTTACTTCGTTGTGTTGTGATTTTTTCCTTGACGATAAACTTTTAGCAAAACTCTTTCCAAGGACCTTGAAGGATATTGGATTAGAATGGTTTTCCAATTTTCCTAATCATTCCATCCATTCATTTAATGAATTGGTGGAAGCTTTCATTAATAAATTTCAAGTGCACATGACACCTAAAAAGACAATGGCTAACCCTATGTAATGTAGACAAAAAATGATGAAAAAGTAACAAATTTCATCTCTCGTTACCAGTCCTTATATGCTCAAGTTGATGTCCAAATTCTAGATGCACATCTGTAGAATATGTTTATCAAGAATTTTCACACCAACCTTCAAGATAAGCTTACGATGATGAAATTCCCTTCATTTATGCATTTTTTTACAACCTTATGCGAGTATCAAAATTCAGTTTCAAGTCGTGAGTCAAAATCCACTTCTAGCTAAATTGAAAAAATTGAAAACAACAATCAACACCAAAACAACACACAAAATTTCTGCAAACCTAACTGAGGCTTCTTACAATTTAGTTCATCTCCTTCACCCCAACCACAACTCACTTCACAAGTTCATAATTCAATGGCGGCCTCTAAAACAACCATGCCTTATCATTACGGTGATCCAAACAAACATTTCATTTCTTTACCTAATACCCTCCATCAAACGATGAACCAACTCATTAAAAAATTTATGCTTACCTTACCACCTGTTCCACTTGGTCCTAATCAACCCTTACCTCCTAGCTTCAAAACTAATTCTTATTGCCATTTTCATCGTCAAAAAGGCCACGACACCAAACATTGCAAGTGTATGAAACATCTAGTTCAAGACCTCTTTGACTTGGTTGAATTGACCATTATGGGTGTTAATGATCAATGCAATAAATCCATTGCACCCCCTAACCAAAATATCCAAATCTTCACCAACCTTATGCCTAAACACACTACCTCATTCATCAAGGCTAGTGAATCATCAAAGCCTGATGTAATGACTGTTGACACAAACACTGAACAACTTGATATATCTCCTCTTGTTTCCCAAGCTAGTCCTATGGATGAACTCGTTATTGCGATAGACGTTATCTTTTGCAAGGGCCAAACCACTCAATCTCTTGATATTAATTTTTCTACTAAAGGCATCTACCAAAGCTTCATGATGGTCCTTTCTACCTAGCCGGTAGAATCTATGATTAACCTACTAATGGGATATTAATAGATCCCGCTTGTGGTGAGAATATGATCACTGAAGAATTTTTGGTATTACATGATCTATATCAAGATAACTATAATCCACCGACTGGATGGATTAAAACACAACATGGTTTTGCATGCCCTACAATTGGATCGATCGTGCTACCTTTACACATAGGACCTAAGACTTTGGATGTAAAATTTTCTATCATTCTATAACTCAACCAATTTCATTTGCGTCTAGGCCTTCCTTGGCTTCACTCAATGAAAGCAGTCCCATCAGTCATTCACAAGTGCTTGAAGTTTCCACATGGCAATGAGGTATTCATTGTACACCATAGTGGCTTTAATCCTTTATCTTCCAAAGGTAACTTTTCATTAGAATCCTTTTGGCCTGAACCCATGGAACCTATCACTCCTTGTAAGGACTTCTTTTACATTACTTATCATAAGTTTAAAGCCAAGACAAATGCTAAATTATCCCTTCATCACACACCGTCCACCTCTCCTCATCCTATCCTCGATGAAACCATGATTACACCTGAATCTGATATTGAACAAACCATCACACCCTCTGTGCAAACTCCTCTTGATACTTCCCAGCCATCATCTAAATGACCAAGAGACCAAGAATTGCCTCTTGCCTCACTTCCTCATACCAAACAAGTATATAAAGTGAAAGAGAAAGTGGTTGATCCTTCCTCCTCGGTTTCTCCTGATCTTCCTCTTTCGAAAGTAGAAGAAACTATTCTGACTCAATCCACTCTTACACCTCAACAACTCCAAAATAAAATTAAATGGAACCGTGTTGCTCAAGAATGTCGGTGTCATCATCGTCTCCTTGCTCATACAGAAACCAATAATGACAATCAATCTTTACCCTTGAAAAAAGATATAGATGACCATCTTCCCTATCCTGACCAACCACATGAAATTTCAACAAAAAAATTGCAACAAAATGAACCTGTCCAACCTACAATCTTGATACATCCATCCTTAGAAATCACCCTTTGTTCTCCCGTTGTTATCAATCTTGATGATGACAATGGAGATGTGACGATTGATAACATAGATGAAACAATAAACAATGACTTGAACTCTTTATTTTCATCTACAATGAGCTTAAACGATAAATCCTCTCCACCAAGTGAAGAACCTGGTACAACTCGTAGTTTAACACCTGCGATTCCTCCTTTAAACAATCAATCACCTTCGCATTCCACTAAACATGATTGGGAGGCAGATGACTTGATGGATGACTTGCATTTTCCAACTTAGTCTTTTCTTCACATTCATTTTCCTTTTCCTTTTCATGTACGTATTGTGTTCCCCCGTATCGTGCATTTGTTGTTTCATTCTCTTCGTACACTTCTTCTATATGTCTCTCTATTCTTCTATTTGTCGGTCCTTGTCTTTTTCATTTTTTGTTTTGTGTTTTCCTTTGGGGATGACGCAAAGCGTTGAGACACCTTATGTCTCTTCCATGTTGACCCAAACCCTCTTTTTCTTTTCCTTTTTGTCTTTTTCTTTTCTTGTGTTTTTCCTTTTGGGGATGACGCAAGGCATTGAGACTGAAATATCTCCTTCATGTTGACCCAAAATCTTTTTCATTTTTCTTTTTTGACCTTTCACTTGTGCTTTCCTTTTGGGGATGATGTAAAGCATTGAAACCACAATGTCTCTGCTATGTTGAATCAAAACAGACTTTATTTTTCCTTTGTCTTCGCTCTCTTTGTGTCATTCTTCTAGTTCTATGTGTATTTGGGGAATGATGATAGTTCTAAGCTCTTTAAATCAAAACACTGCAACAATGAACATACTGACCCAAAATCCATAGATCCCTTATGTGTTTGGTGTGCTTTCTTTTCTGGGGGGAAACTCCCTTCTTTCCTTGCTTTTCTCCTCCATCTTGACATGATGCAGCTTAACTTTGAAACATATGACTTGGCATAGAGCTTTCCAAGTTGGCTCTCATGTCTTGTTTTCTTTTTTTTTCATTTTCTTTTCTTCCCTACTTTCAAGTAATTTCTCACAAAACGATGTGTAGCAATTCCTTTAAAGTGGGGGCATACATTACCATTATTTCATTTGCATTCTTAGTGAAGCCTTGTCATTTAGATGACGTGTTTGTCACTTTGTGGATGACATTGGGTGTAATGTCCTTCATAAGTGTGATCTATCTCAACATATTGCATTCCTCTTTATGGTTTGATGCGACACACTGCATCCCCTAAGTTGTGAATATACTATTATTTGATTGGTCCTCTCTTGGAGACATTAGACACAATGTTCCCTAAGTGACTGACCTTGTGTAAACTAAACAAGACTCCTTTGAACATATTACACATGACATTTTCACATAACATTCTCATTCAACACCTTGCATAACACAACTTGCATTCCTGTGGAGCTGTCTTATTTGTTTGGCCACCTTGCATAACACAACTTGCATGCCTATAGTGCCATCCTATTTTTCTTGTTTTATAAAAATCAACATTTGCATTTTTCTTTAGCTTTGTGGTACCTTGTTAAAGTTATCGAACGGGTATAGCTTTGGCATGGTTGAGCGGGAAGCTCAACTAGTGGCATGACTTTTCCCCATAGCCACTTTTGTGTTTGTTTTGTGAGTGCATACCAACTAGCATATGTATCTTACTTTTTGGGCCTTCTCACCCTGCATGCAACTAGTTTTGTGGCCCCAAAGTGAGTACACATTTTCTTTTTCAAAAAATCAGCCTAGATCTCTTTTCACAACTTCTTGGATTGATGATCGAAGCTTCACTCAATTCATCTCAACACTTGTGTGTTCCTTTGTCCTTATATTCAGTTTGCCATGCGATCTTCATCCTAGGGGCTTGATCATCCCTCTTGTTTGTTGCATTCCATCTTGCTAACATAAGTGCATTAGAACCCTCTTCTCTTTGATGTTCATGGCTACTTTAGTGTGAGGAATCAAGTTTCTCTCACTAAAGTGGGGGCTAAATGTACCATCAAAAAATGAACCCTTCCCATTTTCATGGACTTTCAGGCCTTGTTTCATAGTGTTGGAGCTATGTTTCTTTAATTTTATGATGTATCTTGGCTTGAACATGCTTATTTTGGTCCTAAAACTCAAAGAACGACGTCTTGTGAAAGTGTTGTGAAGTGTTGTAAGACATTTCTACATTCTTATAGACTCTATTTAATGCAATTCACCTAAAAACCACCTTTTCACTCATCAACAAGTCCTATTTTGAAGTGTCAAGTAAAGTCTTGTAATAAGGTTTCACACTTTTCTAGGCATATTTTCCCTATTTACACCCTTCTCATGCTTTATTTTGTCTTTTTATGCCCTCATATACTTATAGTAAGTGTATTTTTGGGTCATATCCTGACAAACAACATTAAACACAACTTTATTGTTAGTGTAATTAATATTTAATTACACTTGCATAACTTTACTTAGGTAATATTTTAATTCCTAGGTTAATTATTCTCATCCTTATCTTGTTGAGCTATCTTGTTGCTCAAGATAAGATTAGGGTTATGCATACTTTTCTTTTATAAAGCAAATCATCTCATGTAATTATGAATTCCTGAATAATAATATTTTGCACATCTTTTGCAAAGCTTTTGGTTTTTCTATTTTTCTCTTCTATGGAAGGCTTTTCTAGTTTGTATTTCAGATCTTGGTTTCTAACATGGTATCAGAGCCTTGATTTGCAGCCCCATCTCAGATTTTTGAGAAAATTATTGCAGAGTTCGTTCGGGATTCCTTGAGGGTATCATGCCTTGAGTTGATCTATGCAACATCTTGGATCAGATCATGCTTCACCATTCGATTCAAAGCGCTGGAAAAAGTCAAGATTGGCTTTGATTTTTTTGATTTTGGCCATCGTTTGCCAGATCCATGAGGGTTTCAAGCTGTGAGATTTTTTGCAAGCTCTGGAGGTATCCAAATTTTTGGAGCATTTTGGGCACAAACGAAGGTCACCTTCGCGTTCGCAGTGGCCAAAAACCCTAAGAATTCCTTTTGTTTTGTCAATTTTGGTGAAAATTGATTTTGAGGCAAAAAAATGAAAAATGTGCTTTAATTCTTGTGCATGCAGTAGAAAAAATCAACAGCTGTTGGGCGGCCATCGCTCAGCCACCAAGTGGCCACCGCAACGCCGCCCTACAACAACCTCCACTGCTCCGCCACCACCGACTAGCCCCGGAGGGCTCACGTGTTGGCAACCATTGGTCACATGGGGGACCGGGCACTATGCACCCAGCCCCCGGCCGACCCCCTCTAGCATAGCAGCAGTCCTATTGGGGACCAAGGGCCAGCACCCAACCTAGCCAGTGATAAAATATTTCGGCTGACGCAGAGCATATACTAGCACCGCAAAATTTTTCTAGTAGGGAGGGCGCTTTTTTTCCCCAACGGCCTCCAAGCTGTCAAATTTAAGCTCATGAAGTGCTGACGTCAGCATATGCCTGGCCCTCTTTTCCCCCTCCTAACCCTAGTTTTCCTTCAAGGAGTAGTTTTTTTCTTTTTGGCGTAACTTGGGAATACGGTACCAAAATTGGGAAAACGAGATATTTCCGGAAAGCTAGTTCTGAGCACTTTCCTGTGGTGTAGCTTATTTTTCATTATTTTTTTGTTTAGCTACATTTATTTCTGTTTGAATTCAGATGTTCATTTATGGCTTCCGAGCTCATAACTTTTTTCCATGATCTTCCTTTTTCGTGATCTTTGTGGCGTTGGAAAGATATTGAGGAGCTCTACATTATTGTCCATGCAATTTGTTTTGTATCTATCCCAGGTTGATAATTATTCTAGATTTGTCCTAATGGGTGTTTTAGAGATTACTTGGATGTTTTGGCAGTTGGAAAGGAGAAACTTGAATATTTGCACTTCATTTTAGTACCACATCATCTTATTTTCTGTTTATGTACATTAGCATTCTCTCCTTTTACAATCGTTGGGTTATTATAATAAATGAACTGAGATAAAGTTCCATCAGGGGAGTTTCTTGCATAATAATTTGATTAGAGTGTGCATGCACTTTGATCTCCATCTTGTTTTGATGACAACTCACATGGGTTATATCTAGTTTCTTAGTTTCTTTTGGCCACATTTTTCTCTTGCTTAACACATATTAGATTCACATCGGTTCACAATTTAGATTGGGAGTTTATATTTCTTGATCCGCATTGGTTCAAATCCTTCTCTATTTGAGTGCCATATTTTTATGGTTAATGTTCCAGAATCTTTATGGTACTTGTTCCCATGGAAGAGTTTTAGTCATAGTTTGGCATCAACATCGAGATACACAATTTCTAGATTTTTTCATCATCTCATCTACTATTGCTTCACAAATTCCAGGGTTGTTCTAGTTTATGATTTTTCCAGTGTTCTGTGGCATCAGGTCTGTTGTCGCATTATTATGATTCCAATTTGGTTTCTTGTAGACAAAAGTATCTTTCCTTACTTTTCATATTGTGGTTCCAGTGTTACTCCACAGTGTTCTTCCAATGCTTCTTTGTAGTAGTCATCTCATTGTAGGGGGGTTTGTTCCACTAGGTTTTCCTTCTCTACCTCATTATTGCATTTGTACTTGGGTACTTGATCAGGCCTTGTTTTCGGGACCCATTCATGCTTTCTTGCATTCATCTTAGTTTTAGGTGCATGCTTTTTTAGTCTCCCTAAGTTGCACTTATGGGGGTGTTAGTGTAATTAATATTTAATTACACTTGCATAACTTTACTTAGGTAATATTTTAATTCCTAGATTAATTATTCTCATCCTTATCTTGTTGAGCTATCTTGTTTCTCAAGATAAGATTAGGGTTATGCATACTTTTCTTTTGTAAATCAAATCATCTCATGTAATTATGAATTCCTGAATAATAATATTTTGCACATCTTTTGCAAAGCTTCTACTTTTTCTATTTTTCTCTTCTGTGGAAGGCTTTTCTGGTTCTCATTTTAGATCTTGGTTTCTAACATTTATTTTTGACACTTGGTTGTGGGTCCTGGGTGGGACTCATTCACCAAGGGTGGCGAATGAGTCCCCCTTGGCCCCAAATTCAAAATATTTCAAAATTCTTTTGGGATTTTACTAAAAATTTACTTCATGTTAGCCTATGATGAGGTACGAATAGATACTAAGGCACAAGATTTGTATAAATAGAAATTTTTAACCTCATTTTACATCTCCTACAATCACCTATTCATTCAAGCATTCAATCACACATTCACTCAAGTAATCAAGCATTTTGCATCTTCAATTCAAGCACTTTCAAGCACTTTGGAGTAGCCATTGACATCAATTCATATTTACATATTCAAGGATATGGTAAGTTTGTAATACTTTCATGTTATTCATTTACCATTTCCCTTGCATTTCATTCATTTCAATTGGGTTTAATTACTAAAGTGGGGTTTGACCAAGGAAAACCCCTATTCACTAACCCCTCAACATTTTTCCCCTTTGCATGTGTCTTTGCAGCCTTTATTTTGCATATTTGACAAGTTTAAAGGTGTTGAAAAGTGGAATTCAATTCAACTAGGCTCTTCAAGTTAATTCATCATCTATTCAAGCAATTGGAGTGACTTTCAGCCCATTTTCTGCAAATTGACCCCGACAACCTGATATTTAGTCATTTCCAGATCTAGAGAAGCAGTGTTGAACTTTGAATTTTTTAGAGATCTTGGGGAGGACTGATTCGCCATCCTTGGTGAATGAGTCCCACCTAAAACCTAAAAAATCTACATTTTGTCAGAAATCACTTCCTGACTGTCAGAAATCAGTTCCCGACGCTTTTTCAACAGTAGGAGGACTGATCAGCCACCCTTGGGGAATGAGTCCCACTGTGAAAAATTAGAAATTTTTATCAACATTCTAGACATTCTAGAAACCTCACACATCATCTAGGTGCACTCATATTTGACCCTGTACTTTTTGTTCTATATATTTCTTTCAATTTCTTCATATTTCATAGTTATTTGCATATCATAATGTGTTTTCAAACATAACTTAAATTACACTTTTGCATTCATTTCAGATCATTTTAATCAGTCATTTGCATTTATTTTAGCTCATTTACATCATATCATATTGCATACATCCTACTTTGAATGTCGCATAAGCATTTTAGGATCTAATCTCTCTCCTTTTGGGTGAAAAACCCTATAAGAGTTAGAGAGTCCATTGGGTCCTAAAATCTACATTTCAGAAAGTTTCTAATTACATTACTTCATATTAATTCTTCTTTATCTTGTTTCATCATTTTGGTTTAATTACCTAAATGGGGTTTGAGCAAGGCAAACCAATATTCCCTAACAATCAACATTTTCTCTCTTTTTCTTTGTGTGATTGTAGATCTGGGTTCTTTGAAGGCTTGGAGATGATTGAAGAGTAGGTTTCAAACTTTTTGGAGTCATCCCTATTGTAAAGGTCAAAATATTCATAAAAAATTCACTTATAGCCCTAAAAAATTAGGGTTTCAGATCTAGACACCTAGAGGAACAGAAAGAGCATATTTAGAGCTACAGATTCTACTTTTGAGTTTCCAGAAAAGTTAAAGTGGACTCATTCACCATTAGTGGTGAATGAATCTTATTGTACCTTTTTTTCAAATATTTTTTTATGGATTTGGATACCCATTTTCCTAAAAAAAGCTTTGGTGCAGTTTTCCCGAATCGAGACTGATTCACCAAAAATGCTAAATGAGTCCCACCAGGCTTAAAAGTCAACATTTTCAAAATTTTAGAATTATTTCTAGTCTCCAATACATTTCCAGGTGCACACTTTCTATTTCATAGCTTTTTTTTTTTCTTTATTTGCATTTCTAAGTCATTTTCTAGGCCATTTTGCATATATCACATTATGTTTTCAAACATTTTTTCTTTTCCAAGTTTACACTTGGTGGTGAACCCTTATTTATTTTTATCATTTTCCTAGAACCTTCTCTTTTTCATATTTCAATCTCCTTTTCATTTAAATCTCAAGGGTTTGTTCTTGAGTGAAAGATTGAAAATAGCCTCTCTCATTTTAGGTCCAAAACCCTAGAAGCGAAAAGATAGTACCCTATTTTCTATGTTTCATTTTGGTGAACCTGTCTTTTGAACACCATAATTCTGATTTTGACTACATTTGCATCCTATATTTAGCTTGCATTAACATTTCATTAGGATTTGCATTGGTTAATTTGCATTCTAGGGTTTCAAATTTTGCATTAGTGAAAGCTCATATAGCTTGATTTTTGCATTTTATTTCATTGAAAATAATTCAAAATATGCATTTGTATTTAGTCTTCTGGTCATACAACATAAAAATCATAAAAAGCAATTTAAACCTTCTAATTTTTTTGAAAAAAATCCCTATTGGGACTCATTCACCACCCTAGGCGAATCAATCTTAGTGCACCCGTGAAACTGCCTTTTATAGCACTAAAAACCTTGTTTTTAAGCTTCTATTTGTTGTCCTTAACTATCTATATCAGTTGGATGAGTTTTTGTTACATTCATTTCATTAAATCTATCTCAAATTAGCTCATTTCATGCATTTCTCAATTTCAAATTTGCATATGCAACATTTCATTTCCAGATCGTTGGATAATGTAACCAGTAAATTACCTTGTTTGAAAACTAAAAACAATCATTTCATGTTAAGTCTTTACATTGCATGAAGTGTGCATGAATTATTGTTCAAAAATTTTAGTTTCAATCTTCTCCAAATTTAAGAAAAATTTATTCAATAAACATGTTAGTCATTCATTCAATGCATTCCCTAGTTATGAGAGTATTTTAGTGCAAGAGTGAAAATTTCAACATTTACCTTAAACTTACATTCCCTCCTATCTCTCCTATTTGTGAGGATGATGTGATAGAAGAGCATATAAACATGGATAAGCACGATGATCATAATTGTATTTCTCCCGATACCTCTCCTTTTAGTGATGAAGTTATCTTGGCAAAAGAAGGTACAATTGTTGAGAATCATGAAAGCCTTGTTTTTCCTTCTCCTCATTCCCCTTGGGAAGATAGTATACCAATAGAAGATGAATTCATTTCCAATATTTTACTTATTCTCCATTCATCTCCCAACATCTCCCCTATTTTTTAAAATGCTTTAGTTAATAAGGATACAATCGTGAACGATCATGACAAACACATTCGTGAGCAGGATATATTGGTCTCAAGAGATCTGATGATTGAGATTTATACCATTATTTCTCTCCTTCCTAATGTTCCTAACATTTGGAAGGGTCTATTTGAACAAGATGATTCAATCATTAGCATACATGAAAATCATAGTTTTCCTTCTCTTGATGCCTCCCCTACTAGTGATTGAGCTACTTTATGAAATCTAACCATGGAATGTGATGAACATCTTACAAGCTCTCCTACTAAGGTAGATAATATGACACAAGAGAATGATACCTTAGAGAAAATAGAAAATCAAATATAGCCTTCTCCTAATATTCCCACTGGGTATGTGCAAGATCATCATGGAAAAAATAGGCCCTTAAGTGGCAAAAACATTAGAAAAAACAGAGTTAGGTAACTTGACGTAAAAATTTGAATAAGTTATCTATATTATTTCAAAAATATGTAAGAATAGAATCTGTAACAAATTGAATGCAATTTCTAAACTACTAGGTTTGTTTTAAAAAAAATCCTATTTGGTGAAAATTTGAAATTTCAATGCAATAGTACTTAAATTTCGGGGAAAAATAAGAAGTAGGTGTGTCTAACCACCCGACCATAATAAAATGATACTATTTTTTTATATTTAATTATGAATTTTTATTACAACTTTTAAAAAATATTAAAAACTCGTATGTCGACCACCTTAACTTGGTCAAAACTTCATGAAATTCAATTTTTCTTTTTAATACTATAGTATGGAAGCATAGAATGTGATGCATGTTTTGGATTCAAAAATGTGACATCATTTGAAAACTATAGATGTTTTTCAATCAGTCTATCAATCAAGACTTTAGTTGTAATTTGAATAGAAAATTAATAATAATTACTTATTAAATTCAAAGTAAAGCATAATTTATATTGGTGGAAAGTTGAGAATATCCTTTAAAAACCTTTTTCATTTCATCAATTTTGGGTAAAAAAAAAGTCGTCAGCCACATACCCATCATATTGCCACTTTTTGGCCCATCATGATCCTGCACATACCCCACTATTGATAATCAAGAAAATCCAACTATTGATCATCCCTCTAATTGTGATGAAGTCATTTTAGAAGAACCAATCCTTGAATTTTAAGAACATTTGGTTTTCATTCTCCTAAAAACTCTCCTCCTAGGGAGGATATCATGGTGCAAGAAAAAGATAACATTGAAAATAACATAGTAGAAGGACATGATGAGGCAACATTAGACTCTCCTTCACTAAGGGACGTTAATATTACACAACCTCAACTCATCCTTTACCCCCCTTTACATAAACCTCAAACTCAAAACAAGCCTAAATTCATCCTCTATCTAGCTAAGAATAATGTTTTTGTAGAAGTTGAGTCATAATATTATTTCTCATACATATAATACTAGGAAAAATCTGTAACCAAGCCAACCACCTTCAACATCCCTCCCATTGCCTAATCCTATCCTACCTAGCCCTATCTTACTGGGTCCTACTCGTGGAAAGGAGTATGATCTTGTTGAAAAACTAAAGAATACTCCTGCTAAGATATCATTATGGGACCTTATTCAAGCATCCCCTCACTACCACAACATGATTCAAACAACCTTAAAACAAGTTCTTATCCCTTCTAATGTGCAACTGAATGACATAGCAGCCATGATCCAAGGAATAAATGCTGACATTATTTTCCACCAAAGTGAACTCCCCCCTTTGGAAGTGTAAAATTAGAATGAAGCTTTATAATAATATCTCAATAAAAAAGAAAAGGGATAAAGAGAAATCTTGTTGATATCAACTATACTCTTAATGTGTGTAGTGTGATCCTTTTGGATAGGCTTGGCATTGATAAATCAAACATTCAACCTGGTTCTTTATCTATTAATGGATTTTATAATGTTGAGAAAAAACCACTCAATGTGATTACTTTACCTATTATAGTTGGTAAGGCCACATTGGAAACACAGATCCATGTTATGCCTCATAAACTTTCATATAATCTTTTTTAGGCAGACCATGGATTCATGCAATGAATGGGGTGCCTTCTACTCTTCATCATCAAATGAAATAAATCTACAATAACAAAGTGTACACACATGAGGCCGACCCTAACCCAAACAATTCTATGAACATTGAGAAAAACAAGGAAAATACTTTGGTAACATTAACATCAACTACATAAGTGGAACCCATCCAACAAAAAGACAAAGAAAAACATATCGATCAAGTCATGAAGCTATCACAAGATGATTGGGGTTCCTTAGATTTTGAACATACATTCATAGGTGAGTACAAGATCATAAATAAAGACTCTGACAAGGGAAAAGAAAAAGTGGTAATGTCAACAAAAAATTTGGAAGACTCTTTGAAAGAATCCACCTCAACTACTTCAGACCACAAGCCAACAAATTACACAAACAAATTTGATGAAATTAATCACGAACAACCACCAGATCCAAAATCAATGAAAAAGCTTTATGGACAAGGTTATGAACTTATGAAACAACTTGGATATAGTGGAAAAGGATGTGGTGCTAGAGAACAAGGTATCTACAACCCTATAGAGCCTAACATGCAAGAAATGACTCATGGTCTTGGTTATTGTCCTTTGATAGAGCTAAACAAACCTTCACTTAATATCAACACTATCACAAAACATTCTTCTAAGCCGACTTTAATAGTAGTACATCCTAAACTGATAGATACTAGTGGTCTTTATCCTTTGCAAGAAATGAAACAAACAAAGATGTCCTCGATTGATGTAAATGTTATCTCACAAAACACTAATGATTTGATTTTTTTAGATTTTACACCATCCTATAAAGGAGAGAAAAAAATATCACAATATAAAGAGTCTTGCATAGATATGACATCTTGTACTAAGCAAGAGAAATCTTTGTCGCATAATAAAAGAACATCTACTATTGATCAAGAAGGTATCTTGTCGAGACTCCTCCAAGATCACTTGATATCCCTTCCTCCAAAAACATGAAATAAATTCTTCTACAAGACTTCATTTTGTGCATATCATAGAGTTCATGGTCATGCTATTAATGAATACAAGGTTTTAAGTAACATAATTCAACATCTTAATGATCGTGGTGCTCTTCCTTATGTTGAAGCACCTAATTGCTCTAATTGATACTTACTTTCATCCTATTTGGCTCATCCTTTTCCTACACTACGTGGGGGAAAGGGGTTAGTTAGCCTTATCCTCGTATGTCACTTGTCGTCTCTTTTGGCTTGTTGATCACCTTTCATGTACATATAAGAGCAAGCTTGGGATGTGGATGACATGCCTTAAGTTGGATCACATGTGACATACTACCTTTTTCATGACGTAGCTTATCGGAAACATATGACATAGATCCAAAAAAGAGATCCTCATATGCATCCATGTGATTAACACAATCACATTCTTCAAGTACAAACTCATCACAAAAAAACTATCATTAGTTGTACTAACATTTGTCTCTACATTTCCACTTTCATGTACAACTACATCTATGCTATCCTCATGCAATCATTCAGTGATAACTTCAAAATCAGAAAAAGGAATGGAAGAAGGTGAAGAGTAAAACAAGAAAAGTTTTTCATGTTCACCACTTACATCACCAACACATACATGCTTTGCATAATCAACTACTTATACTGATTCATTCAATAAATCTCGTACATGCATACCCTTTTCTTTGATCATAATGATGCAATGATCAGCAGGGTCACATTCTTCACTATCAAACTAAAAGCCATCATTTGTTTCTTCATTGAAGCAGCTTGTGGAATATCTCTCCAACTGAAAATCATTGAACACTTTATCATTTGCATCATAGCACTACAGATCACACATTTCCTCTTCAAAATTTATGTTCAATTCATATCCATTATCTTGCTCTTGTCTAAGAGGACATGAAATTCCATTGTCTCTCACAACATCATATTCATTGCTTGAAGATAAAATATTCAAGTCACCTTGATTTTCAGCATCTAACCTTTCCATATAAGGCTCAGAAAATCTTATACAATCAGTACAATGTGAACTGAGATGACCATTCAAAGAGCACTCAAGACTATCATAGGTTTTCATAAAATCACCATGCATTTGTGAGCTTTCAGAAATATTGCCATCATCATTATTGAAACACTTCTCACTTAAGGAAATAAATTCTATCACTTCCTCTTGAGAGGAATCATATTCACTAGGGGTGCAGATAGAATTGTAACGTCTCTGATCATCAAAACAAGAATGTGTTTTTTCTAGTTGCACATTTACATCTATAACAATAATGTTTTCACCATGAAGACATGAAACTTCAAAATCAACATAATCTTCAACTGTATATTCAAAGTCTATAGAGGAGAAAATAGTTTTGGTATCATCTACATCATTGTAGCCATCTTGATATATAGACAATTTTCTCTCTATTTCTATACTCTCAGAGAAAATAGAAGAAACCTCACACATTTCATTCATTTCATCATGATTTTTATGGCTGTAATCTTCTTCTGCATTCATTTTCTCCATGGGTTGTTTAGAAATAAAATTCGCAGGTGCACTAAATGATGCATTAGCATTGTCTTCTACTATACCATCTAGACCCTTTTGATGAAGTCTGGAAAAAGTACCATCACATAGTCTAGTCAACAAATGAATCCCATATTTCTCTATCATTTCTTCAATCTTTGAAAGCCATTGTTATATGTACATTTAAGGTTAGGGGGCCTAAAGTGAGTTGGCATCGTACTAAGACTTGGCTCAAGCCCTTCACAAAAAACATCAATACACATTGATTCAATAGATCTATTTAACATTGGTATAGCAAAACAAAAAATCATGAATCTATCATGAAAAGAATAGAAGGATTCACTCTCAAATCTCTTTATATCACACAATACATTAATAGATGATATGGATTCAACTTTTTTTTTAGATTCCTCTTCAAATTCTTCCTAGATATGCAGATTTATCTTGTTAGATAAACATTCATCATTTACTTCACCAAACTAATCCATGAATAGTATCTTAAGCTCTTGCCATGAACATATGGAATGCATTGGGAAACTGAAAAACCAATATTCAACATTATCTTCTAAAGTTCTTACAAAAAACTTCATGATAGCATCTTCTTCTTCAATTTGAGAATCTTCCATTAAATCAACAACATTTTGTAAATATCTTGATGCTAATTCTTCAAGATCTCCTCTAAACTTAGGAAAATATTCATTATTTCTTCTTGGGATATAATGTGGATAACCTTGGATTTTATTGAAATCTAGAGGTTTATATCTCTCACTAGTGAACACTTTTCTTTGAGGACATGGTTGTGTTTTAGGCATGACATTACAACTTGTAGAGGGGGAACTAGGACAGACATACATATTTGAAAATATAATTTATTCCCTCTACAATTATTCAATTCTCAACATCCTTTTTATAATATCCTACTTTCTCATTTCCCTTTCTACTAGTACCTCAAAGTACTAGATAAGGGACTTTATTAAACTAGAAATTTTGTTGAGAACCTTCATATAGAAATATTGCAATAGAAAAATACTTGAGAACTACTGCAACCAACTCTTCTAATGATGTAGAATTTTATGTAGAGTCGCCACCTATTTGAAAGAGGAAAATATCATCAAGCAACAGAAAGCTTCTTCCAATATCTAGGTATTTTTGAGTGCTTTCAACCAGTAAAGCACCAAACTTCAAGAATATACTAGAAATGTTGCAGTAATCTCCTTCAAGTATGTAGGTCCATGGATCATCTAACCCCAAAACTATATATCAGCAAATTAATTGACTCTTTTCAAATGGATAATACTAGAGTTGTCCCTAGTAGAGTCACCAATCTGTTGGTTCTCAAATCTACAATCCACTTGAATCCTAAAGGGCTTCCAGGCCTAATGGTCAGATTCAAGGAGAGAATTGGTAGATGAATGAGAGATTGAATTAAAACCCTTTCTCCCCTACACTTCAGGCTCTGTGAAACCTAGGAGGATGATCCTGACAGTGTTCCTATAGGTACTTGTGTGCCAAAGTACCCAGAACACTGTAAACAAATTATTCTTCTTCAATTACTAAATAGATATACTACCCTAAAGGCTTGGATAACCTTCATGGCAATGCCCAATTTAAACATGAGAGATATAAAGCATTAAATTCTACACATAATAGTAACCATTGTAACCCACTTTAAAGAATTTTATTTAATGAGTGATTTGTTACTGAATTAACTAGCTAAGTGCAACATGAATACTTAATTTAGATCAGTTCCTCATCCTTGGAATAAAGTCAATTCAAATACCTACACAACCTAATAACAGTTTTATACATGACATCAATTAAGCTTTGAAGATACTTTATTACATTATTTCAACATTGTATCTCGACCATCACTTCATATCAGAATCCTAGCACTCAATTTAACATAAACCAATAGCTTCACTCAAGCATTTGGGTGAAAGTACAGACCTGTGTCACCCTTCTATCCAAGTGTATAGATTTTATCGTACCTGTTTCAGCCAGAAGGGATCCGGTCGAGTAGGTTCTAGTTGAACCCACGTGGCTTTCATGTTTCGGCTTAGTGGGTTTTGGCTGAAACCTCTTAGATAAATCCCTTCTGACCAAAGGGGATTAATATAAATGTAAAAAAAAAAGCTGAGTGTTCTCATTTTGCATGTTCGCCTGAAGAGGTTGTAGTCAAAGGCTAGTCGAGCGAATAACAACTCTACAAAAAGGATCAACTCAGGTTTTTTTGCATTCAATCACTTTATTTGGTTAGTAAACTAATGGTTGTGCATTCAATTCATTTAATTTTGTGTTGTGTTTTACTATTTGCTCGAAATGATTTGATTCGTTGCAAGTGAAAATTAGGGTTTCATGGTATATGTATTTCTATTTGTAGTATTCGTTGGAAATCATTTTCTGCTAATATTGAAAAGCTTGTAATATAAATTACTAGTAAGTTTTTTGCATGTGATTTGTTTTAGAATTTTTTGGGGTTTTTCCCTCATTGGAGTATTTGGTGGGATGCTTTTGTTTTGTGTGTGCCATAATTTAAAGCATGTATTATGAGCTTCAAATTAGGGGTTTCCGTATGTGATTTTAAGGGTTTATTTATAAACCTCTAAAATCACACGTGAATGTGTGAAAACCCTACATATCTAGTTTCTCTTATTCAAACTTCACACTTGAAAATTTTCTTCATTATTCTTGGAAGTCGACTGCTTAGCCATAAATTTTTCTCTGTATCATGAACGAAACTTTAATAAAGTCTTTGAAAGTCGTATAGCACACCCTCCCATTTTCATATACTAGAAAATACCTACATAGTTGTACCACAAATGAAATGGATATTAGTTATAGAAAAGAAGAGTTCAAATAATTAATAAACATAATACATGAAAATATAATGTCTAGAGATTAGCTTTAAGTTGCTCTAGCATGGTGTTAAATCTCTAATTAATATTTTTCTTCCAATATGGTTTCCTTCCCCACATTTGGAGGAAAATGGCATACCGTGCTATTGATTGAGATACAAGTGGGAAATGCTACACCTTTTTCAATCTTCTTTTTTTCATTTTCATACATATTTCCTATTAATCTGCACAAAATGCAACAAACAAACCATTAGACAACATATCTCCCACAACTTTTAGCATTCAATAAAAAATAACCAAATTAAGTTTGTTGAATCAATTTTGTGAAAAAAAACTCAATATTTATCTTTACATTACATCATTTAAGACAACAGACTGAATTTACTAAGAATTCAGACAACAATAGCTTCAAACTTATCAGGACTAAATTTATCGACATTAAGCCAGATAGATTAGGAGTATGAACATGCCCTATTTTCTATATGTTTAGCTTCACTAGATATTTAACTTTTCTATCTATACTACCAAGTAGTTTACTATTCAACCCAAATTAGAATTTTGTATGCATAGCAATGTGTCTGAATTTTGAAAAGATTTAGTGTAAAATTTTGAGTCTACAATCTGAGTTTTTGCACTGTGTTCTGAATTTGAAGCCTGAAATCTACTACTAACAGGAAATTTGGTCTCTATATCTATTGAATAGAAGGTTTTGTGTCAACCAAAGAGAACCATGATATCATAGAAGATTCTATTTTGGCTCCTTGTTCTCTCCTATCTCAACAAGCTATCCACATTTCAAAGACACATATAGGTGGTTAGCTCTGGGTTGTATCTGCATTGCCCTTCAACCTTGACAGGAGCAAACAATTTAATAAACAAAATACATACAAATATAGGAGACATTACAGAAAGGTTAAAGCTATAGTGTAATTCTCTCTTTCACTCTTGCACCTACAGTAGGAAACATCTTATTGTAGCTACGATGAATATTTACCATAAATATCATAGAAAAATTGCACTTTCAACTTAACTACTTAAAGGCCAACCTGCATTCTAAGATCCAACATATAAAGAAGTGGAGGAACATTTTATGGTTATTTTACCAACCATTTCACTGTTACCCAGGATCATTCATTCTTAGATTTTAGGAATGTTGCATATTTTCTCATGTTGGAAATTATTTGATTCCATAAAAATATTACACACAATTCCCTAAAATTCTAGGACACTCTAGTGGAAATTCTACATCAGATACTCGCTAACAATGTTGTTTATCTTAAAGAAAAGCAATTAGCTTCTTTGTCACTCAATATTTTCTTTAGATATTTTTTCATCTCCTTAATATCATGGATGCTACAATTCTAGACATTCTCACTTATTACTTAATAATGTTCTCAGTCCCACATACCCGTTTAACTCATCCATGGGCATTAATATAGTATAATTTCATTTATTTCTACTCTTATTTTGATTTTTATTCTTCAAATACTTTTGCAGAAGATGTTCATGAAATAAAATATTTAGATCCATGTCTATAACACATCATGGAACAATATTAATGATCCATGTCCACATCTACTTATTTACAGGTTTAATAGATTTTCTTGGAATTCAATATCCAAACATTATTTTTATATCTACCTTTGTGATTTCTATATTTACCTTTTAAAAGTGAACATCTATTGTTTCAACCTAACAATTGCCTTTCTAAGTGGAGTAGGTATTGAGTTGAATGCATAAAATTTATATCCAATATAATACCAATGCCATGAAACTTGTATCTTTCACTGTATCTTAACAAGCTGAAAATAATAAATATTAATGGACACTTTTGTTCAATTGTTTTGACCTTTTACATACTTCTTATATATCTTTAAGACTATTTTCTCCTCAATCGCATATGAGTTTCAATGTAGCTTCAAGCAGTTCTTAATTTCCATCTAAAAATAGGGTGATTCTTTATCCACAAATGCATTAAATAAATGATATAGTTATCCTTCCCTTCATAGGTCTCACTTATATTTTATGTTCTTTTTCAAATTATCTTATACTTTACTTTCTCATATTATCAAAGGTAATTAAGAACTTGATGCATGCATAGGGTGACTCTTTCTTAGATTATTGTTCAAATCATCATTGAAAGATAATTTTTAGGAACCATAGATTATTTGTTTAAGTTTGGTAAGAGTTTGACACAACTTAGGTCCAATCCTTCATACACTAGTAAACAAAAGCTAATTTGATATTATATTGATTTTAAATAAAAATGTAAATGAAATTCCATATATGTAGCTTAAATCAACCAATATAAAGAGTTAGGAAATGAATCTTGATAACTAGGATTTCCTCTCTCTATGCATAATGATCTTGTTGGTCAAGCATTTACAAACTAAGCGCCATCTTTATAAAAGAAACAATCTTGAACATGGTAGTCTCACTTAAGGTGTAAGTGGATTTGAGACCCAATACTTGGTCTACTATGGAGATTTAATCATGTAGATTTGAACATATAGATAAACCACACATATGCAACATAAGAATTAAATATTAACTCATAGATGCACAACCATATAAGATTTGCATTAACATCACAAAACCTAAAAAGTGATTGCTCACACCATGCAACCCACCCTTGCATGAAGCCCAATCTCAACGTGTCACTAACTCAATTTGCATGCTCTCAATTGCACACTATTAAAAAACTCATCGATTAAAGAATTTTGAACATCACACATTGATTTGCAAATAAATTTATTACAACAATATAAATGCAATGAGATAAATCTAAAAATAACAAAGAAATATGGCATGGTTGATAAGAGGGCATTAGTCAGTCCAAACCTTTTGGTTCATCCAAAATGTTTGGAACTGGCAGTAGCATGAGGAGGTGGTTTTTCTAAAACCTTTGGACCAACTAATGCTCTCTTGTTGACCATACCAATAAAAGTAGAAATATATGGTAATATTAACCAATTTCATATTTTTAAAAAATAGAAGAATCTATGAGATATTAGATTTAAAAATGAAACCATTTTTGGTACACAACCTAAACCATAACCTATGTTACTCAAAATCTATGAGAGACTTATATTAAGAAAAAGAGTTAGTAAACATTGATGAAAAAATGAAAGCTCACAAACATCAACCCTAAGTGAAGCTAGTTATAGTAGAAATTTTGGTGTCTATTCAATGTATTTTAGGATGTGGGACTAGTAGAAATTATAGATATGACTTACAATTCTATAATTTTATGCATTATGAAATTATAGAGTTGTAAGTCATCCTAAAATACATTGTGTTAGGCAACAATTTTTTTATTATAACTCTAATTACTTTAACACACCTAGTAATTGGAGTTATTAAATTGAAGTTACGTAAATGGGTAAGAGAAATTAGTTAAATTAAAAAATTTGGTGCCTACAATTTATTTTAGGATATGACTTACAACTAGATATAATTTCATTTAAATGCATGATTTTATGAATATATTTAAGTGGTGCATTTAAACATTTAAATGAAAGTATAGCCATACTTTTATTAAGTTGTAAGTCATATCCTAAAATACATTGTGTTAGGTGAAAAAATTTCTTTCATTTATCTATTCACATAACTCCATTAATACCCTTCAAAGATTATTTCAATAAAGTATTTGATTGATCATTTATTGTATTCAATGCATACCATCATGGAGGATGGTGAAAAGGGACAATTATTACTCTTCCAAATTATTTTAATAAATTGTTATTTAATATTCTTTTATATTTCATTGATCATTTAATGTATTGAATGTGGGAAAACTTGGGTTCAAAATGTATTTGTAGACTCACTCATTCAATTCACTTGAATATGCAAAATACCAATCAAATATAAAGAATATTAAATAATTAATTTATTGAAATAATTTGGAAGGGTAATAATTGACCTTTTTAGATGCCTCACACTAAATGATGTTTAACAGGTCATGCTTGGTGATGGTGTACATTCAATACAATAATTGATCAATCAAATACTTTATTGAAATAATTTTGGTAGGGTAGTAGTTGGAGTTTATGTGAATGAATAAATGAAACCAGTTATATAGTAGAAATTTTGGTTCCTACAATGTATTTTAGGATATGACTTACAACTAGATATAATTTCATTTAAATGCATTAATTCTATGAATATATTTAAGTGGTGAATTTAAATGAAACTATAGTCATATTCTTACATTAAGTTTTAAGTCATATCCTAAAATGCATTATGTTAGGCAACAAAATTTCTTTCACTTATCTATTCAAATAACTCCAATTAATACCCTTCAAAAATTATTTCAATAAAGTATTTGATTCATCATTTGTTGTATTCAATGTATACCATCATGGAGAATGGTGAAAAGGGCCAACTATTACTCTTCCAAATTATTTTAATAAATTGTTATTTAATATTCTTTTGTATTTGATTGATCA
The DNA here is from genome assembly GCA_007258455.2 of Sequoia sempervirens. Taxonomy (NCBI): domain Eukaryota; kingdom Viridiplantae; phylum Streptophyta; class Pinopsida; order Cupressales; family Cupressaceae; genus Sequoia; species Sequoia sempervirens. The sequence continues at coordinate 131,139,933 of VDFB02252616.1, forward strand.
TTTAATGTATTGAATGTAGGAAAACTTGGGTTCAAAATGTATTTGTAGACTCACTCTTTGACATATCATCCTTCGAACATATTCAATTCACTAGAACATGAAAAATGCCAATCAAATATAGAAGAATATTAAATAATTAATTTATTGAAATAATTTGGAAGGGTAATAATTGACCTTTTTAGATGCCTCACAACAAATGAATGTTTAATAGGCCATGCTTGGTGATAGTGTACATTCAATACAATAATTGATCAATCAAATACTTTATTAAAATAATCTTGGAAGGGTAGTAGTTGGAGTTTATGTGAATGGATAAATGAAACTAGTTATATAGTAGAAATTTTGGTGCCTACAATGTATTTAAGGATATGACTTACAACTAGATATAATTTCATTTAAATGCATTGATTATATGAATATATTTAAGTGGCACATTTAAATGAAACTATAGTCAAACTCTTACATTAAGTTGTAGGTCATATCCTAAAATACATTGTGTTAGGCGACAAATTTTTTGTCACTTATCTATTGACATAACTCCAATTAATACCCTTCGAAGATTATTTCAATAAAGTATTTGATTGATCATTTATTGTATTCAATGTATACGATCATGAAGAATGGCGAAAAGGGCCAATTATTACTCTTCCAAATTATTTTAATAAATTGTTATTTAATATTCTTTTGTATTTGATTGATCATTTAATGTATTGAATGTGGGAAAACTTGGATTCAAAATGTATTTGTAGACTCACTCTTTGATATATCAGCCTTCAAACGTAGTCAATTCACTTGAACATGCAAAATTCCAATCAAATATAGAAGAATATTAAATAATTAATTTATTGAAATAATTTGGAAGGGTAATAATTGGGCTTTTTGGATGCCTCACACTAGGTGAATGTTTAATAGGTCATGCTTGGTGATGGTGTACATTCAATACAATAATTGATCAATCAAATACTTTATTGAAATAATATTGGAAGGGTAGTAATTGGAGTTTATGTAAATCGATAAGTGAAACTAGTTATAGTAGAGATTTTGGTGCCTAGTGCAATGTATAAATTAGGATATGACTTACAACTTAATGTAAGAGTATGACTATAATTTCATTTAAATGCACCCCACTTAAATATATTCATCAAATCATGCATTTAAATGAAATTATAGAAGTGGTTGTAAGTCATATCCTAAAATATATTATAGGCACCCAAATTTCTACTGTATAACTAGTTTCACTTATCCTTTCACATAAGTGAAATTAGCTATAGTAGAAATTTTGGTGCCTAGCACAATGTATTTTAGGATATATGACTTACAACTTAATGTAAGAAAGTTTTCAGACTATATAATTTCATTTAAATGCACCACCTAAATATATTTATAAAATCATGCATTTAAATGAAATTATAGAGTTGTTTAAGTCATATCCTAAAATACATTGTAGGCACTGGAATTTCTACTATAACTAGATACACTTATCCATTCACATAAATCCAATTAATAGCGTTCCAAGATTATTTCAATAAAGTATTTGATTGATCATTTATTGTTATTTAATATTCTTTTGTATTTGATTGATCATTTATTGTATTGTTCATGTACACCATCACCAAGAATGGTATTATACATTCACTTAGTGAGGCATCCAAAAAGGCCTAGATGTGTGTAATGACAAAAGGATAAACAATTTTAAGACCTCAATCATAATAGAATATCTCCTTCTCTAACATGAAGTAGAATTACACCACACATAATTATAGTGTAGAAGTTCATTCAAGATTTATGTATTTATATGCTAAACTTGTTACTTTTACATGTGAATGTTTCATTAGGATATTTTAGTACCACTTCTTTATAGGAAATTTTTTATAATCCTACTTTCTCCCTTTCTCCCTCTTTTTCATAGATAGTTGAATGAACTTAAAATTGTTCTTATTAAATTACTTCATCATGTTCTTGAGCCACTCATTGCTCATATTTCCTATTTTTTTTTTTATAATTTCCTATGGAGCATCTTACTAGAAAAATGGTTATTTCATATTTTACTAAATTAGAGAAATAAATTAGTACATATAATTTTTTTGTTTTAATTAAATTTGTAGATATTTACATATTTATATAGATATATGGTTGATGATGAGGGATCACATCATTCCGCTCAGTCTCAGCAACAAGCTGAGGCTAGGTCTAATTTATATAATGATAGCTCATTACAAGATTATAGAATGCTTTGAGATTTTTGGACCAAATAATACTTAACTCCCCTAATCTCCCTAATAGAGATAGATTAGTTAGCATTCAACAAGAGATCCATCATATGATTTAGAAGATTCAATCCTATAATCCTTATGATGAGGTCAACACAGAGGAGTTTTACAGGTCCCTTTCCAGCAGTGTTGTTGGCACAGAGAAAATTGATTCTATTACTAAGAGTTTCGACACATAATGTGCACAATATGTTCCCTCATTATATGGGAAAAAAGAAAGTTAGAGGATATGTTCTTACCAGATGTACAGATGAGCTTGTTTCTCCTTTTATATATCTAGATGGTTGGCAACCCATCATAGATGGCCTTATAATGATGAGTTGCCACCTTTTTTTTGCAAACAACTATATGATGAGTTTCATTTAGGGTTAGCAATGGACTACACATCTATTCCTTCACATGTTGGATAGGGGAAAGGGAAGTTTGCTAAGAAACCTCAATTTAGATGTGAAAATTTTCCACTGCCTGTCAACAAGAGGGCATTAGTTGGTCCAAACCTTTTGGTTCTTCCAAATCATTTGGAACTAGCAGTAGCAGGAGGAGTAGCAGCAACACCTACTGGAACTAACCTTTTTGACAGTATTTCCATGATTGCTACTTAGGTCGATCATATGTCATTTGATTGTGTAGGAAGATACTTATTATGTCCATAGATTAGCCTTCATCCCACTAAGGCTACATCTGCAAATTATGATTTGTACATTTGAATAGAGCCACCATCACCATCAGATGTGTCCTAGATGAGTGAAGCCACTGTACGTAATGTTGCTTCAGTTTCCATTGTTGATTTACTATCATCATACTAGTTTATCAGTGATGAGTATCAAATTCCTTTAGATGGTGTAGCATATCATATTAGATGACATTTTGGTAGACAGTCGGGTCAAGGTGAGGTGACTTCATAAGATGTACATATTCCAAACCAGCCTATAGCCCCTAAGGTTACTGCACATGATGTGCATGGCACATATAGCTCACTTCTCTTTGGCACTGGTCCTCTACCTGATATAGGTGTCCCTGATTTGACTATGCATTCTCATGACATTAGTGACATTGGTAGAGTGCTCCAGGGTGAGAGGTAGGTACTTTCAAATAATTAGATATATTTTCTTTCTAAAAATTCACATACATATATAAAATAAAATTGACTTTAAAGTAGTTCTCACTCTTCATTGAAATCTTGTATTTTTAAATTTGTAGAAAAATGAGGGTTTGTCACGCTTTGGAGATTTGAAGCATGTAGACGATCCAGTGCATGGTACATCTGAGGTACACATTTATAATATTTAAAGTACTTAATACATTCAAACATTGAAATTACATAACTTTAAGATGACTTTAATACATTTACACATGTGTACATAGAATTAATTAATGTACTTTCTTTTGCAGGAAGAGAAATCAGGACATGGATCGAGATGAGGATCGAGAGAAGCATCAGGCTATGGATCCAGAGAATCAGGACATGGATCCAGACATGGATTAGGAGAGAGATCGATCCATAGTCATATTAGGAATCCTCCACTTTGATTTATTTTACATGCAGATACATGACTTGTTATACATTTTATATTGTGATTTTTCACATTATGGTTCTTAGATGGTGATCTTCACATTATATACATTTGACATTATGGTTTCACATTATGGTTCATCTTATTATGTTTTATAGTATATACATTTTACATTATGGTTTCACATTATGTTTCATCTTATTATATTTTACAATATATATATATATACATTTTACATTATGGTTTCACATTATGGTTCATCTTATTATGGAAATAGAAATTCTTGAAGCTAATTAAGGATTACAAGATCCATCTTTACAACTTTTCCAAGAAAATAGAAATATAAATATACAACTAACAAGATAAAACAAGATAATTCCACACCCTCCAATGAACATATCAAAGAATCCATATGGACCTAATAATGATCAACAGGTATGTGCAGGATCATCATGGAAAAAACAGGCCCTTAAGTGGCGATAAAATTCAGCAAAATCAGAGTTAGGAAACTTGACGTAAAATTTTGAATAAGTTATCTATATTATTTCAAAAATATAAAAGAATAGAATCTATAGAAAATTTAATGTAGTTTCTAAACTACTAAGTTTATTTAAAAAAAACAAAAATCTATTTAGTGAAAAAATTTAATTTCAATGCAGTAGTACTTAAATTTCAGGGAAAAATAAGAAGTAGGTGTCTGTCTAACCACCCTAACCACAATAAAATGATAATATTTTTTTATAAGATTTTAGATATAAGTAGAGGACTCATCTCTCGATATGATGCATATTTTTTTATAATTTTTTTCCAAGTCAATAATTAATTATGAATTTTTTATTACAACTTTTAAAAAATATAAAAAACCATATGTCTAACCACCTTAACTTGGTCAAAACTTCATGAAATTCAATTTTTTTTTTTAATCCTATAGTATGTGAAGCATAGAATGTGACACATGTTTCAGATTCAAAAAATGTGATATCCTTTGAAAGATATAGATGTTTTTCAATCAGCCTATCAATTAGGACTTTAGTAATTCAAATAGAAAATGAATAATAATTACTTATTAAATTCAAAGTAAAGCATAATTTATATTGGTGGAAATCTGAGAATCTCCTTTAAAAACCCTTTTCGTTTCATCAATTTTGGGTAAAAAAAAGTTGTCAGCCACATACCCTACACATACCCATTATATCGCCACTTTTTGACCCATAATGATCCTGCACATACGCCAACATCACCCAATAATGTGTGACCATAAGGCCCACCACTTTGTACTAGGAGCATAATGATTAGGTAGTCTAACAACACTCACACAAATCAAAGTGGTTGAATAATCAAACATACTAATTGCATAGCATACATGAGGCATCCAATAGAATACACATTGAAAAAATAATATTGAATAATGGAATCCAATAGTAACATTTGGTGTTAGCCAACAATGGGTGGGATTGTGGAGCATGGGCGAGAGCACGCCGTGGAGTAGGATCTAAGGAATCCCAAGTGGAATCGGTGCATGTTAGAAGTAAGGAGAAAGGTAAGGATGAATCAGATGAGGACACCAGAAACAACATTCAGGTGGACTCGGGAGGGAAGACAAATTTGGGGGGCTCCCTTGAAGGAAAAAAAGGAAAAAAAAACCAATGAAGTGGTAGGGACCGCTGATAGGGAAGGAGCAAAGCGCAAACCTTGGTCATCGTTGTTTGGTGTTAAACCAAATGGAAAATCAGTCTTCCCTCTAGTGCATAATTTTTCTGACCCAATGAAAGGTAAGTTTTCCATCTCTATTCCTAATTCAATTATTGATCATAATATTGCTTTGATGGACAAAGTTCTAGTCGGTAAGTTTATGGGCCCTAGACCAAATGTTGAGGTGGTTAGGGAGTTTGTCAAAAATAAGTGGAGAATCAATGGTAAGGTCATGGTGGCCGCTCTTTCTAGAGGTTTCTTTGCCTTTGAGTTCACCTTCAAGGAGGACATATTGGCTGTGAGGAGTGGTGGACCTTGGGTCATAGGAAAATCTTCCCTAGCCCTTAAGAAATTGACCTCTTGTCTGGATCTCTTTGATTCCATTTTTGAGAATGTTCCAGTTTGGGCTAGACTCTCAGGTCTCCCTCTAGAATATTGGAACAAGGACATCTTCAATGGAATTGCTAATTCTTCTGGAGAGCTTCTGTCTATTGACCCTATGACAACAACTAGAAAGCAGTTGGTGTTTGCATGAAATCTGAAGCTCAGAGGAATACCAATGGAATCAATGGTGAAACAAAACCCAAGGAATCTGATGTTCAGAAGAATCAACAAATAGGGGTAGAAAGTTTTTCTGGTTCAAAGGAAGAAGGAGAAGAAAAATTGGAGAATGTTGAGGATGGTAAAAGGGGTAAGGAATTTGTTTCTTCCACTCTTAAGATTTTATCAAAAGGAAAAGATAATGGGGATCCTGGACTGGAGGATATTCCTATCCAGGGTTTTTCTCTGGATATTGGCATTCTTATCCTAACTACTACTTTTGTAGAATGTTTCCCTTTAAGTGACCCTCTTAAAATCTAGGAAAAAACAACTCCAAATGTTTTTAAGGACACCTTTGAGAATCTGAGCCAGAATATCAAACTTTCAAGTGAAAATTTGAACCAACTCAGGAATGGCCAGATGGATACTCTCCCCTGGGAGCAAAGAAGAATGTATGATAAGGAATGGGAATTTGGGAGAGAGTTGGAGATTCAAGAAGATACTGATTGGGAAGAAGTCCTCTCTCAATCAAAGGAAAAAAGGAGAGAAGTAAACAATAGAATACTTTGAGTGGAGTTGTTACCAGAACAAGAGCAAAGGAGGATTGTGGTGCTACTAAGTATAGCCAAGGAAGAAGGTCAGGTAAATGGAAGAGAGAGCATGAAAGCTTTCAGGACATAGCAAATGGTGTTCAAAAGACCATTCCGGAGATTTTCCAATCCCCTGGTAAGATATGAAGATTATGTCTTGGAATATTAGAGGGCTTAATAGCCTTCATAAGAGGGATGTTTTGCACAATTTTGTTAGGGATTATAAACCTGATATTCCTCTCATCCAAGAAACTAAAATGTCTAAAGATAAGGTGGAGAAGATTAAAATGTTTCAGAACTATGGTACCCAAGGAAATAGTTTAGATGGTGCGTAAGGTGGAATTGCTACTTTTTGGAACCAGAACTTTATTAAAGGGGAACCTTTGCTAGAGAGCACCAATCATGTGGCTACTAAATTCACACATATCAGAGACAATTTTAGCTAGATTCAGTCGAATATCTATGCTCCTAATGGGAAAGGAGCCATAAAATCTTTCTAGAATGAGCTCTCTACATTCCGTAGGATCTTTGATAATGACCACTGGGTTGTAATGGGCGACTTTAACACACCCCTTTTGAATGAAGAGAAAATTGGAGGATTTCAAGTGAATTCGGAGAGTAAATCTAATCTTTTGGACTTCATCAACAACAAGGCATTGATTGGTCTTGATTTGAAAGGAGTCATTTATACCTAGTCGAATAGAAGAATCAATAAGGAACTTATTCAAGTAAGGTTAGATAGAACTTTAATTTATGATCAGTGGCTTATAAACTATTACTGTTCTCTTAAATCTCTTTCTAGAATGGACTCTGATCACTTTCCTATAAGTTTTTTGGTGGACCCTATAAAGGTGAAGAGGAACTCTCCCTTTAGATTTGAAAGAATGTGGCTATCCCACCCCTATATTTTTGACGAAATCAGGAAATGGTGGAATATTGATGTTCTCGGTACTGCTATGTTCATAATTTCTAAGAAACTAAGGGAAGTCAAACACAAATTAAGAAGCTAGAAAAAAGAGTCCTTTGGAAACATCTTTGGCATTAAATATGAACTTCAAATGGAGCTTGCGGAGATCTAGGATAAAATTTGGAAGGATGGATACATAGAAAATAATAGGGCTAAAGAAAATGAGCTGCTGGTGAAATTGCATGATATTATAGCTAAAGAGGAGGAATTATGGAGGTAGATATCTAGGATGTTGTGGCTCTCAGCTGGAGATAGAAACACCAGGTATTTTCATCTATCCACCTCAAAACACAGGGCTTCCAATAGAATTTCTCACATAGAAGTTATTGGCATGAGATATGAGGAAGAGGAAGACATAAAAAAGCAAGTTGTCCTCTTCTTTAACAACCTTCTCTCGGTGAATGGGGAAGTCAACCATAATGACCAAGATTTTCTTTTAGAGGCTATCTCTAAGGTTGTTGGGATGGAAGATAATGATAAGCTTCCTGCCATCCCCTCTAGGGAGGAAATTATGAAAGTTGTCTTTTCTTTTGAAGGAAACAAGGCCACTGGCCTTGATGGGTTTCCTATGTTCTTTTTTCAATGGTTTTGGGAGATTGTTGAAAAGGATGTTGTGAATGTTCTTAAGGAATTATTTGGATCCAAAAGTCTTCTTAAGGAATTAAATGCTACTTTTGTAGTCCTTGTTCCCAAGAAACCCGAGGCTATGGAGTTTGAGGCATTTAGGCCTATTAGTCTCTACAACTCTTTCTATAAAATCATATCTAAGGTTTTGACATCAAGGATCCTTACTATCCTTCATTCGCTGATATCCCCTCAGCAAAATAGTTTTGTTCCAGGAAGGAAAATCTTAGACTATATAGTTACTGTCCATGAGAATATCCATTCACTTGTGGAATCTAAAACTGAAGGGTTTCTTCTTAAGCTAGATATATCCAAAGTTTATGACCATGTTGACTGGGAGTTTTTATTCAAAATTCTTAGGGTGTTTGGTTTTAGCAATAGAGTCATTTAGTTGGTGAATTAGTTGGTTACTACTATCTCCACCTCTATCATTGTGAATGGGTCTCCTTCAAGATTCTTTTAGAATTCAAGAGGCCTAAGACAGGGTGATCCTATCTCTCCTCTTCTTTTCACAATCATGGATGAGAGCCTGGGAAGGAATCTTAAAAGTTTGATTGAACAGAGGTCTCTTGCTGGTCTTAGTTCTTCTTCTACTAATTTTATTTGTTCTCACCAACAATTTGTTGATGACACTATGTTGATGGGAAGATCAATGGTGAATGAAGATAAGACTTTAAAAAAAAAATTGGACATGTATGAAAAGGTGACTGGACAGATGGTCAATAGATAGAAGAGCTCCCTTTTTTTCTTTAATACCCCTGAGCATAGACAGGTCAAGATTGCAAGAATCCTTGGTTGTAGAGTGGAATCCTTACCATCTACTTATCTTGGACTACCTCTATGCCTTAAACCTCCAGATTCCTTTTGGTGTTCGATGGTTGATAGGTTCAGTAAGAAGTTGGCAGGATGGAAAGGAGCTCTTCTGAGCCAAGCTGGAAAAATTCAGCTCCTCAAAGCTTCTCTTCAGAATCTCTCGATTTATGTTTTAAGCCTTTTCAAATTCCTGCTAAATATGCAGAGGCCATTGACAAGATCCAAAAAATATCCCTTTGGTCTGGTGTGGAGGAGAGAAAAAGGATGCCTCTTATAGGATAGGATTTGGTCTACAGACCAAAAACCTTGGGGGGATTAGGTCTTAGAAAAATTAGAATGATTAATAAGACTCTTCTTTCTAAACAAATACAAAGATCCTTCTCGTCTATTGGAGAATGGAAAGATATTTTAAGAAGTAAATATATGACCAATTGGGTGTCCCTCAAAGCTTTGTTGGATTCTCCTATTATGCCCCATGGTTCAGCTTGATGGAATGACATGATTGTTGGTAGAAATATTTTGGAATTAGGGGTTGGATGGCACATTAGAAGCAGCAATCTAGCTAGGTTCTGGGAGGACAGATGGCTTTTTAAGGATTGCCTAATCAAAATTGAAATATTCAATAGATGGGTTGAGTTTTGCAAAGCATCTTTTGGAGAATATGTTAAAGATTGTTGGAGTGAAGGAGATTGGGTGGATTTGTGTGTGGTTAGTCAGGAGTTGGCTCAGCTTCAATCTTCTATAAGGGCTATCAGATTGGGATAGAATTAGCTAGATGATCATCTTATCTGAATGGACAACCCTTTAGGTAACTACTCTGTTTCTTCAATTGTTTCTCTGTTGTCCCTCTCTCAATCCCCCCTCCTTTCTGGTCTAAAGCATGGATAAAACACTTGACTCCTTAAGTCAACATTTTCTTTGGGATTCTGCTTCAAAATAAGGTGCTAATAGTGGATAATCTTTGCAAACCAGGATTACTAATCCCCAACAAATGTTACCTTTGCAAGAGTGAGGTGGATTCAACAAACCATTTGTTTCTCCACTGTCCATTTGTTGCTACAATCTGGAGAAAATTTTTAGCCCTTTGGAATATTTCTTGGGCGTTCCCCCTGTCCATTAAATATTTCTTTTCACAATGGAAAACTCCATCTCAAAATACTTTCATTCGAAGGTTATGGGCTTTTATTTTCCCTTTTGTTGTTTGGGGAGTGTGGAAAGAACGTAATAACATACTTTTCAGGGATAAGGAGATGTCAGAGACTAATATTTTTGAAAAAAAAATTAGGCTTATAAAGGAAAACTTCAATGTTATTCCCTAGAAATCTCTTAATCTTGAAATTGTGGTATGTACTCCCTATGATCTAAAGATAGCCAAGGATTGGAATATCAAAATGGATGTTTCTATGGCATCCAAGATAGCTAAGAAAAGTAGGGAGGGTGTGCGTTGGACTTTTCCTCCAAATGGTTGGACTAAAGCCAACTTTGATGGCACTACGAAGGGCAATCCAGGGATGGCCAGAAGTGGAGGTGTATTAAGGGACTCAAATGGTAACTTTATGGTGGCTATGGCCATTTCCCTAGGTCATCAAACCAACCATGTGGTGGAGGCAATAGGTTCTTTTCAAGTTTTAAATTTAGCACATAATCTGAAAATAAAATATTTATGGCTTGAAGGGGACTCCAAAAACATCATTGACTGTCTTTTAGGTAGGACCCCTACCTCCTAGTCTATTAAGAATTGGATTGAAGAAGCAAAATCTATCTTAGAAAAGTTTGATAAAGTTAAAATATCCCACGTCTACAGGGAAGCTAACAGCATGGAAAATTACTTTGCAAATGAGGGGGTTAAGAGGGGAGGTTTGAACATGTGGTAGAATCTCAGGGACTTGGGAGTTGAAGTCAGGGCCTTATTAGATTATGATGTTACACATGGGAAAGAGGTAAATATCTTTAATGATGATAGGGAAAAGGACTAAGTACTCAAAATCAAGAGATTTGATGGGGTCATGTCAAATAACTTAGCTAGTAAGAAAAAGCGGCATGCTTTGTGGGTTCATTGGAATGGCTGCATAAATTTGCAACAGGTTTTCAGCACTGGTAGAGATTGTAGTAAGGTGCATAAAAAAATGGGGGGGATAGGAAAATAATTGATCCAAATAGCTATGAAATGCACACGAGGAATGCTAAGGTCTAGAAACAGGTTGAGCGAGGTGGTTTGATTCCATTCCTAGAAAAACTTCATGGGCCTGATCCTATGGCTACTGACTACTTTGAGAAGAACTGGAATAATGGAGAAATAATCCACTTTGGGAGAAAGGTGAAACTAGATGAGTAAATCATAGGAGAGGTGACTGGAATGTCCACTAAGGGCATGAAATTTTATCATGATAGAAGGTTTTTAGATGAGGCGGTAATCAAATTCCCTAAGAAAGAAAAGGAGAAAATGAAACTGGTCAAAGTTTCCAACAACTATTTTGAAATCAACACCATCAAAGCACTTTGGAGAAAGGTGCTTTGTGTCATAATGGAGTATATTACCTTGGATGGGAGATTCACCAGAGTTTATGGTCATGATTTTGCTATCCTTAATGACTTCCACCATAAGGTATGGATTTCTCTGCCTCATTATTTGTTCTGTTCGTTGAGCAATAGCCTTGAGGACCACAAGAAAAATCCCAGGAGATACCCTATTCTTCATCTTGGTCTTATTAGGTTAATCTATGAACATTTTCAAAGCTTGCCAGCTTTATCCAAACCGGTTGCCTCCATGGCGTCTGAGGACTATGATACGGACAATGGTGGTTCGAAGAATCATTCTAAGCCTAACCCGGAGAGAATTGTTGAAGCCCATCTGTCCCCTATCCTTTCTAGTAAGAAAAACCAACTTTGTAAACCCTAGCTCATGAAAGCTAACCCTGAGATTTACCCCAACTACCTGGTTCCTTTAAAGAATCCCACTCTCAAGGGTTCCCCTACCAATAAGTTGGTTTCCTACTCTGCGGACTCTCTGGAGGAAAACACTGAGAACCCTAAAGCTAGAAGAAACTCTGTCTCTACCCCTCCTGCCTCTTTCAGAGATGATGGTACTAGATTTCCCAGCTCCCCTAACCCGGATGATTTTAACCTCATTTTAGACTGGGATTAGTCTAGAGATATCCTTGCCTCTGGTAGAAATGGCGTTGGTGATATTTTCAGGGTTATGAAATGGGCCTATCAAGAAATTAATGATCTTAATCTTAAAAATAGGGTTCTAAATAGCAAGTTGGAGAAATTGGATTTTAAGTTGTCTACTTTGAGCAATGAAGAAGGAAAATGGAAAAAGAACAATACTGGAACGAGAGATGATGACATTGAGGACAAGTATAAGACTCTGGAAGCTGAAATTGTTAAAATAAAAAACAATATGAAAACTGTTGTGGAACAAAACCATAGAATGGCAAGGCACAATGCCATTATCATCAATGCAATGTCTAAAAAAGTTAGAAAAGTCGCAACAGGGCTTGCTGGTTGTTGATCTGGAAGAGGACAAGGAACAAAGCAAGAATGAGGACCAAGGAATATCGAAGAGGACCCATGCCAACCTTAAGAGGAAAGTGCCTCCTACTACCCAGATGGTCCAGATCTTAAATAGGGGGGTTTAGGAAATGAATGACATGGAAGCTGAGACAACAAAAAAATTTAAGTCCCAAGTTTAGTTAATGCTGGCATTTTTTCTAGTCTTTTTGGGTCTTTTATGTGGCCCTTGCTGGCCTTTTTTTGGTGGTTGTGGCTTTGTCATTATTTTTCCCTCTCTACAGCCTCTCTATTTATGGGCTCTTTGACGATCTTTTTTTTTGTTTGTAAACTTTGTGGTTTCGGGTCCCTGTAAAACCCATTTTTTCCTCTTTCAAAAACATTTGGTGTTAGCCAATAATAGCACACAAAGTAAATGGTGATAATTTCTAATAACATACAAAGTAAATAATGATAACTACTAATTAAAACATTTGAAATGGTGATAAACACCAATAATCAAATAGTGAAAATGAAAATAAAAATCAATAACATATAATTAGAATGGAAAGGACAACCAATAAGCATGTGAATATATTTATGTACACACATTGGATATAAACATGTGAATATATCATGATAATGTCTTGAGTCTTAATTATGTTTATGTTTGTTTGATCTCATTTTAAATTATATTTTTATATTTTATCCATTCTCAAGCTCCTCTAGTTTACCATTCAAATTTGAATGGAAATAAAAGTCACTCTACTCCTAACTCTAAAGTTAAATCCTAACACCAAAAGGTCTAAAGTGATTACAATATTGTGACACATAAATTGAGGTAAAAGACAAAGACACTCATATCCAAAAGATAGATAAATGCATTTCCATAAGGAGAATTTTCATCCTACAAAACAAAAAGGTTTAATATGGTCTACAACTCAATTTTGATATTAAAAAAAAAACGTACAAACTTCCCAAAAAACATCATTAATGAATTTTGGAAAATCTTCAATGTTAAAAATAAATAAAAAACTAAAATGGAATATACCTTTTTAGAACTCAAATTAGGAGATTACTCAAGTTTCAAATGGTAATGATTTAGCAAAAAGGTTTCATAGATCTAGCATAAAATGTAATTTTCCAAATCTAAAAACTTACAAATATAAATTGCACAAGTAAAAATGTAGATCTTGATTCAAACTTAGCATACTACAAATGGAAAGACATACAATCTCCTTAGGTGAAGGATGAAACTTAATATGAAAACTATCTAAGCATGTTTGTATAAATCAAAATAGAATAATACAATCATAAATCAAAACCCTCAACAACAAAGATTATCCTTCTTGAATGTAATGCACACAATCCTTTGGCAACCCTCTTTTAGATCCAACCTAAATATCCTAATCCACAAGAAATTTGTAAACAATAATTTTGCAAAATAATAGCTCACACCATGGAGGATAGGGAAGAGAGAAATACAAAAAATGAACAAGTGTTTCAAAAATGACTTCGTGTTTCCTTTTGTCTCAAAAATCCCTAACCTCTAATTAATTTTTTTTACTCCTTTCACATCCAAAATAGTTATTTTCCACAATTAAGACACTAATTTTTAGTGATGGCGCAATGAAGACACTATTTGATGTGTTGCACGTTCATGGTACTACTTAATCTAACTATGCCATGACTTTTGATCATATAAACATTTGAATTAGTTGATATCCTTGATGTTTTGACATCAAAGATCAGATCACATCTAGGTGAGAAAGGATCAAAAACATTGAAGAATAAATATATAGGTGAGATTGTATGTTTCATAAGCAAAATAAAGTTAAATTCTCATAGCAAAATGGATTTTAGAGTTAATTTGAATAATTTTGTGCAAACATAATTGGATTGTAATTTAATAAAAAAATTCAATGAAGTTTTGGAATATGCATAATGTGTTGAAATTTAATATAATTAATGAAATTTAAACTATGTATGTACTTAACATTTTTTAAATTTGACCATCCTAAGCTAACCGCAAAACGCTTAAAATTAAAAAAAAAAAACAAATGTAGGATTAAAATACAACAGATTATGATAGAAAAGATGTAAGCTCCCAAATAATCACCACTATTTTATGTCCTACATACATAGATTTAGTTAAATATTTATAGCACCAAAATATTGGATTCTAGAAGTATAACCATAATTAAAATCTATAGACTTTCATGAAATTTCTCCTAAAAATTGAAGGCTATATGATGTAAGAATGCAGGAGAAATAAAATGGACTCTTTAATATACGTTTTAAGAAAGATTTATAGGAAAATAAGATCACAAAAAAGAAAGCTTCATGGGCTACTATTGATTGAAATTATTTGAATTCAATATAAAATAAAAAAAAATCAAATTTAGGTCCAAATGTTTTATTTTTATTCAAGGGGTAAACGCTTTTGACTCAGAGCTATGAACCGATGAGGTCACAAATGGGGGACCTCATCCCCAAATGTTACATGTATGTATTGTCATAGAAAATATATGTGTACAAAAATATCTTAAAGTTCTTGGTACATATAATCTAGATCCTCTCTATCTTTTATTATCTCTACAATATTTTCATCATCTTTAATAGGCAACCTCCACCTTTGTTTGGCACACCCTCTTTTTGGTAAAGTTTCAAGATTCAATCTTGTTGCTATAACTAAATGACTATAATGTAAAACCTTTTGGCCTAGCATATAATCAATAAATGTAATGCCATTTGTATCTATCTTTTTTTGTTGATAGTATTTACCTTCAACAACCATTGATCTGGTAGGATACTCTTGTCCATCACCATCTGTCATTGATTTTGACAATTTGCATTTTGGTTGCGTACATCTTAGTAGATAGTAATCTATACCTTCTACATTGTCAAGATCTGCAAGAATAGCAAAAATATCTCTTGTACACACCATGTAGTAAACCATGCTCAACAAAGGTAGAGTATAAATTATCAATTGTTAGAAATAAAATTCAATTTAAAATTTTAAAATTTATCTGTAACAACTAAATCTTATACACATTCGTAATCAGTTGAATATAGATGATCATAGATATCTACAATGTCATTATCTTCAAAAGGGTTCGATATGTCCACTAATTGTTTTTTTTACCATTGTGAAGCATACCCATCTCTAATATTCTCACATTATAGAGTATTTGCATTATTCTCAATGCAATTAGCACAAAAACAAGATTTTTCTCTCACTTGAATTACAAGAGGCCTACTATGTTCTACTGTCATGATTTGATGCAAACTTCTAATACCATTATTTTTTGACAATTAGTAATATTTGAACAATCAATATCTATAAATTTCAAATGTATCCAATTAAAAAGTGTATAAAATTTAAAATTCAATTCATGTACACATTGAAATTCATAAAACAAATTCATTTATGTACCTTTAGCTTCCCAAAAATAGTGTGTGTTGTATATTGAGTCATGGGAAACAAAATGAATTTTGCACCATTCAACAATTTCATGTGCATTCATTATAGCATTACCTGCAAGTTCATGTTGGTGAAATGTCAAGTTAAGAGGTTTTGTGGTTGAAAGGAAAAGACAGATCTCAAAAAACATAATTAGATTTTTTGTAAAAATCCATATGCTGTTACCTGCAAGTTTGTGTTGGCGAAGTGCATGCTTCACACATGCTCCAACTCCATCATGCTCTCCTTTTCCATATCCACTCTCATAGAAATTCCACAAAAAATTTATGCCGCATCTAATATGTTGTTGGCTTAACCAATTAAAAGCTTTTTTAGACTTAAATTGTCATGTGATGTTACAACCAATTTCATTTAAAACCAAGATAGTAAAAATAAAATATATGTGTACAACTAATTAAGTTTGAACAAGTTAAGTAAAAAAATAAACATATAATTTCAAAAAATAAATTAAATCAACACTTACTAGCACATCCATCACACCATATCTAGTGTCGTGAAGCATCTATTTGACATCGTCTCAGGTCTTCAAAAAACATTGCAAAACAATGGGCTACATAGCTTCTATCATGACCTGTATCATCACTAATATAAAAGTGAACCTCTTTGATGATAATTCATTCATCTTTGCTACTTTGTAGACCATCCAAATGTTCTTCAGCATGCCTATAACAAACTTGTACAAATATTGCAACTTGCTTTGAATGATAATATTGGCTTTGGATCTCAATTTGAGGACTAAATGTATAGTTCTGAGAAGTCAACAATAGAGAGAATACAACCCGCTGGAAAGCAATTCTTTAAGTCACGAAATTGCTTGGCTTGCCATCTAGCACCATGACAATGTTGAATATGTGGATATATGATATTGAATTTTTTTTTCATAAACTCATTGTAAGACAACTCACTCTCTTTGAGAACAATTTTTCTGGTCTCAACTCCTGACTTTGTTGAGTATTTCTCATATTCAAATCTCTACCACATAACTTGCATTGAATGATCAATATTGTCAACCTATAAAAGATTCTTCAAATTTCCACATTCATTACATATATTTTTTATACACTGCACTTTCAATTCATTTGAATCTTCTATTTTTTCGCATAGAAGATACTTCACAAATTGTGTTGTACGTCTAGGGATGACTATTTTTGGATTGATTACTGCCATAGCTTTTCTATATGTCTGAAGGTGTAGATCAAATTCAACATGATTTCAAAAAAAACAAGTCTCATGTATCTTATTTATATGTACAAAACTTGGTTGTAGTCTCTCAAACATTCTTTGAAAAATCTTCACATCTGAAAATTCTTGCTTGAATGCTTAAAAAAACTCACTTTGAGTTGTATCTATAAAATGTTTTGGATGTGAAATTTTTTTACCATCTGCACCTTTTATTTTTATAGTGTCCCTTTTATTGGAAGAAACACGAGAGTGGTTGGTTCAATATTCAATCACCTGTTCCTTTACATCTTCTGAGATTTTATCTTTTCGGGGAACCGAGCAAATATTTACCCAGTTATTCTCAAGATTTCCATCCAATCTATTTATCTTTTTGATATATCTTTGAATAGTTCTCTTAGAAACATTGATTAATTCAAAAATTTCTTTAACTTGTCTTCTATGTGATAATTTCTTACTAGAAATTACCGTCATCAATGCTCTATGTGCAACATTTAAATCAACAACTCGGCTCTTGCTTTCAATAGAATTCAATGCTTCTTGTAGGTTTTCAAATATTATTTTCTTTACTGATCCTGGTGACTTTCTCTTATTATCAACCCCTAACAACTCCAAAACAGGGGTCATTTATTTCCTCCTAAATAATTTTTCAAATAACTGTGCTCTTCCAACTATAGACTTTTCTTCAAAAGATTCATCCCATATTCTTTTGCAATGTAATTTTACTATGCTTTCAAGTAACATATAGATTCAGATGAAATACTATTAAAAAGGGATTCCTCATCCATCTCTATAAGATTTTCCATACCAAGGAAAATATTTTTATGACCACCTTCAGTTTGTCCTGGTACCTATACTCCTTGGTCATCATCAATTTCCATGGGTTATTCTTCAGAAGATTCAATTTCATCCACATTTCTATTATCTCTTTTTCGATCATACAACCTTTTTCTTGTCTTTTTATTCCCCATCACAAATTGCTCAGGTTTGAATTCACTTGCATACACAAAAATAACATGCATTCAAAATTTTTGATGTTTGTATTGGATAAAGTGTCCCCTAATATCATGGAGGTATGGCTATTTTTTACAGTGAAAACAAGATGTAAAACCATCATTATGTATGTGGAAACTATTGTTTGGAATCTTCTCCTTTGTGAGAAATCCTAATTTGATAAAAGTGGATGATCCTAGTTGATAGGATATTATGGTCTTATCATTCATCGTGCTCAGCTCTTCTTGATCATTCAGGATATAAATTTGATCCATGGTAGCTTTTGTATGTTCTTTAACTAGAAGTATTATTGTGGGTTATGTTTGACCACCTCTATAATAATTTTACCAAATCTATTATCATTAAGAGCTTTGTTTATAGTGGATTGGGTTATTTCTTCATCGTAAATTTCACTAGTTGCAACACTAATGTGATCTTCCCCATCAAAGTCTTTTCCCCAAGGGTTCCCTTCTTCTTCAAACATTTTTCCTCTTGTTCTAGGGGTCATATGTGATTGTTCTGATCTTCAATATAAGGTAAGATAATGTATGAGACCTAAGACTAGGAAGCAATAAAAGGATATGATTTTAAGATGGGATATGAAAATGGTATGGTATGATATGACAAGCTAAGAATGCAAGAGCTCAAAGGAAACTCTAGGTCCAAAGTTGGTTATGATGTAAATGCTTTACTTGTGTTATGATGGATAGACACAAGGAGCAATGATCAAGAGAGGGTATGTAGGACATGATGGACTCCAAAAGGATTGCCCTACTCAAGGATAATGGTATATTCCCTAACTTAAGGATGATGAACCTCAAGTGATACAGGTGATAGATAGCCAATGGTTTGATTTCAAGACCTGGGAAGAGTAGTCTAAATGCAAGCTAAAGGTTTGTTTGAGAAATAGTAGATATGCAAGGGTGGAGGATATGCAAGGACGAGGTGGAATGAAAGGATTGAAAGATCAAAACTGAAGGATTGATAGCCCCAAGAAATGTAAGTGATAGGTTCATTTTGGATGTTTTTGTTGTTTGACGTTTTGGGGTTTTGCAAGGTTTAAGGTGTTGCAAATTACTAGGTGTGATATTTGTTTCAGGTCTATTTTTTAACACACATGCAAGACATAGCAGAAAAAATGTTTTATTTTAACAATACAAGCACAAATCCTAAGCTTGGCAAGGACTATATTCACTGGATTCCATGTGGGTTTCCCCAACTGCACTTATTCTTAGCAGGTGACTTAGAAGCTTGGCCACACTGGCTCCCCTCCACGACACTCACTTCTCAAGTCAACCAAGCTTTGAGCCCTCATGAATCTCCCATGACAGACTCTTCACCTCTACTAAGAACTGGGAGAATGTGGATTCCTTGGCAATGACCGTTGTTGCACCAGCAAATAGAAAAGGATTTTGGCAACTACAAACAAGAGGTGTCTAGTAAGGGAATCTATTTGAGTGGTTATACATGCAGAAAGATTAGCTCCAATAAGGAGGATTCCTAACCTGTAGAGGTTACACTCTACAAATTTTATGGGGATTCACTTGTTAGCATAACACATTCGCACTCGTGGTACTTGAACTTTCCTCAAGCACCCATTTTATATACCAACTGGAAGTAGCTTGGCTTTAGTTTGTTACCGATTGGGTCGTTCCCATGGGGTGAGTACTTTTTCCCACCAAGGCAGGCCTTCTAAAGGATTAAACACATAGACGATGGGTCTGGTTTCTAATCACCAAATTTGCACAAGGTGAGAGCATAGTCCCTACCATCTCAAGCATAACAAACAATGTTCATTCATCCCCTAGTTAAATCTATATGGTGGAAGACAATTTCTCATTTTAATGCACCAATTGAAATGTGTTCTAAGCTAAAAGACAATCAGTTTCAAGAATAAAAAGTCTTTGGCCAGATGTCCTGCAAAACCACAGATTAGTAGTTTTTCAATATTAGTCTTCGATAGTCAACAACTACACCACTTGTTAGTCCAAGCATTAGCTACAAATATTCATAGTAAAACATAATGAAAATATAAGCATGAACATAAAATAATCTAGCAATGAACATATAAACATTAGAACAAAAAATAAATTAAAAAAAATTACCAAATCTTATGTATTAGATGCTTGATTTTCCTATTCAACCCTGTGAAAAATGCAAATGATTAGAAAAGTATCTTGTGTTCAATATTAAATAGTGATTTAAGAGCAAAAAGTAAATCATAATAGAAATAGTTCATTAAAAAGTGGATAAAAAATGGAAAAAGGCAAGAAAAAGACTACTAATTTAAGTCGACTTAAATAGTTATTTCAATAAAAACTAGACAAAAAATGAGAAAAATCTAAAAAACATATTCAAAAAATTGAAAGATATGCCCTTTTATGTTTCAGTACACAATCGATGAAAACATAAAGAAATTTGATGAAAATGGAAACAATCAAAAAATCAAATTCGAATAAATCATAGTTTCGGCTGAATACTATCCGATCGAACACTATTCGACTGGATAGTATTCGGTTATACACCATTCGGCCAATTTGGATTATGTTCGACCAGATAGTATTTGGTCAGACACCATTCATCCAATTTGGATTTGGTTGAATCCATCCACATGGTAGGTGACATGGCAGAAAGTCACCATTTTATCAAATTTCTAGAAATTTTCAACTTCTACTGAATATTTCTTCAATCAATTTTTTTAAAAAAATAAAAAATAAAAATACCCTTTTGTAGAGCTCACAGTGTTGAATCCAAATATATATATTGATTAATTTTAGTATATAAGTATTTGAAAATATTGCAAGTAGGTTGTTCAAAGTCAAAAAGAGGCTCAGTTGAAATTAAATAAAAAATAGTAAATCATCATAAAACAAATTGAAAAATATATAATGTCCTAGAGGAGAGAATCCTCTTCAAAAGGGTATATTTTTATTTTTTTTAAATGAAAAAAAAAACAATAGTTGACATCAACTGAAAACTACCAAATTCAGGTGATTTTGACTTTAAAATATTATTACGAGAAAAATATACATCAAAATTTCATTTTTTTTTCCATGCCCTAGACATTGAAGTTAGCTATCTGGGAATTAAAAAATCATGAGAAAATAATTTTTTTTCTGTATGTTTCTTGACGTCAACTGAATGTCACTTTTTCTTGAAATTTTCAGCATAACAAAATTTGCTTTTAAATTGATAAAAATAGACCAATTTTTTTTTAAAAAAATATTTGAAAAATTATAGGAATAAACTTCAACAAAAGTTATACATTTTATTCGTTTGCATCACTTTGAAATTCAAAACATAAATACCACTTTTATGTGGTTGAAGTTGAGAACTTTATTTGATGTTGGTTGATTCCTTTAGAAAGTGTGACATAGGTTTGTACTTTTATCCATTTACATTAATTCTTTGAATTAATAAGCAAGAGAAAAACCACACATCCACATGAAATAAATGGAGACAAATAAAACAACCCTTGATTGCATTGCTCATAGCTTATAAAACCAGTACATATTTGAGAAAGTGGCCTTGAATTTGCACCATTCAATATTATTTTTCTAGTATTGCTATCAAAATCACATATTACATTGACAGACTTAGACCCTAAGAATTAACTCTAAAATTCTTTGTTTTGTCATTGCAATATTCTATGTGATCAATTACAGAACAACCAACCCCCTCAGAATCAATGGAGACAACCACACTTAAGGAAAAATATGAAACCCTAAATGAAAATTGTCCATAGACACCTGGTACACTTCGATCCCTTTGATCAATAACCATCTTTGCACTTGGAGAATCCCCTTTTGCACTCAAATTCCCACCTCTATTTTTCCTTCTTCACCCAACAATAGAAAATTACTTTTACCATAGCTAAAATATCTTCACTCCTCTTTTGCATCATAGCTGAAAATTGTATGTTTCACCTGTGAAGACTTTTACCCTGCAACTGAGAGATTTGTTTTACCATGAAAAATCCCTTTCACTTCATCAATTGTAGAAATCCCTTTTCACCCATAGCTGAAAAATATTTTTTTATGAATAGAAACTACCATTCTGTAGTGTAGTAAAATGCATACCCTTGCATTTTTACACTTGTTTGGTCTCACCTTGCTTTATTTATGCTTCTTTAATAATATCAAATTGAGTTCACAAGAGCATTCAAAAGTATATTTATCAAGAATTTGGAGCCATTATCAAGATCCAAGCATCATATCAAAGAGCTTCTTGCATCATGTGTGCTTTTGTACTAACATTTGTGATATAGGGTTTTGATTCAAGCAAGCAATTCAAGTCCATATATATTTCAAGAGCATTCCTTTGATTCAAGTTCCATATGTATTGTAGCCATTGCACACAAGTTTGTAGACTTTATAATGGTTTGGTGATTTGTAGCATTTCATGTTGTTTATTCACCATTTCCTTCATTATTTCTATTTCATTTCAATGTTTAATTACCAACAAAGGGGTTTGACCAAGGAAAATCCCCATTCACTAACAAACAATAAGTTTTCCCCTCCTGCATATTTGTGATTGCAGGTCTAGGTTGAAGTCTTGAAGATCATTTGGAGTGAAAAATTGTAAAAGTTGTAAAGTTGCATTACAAAGTTGTCACCTTCACGAAAACTCGCCTACAAGTTGAATTCAAAAGTTTCAGAACCTAAGATCGAAAAGGAAGAAAGTGAAGACCTTGGAGCTCAAGATCACATTCAGAGATTTCAAAAATTTAGAACGTGACTAATACACCACCTTGGGAATCTTAGTCCTCCAAAGAATATTTTTTAGAGATTCCTTCAGATCCAGCTCTGACATCCGAAGACTCTGCATCTGCCCCAAAAAACAATAGCGGGACTAATACGCCATCTTGGGTGTCTTAGTCCTCCATTGTACTTTTTAGTATCCTCTTTACATTTCTATAATCCTCACAACATCTCCAGACTTCCTAGGTTCACATTTCTAGTTTCATAGTTTTCTATTGCATTTTGTTTATATTTCTAGGTCATTTAGCACTCATTTGCATATCACATTGTGTTTTCCAAAAATTTCTTTTCCATGTTTATACTTGGTGGTGAACCCCTCTAAAGCTAAGAGAACCCCCTCCTAGGTCCTCATCATTGTGAATTGACTCGCCTTTTGAGGTTGTTAGTCAATCCAATTGGGACTCCTAGGACATTATTGAGTGATTTGTTAGAGAAACAGTGATATTCATATATCAATTTTTGCACCAATCATTTTGGTGAACTTAAGGTTTAAGCATTCATTTCTGATTTGGAGTCCATTAAATTCCTTAGATCTAGATTGCATTGTATCTTGCATTAGTGAAAGTGCATCTCGGGTTTCTTGCATTTTGCATTAGTGAAATTGCATTGAGGGTTTCTTATATTTGCATTAGTGAAAGTGCATATAGGTTGCATCTTTACTTTATTGCATCATTTCATTTCCTTTAAAAAACTGAAAAAGTGCATTGTTTTTCATCTTCATTGCATTTACAAACATTCTTATTGCATTCAAAAGTGAAAAAAATTGCATTCCATATTGCATTCAATTGCTTGTTCCTAGTTACTTTTTCTTGCACTTAATTGCATATTTTTATGTTTTTGAACATCAATATCTTGCATAGACAATCTGTAAACACTATTGACATTCCATAATTCATTGTTTTTCTACAAATAACCTTTGCTAGGACTAAAAAACCCATCCTGCAATCTTAGTCCCTCTTAGGATTTTTGTCTCAAAACTCTCTCTCTATTTTTTGTTGTTTGTTTCAATCCCTGGAACTTCAGAATCTGACCAAGAGGACCAAAATTCCCTTCCTAGCATCTTAGTCCCTGTTGACTTTTACTCTCTATTTTTTAGGATTTGAAAAATTGCTTTTTTATGTTTTTGTGGGCTACCTTCAGTTTTTTGTTTCACTTTCCATAATTTTTGTTATCTCAATTTCTTTCATTTCAAGTGCATTCATTCAATCTTTCATCATGGATATGTGCTTTGGAAATTTGTGGATTTCCTTGAAATCTTTGGTAGATGTGTCAAATTGTGCCTTTGGTAATGACCCTAATGAAATTGAACTCACTCGTGCTCACTCAACTCCTGATGCATGTTGTCGTGATGTTGGCATCATTGGAGAAGATGATGATAGCATGAATAAGTTCCTAAACAATTTTCTTGATAACCTTGAAGCTAATGCATCTTTATATCCCTCCATGAAACAACCAGATCCTCCCACAATACCACCTCTTTAGATATTCAGTTACTTACATCCTGAAATCGAAGAAAAAGTTGAACCTAAGTTCCCTACGACAGGTAAGCCTAGTTCCTCCAAACAAACAAATACTCAACCCTTTTATGATCACAAAGTAACAAACACTCTAATCAACCTAGAAGAAACATATGGTAAAGGCTTCACAAACTTAAGCAAACAAGGATGTGATATGACAAGTGAACATGAGATTCATCAAATCCTAGAAAAAAAACCAACCAATGAAAACACAAAGGGATTAGTATACCGAGATCCCTCTCATAATGAAAATCCTCCTAGAGAATATCTAAGGGTCTGAAGTGATGGTACAATGATCTTGGATTCTCCCCCTAATATGAATTTCCTCCTTTCAAAATAACAATCAAGCGATGGCATGACTGATTTAGATCCTCCCTCTATGAGTGACCTGTTTCCTAACATGCCTATTACAATTGACATCCTTGCCTTGGATCCACCAATATCTAGCAAGCAGAAGAAAAAACCTTATAAGCTTAAAAAGTTACAATTTCCATATCTTATGTCTCCCATCGAAAGGAAATTACATATCCTTTTACAAAAAGGACGCTTAACATTACCACCTATTAGAGAAAATCATGATACTAAAGGAAAAAATATGAACAGCCATTGAAAATACCATAGATTGTTTGGGCATAAAACCAATGAGTGTCGCATTTTAAGGAGAATACTTCAAAAATTTGATCTCATAGAGATCATCCCATAAAGTTTTGTTTGTTTCTGCCTTTCTTGTCATGTATTAGTCATACAATATTTTATTCTCACTATTACATGATCTTTCTCGTCATCTACCTCAGCCCATTCTTGTCTTGCACTCATTGGAGGAAAGAAGTAGATGGCCTTTTCCTAGTAAGGCATTTGTTGTTGTCCCTTAGGATATTTATCTACCTTTGGCTTATACAGATTAATATTGGGAGGTGTATGACCTTCTTTAGGTTGAATCATCTATGCCTTACTAGTCTTTTTCATTTTCTTTTTGTTTGCTTGCATGTGCATAACGTGATCCCCTGTGATGTTTTGTTTGATGTCTCTCTCTATGTGCATTCCTCTATTTGTACCTTCATTCTTCTATATGTCGTATAATTTTTCCTTTTCCTTAATCTTTTATCTTTGCTTTCTTTTCATTTATGTATTGTGTTTTCCTTTTGGGGATGACACAAGGCATCAAGACATTCATGTCTCCTTCATTTTGACCCAAAAGATTTTTCAATATCTTTTCTTTGCACATTTTTCTTGTGTTTTCCTTTTGGGGATGACGCAAGGCTTTGAGACACCCTATGTCTCTTCCATGTTGACCCAAAAGGCTTTCTTTTTCTTTGTTTTCACTCTCTTTGTGTCATTATTCCAGTTCTATGTGTATTTAGGGAATGATGACTGTTTCAAGCTCTCTATAAATATTATTACAACAAAGACAGATACCGACCCTGAATCCATAGATCCCTTATGTGTTTCGGGGGTGAAACCATATTTTCCTTTATTATCTTTTGGCTACTTTAAAGTAATTACTCACAACG
Organism: Sequoia sempervirens; assembly: GCA_007258455.2. NCBI lineage: Eukaryota > Viridiplantae > Streptophyta > Pinopsida > Cupressales > Cupressaceae > Sequoia > Sequoia sempervirens. The sequence continues at coordinate 131,165,879 of VDFB02252616.1, forward strand.
TGGTGTTAGAAATTTATTTAAAGTGCGAGCATACATTGGTATTATCTTGGCATGATTTCACTTGCATTTTTTTTCCTTTTCATGGTCTTTGATGTGATTATCTTATTTCATGCAACCATTTTTTCTCTTTGTGGTGACATTTGGAGTAATTTCCTTCAAAAGTGTGATCTATCTTAGCATATTATATTCCCCTTAGTGGTGATGTGACACACTGCATCCCCTAAGAGGTGAATCTTTTATCCTTTGATCAGTCCTCTCTTGGAGACATTAGGAACAATGTCCCCTAAGAGTAAAACCTCACATGAACTAATAAAAATCCCTTTTAGCATCCCTCTTTCTTGTTGAATTTTTGTACCTTATTAAATTCATGGAGGTATGGCTTTCATATGATCCCCTGGGGCTCACCTAGTGAACACCTAGCTTCACTAGCCCTTGTGAGCATGTATTTTTGTACCTTATTAAAGTCAAGGAGGTATGGCTTTGATATGGTCCCCTGGGGCTCACCTAGTGAACACTTAGCTTCACTAGCCATTGTGAGCATGCATTTTTGTGCCTTACTAAACTCATGAAGGTATGGCTTTGATATGGTCCCCTCGGGCTCACCTAGTGAACACCTAGCTTCACTAGCCCTTGTGAACATGCATTTTTGTACCTTATTAAAGTCATGGAGGTATGGCTTTGATATGGTCCCCTAGGGCTCACTAGTGAACACTTAGCTTCACTAGACCTTGTGAGCATGCATTTTTGTACCTTATTAAAGTCATGGAGGTACGGCTTTGATATGGTCCCTTGGGGCTTACCTAGTGAACACCTAGCTTCACTAGCCCTTGTGAGAATGCATTTTTGTACCTTATTAAAGTCATGGAGGTATGGCTTTGATATGGTCTCTTGGGGCTAGCCTAATGGACACCTAGCTTCACTAGCCCTTGTGAGCATGTGTTTTGTTTGCATAGTGAACAATGCATTCCACTTGTAAACCTTTTTGGTCAAATAGTCTAGACTCGGTCCATCGTGTTGGATAGCCAGTTGAACCTTGATTCATTGTAGTTTTCCTTTTTCTTTTTCCTTTTTCCTATCTTTGATGGTTTATGTTTACAATCTGGTTATGGCTTCATATATCATTCGTAAGCGTGTTCCTTTGTGCCTATGTTGGTTTTCCATAGGATTTTGATCCTGGGGGCTTGGCCACCCTCTTGATTATTATTATCCTACCTTGCTAGCATTTGTACATTTGAACCCCTCTTGATTATGTAGTTGGCTAATTTAGTGTGAGCTTGAAGTAAGTTCATCCTCTCATTTAAGTGGGGGCTAAATTTAGTGTAGTAAAATCCATACCCTTGCATTTTCACACTTGTTTGGGCCCACCTTACTTTACTTATGCTTCTTTATGGCTTAATTGGTCCTATTTGGAATCCACAAGACCTATAAATTATATATTTTTATGGTTAATCCTGACATTCTCCAATGCATAAATGATAATTTAATGACTCCATCTATGTGTCACTAATTTTTGGGTCAAGACTAAAACGCCACCTAGGGCATCTTTGTCTCCCAAAGGTCTTGGGACCCTAATTTTGAGGTATATTAATTAGGCCCCTTTTTGGTGTCTATTCCCCAAGTTTCATGGCTTGGGACTAAGACGCCACATAGGGAATATTAGTCCTCCTTTAGTCATTTTTTGAGATTTGATTTCAAATTTTGGTGGGATTTAGCCTCCTTTATTTAATGAATTCATATGTCAAGACTTGGTATGATGTAATTTCAGGATATTAAGCATAGATAAGTATAAATACAAGTTTCATCCATTCATTTCAATCCAAGTCTTTTGTGAGAGCATTCATAATATCAAATTGAGTTTACAAGAGCATTCAAGAGTAGATTTAGCAAGCATTTGGAGCCATTATCAAGATTCAAGCATCATATCAAAGAGTTTATTGCATCATGTGTGTTGTTGTGCTAACATTTTTGATGTAGGGTTTTGATTCAAGCAAGCAATTCAAGTCCATATATCTTTCAAGAGAATTTCTTTGATTCGAGATCCATATCCATTGCATCCATTGCACACAAGTTTGCAGACTTTATAAGGGTTTGGTGATTTGTAGCATTGCATGTTGTTCATTCACCATTTCCTTCATTATTTCTATTTTATTTAAAGGTTTAATTACCAAAAAAGGGGTTTAACCAAGGCGAACCCCCATTCACTAACAAATAACAAGTTTCTCCCCTCTTGCATATTTGTGATTGCAGGTCTAGGTTGAAGCCTTGAAGATCATTTAGAGTGAAAATTTGTAAAAGCTACAAAGTTGCATTACAAAGTTGTCATCTTCACATAAACTCACCTACAGGTTGAATTCAGAAGTTTTAGAACCTGAGATCGGAAAGGAAGCAAGTGCAGACCTTGGAGCTCAGGATCACATTTAGAGTTTTCATAAATTCATAACATGACTAATACACCACCTTGGGAATCTTAGTCTTCCCAAGCATATTTTTTCAAAGATTCCTTCAGATTCGGTTCTAACATCCGAAGGCTCCGCATCTACCCCAAAAAATAGCAGCAGGACTAATATTCCATCCTGGGAGTCTTAGTCCTCCATAGTACCTTTTGGCAGCCTCTTTACATTTCCACAATCCTCACAACATCTCTAGACTTCCGAGGTGCACATTTCTAGTTTCATATTTTTCTATTGCATTTTCTTTATCTTTCTAGGTCATTTAGCATTCATTTGCATATCACATTGTGTTTTCCAACATTTTGTTTTCAAGTTTATACTTGGTGGTGAACCCCTTTAAAGCTAAGAGAATCCCCTCCTAGGTCCTCCTCATTGTGAATTGACTCACCTTGTGAGGTTGTTAGTCAATCCAATTGGGACTCCTAGGACATTATTGAGTGAGGACATTATTGAGTGATTTGTTTGAGAAAGAGTAATATTCATATATCCATTTTTCCACTAATCACATTCACCTTTCTATTGGGCTATGAGGACTTTATTCATTATCTCGGGCAATAAAAATATTTTACCAGTGTATTCACCCTTCATTTCTGAGCCACATAATTTTTTTCATATTTTAATAGTGGAGGCTTTAATTATGTATCAACCATAAAAAAATTTACTAGTGCCTTTTCAATTATTTCTTCACATTTAAAGTTTTTTCTTTTAAATGGTGAAGGATTTTAAATATTATATTGGGCTATATAAAAAACATTTATTTCTTCTTTTAATTATTTCATTTCACCATCAGAATAAAACTTCAACATTTCCTCTTTAAAATTTCCATGGGCCCACCTTGCCACGTGGAGCCTTCCCCACTCTCCCATTACTTTCTTATGACGACAACATCAATTCACATGGGTTGGTGGGAAAAATCATTATAAAGCTTAAAATTAAGCATTATAACAATAATGAAAGTTCAAACATTGCCTTTAAATATTTTTCATGAGCTCCATAAAGTTTACGAGCAACATTAAGAAAGGCACACGTGGAGCCTCCCCACTCACCTGCTAGATGAAACTTCATGTGGGTGGGTTCCCCATGGGCTAGTAGGGAACAATGTAGATTCGTTCACATCACTTGATGCAAAACGTTGATTGGAGCATTTTTAAAACTTGCAGGGCATTTTAATGAGTTGCAAGGTGTTTTTGAGCCTGCAAGTAGCCAGAAAATGCATAAAACATTATTAAAATCTCTGCCCAAGCAAGAGGAATGGTTGGGGCACCTTTCTAGAAGCAAAAACCATGATCTCTAGCTCAAAAATAGCATTAACAAACTGCACTAAACCAAAAAATGTGATTCCAATTTGTAATCTACTCTTTCCACAATAAAAAATCTCTGCCTCACAGTGAAAAATGTGTTGACAATGCTCCATAAAATCATTTTAAACATTTATTTCTACCCACAAGCACCAATCTTTCCTTCCCTGCTTCCCTAGTACCTTCATCTGGCATGAGCATTACTTCCCACGAGCTGGCAGGCACACACTAAAAGGGGCTCATAAATATCTTTTTTTCTTCCAACATTTGAATGTAGTCATTAAAAAATGCTTTAATTCATCTCCATGCTTGTTGCAACTCTCCTTCTCCACTCCCCGCTTCCCCACCATCCTCTGCTGCCATCAACATGAGCTTTCATGGGCAAGCGAGGAAGGAAAAATTAAAAGGCTTAACTTCATAAAGTTTGAAAGAAATTAAAACTTTTCCCTAAATTCCTCCTATTTTCACATGTATTTCACTTTAATAATATTTAAAATATGTAAAATATTTTAAACATTATCTTTTGCAACATTAGGAAAATGTCAAATTTTAATTTTGCCTACCACCCAAATAGGGAAAATTCATTATGTGCCAATTGGGATACCTGGGGCTGATATTTTTTGTGAGTGAACATAAAAAATTGTTTAAAATATGGGTTTGTAATTGGATTTCACCTAGCCATTAGAATTTAGGTACCTCCTTTGTAAATTGACCCATAGGACATGTTCGCCGCAACTGAAAAGCATTAAAATAATGCATCATATAACCTTTATTTTTGATGAAAATGGATCTAGAGGTGTTTTAGACCAAAATGAAAAATGGGTTGCTCTTAGAATTGCAAAATTTGAAACTTTCTAATACACTAATTTTGACCCAGTCGTAGTCAGAAAATAATTAAATAACCTATCAAAACTCATCCAGGAGGCCTAAAACTGAGTAGGTGTGTTACCATATGTACCAAAAAACATTCCACCAAAGGGATTTGCAATATGGCCTCCAAGTAGAAAAATTTTAATTGACAAAGAGGGCCTTCTAGGAAGATTTAGCAGGATGCAAGCCTAGGCTCTGTCGGCACATTGAAAAGATATAAGCACTTCAAATTTGCAAAACTTCAAGGTGCCATCATATTTGTTGTAGAAATAAGGAAAATGCAAGAGAAATTCTAAGCATTCGCAAGTCTATTGGTTAAATGTTTCTACATAGGTCTTCAACCCATGCTTGAGGGTCATTTGCAAATCCATCCCAAATGCCATTTTCCCCTTTCTTGTGGTTGAGAGCACTGAGTAATGATTGCCTAGTATTTTTTGGACTTCACATGGGATTTACGTGGAAAGAACAAAGGCCAGATTACATGAATGAATAAGGGTTTGAGATTACATGCCTGCTGATGAATCCACCTTTAGATGCAACAAACTGCAACCTCCAATGCAGCAAACCACTAAAAAAATCCACCTTAGGGATGTGCATGACCTGCATTTCAAAAAGTCACCTAAATTTGGAAAAAATTAGTGCCTACAATGAAGAGATCATGGCTTGAGGTTGTTGATTTCAACACACTAGCCACAAACCCTAATGGTCTACAAAAATCGTGTCTTTATAATCAGAGGTGTCACAATTTTTTGTTTGAGCAAAGATTACTCCACAAATTACAAATCAATTGTGACTCAAGGGTGGGGTAATTTTTAGACTGCAATAACACACAATAATGGAGATAAAAAAATACAATAAATTGAACTAAACCTAGACCCATTAAAGCTATGAACTCCTCCATTAGTAGAATTCAAAGTAAGAATTGCTTTCTTTCTGGTGTAGAAAAAGAAGTGATAACTTGTTTCTCAGGAAAAAGTCTATCAAATAGTAAATAGGGAAAATTGCTCTCAAAATCAACATATGTAATTATTGAATCATTTGGTATAGCTATATTAGAACATGAATCTATGTTATACTCATCTGCAATAGGCCTATTAAGAATTATAGAATCCTCTTCAATCGGACTCAAAACTGATCCATCAAAACTATAAAATCCTCCAACAATAATCCTTTCAGTTTTCTCTTGTGTTGAAATAGGGGGTATAATCATCTTCTCTAGAGACATCCTTTAGGAAGCAAATTCAAATCTAATAATTATTTCTCATACTTATCATAATTGATAAGATTAAATTTGACATTATTATTTATAACAACTGGATGCATTGGTAAGTTTGAATCAAAAAAATAGTTTATTTTATTGATTTGGTTCTTCATCATTTTGGCAGAAATTGATATTATTGTGGTATTGCTTTTTGATGGTGAAGAATTTATAAATGGACTTTTAGAGGGCTTATCCTTAAGGTATTTTTTCAAAATAGGGTGTCTTACTTTAGAATCTTTAGAATTCACTTCTCTAGCCAATATTTCCCTTTTCTATTTATCTATACTTGGAAAACCTCCTTTGTGTGCATCTCTAATGGAAATTGAATTATTGTCCAAAAATTTAGACATAATTCCTCTACTTTGATGTTGAGACTTTGTTCCTTTGACCCTAACTATTATAGGGGATCTGTATTTTGGCCTCTGAATCACAAACTTATTAGAAACTCAAGCATATTCATATTCATTCATTTGTAATGGATATTTTGTTTAGATAAATCAAATTGTCTTGTGTAATTTACAAAATACCCATTAAACTAGCCTCAATTTCACAGTCGATCTTTTCACTCATTTTTGCAAATGCAAATCCCCCATTAATATATTTACTCCACCAACAAATAATGCTAACAACAAACTTATAAACTCAAGAAGGACTTGTAAATGGATCCTTTGAGGAGGTTGTTGATATTGTTTACAATCTAGGTTGTAAACCACTAGAGGTTCCAATGTATGTTGTAGTAAGAATCAATAACTATAGTGGGCCACCATGGAACAAGAATGATCCAAAGGCTATACCTATAATACCTATATCTCTTGGTAATCATAGGAAATTTCCATTAACAATGGCATGGGAAATTACTATAAATAAATCCCAAGGGATGACCCTACAAAGAGCAACAATTGATATTGGTAAAATAGAAAGACAAAGACTAACATTTACAACTATATCAAGAGTAAAATCATTAAATGGACTTCGTATTCAACCAACGTTCTCTTTTGAGTGATACTCTAGAGTGCAAAATAATCCATACATAATTATCAGAAAAAAAGAAGAGGAGTGCTTACAATTACTCTCACTTTGAAAAATGAGGCATACACTTGCCAACCCAATCTCTTCCAAATTTAAAACTTTCAAATTATTTTACACTACACAGTTGACACTATATTTCTTTACATAATATTTTCTCCTTGACTAACTCATTCAATAGTTTTTGGTATGTAGGTGGATCGATGCACTGATTTTACTTATGTTACAAAATGCTCTTGTAGATGAGATCACTCCATTTTGCTCACCCTACACATTATCCGCATGGAAGATTTTGATTTTAACTTTTTCATTTCTCATCTCTTGAGCCAAAGATATCAGGATAGATTAATATCTTGCAGGGTAGTTTATAATATATATGTTTACTATTTCTTTTTAACTTTTAAAGATGTCCCATTTGCAAAACTCCAAATTATGCTATGTTGTATTAAGGTTGTAAAACATAGGAAGACAAAGGCATTGAACAAGTTGTTTAAGATACTATGGAAACATTCTTGGATTTTCAAATCTTCCTTTGCTTGAATACATTTTTCCTTTGCAATCCTTTGTAGAGTAACAACAAAATGTGTAATTCCATAGTAATAGAAATCTGGAAAAAAAAACTTGATTAATGCTGATTTTTTAAAAATTTGCAGACTAGACGATTTTTACCCTAATTTTTAGAAAAAATATTTGACCTTTTGGTCAAAGATTTTTTCCCATTTCAAATTGCAGAATTGCCAAAAGATGCATTTAAAACCTACAAAAAAGTGTGAATAAATTCACACTAATTTTTGTGCAAAAAAACTAGATGAGACCATAGCTTGTTGTTTACTATTATGCTTTGATAGATTTTTTCCAAGAATCCATAGCTTGTTCAAAAGCACTTGTTTTAGGCTTTTAGCCATAGCAGCAAGGAAATGAACTATTTGATAAAATATTTTGGTAGACATGTATGAAAAATGTGGTAGCATAGACAAGGCAGTGAACTGGTTGAAAATTTTCCTCAAAGAAATGTGGTTGCTATTGATTGTCATGGCATTCCATCACCATGAGACCATATTTCTTTGAGGAAATTTTTGATCTAGACAATGAGTGGATTGCTAGTGAGGAATTTCTTGAGGATGAGGATTTTGAGATCCTAGCAGAATCCAATTGTGATACTCATTTGACTAAATGACTTTGGAGAGGCAAAGCCTCAAGAGCTTCATCATTAGGACCTACAACCCTCTAGCATAGCTCTATTTATATTAGCAACTAGTAATT
>VDFB02252616.1:131175310-131214619 GCA_007258455.2 Sequoia sempervirens
TGTAGAATATACAAGCATAAAAAATAATGTTGAGACAACCATAATGTTTAGGATGGGCACACCAATACTAATTTGTGATGTGGATTTATTTTCTAAGAAGAAATTGTGAGGAGTGGAGGAGTTCATGTATCCACATTTATTGGGAGGATTTCATGGAAGAGGATGGGGAAGCTTACATTATGTGGGTTCAAATTGATGCATTTAGGCACTCTTAGTAGTCCTTGTAAGGACAACAAATCTATCATAGTGCTTGGTTACATTAGTAGCTTATTAATCTCCCCATTTATTTGCTTCAATAGGAGCAATAGTAAACATTTGGAATCTAGATTGTAACTTTTTTTATCCTCATAGAGGTTTACTCTGTCATAGATTTTGAAAATAAAAATATTCAATGGCTATTATTTATTTATCTTGGCCACAATATTAAGTTTAAAATATTAATATAAATCAAGAAACCAATGGATCGTCATTTTAAAATTTAGCATGTTCAATAAATTTCATAAAAAATAGTAGCATTTACTACTTTTTAACAGTAATATATAGATTTTATTCTTGAAGTGTAAGAAAGTTGAAGATAAAATATAAATCTTTTATTCAAATAAATATTAATATTCTCATATCTAAATTTTTTTTAAAATTATTAATATAAAAAGGTTGTAATTTGACTAGTGAAGATGTTGTAATATAAAATTATAAAAATGTTTAATATGATACTTATTGTCAACGACTACCCAATAGTAATGATATTGATGCTCCATGACCAATTACAAATGATTTCAAATGATAGTACTGGTACTTTGTTTTTTGATATTTATCTTTGGACTCATGCCTATGTATCTTAGAGCTCAATTTTTTTCATATTTATTAGTGATCTTCCTTTTTATCTCTCATAAATTTTTCATGTATTATTAATTATTTTTAATTTATTTTAATTTACAAAAATAATTAACAAATATTAAAAAATTAAAATAAGAGAAATATATATAACAAATAACTTCTAAAAAATTATATAAAAAATAACAAATATATTATAAAAAAATAATAAATTAAATATTTTTAATTATAAAACTAAGAACTTAGATTATGTATCAATATTTTTTTTATTTAAATTTTTTATTTAATATCTAATTTATATAATTATTTAATTTTAAATTAATTATAAATATATAATTGAAAAATAATTATATGAAAAGAGAGTCCATATTAAAATGGTTAATGGTCAAATTATTATTATCATGATTCATTCATTGAAATATAGATAGGAAAACAAATTAAAATAGATAACAAATCTGTGCTATTTGACACCATAATTATACCATCTAATATATTTTATTGTACCATATTTCACTCCAGCTTTTACAATATTCTTCTTCACACCAACTTCTATGTTAAAGTACCTTGACTTGGCAAATTTGGTGTATAGATATTTTAGCCATATGCTAACGACCATGACATCAGCATGAGGATATTTACCTCCAAAGTGGATCTATAAACTTTCTAGAGTAGATCTATAAACTTCCCATCACTTATAAACCTCCTTCCCATCACTTATAGACCTCCTCTCGAACATAAATTATAAAAAACATAATTGCATAACCATTGCACTTCCTCTAATACAAGTGATAGTCTATATACTTCAACAACCATTTGTCACATAAAAACTCACTATTAATTATCCACACAAACAATAAAGTATTAAACAAACACCCGATTAACTACAATCACACTCTAGCGTATAAACCCAACAAAGGCACCTATCACAGAATACTTGCTTAAATGGGATATTCAGTAGCGAGCCTCCATTTAGGGCAGGCAAACAGCGGAATTTTTCTGGGAACAGTTAATCCATACTCTTCCACCATATCCACCTCGCCCTCCACAGTCCAATCGAAGCAGTGAAGCAGCTGAGCGAGTGCCAACTCAATCACAGAAAGACCCATGGAAATCCCAGGGCATCCTCTTCTTCCTGTTCCGAAGGGCAGCAAATCGAAGTCTTGACCTCTCACATCCTTGTTATTGCCCATAAACCGCTCAGGCTTGAACTGATGAGCATCTTTCCAAACGTTTTCATCCCTTCCCATCGCCCACGCATTCACAAATACCCTCGTCTTTGGCGGAATGAAATATTCTCCCACGCTGCACCCTTCCATCGACTCGTGGGGAAGCAGCAGAGGAAGTGGCGGATGAAGTCGAAAAGTTTCTTTCACCACGCATCGCAAGTAGTCGAGCTGCATAAGGTCACTCTCCTTTATTCTGCGACTTCTGCCCACTGCAGATTCCATCTCTTGCTGCGCTCGTGCCAACGTTGCAGGTTTCCTCAGCAATTCACTCATCGCCCACTCTAGCAATGTCGTCGATGTTTCCATTCCCGCGCCTAACATATCCTGCACACACATAATATATTTCCTAAAGTTGGTACACATTTCCTCAGGCGATAGTCAAAAACAAAATAGTTTAAAACAATTAGTAATCAGATTTGTGAAAGCCAACACAGCTTTGATTCTCAGACTTACCAAGATCATGGCTTTGATGTGGTTTCGTGAGATTGTCTGGCTCTCCGTTTCAGCCATGCTGAGCAGGACATCTACCATGTCTTTAACACGGTCTTCGTTTGGTTTTCCTTTATCCGATCTACGATTGATGTGCTCGTCGATTACTTTTTCAGCAAATCCGTCGAATATTTTGTGAACTGCCTGCATGCGACGACGGAATCCTTTCAAATCGAGCCAGTCGAGAGAAGGAATGAAATCGCCAACGCAAAATGCACCGGCCACAGTCAACATCTCTTCAACCATTTGTTTGAAGCTATGCCCTCCATTCAAGTAGCTATCGGAGTACGACCTGCTGGCAAACATTCTGCAGGTAATATTTTGTGTGAGGAAGGAGAGTCTCTTCTTCACATCCACACACTGCGCTCCGTGCCCGCTTTCCGTCCAGATGGAGCCGATCATGGCGGACACTTCTTCCTCTCTCACGAAACTGAAAGAATCGATTCTCTTCACTGTGAGCAGCTCCACCGTTAACAGTTTTCTACTCTGCCTCCAGTACGATCCATAGGGGCTAAACGCCACGTCTTTATGATCATAGCATATATATTTCCCCACTGTACAGTTTGGTCTGGTTGCAAAGAGCAAATCATGGGTTTTGAAGAACTCTTTCGCCATGGCAGGTGAAGACACCACAACGGTGGGGACAGAGCCCAAGCGAAGAAACATAATGGATCCGTACTTCTTTGCCAGCGCCGCTAGAGCCTGATGAGGAAGGCTTCCCAAGAGATGGAGACTTCCTATGACAGGCCATGGACGTGGTCCGGGAGGCAATTTCAATTTGCTACCATTTTTCTTCAGCTTACACAGAAAGCAGTAGAGGAGAAAGAAGATCCCAAATCCTATGGTGACGGGCTCATTCAGGAAGCAAGTCAGCAATTCCATGCTGTCAGAAGAGGGAAATCCGCAAGCCTACAATCAATTGAAACCCACAAACGAGTCTTTTTAACACCGTCGATAAGATAAGGTTTACGCCCCCACCACAACCCAATCGCCAGCCACTAATAAAATCTTTAAAATCAAAGACGTTGGGTCACGGGTGCATCCCATCACTGTAGGTTCTGAATTCTAGCCAACGCAAATAACGATCTGCACGTAAGTTAACCCTAATTATATCTGATTTTTGATAGATTTTTGTGAACTGTTTAGTTTCATCGGCATGTAAACCGTTGAAAAATTAACTTAAGAATCAGATGTTGTGGTAAAATCTCTCAAATTCCCTACCATGTTTGCTGATTAATTGTATTTTGTATAGATACCATAAGATGGAGACATCGGGGAATCCGATTTTTCTCATTGCCAATGAAATAGAGCCCGGAGAAACGGTGAAACTCACCCGAGAGAAAGTCTAGTCTCCCGGAATTCTATTCTAATCTAACTTTGCCATAACCATGTCGATTACTGCTACACTCTCGAGCAGTGGTGGGAGTCAAGAGCCGTAACGTATTGGTTAGTCCAGGTTGGGTTACCATGATTAGGTATGGAGTTCAGAATTGACTATAAATTATTCCACCGTCACGTCTACCAGTTGGGGGGCGGGGGGAAGACTTTGTAATGCCGAGTGATGATCCTATCTTTGAAGCGAGCACTAGCTGATAAGCATCCTAGACCACAAACAAACCATCTTATGCCCACGATGATGTATTTCAAAGAAAATCAACGACAAGTATGTTAGCGATTACTCACCACAAACAATAGAAAGAATTGAGCAGTAAAGATATGATGTTGAAAGTAATGGTTTTTATAATTACAAATACTGTAATAGTCATTAATTTTAGATTCAGGATTTCTTCACCGGACCTGATCTTTATCGAAAAAAAATCTTTGAGGGGTTAAGAGGTAGCATTTTCAACGTTAATTGGGGTACAAACTTTTACTATATAAAGGAGAAGAGTATTATTAGTTCTTGCAGGAAAACTATTGCATTCGCCCGGAATGTTTTTCTCGGGCAGCATCGGTTAATACATTTCGGCATTTAACATATTACTTATTTTTTTGTATAGTTTGAATTTGGAGAGCTATTTTTTATATTGGAAAATTAGCATTTATCTATTTTTCTATTCGTCCGAGTAGCTTTATAAATCATTTTCGTTTTAAAAATTCGGGAAAATGCGAATGCATAAATTGATTAAATAAATTTAAGCAAAGGCATAGTTTATAAAACTAGCGGCTAGAGGTACGTAATCCATGAATGCAAATTAAATGCATTAAAAAAATCATGAAAATGCGAACGCATAGATTGATTAAATTAATTTAAGAAAAGACATAGTTTATAAAACTGGCGGGTAGAGATACGTAAACCATGAATGCAAATTAAATGCATTAAATGGCATCTGGCTGGAGGTGAAGGCGCTGGAATGGCTTGGTGGCCACGCATGGCCAGGGTACTTTGGTCATTTAATATAGATTTAAACCACTTGCTATGCATCGCTATTACTTTGTGTATGTTGTTTTTTTGTTCGGCATTTAGGAAAGCATTTGTTTCTTTATGTAATATATAAGCTCACTTGATGATTTCTCACATTGGCTTGCAATGCAAACAACTTATGAGGGTTTTTGCATTGGGTATTCACTATTTTCTGTGCAGTTCATCCTTCCATGCAATGAATATCTTTCTTGTTTAATATTGATTAATGCATTGGATAATGAATTGCAAAGTTTTTGTTTCAGTTTGAAGCTTTGGCTGTTCATGTAAAGTGTTTGTTTTTGTTAATAAAAACTTCAAGCTTTGGGCACTCGGTCAGGCTTACCGTCACTATGAAAATCTTTGGCAGCATCTTTTGTGAGGTGAGTTTTTAATTTTTTTTTCCTTAGTTAATCACAGCCACAATTTTTTGTTTTCCAATTTCGTTAACAATTCTTTATTATGGGTCATGGATTTTTGAGATTCCTTTTTTATATGTATATTGTTTACTCACCCTAATAGTATTATAGATGACTAATTTGTCGTCTTCGTTTCTCTTAGGGCTTTCATTTTCGCAAGTCTGGAGGACTCCGAGAGAATATTCTCCAACCTTATTGTGCAGGAGCCTGAGAATTGCAGTGTGTGGTCTAATAGGGGAAGCGTTAGGGTTTCTCTGAATTAATTTGAGGCAGTTGTGGAAGATCTGTCGGAGGCTATCAAGCTTGCTTCGCAAGCCCCCATTCTGTTTCTCAACCGCCCCATTGCTTACAAGGTACCGCCCCTTATAACTCTTCTTGAAGCTTCTTGGACTCACATTTGTTTTGTTTTTGGCTAATTTTGTTTTGACTTCTACCATAATTGAAGTTTTCTCATAAGTTTGTTTGAAGAAATTTAGAGACAATATTTATTGTACATTTTTTTAATTTGGAAAATTTATCTTTTGGGTAATGTTTGGCTTAATTTCCCTTAAAGAGGGATATTCTATACAATCAAATTTACCAAGCACTACCACCTGGTAACTCCTATTGGATTGGGAAAAGTGTCTCAAAATATGAATGATTTTATTATTATTTTACAATATTTTGCTTGACAATTTTATATTTTGTTTAAATTTCTATAACTTTTATAGTTTATTTTAGGATATTTATAGATTAACCAATTCCAGTTCTTTTTTGTGACGCACCCACTTAAACAAGTAACTTTCCAAGCAAGTTTTGGGTTTTTATCTTCACCATGGCAATCTTTCCTCTTCTGTAAGCCTAAAGGAGCAAGTTCCAATTCAAATCCTTAGAAGAAAACATACTAAATACATAAGAAATATAATAAATTTAGCTGACAAATTAAAAGTTTAAACTGATGATTAAGCGTCAAATATATTTTTTACTTGTGAATGTTGTATAAATTTTTCCTCATTCACAGATCAATCCTTCCCCTGGAAATACTGTGGATATATAGATATATGTATTTATTTAAATTTATATAGTGAGTCAACAAACAATGTTATTAATACTTATTTTTTGATCATTCAGTCATTTGTTCTTTTCTATTTTTATTGCATTTTTGTTATATTGCTAATGTGTATGAAAATTGCACTTGATGCAATCAATTGTTATTTATTAAATTATTTCTTTTGAACTATGCACAAGAATGCTTTTTGCTAATGTTAGTATCATATGCTGCTACAGGTAGAGTCATTGTTGGAGAGAGATCATTTCACACTTGAGGAGCTCTTTGATGAGGAGGAAATTATTCAAGAATGAAAATCTGTCAACAGTCCACTTTTTAATTTGTAATTTTCTTCAAAGATTTTTTAACTTATTAATTTTGTCTACATGATGGACACCCATAATGGCTGATTTTTTGCTCAACTGGTTAGTAAATTTATTGACTTCTTACTGTTAAAAGTTACAATGCTTATACTAGTAGAGATCCTTCTGTGGTTTCACCGTGTTTTTACTTTAATTTACATCATTAATCGTGCCCTTGTTTTGATATGGCATTTTTGTGAAATGCTTTTGTCTTTCTATGTTGGATTTGCCCCCAAAGTTTTTGCTTTGAAATAGGGGCAATATCTTTTCTTTTGTATGCATTTTCAAATGAACGTATCTTGCCTTGCACTCCTATTGTTGGGAACATTGTTTTCAAACAATGCCTTTATATGTGGCTTTACATGTTCTTCCCTTGTTGCAAAGAGTATCTATTTAGAAGCTCCATTCATTGATGCTAGATTAGTAGCTATAGATGCAGAATATTACCTGTAGCTTACTGATTGATGAAAGTATTTTTTTTGAAGCTTGGTTTTGAATCCAACTTCAGATCTCATCTAACAATGCCATTAGTTTATTTAAGAAATCATTTTGTTTGAAGCTTTTTAATTGTTGTATAAT
The DNA here is from genome assembly GCA_007258455.2 of Sequoia sempervirens. Classification (NCBI taxonomy): domain Eukaryota; kingdom Viridiplantae; phylum Streptophyta; class Pinopsida; order Cupressales; family Cupressaceae; genus Sequoia; species Sequoia sempervirens. Next base: position 131,182,648 of record VDFB02252616.1, read on the forward strand.
TAAGAATTTAGAACTATGTACATATATTTAGTATATTTTTCTACTATTCTACATTCAAAAAATGATTAAAAATCCTATATTTAGTATTTTTTCCTACAATTCTACATTCAAAAAGCATTTCAACTTTTTTGATTTTTGTTTACCTGTAGCTGTTGGTTATTGGTTGTTGATCTTCATTGAAACATTTAATGCTGAAAATATTTCACAACAATCTTATTGTTTTGTTTTGGCTGGTAGTCAAATTCAAACTTTCAATGTTACTTTCCTTGTTTACCATTGGTATTGCCTTATAGGGAAGCCTTGCCCAATTAGCCACAAGATTTTGATGTTCACAGATGAACTTCCTTCTGTGGTTGGATTTATTGTGGATTGATCAGAAGTATAGTTTGTGGTAGTGCAATCATATATATTTTGTATTTGCGTTCTTCCACACTAATTCACCATTAACACTGCAGTGTGCTCTAAAGTTATCCACCGCAAGAAAACTTTAGGATACAATTAAAAAATAGTTACTAGGAGCATTTTCAGTGCTTCTATCCTTGATTGTTAAAATGTTGGATTAGATTCAGACTCTCAAAAATTCATTACAATAGTTGTCAGTTTGCTTGACATGGAGGCTAAACCAAGTCTCTATTGGTGATGTAATACTGTTGTCTATTTCTTCAATGAGTATTTTCTTTCTTCCTTATCAGTTGCTTTTTTTTGTGTAAGTTCAAATGCATAAAGTATTGCAAAATTTGATAATGACCTCCAAAGGAATGCCTTTCTATCTATTGTATTGCCTACTCTTATTTCATTTCTAATCCTTGCTCAATTGCGACCCTTTCTTTTTAGTTAACTTTTGTGTTTGCTAGTCATGGATGAGTTGTCGCTTCACTTGTAACAATAGTTTATTGTGGATATTTACATTTACTCTCTTCCCCTATTCTAATATGAGTGCAATGTTTAGGGATGGACATGTGAAAGTGATCGTCATTTGAATATGTACAGTTCTCATTTCTCTTAGTAAATTCTTTTGTGTTATATTTGCCATTGATTTCACTGTTATACATGATAAAGACACAAATGATGCTCGGATAAATAGCATTCAAACATATACACTATGATTAGCCCACAAGGAACAAAATTTGATTTTTTTTAAAAAAATATACACAATATGTCAATAATTCTTCAGTAATATACATATATATTTCTATTCTTGTTTAATATTTTTAGAATCTTTCCCACCTTGTAAACTTAACCTATCCAGTTGTTAGTAAAGATTTGTTCTTTACCAAAGGGCCAATCTAATGATTTTGGGCTACATTTACTTAAAGGCTACAAAAACATCCATACTTTTTCCTTACGATATAGGAAACTTACCTCAAACTAAAATTCTATAATCTGTATACATACATATACATACACATAGCATGCCTAGAAGTAGAATAAGACCTTTTATCTACATTCAACATTTACATTCTATCCAACGTATTTTACATTGCTTGATATATGTTCCCCATACACTTTCCCCTTCAACTGAATGTTGTAAATATTTTATAATTTTTGGATTATACTAAAAAAGTTATACAGAATTGCAATACCAAGAATACAAATTAGAGAATATAAAGTTTCAAGAAATTTCCTTACAATAAAAACAAAGTCAAAACCATAGAAGACATAACTTGATGCTGCCTACATATTTATCAGACAATTGCAACCTTGTGAATGTCTCATTGATCTAATTTAAACAAAACTAAAAGCAATACAAATTCTAAGTTTATTCATTACATTTTTCCCTTCTCTCTCCTCTGAATCTAAATGCTTTATGCTCTCCAGTAGGAACTCGACACTTGTGTCACTTGTTTACTATGATATACTTCTGTATAGTAAGAGTTCCATAAACATCAACTATTATATTTATTTTCGATAGTCCTTCAATTTCCTTAAATGAAGTGTGGAGAGTGACAGACTTTGAAAATACAAGATATGGGAAGAAGGGATGCCTTCAAAATTAGGTAGTTTTGATAGTCCTTCTACTTCAATCTTGTAACTGTCCTACTCATGTTGTTATACTCTGTTTTAATTCTAATTTTGTGTCTTTCATAGCAATCAAAATTTTTGTTAATAAGTTCTAAGTATGTATTCTTCATAGTGTATATAGAACATTTTTAAATACTAGTAATCACATTTTGGTGTGCAATGGGTATGTCGATGGTTTTTTTTAGAATTTCTATGGATAGAGTTTAGTATTTGACATTAAGTATAGGATAATTTAATTGTGAAATGCTTTAAACTAAGAAGCAAAGCAATTTGAAATAAATGATTGTTTTGTGTAGAAAGATGGAATAAAAGTGCTTATTAATTATGGTATAAACAATATTGAATAATATTGAGTATACATTCAAAACATTAATTTAATTCTTCTGCATATTTATAATATAATTTATAAAGCGTGAATATTAGTGGAAATTTAGAAATAATATTTAATTCTTTACTTTCTTTCTTTGTATAAAAGTGTAATGATTATTTTGGTAAGCTAAATTCATTGTATTTAAATATGTTTTTCTAAAATATAATAGTTTTTTTAATTTGTAAAATATAATATTTAATTTTTTTTTGACCTTTATAATATGAATGTGAAGCATATTTTCTAATGGAAATGTAGAAAGAATAATTGATTTTTTGTTTTTTTTTTTTTAATTTCTTTGATTACTTTATATTGGTTTCATCAAGCGGTTAGATCTTTTTCAATAGTCTTGCATCATGATAAAACATTCTCAACCATCGATGCCTTTATAACATGATTTATACACTTTGAATATTAGTTAAAATTAAAAACAATATCTATTTTTTTTTCTTTCTTTATATAAAGTGCAATGATTAATTAGATAAGATAAATTCAATATAGCAAAATATTTAATGTAAAATATAATATGGTTTTTTCTTCTTGTTTTTTTTTTTTTGACCTTTATAATATGAATGTAAAATATATTTTCTAGTGGAAATGTAGAAAGAATATCGATTCTTCATTTTCTTTCTTTCTATAAAGTGTTTTATTTTTTAATATTATTTTTATTTATTTTATATCGGGTTCATTGAACGGTCATATCTTTTTCAATGGCCAACCATCATTCTACCACATTCTTAACCATCGACCATTAAAGTTAGCCGGTAATGTTCATGTAGGGAACATTTTCGGCGTAATAAGATATAGTAATATGTTACACAATTTTATATTATATTAAGAGTAATATAGTTGAAATTTAAATTTGAGGTTTATTATAAATTTTATAGAATTCACTCCAAATGGTGTATATAAAATTGGGTAATGAAATAGTGAATCTTTAAATACAGAGCCAATAATTTAAGATTAGTGTAATAGGAGAGTAATAATGAGAAGTAAATGGTAAATGGATAGTAGAAGGTTAGACCATGCACCAAACCAAGAAAAAGAGTGTCACTTGTAACTATATAATTATGTTAAAGACATTCTCTAAGGTGCACACAAGTCTAAAATGAAATCAAAATGAATATTCTAATTTATTATTACAACCCATAATAATTAGTTATAAACTTATTAATCATTGAATTTTATTGACAAGACTATTTGAAGTTCTTTTTATATTAACATATTGACCATTATAGATTTATTTACTATACAGAAAGCAAGAATATTAATATAATTTTATAATGAACATAAAATTGTCATATTCCATAGATTTATTTAACAAGTTCATAAATTAATTATCTATATTTTTGTATGGTTAAATCTAGATGTTTGTTTTTTATTAAACAAGTAGGGGAGGGCCCCAATTAAATAAGTAATATAATTAAATTTTATATCATTTCTAATATTAAATACATGAATTTAGGTTTTTTGGGAAAATTGTTAGTGTGAATAATTAATCTATTCATTATACTTAATTGTACTTAGGTTGATGAGGTTAAACAACATCTTTTCAAACTAAATGTGCAATATTTAAACATCTAACTCGGTTACCAAGATATTTGGTTAACCTCATGCAAACACCTTTTGAGGTTGGAAGACTTTCCATCTCACCTCAAAGGTAACTCAACACTTGGCACACAAGGTTGATGACTTTTTCATAAAGGTTGTTGGTTTGCACACTGCAAGTATACTTAAGGTTGACAACTATAAAATACTTGTCTACTCTTTTGTCCCACATCATCGAGCACTTGTCAATCCACTTTATAGGTGGATTGCATCTTTCTTGGATACATATGCAAGACTTTATGCTCAATGTAATTTTGGTCGGTTAAATACAATAATTGCATATTGTTCATTATGTTTGTTTCTTATCTCCTAGATCTTCCTAATTCTAATATGATATCAAGATATGGATTGGAGATTTTTGCAAGCCATTAGATAATTTTTTTTATTGTTTTTAGGTTGTTTCGACTCCACCAGTCTCAAGTTGTGGCGTACTCTCTGGTCTAGTATTTTTGGCGTTTGAATCTACAATCTCATGCGTTGAAATCTGTAACCCCTACAATTTAAATCGTAGTTCCCGCTTTTCTATGGAAGGCTCGATTAAGGGGCATTGTCCAGTCGCATAGGCCATGTTTCATTTCATAGGCCATTTTATTGTCTTGAATGCCTGATTCATAATTTCCAAGGCTGCATGTGAGTTTTTCGAGCGGTTCAAGGTTTATTTGGTGGCCACAACTTTGTGTAGGCCCTGCGCAGCATACCTACGCATGAAGTCCTTATCTCTGTGTGTGCGTATATACCTGCACGTGAAGTGTTTGTGTTAGGCTCCTCAAACCCCTGCACGTGGGAGGGAAGATCCTTGTGGTGCGTGAAGACTCCAATTGGGTGTAGAAGGGTGAATCCTTCAGCAAAGGCCGTGACTATCCCCACAAAACTTTTGTAGTCATTCACTGGTCAAACAGACCGTAATATGTGTGGAGCTCGGCATTATTTACCTTCTGTAGAGGCATCTCTACTAAGCATTGTGAACAATAATCCACACATTTAAATTTGCTGGTGTTTTCTTTTTTTTGCAGGGCACGCTCAGCCGTAGGGTGAGATTTTTCCATTGCATTTTTAGAATTGACTCTGCGTTTCTACTACAAGAATCACCAACAATAGACTAGACTACCAGGTGAAGCTCCCTCAGACCCGTCGCCCACGCTTGGACTTGGACCCACACGCATTTTGCAGGCTGTGCCCTGCATATTTAGAGGCCCGCACATGGTAGTAGATAGGCATGTGGGTTTAATCCTGTGGCTCCTGTCATGCTCGAGACTCGATCCCTAATTGCCTTCAAGCACTCCAATGGTAGCATGGTCGTCAGCACCTACAATTTCACCAATGGCAATCTCAGCCATGTTTTCCTCATTCAAGGCATGAAGGAGGCAGACGAAATTTTTACGGGCTTCCACTTTCCAATTGCCTTCAACAAAGCGCGAGATTTTATCCCTTGGAATGTAACATATCTACTCCTGAATCTCCTTAATTTCCTAAGCTACGTCCCTTAGACTGGGGCTATTATTGGAAAATCAATGCTTGATGTTGATTATTAGTTCCTGCGGGTAGGCAGGTATATTAATGCATTCGCCCGGAATGCATTTAACTGGCAGCATTGACCAATCACATTTTGCCATTTAACATATTACTTATTTTTTTTGTATAGTTTGAATTTGGAGAGCTATTTTATATATTGGAAAATTAGCATTTATCTATTTTTCTATTCGTCCGAGTAGCTTTATAAATCATTTTCGTTTTAAAAATTTGAGAAAATGCGAACGCATAAATTGATTAAATAAATTTAAGCAAAGGCATAGTTTAAAAGTTGGCAGCTAGAGGTACGTAATCCATGAATGCAGATTAAATGCATTAAAATATCAGGAAACTGCGAGCGCATAAATTGATTAATTAAAATTAAGCAAAGGCATAGTTTATCAAACTAGCGGGTAGACGTACGTAATGCATGAATAAAAATTAAATGCATTGAATGGCATCTGGCTCGAGGTGAAGGCGCTGGAATGGCTTGGAGGCCACGCGTGGCCAAGGTACTTTGGTCATTTAATATAGAGTTAAGTCACTTGCTATGCATTTCTATTACTTTGTGTGTGTTTTTTTTGTCTTCTGTGAGCGCCTGTTCTGAGGGAGAGTTTTAGCGACTGAGTAGGAGATGTTATAGTTACAGAATCCAGACCCAGAAATGAGTTATTTGAGGTGATAATTTGGTAATTTTCAGAGTTTCGTTACATTAAAGTTGCAGAGTTGCACACTAGACAATGAGAGACGAATTGCTTGAGGTCAGAAAAGGTAACTTTTCATTTTTTTAGTCTATTTGATACAAGAAATGTAAGTAGGGTTTCATAGTGCTTTAAGGCATTCATATATTTTGATTATAAATTCATATTTTAAACTACTTTTAGTATTGTTTATTTGAATTTCTTGTTGAAATGCGAAGGTTTCATCTGCGTTTGATAGGAATTATGTAGAAATCCTCTTATTTTTACTTTATGCATGTGAGTCAACAGTGTGTTGCTTTGAGCTTTTCCGTTGTCATCAAAGCATAAAGGTTAGAGGGGTTCTGTTAAAAGTCGTGGTTGTTGTCCTCGTAGGCATAAATCTGTATATTAAACTACTTTTAGTATTATCTGTTCGAATTTTTTGTTGAAATGCGAAGGTTTCATCTGTGTTTGATAGGTATTATGTAGAAATCCTCTTGTTCATTTTACTTCATGCATGTGAGCCCTATAGAGTTTGTATTTTTTTGATTGGTGCAAAGTGGTCCCATAAAGAGGGCTTTGGAACCAAAATTATGTCAACGTGTGTGATAATGAGAGCTTTACAACAATGAGTCGATAGTGTGTTGCTTTCAGCTTTTCGTTGTCATGAAAGCATAAAGGATAGAGGGATTATGTTAAAAGTCGTGGTTGTTGTCCTCGTAGGCATAAATGCAAACAATGGGACCATAAAGAATGCAGTAGAAACCTTTTTCCTACCGACAAGCATAAAAATTCTGTCAGATGTCGTTGTTACTATTTTTGTATCTTAGGGTTATAAAAAACTATGTCAAAAATGTTGTAGAATCCAAATTACAATGTTGCCATAGAGCAGTTAAGTAATATTGCTTGATAGAACAGTTTTAGGCTTCATGCAAAAGAGCAGTTAAATTCATTGCTAGAAGATTTGTGGTCTAAGAACTTGTCGCAATTAGTTTGTGTAGTTAATCTTATCTACATTTATACTTGTGTCTCTTGAATCTAGAAAAATGCTTGCTAGTGTTTTAATGCTTTTCGCTATTAGTATCCATGGCAGTAGGAGTACTATATATCGCTATTCTTTTAGAAAAAACAAAGACATGGTTTTTTGTTTTCTAATCAAAGCTTTTTACATGGTGCAATGCTTTTGGTTGGAAGAAAAGAGGTCGTGTAGCGGCCCAGTGTGGAAAATTCTTCAAGCAAGCAGTACAAGGTGAGTTTCTAGAATGAACCTTCTCCTTTGTTTACAATTGCATATAGTAGATAGAGAAAAAGGTTAATTCAAGATTCTCACTATATTGATCGTACTTGTAATCATATCGTTGCTTTTTGTTACAAGGACAATCTTTGCAAATGGGTATTGTGAGTGGCATATGCTATATGGTTCATAAAAATTAAGCAGTTGGGGTTCAAAAGTAGATCTTCATTTCAAAAATGAACCTTTTTAAATTTTGAGAGTTTGATTCTGAATCCATATGCATACGTTGATTAAAACTACTGGCTAAAGGTGCATAATTCATTAATGCAAAATCAATGCATTTAATGGCTAGGCAATTTGTTGAAATTGCTTTAGAAACTTTGAAGCAAATGCATTTTTCCTTCAGTTTGCTTTCATTGTACATCTTAAATGGAAGTTGGGTTTCACATTGTTGCAATGCATTTGGATACTTTGATTGTAAAATCATAGTTTAGATCATTTTAAGTGTTATCGATTCAAACATTTCCTTGAAATACCAAAGATTCATCAGAATCTTGGACACAACGTACAACTATCTATAATTATCCTTGGCTACATTTCACATTTTGACCTTTCAATCAAAGTCAATTAACAAAGTAGCAGTTAGACCTAAAGAAGGTTGAAGGACTATGCTGATAGAAAACCATATTTTGGACAATGGCTAGACAACCTGTTGAAATTGCTCTACAAACTTTAAAGAAAATGCATTTTCCCTTCTATTTACTCTCATTGTACATCTTAAATGGAACTTGGGTTTCGCATTGTTGCAATGCATTTGGATACTTTGATTCTAAAATCATAGTTTAGATCATTTTAAGTGTTATTGATTCAAATCTTTCCTTGAAATACGAAGGATTCATTTGAGTCTTGTAGGCAATGTACAATTGTCCTATAAAGAGAGCTTTGGAACCAATGAGCTGTCATAAAGGATAGAGGAATACTATCAAATATTGTGGTTATTGTCCTCATAAGCACACATGCAAGATATGGAAGCATATAGAAAGCAAGTTAACTCTTTAATAATCCCATGAAACATAGTCTTTGTATGCATCCATGCATACAGGTTTGCATGTATATATGTGTGCATGTAATTATGTATATATGAATGCATGTATCTATGTTGCCATGTATGTAAGTGTGTATATAACAGATTACTATTGCATTTGCTTTAAATATTTTTTTGTGGATGGCGCCAGCTAGCCATCCAATCATATTGTGGTTGTTGTGCATATTGCTTTTAAAGATATATGAACTCAATTTCATGAGTTATTTTCATATTGGTAAATTGGCATTTATCTGTTTTTGGAACCCATGGGAGTGGCTTTGTGAATCGTGATTGTTTTAAAATGCTTGTGAAAATGCAAATGCATAGCTTCATTGATGGCTATGTGCTTTTATGCATATATGCATATTTATAGGATTCATTGCTATCATGTAAAGGCCACATAAATATTCATCCCCCAAGCCCATGTAGTCATTTCAATATGTGCATATATTAAGGGATCTATTGATACATGGAAATCTGCATCCATGGATACATGAATGCATATATAGTTGTAAGCGTGTGATCATGTATGTATGTGTACATGTATATATGTGTACATCCATGCATGTCTTTATGCATCTGTGTATTGAAGCATGTGTGCAGCTATGTGTGTATGAATACATGTTATCCAGTAATCAATGTCAATTAATAGACTAGCACTTGTACCTAGGCAATGTTCAAGGATTGTGCTGATAGAAAACCATATGCATATCAATATGTTAGAGAGCATGTATCTATGCATGGGAGTGTATAGATGCTAATTGTTCTGAATTTTGGTTGCATGTGATTGCATTAAACAATTAAGAATAAGTGCTAGATAGTTGAAGTAAAATGACCCCATTCAGTTAGCAGATCAATTTTTCTCAGCCCTTTACATGTTAACTGAGAGTTTTGAAGCTTTTGTTGTTCATTGGCAGTGTTTGAAGCTTAAATGTCACAGTTTATGTAGCATTTTACCCAATAGCTCTATCATTCATGATGATTTAGGCAAGTTAATATTCCCTCATTCATCCTTGTATTGTCCCATATCTAAATAATTAGGCAATTGCTAATTAGCCTTTAAGTACATAGCAATTCAAAGAAAGAAATGATTGCAATTAGCCTTGTGTACATTTGAACTATTGATCAAAGGCAATTAACAAACTAGCCCTAGAAAACCATGTCCGTGTTAATGTGTTGAATACCATGTATTTGTGCATGGGTGTATATGGATGCTATGAGTTGTGATTTCTATCATTATGTAGCACTTACTATTACTTGTATAGCCAAGCGATATGCAAGTGGAATTCATAGTTCATAGCATCCAGATACATTCAAGGACAAATACAAATCAAGGTTGTTGGCATCCTGATAAGAAAGATGATGAGATACATCCAATTAATGTATGTCACAACATCTTATTGAATAAAGATGCTTTGTTTAGGCAGGTTACAGATGAGAATCCTTACTGGCATGTGGCTAATGCTCTTTTTTATTGAAGACTTGTCTAGAAAATTACATGCCAATACTATTAGAAAACAGGTAGAATTAGATTATTGATTGACAATAATTTTGGTTCCAAAGCTCTCTTTATGGGACCACTTTGCAGCAATAAAAAAAAATACAAACTCTACAGGGCTCACATGCATGGAGTAAAATGAACAGGAGGATTTTTACATAGTACCTATCAAACGCAGATGAAACCTTCGCATTTCAACAAGAAATTCGAATAGATAATACTAAAAGTAATTTACAATACGGGTTATGCCTATGAGGACAACAACCACAACTTTTAATAGAACCCCTCTATCCTTTATGCTTTGATGACAACGGAAAAGCTCAAAGCAACACACTGTTCACTCGTAGTTCAAAAGCTCTCATTATTGCACGTGTCGACATAATTTTGGTTCCAAAGCCCTCTTTATGGGACCACTTTGCAGTTATCAATAATATACAGGCTTTACAGGGCTCACATGCATGAAGTAAAATGGACAAGAGGATTTCTACATAATTCCTATCAAACGTAGATGAAACCTTTGCATTTCAACAAGAAACTCGAATAAATAATACTAAAAGTAGTTTAAAATATGAATTTATAATCAAAGTATAACAATGTCTTAAAGCACTATGAAACCCTATTTGCATTTTTGTTTGCATGTACCTGGTTTAAACATTTAATTATTGGTTCTTGATAATGGAATGAAATGAACTTGGACAAATGGAAATAGAATGACCCCATGGAATTGGAACATCAATGTTTGCATGCCTTTAACATGATAGCAGATTTGCAAGCATGAGACTTGTTTGAATCTCAAATGTCATAGTGTATGTGGCATATTAGCTAGTTGGCTTACCATGATAGCTTTCAAACAAGTTAATTCAGTGATCAATCAAGCTAATTGGCTGATGAATTAATTGTGTTCCATGGTTAGTCATAGCTAATTACTGGTAATCTTTATCCTCCAAATCAGTTAAATCAATGTTGCTTATTCACATCCATAGATACACAATCTTTCTAAACATTTTGCATGCTTTTAATAGGAAAAGAGCTTTAGAACAGGATATGTACATTCATCTAAGCATCATAAGATGTAGATTTCTGACAGAAATGAACTTGGACAAATGGAAATAGAATGACCCCATGGAATTGGAACATCAATGTTTGCATGCATTTAACATGATAGCAGATTTGCAAGCATGAGACTTGTTTGAATCTCAAATGTCATAGTGTATGTGGCATATTAGCTAGTTGGCTTACCATGATAGCTTTCAAACAAGTTAATTCAGCGATCAATCAAGCTATTTGGCTGATGAATTAATTGTGTTCCATGGTTAGTCATAGCTAATTATTGGTCATCTTTATCCTCCAAATCAGTTAAATCAATCTTGCTTATTCACATCCACAGATACACAATCTTTCTAAACATTTTGTGTGCTTTTAATAGGAAAAGAGCTTTAGAACAGGATATGTACATTCATCTAAGCATCATAAGACGTAGATTTCTGACAGATATAATGGTTTGTAATGCTGTCATGAATATGCAAACCAAATATAAAAGCACAAGCAAAAACATTTAAACTGTTTGACAGAATTCCTCGAAGAAATGTTAGCTCTTGGTGTGTAGTGATTGCAAATTATGCAAAGAATTATTTGTCAGATAAGGCTTTTTTGTAAGCATTCAAGCAAATCAACTAAATAGCTGATCAAGTTAACTGTGAATCAAGTTACTTGACTAATCAATGAAACTAGTTCATTGATAGATCAGTTTTCTTGAATAGTTAATTATAGTTAATTAATAAACATCTTTGTATACCAAATCAATTAAACCAATCATGGCCATTCATATGCAAAAAAAGGAATTTCTTGAAAAGGCTTTATAGACAAGGAAGCAAATGCAATTGCTAGGTGTAAACCCAAATTGCAAAATCCTCGCCAACATCTTCCTTTCTGTTTCTTGTGCTACAAATATTCAACAGGCTATAGCTGTCCATATTAATATGTATCTATGCATGCAGCCATGGATATATGTATTTATGTAACTTCCATACATGTATACTTAAGCATTTATGTACCCAGCTATGCATCTATCTATCTATCCATGCAACTATGTTTCTATGTATTCTTCCACCTATAGATGCATCCACGTATATATGTGTCTGTGTTTCTATGTGCAAATGTATACAAGCATCTATCCATGTATGTGTCAATGTATCTATGAATACATCTATCCATAGATACATGTATCTACGCATCTGTGGAGACCATGATAGGTGTCCACATCCATGTATCTATGGATACATGTATCAAGTAGCTCGGTTCCAGGTCTTGACTCTGCAGCAACAATATCTCCTATGACTACACAGATCTACAGAATAACAAAAAATGAAACACTCTAAGTAATCACAATGCATCTCTAGTCACTAAAATCTATATTACATGATAAACAAGCAAGAACTTTTGAGTAGATGAAGGTCATGAACATTGAACCAATAGTAGGACAGTCACCACAACATTTAAGTAAACCTATGGTGCAGACTCTCTTTTCCATTATCAATTTTATTCCCAATTTCGTCCATGAAGAACTTTGTCAACCTGTAGATCCTGTTGTTAGCCATGACTTTGATCCATGATTTCCATTTCTTTCCTCAATGAATTCCATATCTTTGATCCATGAAGAACTCCTTCAACCTGTGTATCCATGAATTCTATATCTTTGAGGATATTCTTCATGGATGAAATTGGGAATACAATTGATAATGGAAAAGAGAGTGTTGAGCATAGGTTTACTTAAATGTTGTGCTGACTGTCATACTATTAGTACAACGTTCATGACCTTTATCTACTAAAAAGTGCTTGCTCATTATACCTTGTTAATTAAACCTGTGATGTTTCATTGCATGTGTCTCATGTTCTTTACCTTGAAATGTCGATATTGAAATATAGTAATAGAAAGTAATAAAGTAATTATAGTAATACAAAATAATTCCAATTAAAACTAATCAAGAATAATACAAAATACTTTACAACACCCTGTCTTTTACAACTGTCAATGGGTTGTTTTTACAACATCGTGTGTTTTACATTCTACAGTTTAACAAAACAGTAGTCAAGAATTAAACAAAAAAAGATAGTAATAAAGAGTCATACAAAATATAGTAATAAACACTAATAAACAAGAATACAAATTCTAAATTCATTCAACTGTAGTGTTTCAAAAGACTAATGGAAACTCAAATTCAATGTTTTAGTTTCCATTTCTCATTTGACAAGTCTTTCAACATCCTAATCAGATTCACTCTTTACATTTTAATTCTTTACTTTTCTGCTCTCATTGGAATGGCAGGGGAATCATACGTGAAGCCACTAAATAACCCTTCCATGATTTGATGGAACTGGTGTGGGGTGATTTCATGAAAACTCATGTGTCATAGTATATGTGGCATAGCAGCTAATCAGTCCATCTCACATTTTGTTGATGACAATTTAATTTGTCTCATCTGTCTCTGAACCATTAGTCAAAGTCAATTAACAAACAACTAAATCTTACACTTGACTCATGCAAATTAAGTCAATTCTATCACTAATCATAGTAATAGCAAACAAATGCTTGTTAGATGATGTCATTGTTGAAACCCTACTTGCGTTTCTGTTTGCATGTACCTGGTTTAAACATTTAATTATTGGTTCTTGATAATAGAATGAAATGAACTTGGACAAATGGAAATAGAATGACCCCATGGAATTGGAACATCAATGTTTACATGGCTTTAACATGATGATAGATTTGTGTGCATGAGACTTATTTGAAACTCAAATGTCATGCTGTATGTGGCATATTAGCTAGTTGGCTTAACATGATAGCTTTCAAACAAGTTAATTCAGCGATCAATCAAGCTAATTGGCTGATGAATTAATTGTGTTCCACGGTTAGTCATAGCTAATTATTAGTCATATTTATCCTCCAAATCAGTTAAATCAATCTTGCTTATTCACATTCACAGATACATAAGCTTTCTAAAAATTTTGCATCCTTTTAATAGAAAAAGAGCTTTAGAGAAACATATGTACATTCATCTAAGCATCATAAGATGTAGATTTCTGACAGATATAATGGTTTGAAATGCTATCATGAATATGCATACCAAATATGGGAGCACAAGCAAAAACATTTTTACTATTTAACATAATCCCTCGAAGAAATGTTGGCTCTTCGTGTGTAGTGATTGCAAATTATGCAAAGAATTATTTGTCGAAAAAGGATTTTTGCAAACATTCAAGCAAATCAACTAAATAGCTGATCAAGTTAACTGTGAATCAAGTTGCTTGACTAATCAATGAAACTAGTTCATTGATAGATCAGTTTTCTTGAATAGTTAATTATAGTTAATTAAAAAACATCTTTGTACACCAAATCAATTAAACCAATCATGGCCATTCATATGCAAAAAAAAGGAATTTCTTGAAAAGGATTTATAGACAAGGGAGCAAATGCAATTGTAAACCAAAATTGCAAAACCTTCGCCAACATCTTCCTTTTTGTTTCTTATGCTACAAATATTCAACAGCATATAGCTGTCCATATTAATTGTATCCCTTCATCTATGTTGAAGCCATCTGTTTATTCTATTGCCTTCGCTATTATTTCATTAAAGCTCAAATTTCATAGTATATGTGGCATAGTAGCCAATAAGTCCACCTCACATTTTGCTCATGACAATTTAATTTGTCTCATCTGTCTCTGAACCATTAATCAAAGTCAATTAACAAACAAGTCAATCTTACACTTAGCTCGTGCAAATTAAGTCAATTGGATCTTTTACTCATTAATGAAATTAACTAGTCAGCTTAACAAGATAGCTTTGAAACAAGTTAGGTCAGTGATCAATCAAGCTGTTTGACTGATGAGTCAATTGAGTTCAATAGTTAATCATAGTAATGGCAAACAAATCCTTGTTTGATGATGTCATTGTTGAATTTGCTTTTGTGTCATTGTCTGCACTTTTGCTATAGCTTGAAGCAATGATGCTTCATGGTTCAAGTATTAAGTGTAATTGGAAACCTTCCTTGGCTTACATTCATTGATTTAAATCTGTTTGGAAACCATACTTGCAGTGGTTCTTTAGGCTCAATGCAAAACAGCAATATAGTTAAAATGCATAGCAAAAGCCTGTAGAGAACCATGTTCGCACTTGTGCATTTGGAATTCAAGAACCTATGATAAATAGAGTACTAGGTTAATCTGTTTCCTATTGATACTTGTTTCCATTGAATCTAAAAAATAAACTAGTTGGTGTATTTCGGTGTTTGGACTATTAGTATCCATTACACTATCACTATCATCCATTGCAATTATAATTTTGGTAGTTGTTTGCACAAATGTGTTTTCATGCATTGTGAAACCCAACTAGCATTTCTGGGATAAAATGAAGCAAAATAAATAAAAGTAGCAATTTGTTGCCTTCAGTAACTTGTCTCTTGGTATTCATTCAACGAGCACAAGAGCTTTTGCTCTATCACTGTAAACGTCCCCTTTTCATTGATAAAAAGCTGTCAGTTTTTTAACCTATGTCTTTGCTTAAATTTATTTGTATATGTCATCTTGTTCCGGACTCTTAGTAAAAAAAAGAATCGCCATATTCTACCACCAAAGAAAATGCATTAACATCAAAGGAGTTTGAAATTGAGGATAGCAAACCTAATAGCACTCACTTGGATAAACTGTTTTCTATAGTGACAATTTTATTCACTCCTAGCGTCAAGGCAAGAATACTCATACATTTAGTTGAAATGCTTTTATTAGTTCCTGCTGGTAGGCAAGAATACTTATGCATTTGCCCAGAATGCATTTAACTGACAGCATTGACCAATCACATTTCGCCATTTAACATATTACTTTTTTTTTTGTATAGTTTGAATTTGGAGAGCTATTTTATATATTGGAAAATTAGCATTTATCTATTTTTCTATTTGTCTGAGTAGCTTTATAAATCATTTTTCATTTTTAAAATATGGGAAAATGCAAATGCATAAATTGATTAAATAAATTTAAGCAATGGCATAGTTCAAAAGTTGGCGGCTAGAGGTACGTAGTCCATGAATGCAGATTGAATGCATTAAAATATCAGGAAACTACGAGCGCATAAATTGATTAATTAAAATTAAGCAAATGAATAGTTTATCAAACTGGTGGGTAGACGTACGTAATGCATGAATATAAATTAAATCCATTGAATGGCATCTGGCTCAAGGTGAAGGTGCTGGAATGGCTTGGAGGCCACACGTGGCCAGGGTACTTTGGTCATTTAATATAGAGTTAAGTCACTTGTTATGCATTTCTATTACTTTGCGTGTGTTGTTTTTTGTGTTTTGTAAGCTCTTGTTCTGAGGAAGAGTTTGCAACCACTGAGCAGGAGATGTTACAGTTGCAGGGCCCAAAACTAGAAACAAGTTACTTGATATGATAATTTGTTATTTTCCACAGTTCCTTTCCATTAAAGTGTATCATGAAGCTGTGTTTCATAGTGCTTTAGTTCACTATCACTATCACTTTCTGCCTAATGTGTCAGTGCATGTATGTATGTATGCATGTCTCTATGTGCATATGCATTTACCTATGTGCCTATCTATGTAGACATTTGTAGATGCATATATGCACATATGCATGTGACTCTAGATATATCTATGCATATATGTATTTATGCATATATGTATGTGTGTATAGATGGATCTATGTGTATATGCATGCAATCATATGGATGCATATATGTTTATGTCCATAGATGCATTAATCTGTCTTTGCATGGGTGTATTTGTACATATATATACATATGTATACATATATGTGTGTGTTGATATGTCTTTCCTAGGAAAGAGTTTACAGTGATAGGGCAAAGGTTGTCATGGTTCCAAAAAAGGACACTTGCAAACAAGCTACTCTAGGCAATAAATAGTTTCTTTCATCAGTTTTCTTTTATTTTAATGTCCATAAGCACATTGGGTTTCACAGTGCTCAGCCTATGCTATTCTTCAGAGACTAGTTCCTTGGACAAGCAATTGTCTTTCATCCACTGTACAATGTGAGAGCATAACAATAACTTGGTGCTTATGAGTCCTCTAAAGATTGCATATCTTCAATTACTGCAGAATTGTTCCATAGTGCGAGCTCTAGAGCCACTGTTCTGTTAGCATGTCCCATAATAGGACCTTGCAAACAATATGAAGGCAATGTGTTGAGAGCACTTTACAACTTGTCAGGAAAATGCAATTTACAGATATAAGCCTAAACTCCACAATTGCTTTCATCTCTCTCGTTGTCATTAAAGCATAAAGCAAAGAGGATTTTTTCGCAACTTCAAATTTTTGTACTTTTACACGATAATTCACCTTATTAATTAATGAATCAAATTATCTTAATTCATTAATTTTCTTTTTCCTTCTGTCATTTCATATCTAATTAATTAGGTAACTGTTGAATAGTATTTATATACATAATAATTAAAACAAAGAAATAATTATAACTATCCTTGTGCACATTTGACCCATCAAACAAAGTCAATTAAAAAATCTGATTCCACTTGTTCACTGATACTATTGGCATGCAATTTCCTTGAAAAGTCTTGAAAAAGAGGATTACTCATACACCAATAAGGATTCTGATTTCTAATGTTCCTATCCAAATTATCTTCATTGAATAAGATGTTGTGGCATACATTAATTGGATGTATCTCATCGTCTTTCTTATTGCCAACAACCTTGGTTTGTATTTCTCCTTGGGTGTATCTAAATGCCATGAGTTATGAATTCTACTTGCATCATCTTTCTTATCACGATGCCAACAACCTTGGTTTGTATTTCTCCTTGGGTGTATCTAAATTCCATGAGTTATGAATTCTACTTGCCTGTGGCTTCATTGCACAAGTAATAGTAAGTGCTACATAACGGTACAAAATAAACTTATGCATATGGAAATGAAATGACCCCATTTAGTTAGAAAATCAATATTTACGTTGCTTTCACTATTAAGTGATAGCTAGTTTGGCATTGAACAATAGCTAGAAAATTGTTTTTACCATAACTTAACAGTCCTAGCACAAGCCTGTGTTGTTTTTTGGCTTAGTATTGACAAGTTGCTGTGGCCTTTTTACACTTTTTTAGGCACTTAAGCAAATATGGGATCTATTCCATTGATTGCTCTTAAAGAGCTTATACCACCATTGCAATAACAAAATTACACTAGTGCATGCATATGCAAAAAAAAATGTTCTATACTATAAGGTACATAGATAGCAATAAGTATTTAAAAATTATAAAATGCAATTTGCATTTTAAGAAACAAAAGTTCTTACTTGGGTTGTTTCTCGTTCAAATGAATCTACATAAGAATTTTGTTTTGTTTTTATGAATAGCATAGTATATGTCACTCACTGTACTCATTTGTCTAAATTGTCCTTGTAACAGGAATCAATGCTTTCAACTGTATTTAAACAATCACGCACAAACTACACTAGGGAAAATTGCTTGTGCCTATCACAATTTGTACATTCCTACAAGTATACTTGATCATTCGATAGCAGATTGCAAGGTCAGTTTTCCAAATTGTCTTTTTGCTTTTCTTGAAATACAATTGAAATTCTTCAATATAATAACTGCATAAAGTTCTTTTCCATGTATTCATTTTGTCATCTTGTATTCCTTATTTCTTTGAACATAAATGATTTAGAAGGCTGCTTCCACATATACAAACAGGAAAACGCATTTTCCACAATTGCAATAG
Source organism: Sequoia sempervirens (assembly GCA_007258455.2). Classification (NCBI taxonomy): domain Eukaryota; kingdom Viridiplantae; phylum Streptophyta; class Pinopsida; order Cupressales; family Cupressaceae; genus Sequoia; species Sequoia sempervirens. The sequence continues at coordinate 131,201,405 of VDFB02252616.1, forward strand.
TAATTTGTCTTCGAGCAATAGAGTAGGTTTTTCTTATGTGTTAATAAGTTATACTTCCTCTATACAATATCCATAGAATAGAATGAACTGCTAGCATGCAATTTTTAAACCCTGTTTGCATTTTCAAATAGACTTTAGAGTCATAAGTCTTTGTTTTATGTCAACTGGTTTTTACATATATGCATTTAAGGCAATTTTTTTCATAGGACTTCTATCTGTGGCAAGTTGTTGTTCAGTGTGCAAGTTAACGTATGTTTAATCTTCCTGTATTGCAAATAAAAGCCTACAAAGTTAATTTCAAAAGCTGACATGGCACATGAGTACAATGAATGATGTACTACGTCACTCATAGACATGACGCAATATTTTTCCATGGTCTTGCTTACATGCAAAATGACATTAACCACAATTTTTTTTTGCTCACATTGCCAATTTCACTGCGTGCTTTAAACCTCTAAAGTAAAAGAAAACTGAGGAAAGAAACTATTTATTGCCTCAAGTAACTCGTTTCTGGTTCTGGATACTGTAACTATAACAAAGTCTACTCAATCGCTATAAACTCTCCCAGAACAAAGACTTGTAGAATAGAAAAACAATTTGCGCAAAGTAATAGTCATGCTTAACAGCTGACTTAAGTCTATAACAAATGAACAAAGCAGCCTGGCTATACATGTCCACCAAGCCATTCCAGCAGTTTCTCATCCACCCACATGCTATTTAATGCATTTGCTTTGCATGTATGCACTGTGCGCCTGCACCTCTGAGTTTCAATCTCTTTTTTTAATTATTTAATCAATCTATGCCTTCACTTTTGCTTAATGGACCTATGCCTTTGCATTTTCCTCAAATTTTTAAAACACAAATGATTTTAAAAGCTATTCCCACAAATAAGAAAAGCCATAGAACTTCTTTGATCAAACAAATGCTTTTGCATTTCCCTGATTTTCTTTAAACATAAATGATTTGTGAAACTATTCTCTACATGCCACTTAATTCATGTTTATCTGGATAGCTTCTAAAATCATTTGTTCTTTGAAAAAAATCAGTCGCTTAGAAGACTTACATAGAAACAAAGGGATCCAATTACACAAAACATTTAAATACCATAGACTGAGATTGACAATGTGAGCAAAAAAGATCCTTGTTGACCATTTGTTGCATGTAAACAAAGCTACCTGAAAATATTGTTTTGTGTTTGTGGCACTAAAAGTATACATCATGCATTGTACTCATTTTACCACTTTGTCAATGTAACAGGAATAAGTACATACAATCCTGCTGGGGGACAATGGATAACAAGGTCAGGTTGAAGAATTAATACTATTTTCCCCTTGTGCTTCTATTAAATTGTTTGTTGTGTGGTATGTTACGTAGGCTTCTGCTACTACTCAAGATTCATTTTCCAACATATATAGAGATTATTAACTTCCAAGATCCACGACAACATGATAAATACTATGGAATGCTATTGAGTAAAAGCACATAGGCGATGATGTAAACAATTATAGATTTTGTAATCTAGATACTAGCGTTAGATGCTATTCATACACAACATTTTCTATTCTCAAACACATTAGGATACACAAGAAACAAAGAAAATGATAGACGTTGACACCTATGAATTAACAAAGCGCCCCCAAATATCAAACATTGGCTACGTGCTTAAGGGCGAGGGACTTTGCAGATTGAGTGCTTTTGCATACAATGTTGGTGATTGTTTGTTTGACTCATTACAACTATTGCTTAACAATCGTTACACATTAATTCAACTACGAAATGGAGCTATAGATTACTTCTTGAATTGCCTTCAAAACAAGGACAAAGAAGCAATAAAATCATACAACTATGAACTAGACCCTGATACTCTATATACATTGCACAAAGTACATGATCAAAATCAGTAGAATCATTATTTTTGTTATAGCATCGACTAACCTATACAACTCTGTCATGAACAAAATCAGTAGAATCATTATTTCTGTTACAACCTTTAACTACAAAAAACTTCAAAGTTAAACACAAAATACAACTAGAAATGTCTCGTCTTCAGACATGTGCACAATGGAAACTTGATAATCTAAACACATGTTCAAAAAACAAATCACATATGCTCCTATGTACATTGAACACTCGTAGCTTGAAAGCACATGCAGAAGCCATTGTCAATGACTATGGCATAATGCAATCTGATATCTTGTGTCTCCAAGAAACACATATGCATCCCTTTGAGCTAAATACCTTGCTGCAGTATTTTGATAGCTTCTCTGTACATAACATACATGGCATAGCAACTTTAACCAGGAAACATTTGCTCCTGTCAAAAACAACACAACATGAAACCTCAAATATTGAAGCTATCACATTAATAGTAATGCTATCTAACAATGAACTCAATGTTTGTAATATTTATGCAAGACCTGCAACTGCCATAGATGAAGTAATCGCAATCTTGCAAATAATTATTGGATCCACAAATTTAGAAAACATGTATATTTTAGGCAATTTTAATGTCGACATGTCTTCATAAAGCAGAAGCAAAATAATGCTTCCCAGTTATATGCAGCAGAACAATATACAATTTATGTTGAACCAACAACACAGCATGGGCAACTCAATCATTGATCACGTTTGGTCCAACACGATTACAAATATATGCTCTATCTATATATCAGAAGCATATTGGACTGATCACAATCCAATTTTCCTAAAATTGCATGTTGCATAATAGACAAATTCAACTTTATAGAAATTATAGCCTTATATCACCTTTATGCATTGCAATGTCTTTTCCAATGCTATATCCATTATTTGCAAGAGATCTGTGGATGAAACTAAAAGACAGTCAAAGCAAATACAAACCACACAAGAAGAATCAACACAATGGTAAAGTGCTCATAGTATTATTCCTTCATACTCATTCACCCAAATCATAGAATATTCAAATAACATTGTTCCAATTCTTTGCAGGACACCAAAAGATGTATCAAAAAGACAAGAAAAATAGGTGCAAATTGCATAGGAAGAGTCAGCACAATGGTAAAGTATTTTGTTCTTCATTGTACCGCCATTTGACCAGTTTGCTAATATTAAATTAGCATTCAATTGACACTATCCTTGTTCCTTGTAGGACAAGATTCAAGAAACCTAGGATTGTTTCAATCGAACAACTAAATGCAAAAAGAGCTAGAGACACCTTTCAAGGTGATGTCCTTGTTGTCTACAAAGCAACATTGGATAAGGCCAACAAAACAAGGGAAATGCTACGTGCTGATCTGACAGATCACAAAGCAGAAATGACAATCACGTTAAATGTTAGTGGAAACCTTGTTTATCAACATGAGCCTAAAATAGTCCCGAGGTCAGCTATTTCAATCTCAGATTTCCAAGTTGCACCTAGGACAGATTATGACAGAGGTGACTGTGATTGCATTTTGATTTTAACAGACATAAGCACCACTGAAAACATACCCCGCCTTTGTCAAGAGTACAAATTCATTCCAAGTACGACTATCAGCCAATTGCTAACAACTGTAAATGAGTACCCAGCTGGCACAATAGCTGCACTGGTAGTTGGTGCCAGAAAAATGGGTACCCAATATGCAATTGACATCAAAGATGGCCACACTGACATAGACAGAGCACAGGTATTTCGGTCTACAGAACTTTTACCTCTTCTTTCAGTTTCAAGCTTTTAATGTTCTACAGTCATCTCTATAACAATTTCCGTAACAAAATCTAATTATCTCATTGAATTGCAGCTGCTATTACGGTCAACATATGAGCAACAGTACTTTGCTCTCGAAGACCAATTGCATACAAATAAAACACCTGCAATGCTTTTCAAGAATGTTGTAAGAAAAACATATCAAAAGAACACATTTCACACATGTCAATCAACATTCATCTGTACCTTGAATGACAAAAGAAGCTTGGAAAAACTCAACAGCCTACTACATTCAACTTTCAAGGTAACAACATTCTTTTTCAAAAAAACTAGTGCATCCAAACTTTTTTTTTTGTCTCCTCTAACAATTTTGAACCATATTCTATAGGTTTCTGGTACTCTAAAAGCAGAAAATGCATTTTCCAATCTATTTCATGCATGCTGTCCAAAATGCAAATTCAAATTCGCTGCTTATGGCACACTCCAAGAAAAAATTGCTCACTGTAAACAGTGCAACCAGCAAGTCAATTATACATTTTGTTTACAACTTAAAACTACCATAACAACTTATGACAATCAAACAATTCAGTCTTCAATTGACCAGGTTACGATGCATCATCTTTTTCCCACACTGCAAAGGCTTAGCTATGAAGACTATATCAAGGACAAGCCAGCAGTGATATTCATCCTACGCGACTTTAGTGCTGAAGGACATTTTAGCCTTGACCCAAACAATGCCATTGTTGAAGCCATTTGCATTGACAAATAGACAGGAAACATCACCAGAAGGTAATAAGGTCATTCATATGTAAACTTTTTCTCTTTTGAACCAGCACCTCAAATCATTATCCATACAAACTATGTTTCTAATACATAGCATTTTGTTGGCTTTACAGGAAACTAGGAATACAGGAGCACATATTTACATTGTTCAGACTTTTACTTTTTCGCCTCTCCATGCTCCAAGACATTTCACTGGTTTTCACATGTTAAAGACATCTTTGGTTTTAAAATACTCTATTGCTATTATACATTTAGACACTTCTATAGGTTACTATGTTAAAGTCTTCTTGAATATGGACATCTGAAACTCTAGTTTTGTTTTTGCACCTATGAAGACAATGGTTCTCTATGTATGTTTGACATATATGTTCAATAATTATTACCCCTCCATGCATAATGCCATTCAAACTATATAGTTTAAATGTTCCCTTTTGCATTATGTCCTTCCTAGCTTTTCCAATATTTGCTTTCTGATTCTTACGTTCTCAAGAGTTTATGGTGACCAAGTAGAAGTTGTTATGGTTGCACACTCTAGACCCATTAACAAGTTACTTGAGACAATAAATGGTTATTTTCCTTTGGCTTTTTTCATTTTCATGTTGTTACTGCAACCAAGTCTCGCCCTTGCTTGTATGCATTGTACTTTATAGTCACTTTTCCATCATGCATTCTAATGTATAGAGTACATTCCTATATACACAAATCCATATGTTGCTTTTGCTGCATATATGCGTATTTACATGTATATATGCCTCTATGTCCATATGCACATATGCACATATTCATGTATGCATGTATTCATCTAAGCTTCTATGTATCCATGTATGCAACTGCGTATACATGTGTCCATGTATTTATGGATGTGCCACTCTAGCCTTGTACCAATTTATTATGTTATATGGATATCGCATTTAGTAACACTAATTAGCTCTTTCACTCTACATAGCAGCTGTTTTCATAAATGCCAGATTGAGCTTATATGTATCAGGATACATATATACTCACACTAAAAACTACTGAATTATGATCTCTACTGTCGCATTTTCGTAGACATGTTACTATTGCAATCAAATGTGTAAAGCATTCATGTCCAAAGAAATTAGATACAGGAATGGCAATATGCTACACAACCTTGTCTTATGCCTTTACAGCAGTTTTTTCATTGCATTTCAAGAAAACCAGAAACTGGAATTTTATTCATATTATTTTATCTATGGCATTTACAGCTTTTCCAATAATTATTACAAGCATAGAGTTGAGTGTTGAATAGTTCTATTTTTCATGTCATTGCTTCAACATTGTTTGTGCCAAATTGCATTAACTGACAAAGTTAGCATGCAAAAACCAAACTGTCCATTGTGAACACTTATTGCATTCCATGGGACCACGTTTCTTTGACAAGTTTTTTTGAACAATTCGCTTCCCTTCTATATGTTTCCATATTTTGCATATGTGCCTATGAGGACATTAACTATAACAGTTCACAAAATTCCTTTATCCTGTATGCTTTCATCATAGCGAGAAAGCTCAAAGCAATTGCAGATTCTAGGTTTTGACAGCCCAAGCTTACAGAAAACAAAAACAACACACACAAAGTAATAAATATGCATAGCAAGTGGCTTAACTCTATATTAAATGACCAAAGCACCCTGTCTATGCATGGTCACCAAGCCACTCCAGCTCATTCACCTCCTAGCCAGATGTCATTTAATGCATTTAATTTGCATTCATGCATTGCGCTCACATTTTCCTGATATCTTAATGCATTTAATCTATATTCATGGATTACGTACCTCTAGCCACCAACTTTCAAACTATGCCTTTGCTTAAATTTATTTAATCAATTTATGCGTTCGCATTTTCCCGAGTTTTAAAAACGAAAATGATTTATAAAGCTACTCAGTCGAATAGAAAAATAGATATATGCTAATTTTCCAATATATAAAATAGCTCTCCAAATGCAAACTGTACAAAAAAATAAGTAATATGTTCAATGGCGAAATGTGATTGGCCAATGTTGCCGGTTAAAAGCATTCCAGGAAAATGCATAGGCAAATTAAAAATAGGTTCACAGGAAAGAGCTTTTGATTTTGAATCCATATGCACACTTTCATTCAAACTAGTGGCTGAAGGTACATAATCAACTGGTGCAAGCTCAATGCATTGAATTGCATCTGACTAAAGGGAACACTGTTTGCATTGCTAGTTACTCTTTGAATATATAACAAGGTTCAAGGAAAAAACTCTCATTATCACACATGTTGACATATTTTTCGTTCCAAACCTCTCTTTATGAGACCGCTTTGCAGTAATCAAAAATATACAAACTTTACAAGCCTCATATGCAACCATGCATCTTGCCCAGAGATACACTTATACATGCATCTATGTCTACTGCAATACATGCATCTATGTACACATGCAGTCATGGATATATGTATCTATGCAACTTCATATGCAATCCATGGATATTTCCATACATGTATATTTAAGCATCTATGTATCCAGCTATGCATCTATCTATCTATCCATGCAACTATGTTTCTATGTATTCTTCTACCTATAGATCCATCCACGCATATATGTATCTGTCTTTCTATGTTCAAATGTATACAGGCATCTATCCATATATGTGTCAATGTATCTATGAATACATCTATCCATAGATACATGTATCTATGCATCTATGGATGCCATGATAGATGTCCACATCCATGTATCTATGGATACATGTATCAAGTAGCTCGATTCCAAGTCTTGACTCTATAGCAACAACATCTCCTGTGACTACATAGATCTGCAGAATAACAAAAAAATGAAACGCTCAAAGTAATCTCAATGCATCTCTAGTCACTTAAATCTATATTACATGATAAATCCACATTCTGTTTAATGCATTCACTTTGAAACACAATCAAGAAAATAGCTAAATACCACTTTCCAAATTAAAACAAACAATAATTACATGTACACATATATACATGCAAACCTGTAAACATGGATGCATACAAAGACTATGTTTCATGGGATTATTAAAGAGTTCACTTGCTTTCTATATAGTTCCATACTTTTCATGTGTGCCTATGAGGACAATAATTACAGTATCTAGAACCAGAAACGAGTTACTTGAGATAATAAATAGTTCCTTTCCTCAGTTTTCTCTTACTTTAGAGCTTTAAAGCACATAGTAAAATTGGCAATGTGAGCAAAAAAAAATTGTGGCTCACTTTCTCATTCGTTCCAAAGCTCTCTTTATAGCACATTTGTGCATTGCCTCCAAGACTCAGATGAATCCTTGGTATTTCAAGGAAAGATTCAATTGGATAACACTAAAAATGATCTAAACTATGATTTTATAATCAAAGTATCTGAATGCATTGCAGCAATGCGAAACCCAACTCCCATTTAACATGTACAATGAAAGTAAAGAGAACGAAGAAATGCATTTGCTTCAAAGTTTTAAAAGCAATTTCAACAGATTGTCTAGCCATTGTCCAAAATATGGTTTTCTATCAGCATAGTCCTTGAACCTTCTTTAGGTCTTACTGCTACTTTGTTAATTCATTTTCATTGAAAGGTCAAAATGTGAAATGTTCCCAAGGATAATTATACTTATTTATCTCTTTTAATTGTTATATATTCAAAGACTAATTAGCAATGCAAACAGCCTCCCCTTTAGTTAGATGCAATTCAATGCATTAATTTTGTATCAATGAATTATGTACTTTCAGCCACTAGTTTTAATCAAAGTATGCATATGGATTCAGAATCAAACTCTCAAAATAAATGCATATATAAATGTGTCTTTTTCTTCATTTCATAATGTATCTATGTATCCATAGGTGCAATCATGCATATATCGATTTGTGCATATATCTTGTCATCTCTTTATGCATCTCTCTATATATGTATGGTTGTATCTATGGGGACATGTATACCTCGATTTATGTATATATTCACCTATGAATTGCATTTACACATCCATGTATATATGCATCTATCGATAATTTGCATGGATACATGTATATATGCATCTATGGACTCATGCACCCATGTATATATGACAGCTCATTGGTTCCAAAGCTCTCTTTATAGAACAGTTGTGCATTGCCTCCAATACTCAGATGAATCCTTTGTATTTCAAGAAAAGATTCAAATCGATAACACTTAAAATGATCTAAAACTATGATTTTATAATCAAAGTATACAAATACATTGCAGCAATGCAAAATCCGACTTCCATTTAAGATGTACAATGAAAATAAACAGAAGCAAAAATGCATTTGCTTCAAAGTTTCTAAAGCAATTTCAACACATTGTCTAGCCATTGTCCAAAATATGGTTTTCTATCAGCATAGTCCTTGAACTTTTTTTAGGTCTGACTGCTACTTTGTTAATTGACTTTGATTCAAAGGTCAAAATGTGGAATGTCACCAAGGATACTTATACTTACTTATCTCTTTTAATTGTTATATATTCAAAGATTGCTTAGCAATCCAAATAGTCTCCCCTTTGGTCAGATGCCATTCAATGCATTAATTTTGTCTGAATGAATTATGTACCTTCAGCCACTAGTTTTAATCAAAGTATGCATTTGGATTCAGAATCAAACTACCAAAATAAATGCATATATAAATGTGTCTTTTTCTCCATTTCATTATGTATCTATGTATCCATAGATGCACCCATGCATACATCGATTTATGCATATCTTGCCATCTTTGCATGCATCTGTCTATATATGTATAACTGTATCTATGGGTGCATGTATACATTGATTTATGCATACATGCACCTATGAATTGCATACACACATCCATCTATATATGTATCTATTGATATTTTGCATGGATACATGTATATATGCATGTATGGACTCATGCACCCATGTATTTATCTTTGTCTTTGGCCAAATGGCCCCTAGTGGCCAAAGTATCCTACCCACCCAAGGCCGTCAAGCAATTCCAGCGCCTTCCCCACTAGCCACATGCCATTTAATGCATTTGCTTCAATTATTTTGACCTCTCCATGTGTTCGCATTTTCCTGATATTTCAATGCATTTAATTTCCACTCATGGATTACGTATCTCTACTTGCCATTTTTATAAACTATGCCTTTGCTTAAATTTATTTAATCAATCTATTCGATCATATTTCACCGATTTTCAATAACAACAATAATTTATAAAGCTATTCTGATAAATATAAACAGCTAAATGCTAATTTTCCAATATTGATTTATTAGAATAGTGCTAGTTTTCCAATATAACAAAATTAAAAGTTATATGTTGACATACATTTATGCATATTGTCCATACATACATACATGCATATATGCCTTCATCCATATTTGCATGTGTATATGAATACATCCTTCCATGTAACATATGCATTTGTACCTATATGCAAATATGCATACATCCATGTATACATGTGTTCATATCTCCATCTCTCCATGTAGTTCTGTTTTCTGTCTATACATGTGTTTGTTGATGCATCCATGCATATATCTGTGAATAGCTCTACGTATTTCTCTCTCCATGTATTTAATGTTCTCCACTGCATCAGCATTTGCATGTTCTCAGTTTTAAGATCTTCCATATTTTTTTTTTCATAGTACATGCATAAGAACTTCCACTTTGTCTTTTGTTTTCACTCTTCTATCAATAAATATCATTATATTTTTATATCCACTCTTCTATTGTCGCATTTCGAGGAAGCTCAAGGATCTTAGTACCTTGTTCAGTACGAAAGAGAGTGAGAAATGCAACATGGGTCTTTTTCCTGTGTTTATATTGACGAACTCAGCCCTATGATGATTTTTAAAAGCATAACCAATACCAAACTAGACATTCTTCCACCCCTTGTTGCAAGAAATACACACTTCATACCCTATTGATTCCATTCATTTCCATTTCCACCCTTGCACGTCCTTTCTTCTCAAATCAAATACATTTCAAAATCCATTTATTTGCTCGTGTTGCATCATACCAATGTGTTGCGTTCCTTTTTTCATTAAATCCAGCTCTCTCATTCAAATTTTCATTTCTTGCATTTAATTGTAAGCATATAACTTACAAATGATAAATTCATACCATTTACATTCCCATTCTTTCTCATATCCACCATCCCATATCCTTGCCTCCCATGTCAAATACTTTTCATAACTTATTCATACACCTTATTTGCATCTCACCATTCTCTCAATTCGCTCTCTTTGTTCCACTCACATAACTCATTCTTCTTTTTAACACTCACATATCTTTATCTATCTACACCTCGAATATACCTTCATCCATCACAACAAAATTCACACCATACCAAACAAAGAAAAAGATGAAGAAAATATCAAGGTTATGCAAATAAACACTGAGGGCTTCGAAAATAACACTCATAACATACAGGTGTATTCAAGAGTTATCTTCATAATGTCTTTTCTAAACCTTGTTTATTACAGATCCCTAAAAGCACGTATAACAGTTTCTTCAAGCCTATAATGTGTGATCAGATTTAACAAATATTTACATGTTTCCATGCATTCAAATACATCATTAGGTATCCTTTATACAATTGTTCAAAAAACAATATTGTATATGTTTCAAATGCAAATTGTTCCTGACATTTCTCGCTTTATGCACACATGCATTTATAAATTGTTCTTTGTGTACAAAATTACATGGACACATCTATACATCCATGCATGCATAAATGTTTACATGGATCCATATATTTATGCATTCCTTCCATATATGCATTGCTGATATATAGTTTGTTTTCCCTGTTTTCCTTTCGCTTTTTACTGCAAATGCTACTTGAGCATCGATGTGCTTTGACAGATTTGTATTTCTACTTGATTTTAGTCTTTTCCATTCAAATTTCTCGTTCACATGTCATGTATGCTTTTCACTCTTCTTTGCACTGTGTGCACATGGATACATGTATACATACATGCCTCAAGCATTGTTACGAATGTTTAAGATTATTTGCATTCAATACTTGAAACTAAATAATAATACATTTTTGCTTCCTGGATAAGATCATAAAGGAAAAATGTTACTGCAAATGTAAACATGGACCCATGTAAAGGTACTAGTATTCATTGGTGTTTCTCTTTTGACTCTTGCATCCTTAAATATCATTATATTTTTATATCTATTCTTCTCTTGTCACATTTCGAGGAAGCTCAAGGATCTTGGAACTTTGTTTAGTCCAAAGGAGAGTGAGAAATGGGACACTAGTCTTCCTTTTGTATTTGTATTGAGACACTCAGCCCTATGATGATTTTAAAAAGCATACATATCTTTGTTGCACTTACATCGCTCATTCTTCTTTACCACCCTTACATATCTTTATCTATCTATAGCTCAAATATACCTTCATCCATTAGAACAAAATTGACACCATACCAAAGGAAAAAATGAAAAAAATATAAAGGTTATGCAATTAAACACTGAGGGCTTTGAAAATAACTATCACAACATAGAGTTGTATTCAAGACTTCCTTTGAAAATATTTTTTTCTAAATCTTGTTTATTGCAGATAACTAAGAACACATATCACAGTTTCGTGGACGCTAAACATTATAATCAGACTTCATAAATATTTACATGTATCCATGCATTCAAATGCATCGTTGGATATCCTTAATACACTTGGTCAAAAAAAAATAATGTATTATTCTTTTGTTTCGATCATAAATGTTCTTTTTATATCTTTCAAATGCAAATTGTTTCTTACATTTTCTTGCTTTGTGCACATAGGCATATATAGATTCTTGTTTACTTACCAACTCACATGGACACATGTACACATAGATGGATGCATAAATGTTTACCTTCATCCATACATTTATGCATTCCTTCGATATATGCATTCCTAATAAATAGTTAATTTTCCCTGTTTTCTTTCATTTAATACTGCAAATGCAAATTGAGTCTCATTGTTAAAATACATTTGTATTCAAGAGTTCTTTTCAAAACATTTTTTCTAAGTCCTGTTTCTTACAGATTCCTAAAAGCACATATGACAATTCCTCGAAGGCTATAATGTATATTCAGGTTTCACAAATATTTACATGTATCCATGCATCCAAATGCATTATTAGATATACTTTATACACTTGTTCCACAAACACTAATGTATTGTTCCTTTGTTTCAGTCAGTAATGTTTTTTTAGTTCTTGTTTAAGTTGCAAATTGTTTCTAACATTTCTAACTTTATGGAGATAGGCATATATAGATTCTTCTTAGCATACCAAGTTACATGGACACATGTACACATCCGTGCATGCATATGTCTTTACATGGATCCATATTTTAATGCTTTCCTTTCATATATGCATTCATACTAACTAGTTTATTTCTCTTGTTTTCTTTCATTTAATACTGCAAATGCAACTTCAGTCTCATCACGCTTTTGGGCTTGCTCATGTGCCAAGGATGCTTTTCACTCTTCTATGCGTTCTGTGCACATCGATAAATGTATACATGCATCCATGTATACTTCACTGCTTCAAGCATTGTTAAAAATGTTTCTCTCTCAATAATCTGGTTGCAAAGTGCTACAAACATGTAGATTATTTTACTGTACCTACATTTTTTATTACCTAATAAGATTCTTTATATCTGGGTATGTGCAGGATCATGGTATGCCAAACAAGCCCTTAAGTGGCAATGAAAATTCAGAACAATTAGAGTTAGGCAACTTGATGTAAAAATTTGAATAAGTTATCTATATTATTTCAAAAACATGTAAGAATAGATTCTATG
>VDFB02252616.1:131214719-131375412 GCA_007258455.2 Sequoia sempervirens
ATTAGAGGAGATAAGAAGATTTTTAAGGCTAAAGGACCTTACTTCTGAAAAGGGGATTGATCATAATTGGGGTGAGTTGTTTTTCTACTCAGATTCCACTATTATCAGGGTATATGGGACTCCAGTGACACTCCATGTGCTCCTTAAGGATGTCACGTACAAGATTTCTTTTTTGGAGTTAATGTGGCAATTGAATGAGTTTGATAAGACTCATTTCATAAACAATAAAAAACAAGCCCTCCTCCTTGGATCAGTTGCACTCTTTGATTTTATTGCCCTATCAAGGGAAGGCATGTAATTAATTAAGAAGTTGCTCCCATACAAGATGAAGATTGATAAAGTCAAGATTTTTAACCTAGAGGGCTTCATTAGTAGGGAGAGGAATTTACAGGTTGTTTGCCTATCTTCACCAACTAGACAATATTGAAGACCTAATCAAGAATTTCTCTTCAGAGAGCTAGGCCTCAAGAAGGAGAGAGTTGTGGGTCAAAATCCAGATTGCAAAGAACAAGAGGAAGAGAGTAGACCCATCTTTCTAGGGGTCATTCATGCACATAAGGGATCCCATAGTCAAATGATGAATATGTTGGATAATGCCAACCAATTGTTGGTTAATATTCCACATGTGCCTCCAAGCACACTAGGTGCTTCTTTTAGAATAGAGGTGCCAACAAGTCCCCAACTAATTACTCCATTGTAGAAAATTGCTCCAATGGTTGGACCTTTAGTGGATTATCCACTTGATTTGATGCCCTCATTGTACAACAAATGCTACCCCCTCCTCGGATGTTGATTTAGAGGCCTATTGATGGAAGGTTGGTCATGAATTTTGAAATTGGTGGGCAGGTGGTTGATGATGTTAGGGCTAAGGCTTGTGAGGAGTTTCTACAATATGAACAATTCATCACCACCCATGAGTTTAAGGATTTTGTCCTTAAAATCAAGGGGGAGGAGTTGAAATTAGCCCTAATGGAAAACTTCTCTAAAAGAGAGAGAAAAGAAACCATTGAAAAGTTTTGGAAAAAGATGAAGGAGGAGATGGATGCAATGACCCCTAAAAGGGGAAGACAATTGGTGAAAAGATCAGGGTGTTAGTTGCTACCTGGTTGGGAATATCCTCAACCATTGCATTTGATTCCATAAGAAGGCATGAGTGTGAGGACCCAATTTTGGGATCAAAAGAGAAGGTAGAGGATTTATACTTTGGTTCTGAATTCCACCCTAGCATGAGACTAGCTATATGGTCAATTTTCCTTGATACCAATAAGCCCCAAGTAATAAGTAACCCTAATGAGTTTATTGGGCATCTCATTGTTAAGAGAGTTGGAGATATAAGTGCAATCCAAGCAACCTCCTTAACAATTAATGCAACCCTCTTCATAGAGGCAACTGTTAAGAAATTGCAAGAAGACCTTGATAAGGCAAATGCCTTAAACTAGAGACTAGAGTAGAGGCTCAATACAGTGCAAGGGCTATTTCCCCCTCCATAATAGGTAAATGAGGCACAAGCTTCATTTGATAATAATAAATTGGAGGTTGAAATAAATGAATTGAGGGAGAAGCTGAAGTAGAGTACTACAAAGGCTAGGACAGTAAAGGAGGCATTAATGAAAAAGGTCTTTGATTTGGTAGATTATATTTTGGGGTACAAGTTATCCAAGATCCTCTCCCAATTGAACAAATTTTGGGACAATTATACAATTTTGAAGGATGCATTTTATAGCCACAATCAGATGCGGATGAGGCTGAGGTGCATGCAAATTAAGTGGTCCCAAGGAGTTGAGGTGTTGAGATTGCTTATCAACAAATAAAATTTTGATAGTAGCATGGTATTTGACATTTTTGATAAGTCAAATTTATTGGATGAAAAAATTAGTCATCATATTAAATATAGAGATATGATAAAGAGGGAGTTCAATACTTTTGAGGCTTTAAAGAGTTCTACATGCCTCCAATTTTGACTGAAGATGGGGGAGGTCATGGCATTTGGGCAGTGGCAATCATAATTTTCCAATCTTCTCAATCCTATGTATATCAAGATAAATAAAGAGGGTGAAGCTGATGCTGGTCAACTCAATGCATGTATTGATGCACTAACCAAATTGGAATATAGTTTGTTAGGTTTTACTGACCTAGTGTAAATTTTAATCGAAGAAGACTACAAGCCACATATGGAGAAATTCAACAAATTTTTGCCACATAGGACTGGCACTTCAACTATACAAGTGGAGCACATGGAAGAATAAGATGATGCAACTTGAGTTGCATTTCAATAGGTCTCCAAAAACTAGGTATAACTAATGCATGGGCTTGTTAGATGGGGAATGTCAGAGGTGTCCTATCTAGTATAAAGAGGAATTTCAGGGAGATCTTCCATACATGGACTTTAAGGCTACTAAAGATATCCAACCACTTTTGGGCACCAATTAGTTTCTTTTGAACTAAATTTTGTCCTTTATAGATATTGCACCACCTAGATTTTTGTGTTCTAGTGACTAGGTGGTTGAATGGCGCCTTTTTCTTGTTGCTTCCCTTGTGTCTATAAAAGGGAATTTTGGGCCTCATTCAAAGGTTTTTGCTTCTTAGAGTTTGTAAATATTGTATAGGTTTTAGGTTGAACATGAAATTCCTTTGAAACTAAGAGAGTAAATGTTGTAATTTTGCTCTGTAATAACAATAGATGACCTAAATTCTCATTGTATTGCACCAAGTGTTAATATAAATTTTTCATTCTCTCCACTATTGTACACAGTGAGAAGGAGCAGTAAGTAATGATCCCACAAAGTTGGTTTACAATTTCTGGGAGATTCTCATTTTTGCTGAAATCACATATTTTTAGAAAATATAATGATTTAAGCCTTAAAAAGTTCCATTTAAAGCATTCCAATTGAAGAGGGTTTGATCAAACTACCTTAGATCAAACCCCCTTGGATAAAACCTCGCTAGTTTTAAACCATACCTATAACAGAGTCTCCTTTACACCTATCAAAATGCTGTTAAAAACTACTTTTGATTTACCTTTTGGGGATCAAATGAATTCAATTAAAATTTATTTTTGTAAGTATGCAGTCCTTATTATAAGCTTCCCAAAAGTATAATTTTAAATAAATTTAATTTTATTATAATTATATTTTTGTTCTTGTGGTGTCTTCTGGGTTTTCAATACAATCAAGCTCTTTGTTCTGTACATGTGGGAAAAGTAGAGATTATGTCATTTTAAAAAAAATATGAGTGTACCAGATATTGAAGTCCTTGATCCAACAATTTTTTTTTTGAAGTTTGATACATACAAAAAAAGTTGTGTTATACGGTTCACCTATGTTTGAATTGTAGTTGGTTTGACTTCGAAACTTGATTAAGGAAAAAATATTCAATAAAACACTATGAAACCAATTGGAAGCACTAGATATCATATTTACAAATCTAAATTCAAAAAAATTAGAATTTTATCCTTCATGGAAAAAATGTTATGTGTTATACGGTGAGCATCACTCCTTAAAAATGGTGTTTACTGAAAAAAACTAGTTTTCGAAGGAGATGGAAAAGAAGTGCAATTTGAATCCAAAAAATTTGAAAAAAATATATTTAGAATCTAAAGACAAAAAGTTAGAAATCACTAGTTTGCATCATCTTCAAATTCCTCACGGTTTAGCCGCTATATGTTCCTGAAAGTGAAGATTTAGTTAGAAAAAATTAGTTCAGTGTCCAGTTTGGCCAAAAATTGTAAACCAGTATTGTGGGATCACGTGCTACCTTTCAATCAATATAATCAAGGATTTTTTTCTAGTTCTCATTTCACATTTTGTGTTATGGATACATGAATTGTTTGCTTCTATTCAAGGAATGGAGTAAGTTTGCTTTCAATTCATTTATCTGGGGTTGTATTGTTATAATATGGATCTTTAAGTAGTTTGATAATATTGTTTATTTGTTGGTTTCTTGCTGTAAGACAATAAGGCTATTAGATACCAAAGGTTGGTTTGTTGTAGGAGTTTGCTTCATTTCTAGATTGTGTGGATGAGGCACTAGTCAACCAGGAACCTAACTCTCAAAGTTTAAGTCTGAGAAAAAATCAAATATAAAATCTAAACAATCTTTACTTTATTATAATTTCATTATGTTATGATCAAGCCCAAATTACAAGTTGTAACATTTCATACAGACGAATCTAGAGATGATTTAGCCCATCAAACACACCTCTTACAAATTTGTGTGAAGAATGTGTTCAAAGGAATTAGTGTAAGTTGTTATTGTTGCATGATGTTATAGGGGAATCAACCTTGGTTTTCTAGAGCCTAAAGTGTAGAGGAGAAATTATAAATCTATCTCCTGTTCATTGGCCACTGACCCAGGGTTTCACATAAAACTAGCTAATTTTTAAGAAAACCCAGACAATTAGTTGGAAACACCAACAACTTCCATTTATCAATATGAGATTGAGATCCATCTTGACTCTGAATTTGACTATAAAATTTGAACCCTTAATCCATCTTAAACCCTTGTGTTCTTGTTATATCTTCCTATTGACTGGTTATCCATGTTTCATTTTTCTTAAGTTGTGTTGTTATGTCGACCCCATGTGTTTACTCGTCCCACATACCCTATTACTTGATAGGTCCCGTCATTGTGGAATTTTATTTTATAATGCCTTCCCCATCCTTTTGCCCTAGTTTCTTGCATTGAAAAGTGAATTCTACACATGGTTTTATGGTCATCTAAGTTGCTTGTATAAAAGTGGTCCCTACCTCTTTCCATGCTTCCACATTAGGGTTTCCAATGAAGATAAAACGACTTGTGAAATTGCAAAAGGTATAAAAGTGTCAAAGTGAAGACTAACTTTGAGGCGCGAGAGAACTTCCAAAGAGTGTTGTGTATAGGATCCACAAAATGTTGGCACATGGTAGAAGATTAAAGGATTCTACAAGTCTGTGGGCTCATAGCAGCATGTCCTTTTCTTGGTTACAAAACCTTGGAAGGACATTGTTCGAGAATCCTATTAGAGCATAATACTTTAGGAATTAATAAATTTATAAGGGGCCATTTAATAAGTAATAAAAGGTCAACCATTGATATTTGCAAATCTAACGATTCTAGGGTTATTCCGGAGGTTTGAATTCACAAGTCTAGTGTTTCAGACTTTTGCTTCCTAAATGCAACTATAGCCATTCATTGAAAAATTTATCAAATGATTATATTAATTTTTTGAGTAAATTAATGCTATATTAACTTATTAAATAATATATCTCATAGTCATAGTTTTTGATTTAGGTAAAAAATAGGTTTTGAAGGGACCCGAAACCCTTTACAATAAAAAACAAAGCTACAAAAAGGACAGCTTGCAGCCAGCCAAAAACCAACCCCCATACAAGATCTGTCAAGATTTACATTTTGAACTAATCTTGTGGGAACAAAGAGTCATGTCAAAATAAGGCCCAGAGAGTTTTTCTTTCTTTCCCTTAACAATAATCCAATCTTCTTCCACCTGCGTTGCCTTATCATGGCAAACCAACTCACAATTTTCCTGAAGATGAATGCCTGCAACTATAGTCTTAGAGATTTCATCATTATTCCTTCACGTAGCAAAGACTTATCTGTAAAGCCGCCAGATATGGAGGCTATAGCGCTATCACCAGAAATGGCATCCAAAGACCTAGTCACTTGCTCATTAGGGGTAGCCTTAGCAGCCCCACCATTTGAGACATCTAGAGGGGATGCCCCAAGACCCTGTGATTCATTAGGGGTAGCCTTAACAGCCCCACCATTTGAGACATTCGAAGGGGATACCCCAAGATCCTATGATTCCAAAGCAACCACCTTAGAAAAACTCCTAGGTTGTTAGATTTCTTCTCAACCGTATAATGTTGTTGAGAAGCACCTTTCCACCATGTAGCCATCTTTTCTTTTTTCTCAAATCCACATTGAGCAGTAGCATGACTTGTTTTAAAACATCTTCTACATCAAAAGGAAATCCCTTCATAATCCAAAGATTGGACCTAATAACTCTTAGAAGATTTAAGTAAAACCTTAGCAGGCAACCCTTTTGAAACATCCATTTCAACTAGTATGTGGGAAAAGGTGGAATGAAAAATGTCATAAGATTCATCATCCACCAACAAAAAATCACCAAGGGCTTCACCCACTTCCTCCAGAAGAGAGTCAATCCAAAGGTGGAGGGAAAGATTAGGCAACCGAACCCAAATCGAGATCTTATTGAATGTTTCAGAAGTAGGGTTGAAATATGAATGCCAAGGATTAATCATCAAAAAATATTTGTCCTCCCAACCAAAAGAATTATTACATAAAATTATATTTCTGTCCTAAGCATTGTCAAACTTAGCTACAAAAAACCCCTTAGCCATGGGGAAAATATGAACTTTACCAGAAATCAGAGGCTCCCACTCATTGGTGATCCAGGAATACAGCTGAGGGAGGCTAGGCCAAAAACCCCCAAACCGACATATAACCCCACGAGCGAAGAGCTCAACAATGTTGTCATCTATTTCTTCTACTGTTTCATAGTCATAGTTACTAGTTGTTAAGTTACATTGACATTTGGCTTCAAACATAGTACTTCGCTCAGTGTCTTACTTCTGATAAGAACTTATAATATGTTGACCCTTGTCTCCATTCCAAAGACTTTATGAAGGAATTTGGGTGTGTGGAATTTTTTTCCCAAAATAGAACAATATATAGAATTTGGTATTTTCACCACCCACACTATGATTTTTTATTGGCATACCAATTTAATTCGCCAATGAATTTTTTTATTGGTTTGAAAATAGGTTTAATTCGCCAATGAAATTTTTTATTGGTTTGAAAATAGGTTTAATTTATTCAAAATGAAAATTTGGTGAACTAGCTTCTATTCATCTTCTTGTCTTTAGTTGAATAAAGCAAGCAGTGTGAGGGGGTGTGATGAACTAGATTTGACCATCCATGTCTGGGTGGTATTTGGCACAATTTGATGTTATTTGCTAGACTTTAAATCTCCTAAATCATCAAGGAATCAAGTAATCATTTTAGATAATTAGAGCAATCAATGACAACACATTTCAATTTGGTGCAATAAAAAGAGTAACAATGCAAGCTAGGATCTTTTTGTACTATTTATATCCTTGTTAACTTTTAGGGGTTGATCTAGGAGAACTTGTATACTTGCAATGAATTGGAAACACTTTAGAATTTATCAATACCACCAAGTTACTAGTTACTCAAGAAGAGTAGAGTAGACCAACATCCATTAATTGAAGTTGCAAAGTAAACTATTATTGATTGTAGGAATGAGTTCAAACTCAAAGTATAGATTTGTGAAGATATTTGGTCTTAGATCTACAAAATTGTCCTCTATCATAGGACAAATCCATTGTTGACATCAAGGTATTTCATTACTAGAGGGATTATTTCTAGTTTAGGCATCAAGTGGATTCTAGAATCTTCATTTGACACTCATTCTTCAGCCATTGAGTTAAGTACTCTATCTTCTTATCCTAAAATAATGTAAGTGCACTTATTTAATTTATCATTTCTTGCCACACTTAAGTAACTTACGTTGACTTGTGATTATTTATATGGGTTTCATTTGATAAGCTTAGGTTACCTCAAGGAAAGTTGTTTTTCCTTCACATTTTTGGTGGCCTCGTTGAAGCTTACACAACTCAACCTTCTTTTTAGGGTTTGACATGACATTATAGTGTTTAGGTTTGTCCTTTTCTAAGTTTACATTCTATTTTCATATTTGAACTTTCATTTGCACCTTGGTGCTTCATTAACATTATTTTTCTATTAGGGTTTATGTGCTTCATTTTTATATCTTTCTCCTCCACCCTACACATTTAACATTATTTTTCTATTATGGTTCTACTTTTAGATTTGATATACCATTTTTTAAAATTCTTTTTTAATAAGATAATTTGAATGAGCTTTTATTTTTATGTCTTTTGTTTATGCTTAAAAGTTCTTATTTAAACCCTAATGACTAACCATTTTGATAATAATATTGTTAATGAGTTTCATATTGATATCAACTTAGGCGACTAAGAGGATACTTGTGGCTAAAAATTGTGTTTAACTTAAAAATCATTTTGATAGAACCATCGCAACAAACCCAATCTCATCAACAATTTGACCACTATTTTGTATAACATATTAGTTGGTTGTCCTCATGACACAAAAGTTTTGGAGGATCTTAGATCCTTAGTGAACATTTCTAATAGTATATCGAACTCATCTTCCTCTTATCCACTTCTACAACTTCTATAGTTACCAATACCATCAATTTGATTTGAAATTTGGTCGAGTTGGTTTCATTGTCAGACATATGTTGTAGGCTCACTTGTAAGGTGTATGTCACTTTTGGAAATCTTGCAAGTGATTGATAGGTTATTGCAAGTGTTCTACAATATGTTGTGGTTGTTTAGAAACATGCTAAAGTGTCCAACATGTTGGTGTAGGTGTATTCTAACATGTAGGTGTTATGTTTTCACTTTGAATGACACAAGGTCTCAAGGAGTTGTTATTGAACATATGAAATCCATTAGGGTGTCATTCATATGTTGGAATCAATATTGGAGTCATTATTATTGGTTTCAATAATGTTGTGTGTTAGAAAAGATGGACAAGTGAGTGAAAAATGGTTTTGTAGTTGTCTAGGTGGTATTTCCAAACATCATCATGGTCCATGAGGAGTCAACTATACATGTCTATATTTTTTCAAGTCAATTATGAGGGAGAATAGAAATAACTTGAGGCCATTAGGGTAGAAGATTAAAAAAAGGGATGTTTTGGTCTCTTAAAAACTAAATGTTAACTTTTCTTTGACCATATTTATTTCTTGCTCTTAGTAGCATTAGTTAGGGAATTGATGGTTTTGTGTATTGTTTGTGGGCTATTTGTTTTCTTGGGAGACATGATGGTTTGTTCTTCTTGGTCGGTGAAAACCTTTACATTCCTAATAATTATTACTATTGAGATGGGTGGTGTTTCCCTTGCCCACATGGGAGTTTGGTAGACAATTGGGTGATTAGTCATGGGTGATTGTTTCAATACTAAGGAGTGGCTCATGTTCCATCATTGGGTTTGCAAAGAAGGATTTAAGTCAATTGAAGATTAATTTGTGGGGTTTGGTTGGCTTAGGAGACACCCTATGCTATTTTTGATGAGGGGAAGAAGGTGTTTGAAGTTCTTGTGATGCATAGGAGAAAAATGGAAGTAGAGGAGGCTACATGGTGAAATGTACAATCCATTAAGACCATTCATATTCAAATCTCTATGCCCTAGCATTGATTTAGTGAATGAGATTCATATACCACGCCCTTCTTGAAGTTTTTAACCTATTTAGGTTTTCTATAGATAAAAAAAATATTGTGTGATTTTCTCATTATGTGCCCTCCTATTTGATTAATTTCATTTTAGTTATGAACTATTATTGCAAGTTGATTAAACCCTTTAGGGAAATTTTCCAAGAGTTGTAGGTGAATAGCTAGCTTAAGATAATTTGTGTATAATATTTCTCCAAGGTTATAAACCTAGTGATTAGAGATCAAGTGATATTAGAGCCCAAAGTTTTTGGTTGTTGAACAAGGTTATGGGAAAGTTATGGTGGTTATGAGGATAAGTGGTAGTGGTAATTTAGCTCCTTACAAACCCAAGATGAGAACTAGGTAATGGATTAGGGGTATAAGAGCTATGTGTAGAGAAGAGGATGCTGGTGAAATCTATTCCAAAAGAATAGAGGAATATGCAATGAGGGTTTCTGATACCATAGATAATCTAATAGATTAGATAGAAACCTTCATGTAAGTATTGATTAAGATGTTTGGAGTTCTTAAGTATGAGGAAGAAGAAGTTAAATTGCTAAAGATTAAACTAGAAAAAAAAGACATCTACTCAAAGCATGTTTAAGGATAAGTGAGTATTGAAATACAATCATATGATAGAGAGATTAAGTTTGAGAAGTTGGATTAATATATATCCTAGGTGTAGGTGTACTTTATCCTTCATTACGTTACTCCTCACCAATGATTTTCGTTTATTAGGAGAAAAATTATTAGGCTATTGTCACATGGTATGAGATCTATGTGTTATCCCTTGAATGTAGAATATTAACTCTCATTTTGAAGTAGGAAGACAATATTTTTCCTTCTAAAGAAGTATTTTTATCTCATTTGTTATGAATAATACCAGGTAATCTAGTGTCACTATTTTTGATAGCATCAAGGAGTGTGAGTTCATTCTTGTATAGGGTAATATAAATAGGTAGAAATGTCATGCAAAAATATGTGGTGATGAAATTTATAGTTGGATTATTGAGGCACCTAAAATAACCAATTATCATGGAAAAACCTTAAGATATCAATGAGGCATGTGCTCATGTCCACTATGTAGAGTTGTGCAAAGAAAAACACCTTCATTCATGAATAAATAAAGAGACAAGGGAAAGCAATAGGGAGGTTAGAAATATATAGAGAAATACAAAGGAACATAAAAGGAGCATGCCAATACAATTTTCTAGAAGGACACGGGTAAATGGAAAACCAAAAAGTGTGTCCAATGTGGCTAGGAAAGGAACACAAAAGAGAAGTGTTGTAGACTTCACCCAAATTTGAAATTGTCTTGAATTGATAGAAAAAAAGGATGCTAACATTGTGGTAATGAACAAGGGTAAAAAGATTCAAAGAGATTTTAGTTTAGGTGCAATGATCTCTTGTGTTCTATGTAAAGAGGCATGTGTAGTAGGTGAAAGCTCCAAAGTGAAGGAATAAAAAGAGATGAAAATAATTTCATATTAAAATTTGCATCTAATACAAGAAGGTAGAATCTATTTGATACTTGTTCCTAGGAAAACTTATTTTCTTAAAATATTTTAAGTGAACAAGATTTGCAAGTAGTGGGTCACCCACAACCTTATGCTTTGGGTTGGATTAACTATTGAGTTGAAATCATGGTGAATTAATAGTCTAGAGTTAAGCTTTTTATCATATTCAATTACAAGGATGAAATTCTAGTAGATGTGGTCCATTTGACATATGTGAGGTATTAATTAACAATACATATTTGTAACTTATTAATGCTACATGTTGGAGGAGGCATAATCAATATAAGCTAGTCCTAGATGGAAAGTCATACACATTGTACACAACTAAGAAGAAGGCATATATCACCCTGGTTGGTGTGAAGAAATTCAAGTGTTTAATCAATGCTAGTGGTAAATTCACCTTGTTGCTTCTAAGAGGAAAATGAGAATAGAAAGAGGCCGAGTTGAAGGGGTTATATTGATGTTATAATCATAAGGAGTAGCAAGGCATGTTTGAGTTGGTGAATAATTTTTTTTTTTTTTGTAGAACCCAAGGGTTGCCCACAAAGGGAACCATATAAGATGAAATCTAGTTGTTAATTTAATGCCCTTTACCAAAGTTGGGGTTGTATATATAGTGTAATTCAAAGATAATAAGTCAAAGAGTAGCTCAATATATTGTTGGACCAAAGGGTAATTTAACCTAGTACCTCCATACTAATCTCCCATTGTTATTGTGCCTAAGAGATATTGGACATAGTGGATGCACATTGATTATTGAGGACTAAACAAGATACATATGAAGAATTGATATGTGCTACCTCATATCAATGATCTTTTGGATTAATTACAACATGCTAAATATTTCATGAAGCTATACTTTGAGTCTATATGCCACTAAGTGAGGGTAAAATAAGAGGATGTGTGGAAGATAACTTTCAAGACATGCCAAGGTCTCTATGAATGATTGTTTTTTTCTTTTCTTTTCCAGATCATGTAATACACCAACCACATTTATGTACTTCATGAATGAGGTATTGATACTAGTATTAATTGATTCTTGTGTTAATCATTATTTTAATGACATAATGGTATTTAGTAGGTGCTATGAAGAACATTTATCTCATCTTGAAAATGCATTTGAAATCTTGAGGAAAAATAAATTATTGTTGAATAAGAATAAGTCAAAGTATGCTAAAATCTCCTTAATGTACCTTGGTCATGTTGTGGGTGATGGAGAGATAAGAATATACCTAAGGTTTCATCCATTGATAATCGGTTAAATCCCACTATAATGAGTGAGATTTGGAGCTTTGTATGTGTAACATAGTACCTTAGAAAATTTGTGAAGAACTCATATATTATTTCCTTGCTACATGAAGTCATCAATGAAGGAAAAGAGCTTTATTGGGGAAAGAGACAACAATAACAATTTTAGGAGAACTTGAATAAAATAAGCATGTATATTATTATGGTTTAACCTAATTTGCAAACAAAATTTAAGGTAGAGATAAATACTAGCAACTATGTTATAGGTGTGATGCTTTTGTAGGGATGCAGGCCTATTTGTTATCACTTGGAAATGTATAAAGCACATGCATTAAACTATAATACTTGTGTAAAGGAACTATATTCTTTGGTTTTTCTAGTGAAGTAGAAATTATACCTCATGAGAAAGGAGATTCTAGTACACATAGATTGTAAGCCCTTGCAATAATTGTAAACACAAAAAACTGTGTTAGTTTAGACATTACAAATTAATGGTATTTCTTGAATAGTTCCATATCATGGTCAAGAATAATAGTGGCGTGATCATTAAGGTGTTGATATGTTGTCTAGACTATCTCTTTTATCCATTGTAAGTAACTTATCTAAGCTAAATCCTTTCTCCCATGAGTTGTATGCAAATGATTATTAACATGATATATATTTCGATGAGGTATACCAAACCATACATAATAGGAAATATGAATTGTTTGAACCTCATCATGACTACCACCTCTAAGTAGGAATTTTATTCACGGTTGGTAAAATTAACATATTGAAAGAAAAAAAGAGATGCCAATATGAGAGACACACACATAACTGTAGTTGGACATTTTGATATATCTCAAAATAGTGAGTAATCTCTACAATATGTTTATTGGCCATATCTACGAGTTGATGTT
The DNA here is from genome assembly GCA_007258455.2 of Sequoia sempervirens. NCBI lineage: Eukaryota > Viridiplantae > Streptophyta > Pinopsida > Cupressales > Cupressaceae > Sequoia > Sequoia sempervirens. Next base: position 131,227,680 of record VDFB02252616.1, read on the forward strand.
GCAAACCAAAATTCATAGTTATCATTTGTGTAGTGTATGACTAAAAATTAGAATTTAGGATTGTACTAGTCATTTCTCATAACTAAGAGGCCTTGAGAAATTATCTATGCCAATATTTTTGGATGGATTCTAAGGATCAAGCATAAAAATGATTATTTATGATTGCGGATTGTTTCAATAAAATGTGTGTGTTGATAACTTGAAAAAATATATGATCGATGAGGTGTTCAATGAAAAAGAAATAATCTTTAATCATGTTTGGATGCATTTTGGAATTCTAGAAAATATTATATTTGATAGGGATTCTAGACTCTTAAGAAATATTTGGTGCATGATATTAGAGAGAATGAAAATGAAGATCAAATTGTCTATTACTTTTCATCTCTAAATGGATGGATAGATAGTAGTGGTGAATATAAATTTGGTGAAGCTATTGAGGAGATATAACTAGAGGTATCCCAAGGGCCAAGCTAAAAATTTAGTGTACATACAACACTTTTATAACATGACCATCCATTTTTTATCAAGTCCTTAATATTTTGAGGCTTGTTTTGGCTTTATGCTACCAAACCCAGTTGATATCTGTGTGGGATATTTAAGGGGTTATAAATGAAGACTTTGAGGTTGATAATCTTTTTTTTAAAATTTTATAAAAGGTGAGGTAGAGATACCTTTACGTCCAAGAGAGAATGAAGGAGTCTCAACTTGAGCATACAAGATGACATGATCAACATATAACATAACATTGAATTCATGCTTGTGAGATTATTTGGTTGTACTTGGGAAAAGAGAGACATCAAAGGCCTTGATAGATTCTTAAACATATTTGGTATGATTTATTTTAGATCATAGAGTAGGTGGGGTAAAATGATTTTCATTAAAAAATTGATAGAATATATGGAGACATTTTTAGTGATCAATGTTGATTGGTTGCACTTTTTTGTAGGCATCTTGGTATTGGTTTGACATGTAATCATGGTGCATGAGGAGTCAATTTTCCTTGAATATATTTGTTGTAGGTCAAATTTGGGGCAAATAACAATAATTGGTGGTAGTTAGGGTAGAAGATTATGAAAATGGATGGTTTGGTCTCTTGAAAATTAGATGCATGAATTTATTTTGGTTGTGTTTATTTTCTCATTCTTGGAAACATTAGTGAGGCCATCTATCAATTTTTGGATTTTGTTAGTTATTTTTTCTTTCTTGGGAGATACAATGATTTGTTCCTCTTGGTAGACAAAATTCTTTGAATTATTGGTAATATTTATGGTTAATAAATGGGTCATTTGGCTTACCCAAATAGGAATTAAAAAGACAATTGGGTGGTCACTCACATGGGTGAAAATTAGTATGCTAAGAAACAAATTTTGTTCCATTTATATGTAGTTAGAGAAGGATTTAAGGAAATAAAAGAGTCATTTGTGAGGTTCAATTGGTTTAGAAGTTGTTCTTTATGTTGTTTTTAAAGAGGGAAAGATGTTTAGGTTTTTGTGAAGCACAAGAGTAGAGTGGAGGAAAAATAGATTGTAAGGTTAATATACAAATTCATTAACACCACTAATTCAAAAAATCTTCATGTACTAGCACTAATTTAGTGAATGGGATGTGTATAGCATAACCTTCTTAGAGTTTTTCATCTATTTGGGTTTCTCTGGATACACAAATAGTTATATGTTTTTTTCTCATTGTGTTAATGACATTTAATGTTCACTATAATTTGATTAAATCCTTTATGGTAGGTTGCTAACATTTATGGGTGAAGAATTAGCCTAAGAGAATGTATGTTTAATGTAATTATAGGGTTATACACCCAAATATTATGGATCATCAACCCTAGTGTTACCCCTACCACTTGCATTGTTCTCACCTCATTCCTTTTGGCTTACCCAAAATTTATATTTTAACTCTCATTACTCACACTAGTGCCTCCATTCCTTATAGAAAATTCCACCCATATCTATTCCTACCACTTTCATAGCCACTAATCTTACACCTTTCTACCATATAGTCCATACCATCTCCCAATCTCAAATTGTACCCTACACTTATCATATTATGTCTAATGCATTTGCCTCTACGTTCATACCTCTTCTTAACATTGCTACACCCATTCCACCATAAATCAAACTTCCTATACCACTATTGTCACCACTATCACCTTTTTTTTTATAAAAAGAGGGTAAAAACTTTATTGAATCATAACAGCATTACAAAGTCCAAAGAAGGAAGCCACAAGGGGCCAAAAACAACAAGAATTAATTCACACCCAAGAAGCACCTCATATCCTCAGCAACCCACTCCTCAAGAACAGGGGCCATATCAACAGGGAGATTGCTCCAATCATCCACAGACCAAGAATCAGTCTTTTCCGACGCCCATCTAGCCAGCCCATCAGCCACCCTATTCCACTCCCGTGGAATATGACGGAAAACAATGGACTCCAAGGTAGAGCACAGAGAAATAATCTGTTTGACAACCACAGCTAGCTGCCAATTCACATCCTCCAAATTTTGATTATTCAACATATCAATAACCACCTGAGAATCAGCTTCACAAACAATCCGCCGCCATCCAAGGGAAACCGCACGCTCAACCGCCAAGAGAATAGCGCTAGCCTCCATAAGATTATTAGTTTGCAAACCACGATACATAGAAAAGAAGAAAACCACCACTCCAAGGCTATCTCTACCAATACCACCAACCCCAGCATGCCCAGGGTTACCCCTAGAAGACCCATCAGTATTAATTTTCAACTCCCCTAGAGCAGGTGGGCACCAAAAGCCCTCACGAGCAACCCTCTCACGCCCACGCCTACGATGCACTTTACTCATAATACACTTCCCCCCTGTGGCAAGACCCAGGGAATTTACAACACCCAAGTCCCCAGGAGCAATCGGCACAGACAAGTCACACTTTGCAGTCAAAGTCTCCAGCAAAGCCCCAAGAATTCGCCTCCAAAGTTGCCCCACGAGCAATTTTTTATCCAAGAATATTCTTCTGTTACGTTCCAACCAGATTTGCCAAACAATCAAACTAGGACCAATGCTCCAAGCAATTTTAAGAAAAGAGGTTGTAGCAGGAGAAGAACCCTGTCTCTTCCAAAAATCCTCCAAAGAAGAGACATGGCAACATGGTAAGCTCCAAAGATTCCACCAGTGATGCCAGATAGTCTTAACAAAAGAGCACTGAAAAAATAGATGTGATAAGCATTCATCATGCTGACCACATAGAATGCACATGGAGGGGCCCTGGAACCCACGTTTGCAAAGATTATCCCAAGTAAGACACTTACCTTGAACCACGAGCCAAGAGAAAAAATTACACTTAGGCCAAGCAAATTTATTCCAAGCATGCTTCCACCAAGAAACCTGGGAGCTTCCAAAGACCTGTTTATCCAAAACCTGATAACCAGAGGCAACCGAAAATTTTCCTTTCAAGTCAGGTCCCCAAGCAAGCACATCAGCCCCTTGGAGAGAATTGCAGACACGACTCGATAAAATCTTAGCAAGCTCTTGACGATCCTCCACTGCACCACCAGGAGGCCAATCCAAGGGGCTCTTCCACCTAGACACAGAAATTTGACCCAAAGATTGTTGAGATTTAAAATCTGCCACATGACTCCAACCCGCCTCCACAAAAATCTGGCACAAATCTTGGAGATGGGGATGAGATGACACAATGGGTGGGTATCCATCCCAAGAATCATACCAGAAAAGAGCATCTCGACCCCCATTACAAATCCAAAAAAGTCCCTGTTTAACCAACTTGGCACCACGTTTAAGGGTACTCCAGATCACAGAGCCTTTCCCCTCCATACTAAACCTTGATACCTCCCTACTTTCTACTGCCCCCAAATATTTGAAGGTCAGAATTTTAGCCCAGCACATATGCTGTTGAGAGCACCAGCGCCAATACAACTTAGCAGCCAAGGCCTGCCCATTCAAATCAGCCCGCCGTAAACCAAGACCCCCCTCTTGCTTTGGCCTACAAACAACATCCCACTTCACAGACTCCATTTTCTATGAAGAAGATTACCAGCCCACAGAAACTGACGAGACAATTTCTTGAAATCTCTAATAAAACTTGAAGGAGCAGAAAGAACAAAGCATTTATAAATAGGAAGAGCCTGGACCACCGACTTTAAAAGAGTCACTCTACCTGCTGAAGAAAGCCACCTGCAAGTCCAATGACTGACCAATCCTCGAAACTTATCAAGAGTCTCTTGCCAAAACCTTTTGGGGAGAGAGCGAACAGCAAGAGGGATTCCAAGATAGGAAAAAGGAAGCGAACCAATCTGAAACCGAAGGATACCAGCAATTCTCCTTTGAATACCTTTAGGAGTGTGGAAGAAATATATGAAGGACTTCCCCTCATTTATGCATTGCCCAGAAGCTGCCAAGTAACTGTCCAAAACACTGCGCCAATTGAGAGCCTCCTCAACCTTAGCCCTGCCCATCAAGGCAGTATCATCTACAAATTGCAGATGAGACTGAGGGGGAATACCATCTCCCCAACTCCATCCCTGAAGCAATCCACTAGCAACCTGAGCACGAATGAGTCTTCCCAGGCCTTCCGCAAGGAGGATGAATAAGTAAGGAGATAGGGGATCTCCTTGCCTAAGGCCTCTAGAAGCACCAAACAAACAAGTGGGCTCACCATTGATAAGCACCGAAAAGGAGGAGGAAGTGACACAACTCCTAACCCATTCAATCCAACCCTCAGCAAAGCCAAAAGCTCCAAGGATTTTAAATAGAAAACTCCATTTAACACGATCATAAGCTTTAGCCATGTCTAACTTGATAAACATAGATTTATCTTTTGAGGATTCCATAGAATGGATGGCCTCGGCAGCAATAACTACCCCATCCATGATCTGTCTTCCAGCAACAAAACCCCCCTGCTCTTCAGAAATTAAGTCATCAAGCCAAGGCTTCAGCCTTTCTGCGATCAACTTAGTAATAATTTTATACACAACATTACATAGAGCTATAGGCCTAAACAAATCCAAGGAGTTAGCTCCCACCTTCTTAGGAATAAGAGCTAAAAATGTAGCATTTAGGGACTTCAACATTTGTTTATGCATAAAGGATTCTTGGACAACCTCTAAAAGGTCCAATTTAACCACTTCCCAGAACTCCTGAAAAAATTCAATGGGGAATCCATCAGGCCCAGGAGCTTTACCTTTCTTCATCTGGAATACAACCTTCTCAAGCTCCGACAAGGTAATAGGAGCAAGCAATGATTCATTCATTTCATTAGTCACCAGCTTCGGGATACAATCTAAAATTTTAGCTTCATCCTCCTCCGCAGGAGGCGAATCCTCAGAGAAAAGGGTAGAGAAATATCAAATGCATTCAACTGAAATAGAGGCTGAAGAGGACAAAGATTCCCCATTAGGCAACAGAATAGAAGAAATAGCATTACCTTGTCTCCGATCCTTAACTGAGTTATGGAAGAAAGCAGTGTTTCGATCCCCAGCCTGGAGCCATTCAATACGAGACTTTTGTTTCCAAAAAATCTCTTCTCTTAACTCCCATTCCTCAAGCTCTTTTGTTGCAGCAACCTCTAATAAACTCAGCTCCTCTGAGAGGCCTTGATCTCGAATTTGTCTGGTAATTAGGTCTAGATTATCTCGTGCCTTTTGCTTTTCCTGAAATAAATTACCAAAATGCTGCCTATTCCATCTTTTCAATCTGTATTTAACATACTGGAGCCTCTTTGAGAAAGAGTACATGGCAGTGCCATATGCTGGCTTCCCCTGATCCCACCAACTAGGGAGCAAAACATGAAGAGATTCATCCCTAAGCCACATGAGTTGGAACTTAAAGGTCTGTCTAGCACACCGTTGAGGCACATCAACTACTAGCTTAATAGGCCAATGATCAGAACCACGACCATCCAAAATTTCAGAGCTTATCAACCACCTGTCCCCCACCCAAAAACTAGACACCAAAAATCTATCAAGTCTTTCAGAAATAGAGGCATCGCCAATTCTCCTATTATTCCAAGTAAAAAGACCATTGCCAGGTTTGATATCCACAAGATTCAAAGCAGAGATATTGTCCTGGAGCAATAATGCAGAAGCCTCCAACCTTGCAATACCACCTCGTTTTTCTGCAAGCTCCGTGATAGCATTAAAATCGCCTCCAATAATCCAAGGATGGTAGGGAAATAAGCTGCGAACTAAACGAATGTTGGACCACAAAAGTTGCTTTCCTTGCAACTCCACAGGCGCATACACATTGGAGAAGAGAGCAATTTCCCCTGACATAAAACAAGAGGCCACCATGGAAAGGGAGGACCTGAAAGACACCCACCAAAGGGGGCAAATCTTACGCGGGTTCCATAAACATGCCACCCCGCCAGAAGACCCTTGAGCACCAATGCATTGGCATCCACCATTCCCCCATAACTTAGGAACTAGATCCATCATACCCTCCACAGAGAGCTTAGTCTCCTGCAAAAAAAGAACATCAGGCGAATGACACCTAATCAAATCCCGAACAGCTTTTTGTCTAGGGCCACTGTTCAAGCCCCTAACATTCCAAGAGAGAACTATCATTTCGAGGGGCATGAAAAATGCGAATCCAGAGTCTTGACTGACCCTGACTCCACCAAAGTCTCCCCTATCATCTTAATCTTTTCCTCATCCTTCTTCCTTCCCAGCTTAGAAATTTTCTCCGGCCCCCCCTTCTTGAGAACTTTTTGCAGAACACCCAACTGAGAGGACGCCTTAATATTCTTCTTGCCCACCTCTGGACCAACTTTTTGCAAGAGGTGAACCTTATCTACACTATCTTTCACTACCTCAGCACTACCACCCAACTCAACCTGAACCTCCATTTGACGATCTGTCCCTAGAGCCGAAGTCCCATCAGTAAGCGGAGCCATAATCCCCTCTGAGTTGAGCAAAACCTGACTAGAATCTTTCCCAACCTCATCTAAGCATGGCACTCCCATACCCCCCTCCTCTTGGGGAGCAAGCATTGCCTCAACTAAAGGGCCATGCTGATCAATATCCAGAGTCCCATGATCTAGATCCAAAAATCCTGGGTTCACCTCCTGTTGACTAAGATCCTCTAGCACCTCAAACCTGTTGAAGGTGTCCTCCTCCTGCCTGTCCTTCAAAGTCCTTTTATGACCTTTATTTCTGTTTCGGCCTCTAACGGGAATAAATCCATCTTCCCTACCACCAGAACCCTGAATGGGGTCCTTGCCCTTATCCACCCTAGGTGGATTAGCTGAAGGTTGAGAAGAATGAGCCTCCAAAGGCTTGGCCTTTGGACATCTGCGCAGGAGGTGACCATACTCATGACAGAAACGACAACGGAAGGGAAGTGTTTCATAATCCAGCTGTTGCACCCATGAATAATCTCCTGCACTCACTTCTAACGAGTCTGGCAATGGCTTACTTAAATCAATTTCTACACAAAACCGGGCAAAAGTCATTACCTTTTTGAATTGTGTTTGCTGAGAAGAACCCACAGGTTTCCCCAGCTTCGAGGCTAATAGGCACAACACATCCTCTCGCCAGCATTCCACAGGGAGCCTTGGAAGACGGACCCAAACCGGAACCCGATTCGGAAGTTCCTCTGCCGGGTTGAAGCCAGCATGCCATGGCTTAATAAATAAGCCCACCTGGTTATAAAAATACGGGCCCCCTTCAAAAATCCTATTCCGATCAGCCAAACAATCAAAAGTAACCATGAAGTAGTTATTTGCCAGGAGGCGGATCTCCATCTCTCCCTCAGGCATCCATGTCTTTTGAGCCCACATCTCCAAGAATTGCAAAGAAATTTTCAAACCTAAGAATTTGCAATAAAGAGAATGTCGTGCATAATAATCAATGTCTTCAGCCAACATCTCCATTGGAATGACTACGCTCGGCCTCTCTTTACACCGTTCGAGGCACCCATTAATCTTCGGAATTCTAGGCCCCCCTACCGAGCCCATCTCGACTTTCTCAGGTTCCACCGAGAAAAGATTATTATCAAAAATCTTCGAACCCTGTGGAGAGGGTTTCGATCCAAAAGCAGAACGAAAGTCCATATTGGGACAAACCCTAGAAGATTCTCCAGTATCCATCAAAGAGCACACAAGCAGATGAGCAAGCAAGGCCCAAATAAAACCAAGAGCCCTTCGAAGAAGAGGCACTCCACTGGACACCAAGGTCGCAACCCCCCAACCCAGAAAACACACTGCTGCAAAAGAAAAGAGCCTCCCCCAAAAGTAAAAAAACCCACCCCCAAGAAGCTTCAGAGAAGAAGAGAACAAATCCGACCCCCAACTACACATGCAACCACCAAAAGACCACATGCAGGCCGAGCCTAGATGGCTGCGGCCTCATGCAGCGCTTGCAGCGTCACCACTATCACCTTGGATATACTTATAAAGAAACATTAAATCTACATATTGAACTTAATAACAACAATAAGGATGGTATTGCATATAATCCTCCACATCACATGCCTTTAGCTTTTGAGGTTATTGCATGTTTATTGCGTATATGATTTATGGCTCCTCATTGTGTGATGTATAATGGAAATCAAGACCCTCACATTCATTTAGAACCATTCATAGCAATACGTATTGATTTTTTAACACTATCATTTGATCTTAGTTAATTTATTTCCAAGAACCCTTAATGATTATCTATTCAACAATATTATTAATAAATTTTGTTTCAAGAATGTGCTTTGATGATCTTTTTATTGCTTTCTTACAACACTTTCATATAAACATGAGATTAAAATTTACTATTAACAATATTACTAGATGTGCACAAGAGAGTAATGAGCCTATCAATAATTATTTTGTTTGATTTTAATCTTTGTATGAAAAATCGAAACACCAATTTGATGAGGATTAGTTATACATCATTTTTCTAGAAATATTACTTTAGGTTATCAAGATTAATGTGCACCTAGGTAGTATTCAATCTTTTAAAGATATGTGCACCCATTTGAAGAGTCTTGAGATTAATTTGTTAGTAGTAAATAATTTGAAATATGAATCATCATCATCATCACAATCTTCCTACCTTTTGATGTTTCAAAAGGTGAATACTTTTTCTAAGGGAAAAACTTATATGAAGGAAAATATGAATGAAGCTACTAATAATTCTTCTTTTCCTTCTTTAACTAACTACTCATGGAATGTTAAATAAGTTTCAAGAATCCATGGATGATGTGCTTCAAATTTTATTGAGTGCTATTTTAATTATATTCCCTCTTGTATGTCCATTGGATCCCACTAAAACACATACTATGTCATAACATGATGAAGCATTTTACAATTATCATGGAGTTGTAGGGCATTACATGCATTATTAATTTAGTCTTAATAATAAGGTACAAGATCCCATTCATAAAAATATAATCAAATTTTAAGGGGTTAATGATAAAGGGGAATCCATTGATTACACCCTTTAACAATGTATCCCAAGTTGATACAAATCATTCACATAATATTGACACATATTATATATAAATTAATGTAGCACATAAAGATGGAAAACTCTCCTCCTATGGATCCATTCATATCATTTTATTAGAGGAAATCCCACAAAACAACTATTATGAACCATTGTAAATTTAGGCATACATGAAGGAATTAGAAATTTGAGATGTTTTAATCAATCCAACTAATCAACACAATATATGCTCAAAAGATCTATTAGTTTCTATAGAGAAAAACCAACATCATATGCAAATTCTAGGGTTTCTTTAAAGATAAAAAATAGAAAGTTGCTCAAGTCTTTGGGTTGTGTCACCCTTTCACTTGGATTTGGACCAAAAGTTGCATAATTTTTATACCATGTCATCTCTACCACATATCAATTCTCCATTTAAATCGAAAGATCATGGATATAACATTTAAATTTTTTCCTTCAATGGTGCACTACTACACTGAATTATTCATGAAGGAATGAATATAAATATAAAAAGAGATAGGGCCAAGTCAGTTATAGAGGTGAGGTCTTTCAGTTTAGACACATTATTCCAACTCCAATAGAAAATTCATATGAAGATGAAAAATATATCCCCAAGAATTTCAAGATATTCTTTCAAGATGAACAAGAACAAAGAAAAGAACATGAAGTTGAACATCATGTACCAAAACAATAAAAGTTAGAGATAAAGGAATAAAGCATAAAACATAACCCAAGAATGGATTAAAAGAAGTAAACTTAAAACTTGAGTTTCATATAAAAACACTATATGGAAGCCAAAGCAAGAGGTAGTGGTGCATAAAATGCCTAGTACTCCACTAGAACCACAAGTTCAAAATCAAGAATGGATAAGAAAATAAGATCTGAATGTTATACCTATTGAACAAATGTTTTCACCGTGCACAAAGAAATATAAAAAACGTATCGTTTAAAATATAAGTAAATAATAAGAGAAACAAAACAAAAAGAGGAAAAATTAGGTGATGAGTTTTGAAATAATGACAATCTAATGAATGCATCATAGCTAGATGTTAAAGATGGTGCCTAAGAAAAATCCATTCAATGATTTATGAGCACCACTATAGTGTATATCCACTTATATTTATAGTTTAGATATCATTGTTATCATTTTTCCCAATTTCATATTTTCTCCATTTTTTACTTTTTATTTATACCTGGTCTCCTTTAGCTTCTTAGCTTTTAATTTTTTAATTATCATGATCTTTTGACTTTATTTTCCTATATCATGATTATTGGATCTTTTTCATTCTTTGAAGATAATTCATTGACCTCATATTATTATTTTTTTGATAAACTAACTGTTGGTTCAATTGGATTCCACTCCCCAATAAAAATCAATAGAAAGTGATCAAGGTATTGATAAAAATAAAATTTCATAAGATAAAATAATATTTATATAGAGCTACATATGGCATATTTTTGTGCATAGCTATGCGTACTACTTTGACTGTTAGAAATCCTTCTTATACATTATAAATAGGACTCTCTGCATTCAGTCCCTCACCCACTTCTCTGCATTTACTCCCTTCCCGTCTTATTGTTTTTCAAGCTTTTTCTCCAATTCGAGGCAGTCTCATCTTTCTTATCTCCCTGCAGTTCCTTTCATTCTTTCAATATGTCTTCCTCATCTTCCCCCTCTGTTACGCCTTCCCAACGCATTGATGAAATTCTAACACAAAGGCATACAAGCCAGACTTCAATCTTAGCCTATTCGTCGAGCAAATTGATGTTCTTGTTGCTCATTACGACGCTCAGCTGGTACAAACCGTGCCCTTTATTCATTTCATTTGAGTTTTCCATATTTTGTTACTGAACAACACAATTCATGTAATTATTTGCAGCAGAAAAAGAAGCCCATCCGAGAGAAGTTGGGAGGACTCCCCTCTGCGTCAGAAGCTTCTAATTTTGCAGATCAGGTGGCAACAAATGTAAAACTTATTGCCAATGAGGTACACACAGCGTCTTATAAATATTTCCTTACTTTTAACAACAATTTTCTTTTTGTTGTTATTGCCAATAGTTTGGAATGAACTTTGTAAAGAAGAACTTTTAAGCACATTCAATATAAGTTATTTATACTGAATTTAAAATACAACATCGAATAGTTATCGCTGTTATGGCACGGGACTGTCACACCAGCAAACAATAAAAACCAAAGTGCATAGTTACCAGTGGATATGTATTCACCTGTTTAATTATATAAAAGTAGAAACTAATAAATTTTGGTTAATAAAAATAGGATAGATATTTATCACAATTTAGTTTAGATGATTTGAAAAATTATTAATTGTCTGATTGATAATTGATTTTCATGATGTTTAAATAGTGCATAAAAATATTGTGGGATGTTAGATTTGACGTCGAATAATTTGTAATACTTGATTTTATATGATTTGTCATCATAGATCTTGTTCATAATTTCATAAAATGATTCTATTAGATTGAAATATTTATTGTTTGTTGCTCTAAGCTATTTCTATTTTGTCGAAATGATCTTCACATGTATAAAATCAATCCCTTGTTGTGGATTCAACCTTTCTATGTGAATTCAATTTGACTTTATTAAATCTTTAGATTATTGCTCATGTGAGATATCTAGACCGGTCTAATGTGAAATTGAATGGTATCTATAAATACAGTTCAAGTTTGTTGTGTAAGGTTTATTTTCCTTAATTAAGCCTTAAGTTGATTTAATATTTTTTAAAATCTTGAAGATATTTTAGGCAATCATGAAAATGCCTAATATATTCTTATTAATGTAGGTCTTCATTCTATACTTTGCTTTGTAGCAATGGTGTAATTTGTCATAGAGCCCTCCCATGATAAATCTAAAATGAATTAAGGTTTATCATTTTGTACAATACCCAAGCACAAAAATTTGAATTTTTTGCATTGAAGTCAAGTAATGGTTCATAGGAATGAGGTCTACTTGGGTGCATGATTACATTTGAATTTAAATAATGTCACATCTTGAAATTGTAGTTTTAATCTTAGGTTAGTTTTGCTATGGATTCTCTCATTGCCTTCTCAACAAACATTTTCACCCTTATAATTGTAATTTTTTTATAGGTTGGTTAATATTAAAATATTGACTTTTTAACTCTATAAAAATACAAAATTTACACAATAAACAATTTATAAAAAGATTTAAAAAATTAATAGTGAAATTTGTATAGTTGGTTATCATAATTAGGAAATATGATGAATATTAATCAAATAAAAGTAAAAGATTTATAAAAAAGATAATATATCTCTTATGTTTTAAAGAATATAAACTATATATTATAAATAAAAATATGCTTTTCCTAGTAAAAAGATAGATTTAAATGATTTGGAAATCATATATTTAAAATTGTTAACTTTCTTAATCTTCATTAAAGATATTACCTATAGGGATTAGTGGGATGAATAGTTTCATTTGTGTGAATAATGTTATTTTATTTTATTAAGTGAAGGTTCATTCCTTTTAATGAGATGTGTGCAAAGGGGTTATATGTTAAAAGTGAAAATGGTAGTCTATGGTGTGAATATGATATCCATCAATAGTTGAATATTTAGGTGAAATATTAATGATAACATGACATTTGATTTAAAGGAAGATTAGGGTAGGTGAGTTTGAGATGGGAGCCATGATTCCAAGTAGGTGAGTTAGGTAAGTAGGTGAGTTAGGTAGGAAGTGAGAGTGTTCAATGTTAAAGGGAAAGAACAAGAAACAATAATGCTTGAATTTAGTTATAGTCTACAAAATTTTTGGATTATATATATTGAAAGAGATCACTTAGGCATGAAGATAAATGAATGTTAAAATTATGGCCTTTGGTGAAGTAGACAAATGATAGGTCATGAGGATTTGGATGTTACAAGTATGGGCATTGGTGAAGTAGATAGATGATAGGCCTTTTGTTAATATCAAGTAAGTTATGGAGGATCTGTTGTTAAATCTTAAGTGTTCTTTGGGGTGATAAATTTTTTTTTATGTAGTTTAAAATTTTAGTTGCACTAACATGGTAAATGAAACCATTAGAAATTATTTTATGTTAAATAAATTTTCTTTGAAATTATTTATTGGTTATTATTTTATATAATGATATTTCTTTTTGAGATTTGATGAAATTTTAGTTACCATAATTCATGCTCTAATATCATTTTTTGGAATTCTTATACACCTAACTCAAGTTATTATTAAGATTTTTTTTAAAAATTATTATAAATTATACCAAAGACTAACCTACAATGAAAGTTGGATGTAATAGCATGAGTATGTTTACAAGAATCATCACAATTGACAAAATAAAACTCTAGCAAAAATCTTAGACACCTAACAAATGAAATTATTAAAATAAAATAGCTCTAGATAAATTAAGACATTGTTTATTTTGTTTATTTATTTATATATACATGAGTGTATACAATATTTTAAATAGATATTAGAAAATAATATTCATATAGAAAAATAAAAATAATTCTTAAAATAAAAATGAAAGTAAACTGACATAGATATCTTAAATATATCTATTTAAAAGGCATTAGATATATTATTAGATGTACTTAAGGTATTTTTGTTAGTATATATATATTTTAATTTATACTCTATTGAATTAAAGTATAAATCTTTTGATTTGGTAGATTTTATTTCATTTTAGAATAAAATTTATTCATTATTTAAATATAAATTTTAATTCTTTATATATTGAATCTAATAAAAGCAAATATTTGTTAATAATTTATTTTTTTTAAATTTATTATTGATTTCGTAGATAAAAGAATACTTTGGAGATAAACATCAAACAAGCATAGGAGTGTTGAATGCTATTGGAAATGTTCATTGGGTTGCAGTGGGTTTCTTAGTGGTGGGCGCAACTTTAAGAATTGTAGATACCATAGAAAATAACGAGGAATGTTTAAGAATTTTTAAGTCTATGATTGACTTGTCAAAAATAATACTCCAACTTCAAGAACTTCCTAGTTTACCTAAGGAGTTACATGTTATATTGAAGAAGTCTATACAACTAATAGTGAACGGGGCTATCTCGTGTTGTTTGCAAAAGAAAAGAAAAGGCTTAAAATGGTAAGAATAGTTTTACCTTTTAAAATTTTCTTTTTAATTATTAATATGCATTTACAATTATTGTCTTTTTGGTTCTCTAATGTGAGGATTTATTTGTAAGGAAACCACTAAATAGAATATTGGATTTTTAAACAAAGGTATTGTGTTTGTATTTTTTCTCTCAATATTGTTTCTTTACACTTGATTGTAATTTACTTTCATTTTTGAATAATGTAAAGGGTGTTGAAAGCTTCAAGGGATAGAGATGAGCATCAAAAAATTAGCAAGAGTATTGATGACATTTGCAAGAAGCTTCATATACAAATAAGCACCTCTAATTTCAAAGTAACACAGAGCAGAATCTCTCCTCCCCCCACTATTCCCACCCTCAACAATGATGCAGGTAAAAATCACTAGCCAATTGTTAATGAGCTATTCTTTTGTTAAGTACAATAGTTGCTACATTGACATATTGTAACATTTCTCACATGTGTTTCTCTAACTAGCAGTTGGAATAGAAGAGAAAATTGAAGAAGTCATTCAACAACTCAATTGGGAGAGTAATAGTGCAACAACAACAGTGGTTGTATATGGTATTGGTGGGTCTGGTAAGACCACGTTAGCAAATGCCATTTATTCCTCTCTAAAAGAAAAACTTCAGGGTTGGAAACATTCTAAAGTTTCTCTTATTCAAAACCTAGAAAAAGATCCCAAAGTAGAAGAACTTCAATCCTTGATTTTGCAAGATTTGACTACCACCAAATAGGATGTAAGAGACTTTCAAAGTGGACACCAAAGCTTGAAAGAAATTATAGAAAAAGAATCTGTTTTCTTATATATTGACAATGTTTTGTATCTAGAACCACTAAGAAAGCTTTTACCTATGGATGTTACAAATGCAAAGAAATTTTGGTTACTTTTAACAGCTAGAGAAACAAATGTCTTGGGAGTAATTGAATCTTGCGGAATTGAACCTTGTGAACTTTATGATTTGGGATCTCTTCCTATTGGTGCAGCTCTTCAAGTGTTATGTAGACAAATAGATAGAAAAAGAGACAAGGAATCCATATTACAAGAAAGACCTCAAGCTGGAGAAATAGCAAAGATATGCAGTTGTTGTCCTCTATTTTTGGAAGTAGTTGGGAATTATCTTCATCAGTGCAAGAATGAAGTTGAATGTTATCAACGAGTATTTTGTTGGCTTGAGCCTAGAGAGGAATTTAGTGGTAGTAAGAAGTACACTTTTGATGAGTGAAGGATTTTGTTTTCATATGAGGAGCTTAATCAAAGTGCTAAAGAAGCATTTCTTGATATATGCTCATTCTTCCTTGGTTGGAAGTGGGAGAAGGTTGCATGCATTTTGGGAGTGGAAGAAATGGAATGCTTGCAAGAAGGAGCTCTCATTAAGAGAGAAGGAGAGAAGATAAAAATTCATGATCTTATTCTAGCAGCTGGTCGTAATAAAACGAAACAAAGCCGATTCACAAATGCAGAAGATTTTTCTTTGGCCTTGAAAAATGAAGAGGTATGTATAGATTTTCATTAAATATGATAAAAAAAGAAAAAAAAACTATATGTATATTTTTATTAAATATGATAAATGAAAAGATAAAATATATATATTATTTATATATATATATATGCTTAGATCTAATTTTTTTTAAACATATATTTCTTTCACACACTTTATCATATAAAACTACTTTGTTAAATTAATTTGATAGTTTGTCTGAATTTCAACGGCTTGTTTCACAAATAAAAGGAGTATGGATGGAAAGCATGAAGAGTCCCTTGCCTATATCAGCAGAAAAGTTGGAATCCATGAGCCAGTCTTTGCGAATACTTCATTTGGGGAGTTTGACAACTCTGGAAGGGAAATGCAGCAAACAATTTGACAAGTTAAGGTTTCTTCATGTGGTACATTGAGTATCCAATTTACCAATCAATATATTCAACCTCAATCATTTAAGATACCTATCAATAAAAAGTTTGGAAGAGGATGCCATTTTGAATCCATCCATGGCAAGTGGTCAATGATTTCTGCTATACCAATGATTTATTTCTTTCTTCTCATTGTGATTTTTTACCCTTTTTTTCTCTTAAAGTTTTCTAACTTTCTTTTCACTGTTTAGTATTTCAAGATATGAAAAAAGTGAGGTATGAGTTGTAAATTAATCCCTTCCTCATTATCATTGCAGAATCTTCCAAATTTAAACGTGCTCAAATTAAATGGAAGCCGAATACATGGACTCGCTGAAATTGCACATCTTGTTCATTAAGGCAGCTAGATTTGGTTGAATGCAATGTTGATGGAATTTCTGTGTTTTACAAATTTACTTAATCTGAAAAGGTTGAAACTGTACGGATGCCAACACTTAACCCAATTGCATGAATCTCTTGTCAGCCTCTGATTTTTACAGAAGTTGGATTTGATGTTTTGTAGTAATTTGAAGCAGTTTCCAGCTGGATTTGGGGAGTTGGCCCCTCTTACTGAGCTTGACCTGTCATTTTGCTCGAGTTTGCAAGAGCTCTCGGCTGGATTGGGAAACTCAACATCTTTAAGTTCTTTAAAAATGTAAAAACAGGTCCAAATAAATATAATTATGAAATAACAGTCATAAACAGGACAAAAATAGGGCAAAACAAATCATAAAAATAAAGACAACAGCTGAAGATATAACAGTCTAACTTGTATTCCAAACAATCCAACAATTTACAACTACAGTGCTGTTTGCAATGAACAACTTCATATTTATAGTGGAGCTTGGAAACTTCTAGTAATCTAGAGACTTCTATAGCTAGAATGTTTTTTTTATGAACAAGTTCTAGCTATTTCAATATTCTGGAAAATTCTTACATTCTAGAAACTTCTTTACATTCTAGACAATCTTACTTCCTAACATCCCCCGTTAAGATTGGATAGAATGTTACAAAAAAGATACAAAGGAGAGGAGAACATTATAACACTATCCCCCCTTAATGTTCACCTTTCAAATACAAATTGTTTTCTTTCCTACGTCTTTTGCTGCTCTATATTTTGATCCACAAGAAGACAATGATGTAGTAGTTTTCCTTTTGCTGCTCCATGTAATTGGACTTGACGCAAGATGAAAATTATAGCTTCCAACACATTTTTGGTCATTTATATCACCACCCCAGTCTAAACCATATTCTTCTTTCATAGGTTGCTCCCATTTTTTCTTCCCTCTAGCTTGCTCATATGAAATTGGATCATCAACCTGTTTAATACTTTGGCCATAAAAGCACTACCATTCCTTTCTTGAAGTTTTGATTCTTGCCCATATATATCGTTAACGCTCCTTGTCTTTTGTTTAGCTGAAAAGTCTTCTTCTTCATCGTCACTACCTGCAGAAAATGTCTGATTACAAGCATTAGTTGTTTCATTTTCAATAGTATTTTCATCATTTGTAAAAGTGTACAACTCATCCTCATCAATGTAGTCTCCATATCTTTCTAAAATATCTGAAAAATGAGAAGCATTTGTTGTTGTAGAGTGAGAGGAAGTGACTGTAAGTTGTGAATGCTCATCAAACTTCACATCTCTACTAACAAAGACCTTGTTCGTTGTCAAATCATATAACCTGTAAGCCTTTGATTCTTCACTATAACCCATAAACAAACACTTATGACTCTTTGGTTCTAACTTTTCCCTTTTTTCATCAGGAATGTGTGCCCAAGCAAGACATCCAAACACCTTAAAATACCCAACATAAGGCTTTTTTCCACTCCATGCTTCTTCAGGAGTAACATATTTGAGGGCATTAGTAGGAATTCTATTCACAATATGTGCAGCACAAGAGACAACCAAACCCCAAAATTTATTATGCAAGCTTTTAAAATGCAACATACAACGAGCCATTTCTAGAAGAGTTATATTCATCCGTTCAGCCACTCCATTTTGTTGAGGGGTATATGGAGTTGTTCTTTGCACTTTAATACCACAACTTTCACAAAATGATTCAATTGCATAATTACAATATTCACCCCAATTATATGTCCTTAAGCATTTAATTCTTTTCCCACTTTGATTTTCAACTAATACCTTAAACTTTTGAAAAACTTCAAATACTTCATTTTTCCTTTCAAGAAAATAAACCCATACTCTCCTGCTATAATCATCAATAAAAGTGAGAAGGTACCTGGCACCTGAAAGTGAAGTATAACCTGGTTCACATAAGTCACTACGAATGAGTTGTAGTGGATGATTAGCTCTCCATGCTTCACCTGAATCAAAAGGTTCTCGGTGATGTTTCCCTAGCACACATCCTTCACAAACACCTTCAGAAGCTGAAATTTGTGTTAATCCTCTAACCATATCCATTCTAATCATGTCTTGTAATTTTCTATAATTTATATGTCCAAGTCTAGCATGCCAAAGTTTTGACATATAATCAATTTGAGCAATAAAAGCATGAGAGTGCGTGTATTTATCATCAACAAACCCTACAAATTTAAATAGACTCTCTTCATGATCAACTCTACCAATAGCAATTATATTGTTTGGGTCTTTTCTATCTCTATCAATAACTTGATCAGCATTGACAACAAACTCATATCCAACTTGAACAATTTTATATACTGAAATAAGATTTACTCCTAATCCTTTTACCAATAAAATATTTTTCAAAGTCCCATTTGTCACATTAACAGTTCCTGTTCCTAAAACTGGAAGCTTCATTTTATTACCAATAGTTATTTCTTGATCTGAATTCATTTTTTCATTGAAATCAACAAATAAAGATCTATCTCCAGTCATGTGATAAGATGCTCCTGAATCTAGAATCCATTCTTTATTAAAATCTGAAGCAAAATAACTCCCTTTAACAGTGAATTTACCTTTTCCTTGTTTTTGAACGGACACAGCCAAAAAGCTATTTTTATCCATCTTGTCATCATTAAACCTTTCTTGCTTATATTGTTTCGTTTCATTGTCCCTCTTCTTCAAACAAAATTTCTCAATGTGATTCTCACCTCCACAATACCTGCAAATAATGGTTTTTCTTCCAACTTTCTTTTCTGCACCATCATTTCTAGAAAAGTGGTTAGAGCCATCATCACTTCTAGACTTATTTTTTCAATTCTTTTTTTTCATCAAATTTTTTAGAAAATTTACTTTTAGCTGTATATGCATGATTCTTTTTAATATATCCTTCTTTAATAAGCTGAACTTCTTCATCTAAAACTAATTTACAAAATTGATCAAAAGTCTGCTGGGGGGTATTGGGATTTAGTTGAAGAACCCTTTTCCTTGATTCCTTAAATACCTTATATGGCTGGGAAAGCTTACTTTCAACCATTGCAATCAACTGAAAATCTTTTTTTGCATATTCAACACCTTTTTTTTTTAGCTGAGCATTTAAAAAAGTAACTTCATTGAAGTAATCAGACATTTTTTCAAAATTAGATGGATCTAAATTCATCAATTTTTCTTCTATACTAAACATGCTAGCAATGTCTACATCTTTATAATCCTTTTCTAAATTCTCCCACAACTCTATTGGATTATCAACATCAACAAATCTTCTATTCAGATTGGGGCTCAAAGCTTTACCAATAATACCTCTAGTTTGCTCCAACTTACATTTTCACAACTCCTTTTTTCTATCATTTTGTTGAGGTTCTCCAATTTCTTTATTCACTATTCGCCATAAAGCCTTTTCTCTTAGAACATTCTTGACTGCAATCTTCCAATCTACAAAACCACTTCCACCAAAGATAGGCAAAACTTCATTTGAAGAGCCCGTGTTAGCAAAAAAAAAAATAGCCTTCAAACAAATATTACACCAGCAATATAACAATCCTGCAACCAAATATCACTCCAATAATATATTAGCCCTGCAAACAAAACATTTCCAGCAATATATTTTCCTGCAGCAAAACCCTCTAGCAATATTTTTAGCTGAACCTCTAGATGAATCTCCAGCTGAATCTAGCTAAACCTAGCTCTGATACCATGTAAAAACAGGTCCAAATAAATATAATTATGAAATAACAGTCATAAACAGGAAAAAAAAGGGCAAAACAGAGCATAAAAATAAAGATAATAGTTGAAGATGTAACATTCTAATTTGTATTCCAAACAATCCAACAATTTACAACTACAGTGCTGTTTGCAATGAACAGCTTCATATTTATAGTGGAGCTTGGAAACTTCTAGTAATCTAGAGACTTCTATAGCTAGAATGTTAATTTTTTCTAAATTCTCCCACAACTCTATTGGATTATCAACATCAACAAATCTTCTATTCAGATTGGGGCTCAAAGCTTTACCAATAATACCTCTAGCTTGCTCCAACTTACATTTCCACAACTCCTTTTCTCTATTATTTTGTTGAGGTTCTCCAATTTCTTTATTCACTATTCGCCATAAAGCCTTTTCTCTTAGAGCATTCTTGACTGTAATCTTCCAATCTGCAAAACCACTTCCATCAAAAATAGGCAAAACTTCATTTGAAGAGCCCATGTTAGTAAAAAAAAAAATAGCCTTCAAACAAATATTACACCAGCAATATAACAATCCTGCAACCAAATATCACTCCAATAATATATCAGCGCTGCAAACAAACCATTTCCAAACCATTTCCAGCAATATATTTTCCTGCAGCAAAACCCTCTAGCAATATTTCTAGCTGAACCTCTAGATGAATCTCCAGCTGAATCTAACTAAATCTAGCTCTGATACCATGTAAAAACAGATCCAAATAAATATAATTATGGAATAACAGTCATAAACATGACAAAAAAAGGGCAAAACAGAGCATAAAAATAAAAACAACAGTTGAAGATATAACAGTCTAACTTGTATTCCAAACAATCCAACAATTTACAACTACAGTGCTATTTGCAATGAACAGCTTCATATTTATAGTGGAACTTGAAAACTTCTAGTAATCTAGAGACTTCTATAGCTAGAATGTTCTTTTTATGAACAACTTCTAGCTATTTCAATATTCTGGAAAATTCTTACATTCTAGAAACTTCTTTACATTCTAGACAATTTTACTTCCTAACAAAAAATAGGAGGATGTTCAAGTATGACATGTCTTCCCCATGGCTTGATGTCTGTTTGGGAATCCAAGATAAATTTTGCTGGTTGTTCAAGTTTAAGAGAAATACCAGAAGAAATCTGCAAACAAACAATGCTCACAAAAATTTCATTAAGTACTTGTAGAAGATTGAAGACGCTTCCCAGCAGGTTCGGTGAGCTTACTTGCCTGCAACGTCTATATTTACGAGGATGTGAAAGCTTACAAGAGCTGTGTGACGACTTTCATTGCCTATTAGGATTGAGAAAATTAGAATTGAATTATTGCAAGAGCTTGTCAAGCCTGGCTCTAGGTTTTGGGAAACTTAGTTCTTTAGAAACCTTAGATTTATCAGAATGTGATAAACTGGAGGAATTGTGCAGTGACTTCCATTGCCTGGTAGCACTAAAATATCTGAATCTGTGTAAGTGTGATAGATTATGCAATCTTCCAGACAGTTTTGGCGAGCTTGGCTGCTTGGAAAGCTTAGATCTATCAGGATGCTCTAATTTAGTAAAGCTTTCTGATGATTTCCATCTTCTCCCATCTTTAACAAGATTGAATCTTTTAAATTGTGAGAGTTTGGGGGGTGAATGGATGGATATAGTGGGGAATATTAGGAGTTTATGGCACCTCAACATTGTGCGTAGGGAAAGAATGATACAGCGGTGTATGGAAATGAAAAGCCAAAAAGAAGGGAACCCGATTGTGGTAACAGACTTCCCTCAGGTATAAGTTGTAATTTTTATTTTGTGCTAAAATGTTATAGATGTAATTTGGAGAAAATAATTATTATTTGAGGAGAAATTTAAGATTTTATTGCATTATTGTCTTGGCTACCTATGTACAGTTGTATGACATGTACATGGCTTAAAATTGGATATATTTAAGTTGTATAATCACTTTAATTTTTATTGTTTTTGCCAAATTTTAGATCGCATTCTATCATAGTTATTGTCATTGCGTTGCAATTGCAGGGTCAAGAATGTGAAAGGGCTTTGTTGTTGGAAGGGGTGTTATCAAAGGTATATCAAAGGTATTTGATGAGGAAGGGCTTCTGGTTGACGCAGATGAACGCCCCTTCCATTCATCCTCACTTCAACTACAAATTCCAGTCATCATCATCATTGATTTACCAAAATATTTCTGGAGGTACAGAGCATTAGGAAAGAACCTCCAGCAGCTGCAACGCAATTCAAAAGAGTTGCAAATCATATATATTGGGACCCATTTTAAATCATTAAAATCTGAGCTGGCCACCATCAGAATCCTGGCATATACACCTGAAAACCCCCGGACTTTCTCTTTCCATGATGAATTATCTGCTTTGTTTAACACACGCGACATTACAGTTTTCCGTAGCAGTGATCAATTAAAAGAAAACGGCCTAAAATGCTTGTCAGTGTGGGAAGACATATCTTATATATTGTTTCGAGGGACCTTTCTCGCAAAAACTCCGGGAGAGAGCAATATTGAATTGCTTAAAGAATTGCTGGTAACTGAAGAAACATATTTTCTCTTGTTCAATGAAAATCGTCAGGTATTGTTTTCGAGTAATTTTGTTTTTAAAATGTAGTCTCACTCTAAATGTGAAGGAAACGTTGGGTAATAGAGAATAGTAATTGCTACAAGGTATTAAACTTCATTTGTATTATATTGTTTTCAAATTAATTGTGGAGCTAGTGAGTAAAAGAGAATAAAAATTGCAGGTAAAGATTGCCGCTCTACAAGGAAAAATGGTATTACTGCTCATCACATTTCTTGATAAAACCCCGGATGCTTGCACCTCAGCCGTGAAAGAAATGTATGTCAAGATGAAAGAGAGTCATAATTATGTGGTCGAACTTGTTTGGGTTCCAATTCCTGGGAATGAGCATAACACATCATGGGAGGAGTTTGAGAGAGCGACTGCCAATGCTCCGTGGCCGGTGGTACCAAATCCACGGTTGATAGAAGAGCGAATACGTTCTCTTGTTGGGGCGTCAATACCACACGTTTGTGTGGTGGATGAGAAGGGAAGGATTTCAAAGGAAGATGCAATGCCGATGATAGAAAGGTGGGGGTTGGAGGCGTATCCATTATCTGAAGGTCGTGAAGAAGAACTGAGGAAGGCAGAGTGGGAGGGATTCAAAGCCAATTCTTTATCCACCTTGCAATTCGTCTTTCAAAATCTATCAAACAAGGTGAGTTTTAAAGAAGTGTAACCTTAACTATGCGCTATAAATCTCAGAGTTTAGGTATACTTAATGGCAAAATGATAGAAATTTGCGTTATGGTGACAGGCAAAGGAGATGATGGATCGCGGAGTAATGACGTTGATCTGCGTGGGTTCAGCTAAGAAGATGATGGAGCTCACCCCTCATTTGAATTATGCTTTGACAATGTTGGAAATGGAGCTCACAGCTATGGAATCAGTGCAAATGAATATGATTTTGCTTGTGAAAAGCTAAAAGAAAATGAGTCAGAGATGTGTAGCATAGCAACCCTCTACTTGTCCGATATATACAAATTTTGGCGGCGTGTTACGTATTTACAAAAGGAGTTAATAAATGGAATGGGAACAGATGAAAGGATAATGAAGGTGACAAGAATGGTATTGGGTCTTGCTAGTGCAGATGAGGAGTGCCAGATTTGGAATAGCAATAAGATAAGAATAGTGTTGGTGGATGGAAATGGTGAGATGGTAAGTGGGAGAGGAATGGAAGTGGTAGAACTACTTTGTGATGGTGAAGAAGAAGATAGCAAGGAAAAATTGTTGGAGGAGATAAAAAAAGGGAGGAGTTGAGAGAAGTATGGAGAGCAGATGGAGAGATGGAATCATCCATCCCAAACATTATCCCCAACATCCCCTTCTCAAACTATTTAATCTTAATGATAGTAGTTGCAGTTTATGCGGTGAGAAATTGTTTTCAGTATATCAATGCAATGCATATGAAAAATATGTAATATGTGAAGAGTGTGGGAAGAGAAGTGATAAGACATGAAGTAGTTTGTGTATGAATAAAAGCAATGACATCTTTCAACTATTGATTATCTAATTTTCAATTCTCTTTGTGTTTTATTTAATACTATTTAAAAATATTTTAAACATAATAATTTAATATTTATTTTAAAAAATAAGATTATATTTTAATTATAATTTTTTATTTAATATATGTTATTTTATTTTTTCTTTCATGTAAAATTTTAAATATTTAAGTAAAGATATTTAAATTACAAAATATTCAAAATATTAATTAAATTTAAAATTTAATTTTAGTGTTAAAATATATGATTATTTAGTATGAAAAAATATTAAGATTTTTAAAAAAAAAAATATTTCTACTATATTAATTTAGATATTTAAATTTTGATATCTTTAATATAAATTAATGTTATAAATTTTGATAAAAGTTTACTATTTTTCAACTTGATTGATAAACAAATAATTTGACAAATAATGTTCAAATTTTTATAATAAAATTTTAAATCTTAATATATACGATTTTAAGTAAATCTTTAAATTTTAAAGTTTTTTAATATAAAAGAATATATTTTTTTTGAATAAAATATTAGTTTACTTTTTGTAAAAATTACATAATCAATAATTCATGTTCTCCAAATTGTATTCATTATATTATGGATAATATTTTTGGTTAATATTTTTATTATATTAATATTCTTAGGAAACTAATATTTAATTTTGATTAAAAATTTATATTTTAATGATGTTAGTCATCTTACAAAGACTCTATTTTTATTTTTCTATTATTTAGGTTGATTAAATAATATGTACATAATACTTTGTTTTAGTGTTATTTAAATTAATTAAACAAGTATCACATAGTGACTAGTCATATTACAAGGACTCATATTTTCACGATGTTAGTCATATTACAAAGACTCTATTTTTTATTTTTCTATTATTTAAGTTGATTAAATAATATGTACATAATACTTTGTTTTAGTGTTATTTAAATTAATTAAACAAGTATCACATAGTGCCTAGTCATATTACAAATACTCTATGATACTTTGTTTTAGTGTTATGTACATATTTTAACGATGTTAGTAATACTACAAAAACTCTATTTTTATTTTTCTATTATTTAGGTTGATTAAATAATATGTACTTATTATTTAATCAACCTTTTTTCTGATAACCCTAATCATAACTCTAAACCTAACCTTAACCCTAACACAAGCAATAAACTCTAAACCATCATCTTAAACCTAACTCAAACCATAATATAATCTAAAAATATTTAAATATCTAATCTAAAATTATTAAAATATTCTAAAATTTATTTCTATTGGTTTAATTTAAATATTAAAATATTCATATCTTTAGTATGAATTAATGTTATGCATTTTGATAAAAAATAAATTTTAATTTCTAAATTTTTAATTTGAATAAAAAAATCACAAAAAATTAATAATATAATATATTATTATAATTTAAATAAAACTAATTAAAATATATATTAAATTTGATATATTAAATTAGGCATACGGAAAATTCATCGTTAGTATTATTTTATATAAGAAAAATATTAATATATTGATATTACTAATATTAAAAATGGTATGTTAATATTATTATTTTATATTATTTAAAAAAAAGGGATGAAAAAAATTTATTCAAGAAAAAGACACCAAGTATAATAAGAGGCCAAAATGACCAAATTCATCAAAAAACAAACAACCACAAGCCTCATAACAATACTATCTAGCCAAAACAAAAAGCTACACCTTCTGATCCTCATCCAAAAATCTAGACAAAGTGTTACTTTTATCTAGGTCCAATTGTCTCCAATCATCCATGCCCATTTAGTAAAGGAATTTGCAACCTTGTTCCATTCCCTAGGAATGTGAATAAATGAGATGTGTTCAAAGCTTGAAGCAAGATGAAGAATTTACTTCACAATTAGAACCAATCTCCATGCCGAGCCCTAAAAATCTCTCTTATTAAGAAGAGAGACCAAAATCATAGAATCTATCTCACAAATCACATCCCTCCACCCACACTCTAAGGCTCACTCAAGAGCCTTAAGAATAGCACATGCCTCCATCTGATTGTTAGACTACACACCCATGTGTATGGAGAAGAAGAATTGCATGCCCCCTATTATCACAACCCACTCCATCAATCCTAGCTTCTCTAGAATTGCCTTGAGTAGAGCCATCAGTGATAATTTTGAGAGACCCATCAAGAGGAGGGCACCACCTCCCCACTCTATTAACTTTCTTAGAAGGTTTTGAATTGCTTCCCCTAATCCCT
The DNA here is from genome assembly GCA_007258455.2 of Sequoia sempervirens. Lineage (NCBI taxonomy): Eukaryota > Viridiplantae > Streptophyta > Pinopsida > Cupressales > Cupressaceae > Sequoia > Sequoia sempervirens. The sequence goes on from VDFB02252616.1 coordinate 131,254,505, forward strand.
TGGTGGCAAAGAGGAGAAGGAAGCTCAAGCCTAGAAGCAATATGCATGTATGAAGATGCCATAGACTCACCCAAGCCAAATTTCAATGAGATAGCTTCTTTCAAAATACTTTGCACCTTGTACCAAACCTACAAACCATTTGACGACATTCAGAAAAATTACGTTGATTCCTCTCAAACCAAATCTACTAGATAATAATAGAAGGTCCCAATTCCCAAGCAACCACCAAACAAGATGCTGATGCTAGAGGATGTCCCAAATTCTCCCAAAAGTCTTGCAAGGATAAGGTGAAACTAAATGGTCTTCTTAAAATCTTCCACCACAATCTTTAGATTTCCACAACATAAGAACACTAAAAGAATAGATGAGAAGAACTTTCTTTACTACATCCACATAAAGAGCAAAGAGAGGGCCCACAAAAACCATGTTTCCTGATATTCTCCTAGGTAAGAAATTTTTTATGGATTAGTAGCCATAAGAAAATATTTAATTTGGGCCACCCAACCTTGTTCTAGATGCCTTTCCACCAAGGATAAACTCTCACCTCAGCATGTTGAGATACCAGAGCAACATATCCTTGGGAAACAAAGTAGATACCCTTAGATTCATGACCCCAAGCTAGAAAATCCTGTCTTCTAAAGAAAAATAGGGCCTCTTAGCCAAAATAGATGCCAAAATACTTCTCTTAGCCTGGGAGCCACCATTCGACCAACTATCAGGATCAAACCATTGATAAATTCTAGTACCTCCCAAAAGCGAAGATGATTTGAAACTACTCACCCTAGACCATCCAACAGCCACAAAAACATCACCTAAAGCATGGAGATGGGGAAAAGAAGTTAAAATTGGAGGATTCCCATCCCAAGAAGTAGTCCAAAAAAGATCCTTCTCTCCCCTCTAAATGATCTAGAAAATACCCTCCTTAATGAGAGTTGAACCCTGCTTAATAGTGCTCGAAATCATAGAACCTCTACCAGTTAAAAAATACGTGGGATATCCTCGCTAGCCACTCCTCCTAAGTATTTGTAGTTAAGAATTTATGCCCAAGGTTGCTCAAAAAATTTACACCACCTCCAATAAAGTTTTGTATAAAAAACACGACTATTTTGCTCCAACTGCCTAGGCCTAAGACCACCAATCTCCTTTGGTTTACAAACTTGGTCCCAACTCACCAAACTTTGTTTCCAAATGTCAAGATTGTTTTCCCAAATAAATTTCATGGTAAGGGAATCAAAATCCTTGAAAACACTCTTAGGAGTAGATAACACCATGAGCTTGTACAAAGGAAGAGCTTGGAGGACAAATGACACAAGAGTCACCTTGCTAGCTAAAGATAACCATCTAAAGGCCTAGTGATTGACCTTAAAGTGAAATTTATCTAAGATATTTTTCCATTCATTCCTCTTCAAGGTTCCAACACAAAGAGGGATCCTCAGATACTCTAAGGGAAGATTAAATAAAGCTGAAAGTGTAGAATGTTGGATATTCTACGCTGAATCAAAATGAGAGTATTGAAAAAAAGAATTTGAGACTTACCCTCATTAATTTTTTGGTTAGATTCCACCAGATACACATCCAAAACCTTCTTGAAGTTCACTACCTCCTCAACCTTGGAAACACCCATAAGAGTCGCATCATCAATGAGCTATAGATGAGTTTGCACTTCCAACCCTTGAACCCAGATCTAGCCATGAATATTAATGGAGCCTCTATCCCTATATTGCTTTAGAAACCTCTCAAAACCTTTAGCCATCAAAATAAACAAATAAGGGTAAAGTGGGTCCCCTTTCTTGAGCCCTCGACTAGCAAAAAAGATAGGCGCACAAGGGAGCCATTAACAAGAATAGAAAAGGAAGACGTGGTCACACAACTCATAACCCACAAAACCCACTTTGTGTGGAACCTGAAGGCCAAAAGCAGGTGCTGAAGGAAAGACCACTTGACTTTGTCATAGGCTTTAGTCATATCTAATTTGATGAACATGGATTTTTCTTTGGAAGAAGACATGGAATGAAGAACTTCATCCGCCTCCACAACACCATCCATAATTTTCCTACCCTTAACAAAACCACCCTGCTCCTTGGAGATCAAGGGATCCAAGCATTTCTTTAGTCTTTCAACAATCAACTTAGTGATAATCTTGTAGGTCACATTGCACAATGCAATAGACTAAAAGGATTCTAAGGAATTGTCCCCCTCCTTCTTAGGAATTAAAGTGAGGAAGGTAGAATTTATAGCATTGAGGATTTGCTTGTTCATATAAGACTCTTGAACCACCTCCAACAAATCCACTTAGATGATATCCCAAAATTATTGAAAGAACTCAATGGGAAAACCATTAGGCCCAAGGGCCTTACCTTTCTTCATCTGGAAGACAATATCCTCAAGTTCTACCAAAGAGATGGGTGCCGGAAGAGAGTTATTCATCTCCACAGAAACTAAAGAGGGGATGCAAGCCAAAGCCAAATTATTTTCCTCCAAAGCCAGAGGAGCATCTTCTAAGAAAAGGGAAGAGAAGAAACAAACCAACTCCTTTGAAATAGCTTGAAGTGAATTCAACTGTTCCCCTTGAGCCATCATGAGAGAAGAAATAATATTCCTACCTCTATTTTCCATTACCGAATTGTGAAAGAAAGTAGTATTCTTGTCGCCTTCTTGGAGCCAATCTACCTGAGATTTTTGTTTCCAAAAAATATCCTCCTATAGCTCCCATATAGCAAGTTCTCTAGAACATTTAGTTTCTTCTTGAAGCAAACCCATAGTCATCCCCTCTTCCCTGATTTTGAAGGTGATGCTATCAAGTTGATAGTGTACTTGTTTCCACCTGTGAAAGAGGTTACCAAAAATTGTCATGTTCCATTTATTTAATTTGAATTTGAAAAATTAAAGCCTCTTAAAAAAAGAGAACATAGCAGTGACAAAGGAAGGCCTCCCTTCAACCCACCACTACTCCATAAGATGATATAAACTATGATCCTTAAGTTACATTAGTTGAAATTTGAAAGAGGTTAATTTAACCATGGAAAATTGAGATGAGGAAAAATTAATCGTCTAATGATTTGAACCCTTCCACCCCAAGAACTCAGAGGAAGAAGTGGATAGTTATTCCCAATCCATTCAATAGAGACAAGAAACCTATCCAATTGCTCAGAAATAGAACCCTCCCCACATCTTCGATTGTGCTAGGTAAAGGTCCCATTAGTGGGTTGAACATCCACTAAATTAAGAAACTTGATATTATCCTGAAGCAGGGAAGAAGAAGGCCCCAAATGGCTCACTCCCCCCAATTTTTCCTCCAAGGTGCAAATATAATTAAATTCTCCTACCAAAATCCAAGGGTAAGAAGGTGAAAAAGAGCAAATAATCTAATGTGAGACCAGAGTAGAATCTTACCAAGAAAATCATTAGGTGCATACACACTGGTGAAAAGAACCACTACTCCAGAATCAAAGCACGACGCTAACAGAGAAAGGGAGTTCCTTCTAGCCATCCACCAAAGAGGAGAAATATTGTCAGGGTCCCAAATACATGTCACACCACTAGAAAAACTTTGAGATCCAACACATTGGCACTAATCCCTCTTCCAAATTTTGGAAGTAGTCTTCATCATATCATCAATGGGAGCTTGGTCTCCTGAATAAAAATAATATTAGGTTTATGATCACAAACTAAATCACGGGTAGCCTTTTGTCTAGGGACACTACTCAAACCCCTCACATTTCAAGATATCATAGTCATTTATGAGAGGAAGAAAAATGGAAGTCCAATGTCTTAACAACAGTACAGATTGTACCAAATATTCTCCCATAATATTCATATTCCCAAGTCCGTTTTCCTCCCAACTTTAGCCATTTATCACCAGTCACTTTCTTTAAGCTCTTTTGGTGGATGCGTAGGACTAGAGGCCCATTCTTCTTCTTCCCATCATCTTTGGCCCCAAATTCCATTTCTAGCTATTCAACCCATAAGTTCCTGTATACTCATGAGGAAATTCTTCCAAGGGATTAGGAGCTGAATCATCCACTTGAACCCCCACAATCTCCAACCTAGAAGTCCCATGCTCAAGTAGGGATGAAGAAGCAACAAGTTCTTCCTTTGGGGCTTCATGCATGTCAGTTGTTGGAGTAGGGAATAGAGGGGATTGACCAACAAGATATGAGCCTTGAACAAACTAAGTCCCAAAGCTAAGATCATGCTCCATTGATACAAATTTTCAAAGTTTTCAAGAACCTCAAATCTATTACTAGAAGCCTCTCTGTGTATGGATTTGTTCTAATGCTTTGGCACTTTTTCTTTTGATTAGGATTTCATAGGTACAAACCCATTTGAAAATTTAAGCTCCACATTCTGAAGCGGTGCTTTGCCTTTTGTTTTGGAAGTATTTTCTTGCACACCAGGTGGAGGTTGTTGGGTTTTTACACACAACTTGGGGTCATTCAAATGGCCATATTCATGACAAGTACGATAGCAAAAATGAAGGACCTCATAATCCACATGTTGAGTCCAACACATACCTCCCAATCTTACTTCAAGAGACTTCGATAAAGGATTATTTAAATTCATTTCTAGGTGTGCAAACAAGCAAAAGAAGTTACCCTTCAATCGACAGTCTGACGAGAAGGACCTAAAGGCTTCCCTAAAATAACTGCAATATGTCCTTTTGCCAAAAATCCATCAGAAGATGGGGGAGGAAAAGCCAAACCAAAATTCTTGACATCTCTTCAAAAGGATCAAAACCCAGATTCTAGGGTTTGATAAAAAGTCTTGACTAATTGTGAAAATATGGAACCCCTTCAAAAAATGCATTGGGATCAACAATCCACAAGAAAACCATGAAGAAATATCCATTAGCTCCCAAAATGACTTCCAAATCTCCTTCATGGTTCTAGCTGGTGTGGACCCAATTATCTAGAAAAGGAAAAGAAATTATAACCCCCATGAACTTGCAAATGAGTCAATGCTCGAACATATACAAAAAATCTTCAACAACTGAGTCTATGTTGATCACCATTTTCGGACAATCCTTACATCTCTCTAAACACCCATTGTATTTTGGATGAATTGACTAAGATTGATTATTCCTCGACTCCTCTACCACATGCAAGAGGAAATTTATAGCATCTGCACGATCAAAAGATGAGGCATCCCCACCGATGATAACATCTTTGAAAGAGAACGCATGGGGGTCCCTCAAACCCCCTACATGGGCCATGTAACCTGCATAGCCCACCACCCACAAAACACACACAAAGAACAAACAAAACATAGACCAAAGAGCACATAATGAAGGGAAGAAAATAAACAAAATGTGGCTAGCAAGGATGGAAGACACCAGCCACCCCAACTGTAAACCTGCACACAAAAGGAAGAAGGCTCGCAACCTCACCAAACAGTGTAGGCCTCCCCAAACCCCCACATGTAACAACTTCGTCTCTCCATCACCTTTTAATACTATATTGTTATTATATTATTCTTATTATTTTTATAATTACAATAATATTTTAATATTAAATTATTGTTTTTCTTTTTTATTAATATGAATATTGTAATATTATAATTACTAAAATATTATTACTTATTATTATAATTAATTTTATTTTATGTTCCATATCAAAATATTAATTTAATCACAAAATTTTAAATAAATTGTATTAATAAATGTTATATTACTAATTTTTATATATGAAATAAATTTTATTAATAAAATAAATATAACATATATTAAAAATAAATAGAAGTTAAATATATAACATGTTGATAGACTACTTTTTAGGCATTTTTTAAGAATATGTTGTGGTGATTATAATCAAGTTTAATTTATAATATCAAGTTTAATAAAAGACACATACATGATGTTATTTATAAGTTAGTTGAAAATTTTATTTAATGTAAAAATATTTAAATATTAATTTTTTTTTTAATATAAAATATTAAAATCTTCTAAAAAAATATTTCTATTAATTTAATTTAATTTTTAATTTAAAATATAATAAATCAAGAAATCCGAGGATAATTTTTTTAAATTTTTTAAAATAAAATCTGAGTTTGTGTATGATATTTTAAGTAAATCTGTAAATTAAAAAATGAAAGAATTCTAAAATTTTGAAAAAAATGTAAATTTATTTTTTATAGTTTAATAAATGGATGCATTCAAAATATTTTAAATATTTTAAAAAATTTATAGAAAATATATTACATATACAAAATCACATAACAAATAGTTTAATCAATTTCTTTTGTTTTTGATAATAGAAGCAAGGGAAAGGGTCGGGCTAACCGAACCAAAAAATGAAACCAAGCCTATCGTCTAGAAGAACAACCAACACAAAATAGTAGGGGCCAAAAATAGACAAACACCCTATAATAGAACTACCACCCAACCAACAATAAACAATAGGGATCAAAACCACCCATTAGCAGATGACTAAAAATAGAGCCTAGACCTAAAAGTTGAGGGGCCCACAGGCCCAGAGAGTATTAAATCCAGAAACCAAAAAAGAGACACAAAAGACCCAAATTACTTTATGGCATTACAAATTAGGTTTCATTCTTCAACCAACTGCTCCATGTCCTCACTACGTTGCTCCATCGTGCCAATTCTCTTGTTGAGTTGCACATCCTTAGCCTGAGAGGAGCTCATTTTTTGTGGCCTTTCCTTACCTTGGTCGCACCATTCATAGTGCCAAAAATAGCCCTTTGCATGATTCCTAATGTAATGGACGTAGGCTTATTGAAAGCCTTGTTCATTTTTTTCCACTTTATCCTACAACTCCTAGAATTGAGTAAGATAGAAATCGAAGGGCCTATCTTTATCTTGCACATCCTTTTCCCAGTTTTCCATGGCCTACTCTTCCACATCATCTGTGACTTTCATAACCACATCCTCAATTTCTTTTTCAAATTTCTTCAACCCTTTGTCTTCATCTTCCTTTGAGTCGTCAACCACCTGTTGGTCATTACCCTCCATTTCTTCATCCTCCTCACTACTAGTAGAGTCCTCTGAAGGGTCAACCACTAAAACCATAGACAATTCCTTTTTGCTCACATTAATAATGGCTGAGGCCTCTTCTTTTGGGTCATCACTAGGTTCTTCAAAGTTAAGTTAAAATTATTTAAAAAAAATTAATTTCTAATTTTAAAATGTTGAAATTTTAAAAATTATAATTTACTTTAATGTTTTTTTTTTTATTAGTAAGAAGGAAATTTTCTATTGATATGAGCAAAAAGATACATTATTCAGCCCATCCAGGGCAACCAAAGACACCATTTACAGAATACTTCTGGAGCCTTGTCAAGGCATTACCCACTACAAACCCAACAAACTACTAAAGCCTTACATATTAAACCAGACTCATTACCAACCTAGACTCGTATGAAGACATCACATATTTTCAAAATTTTTGAACACAAACACTAATAGGAAATTTCACCCTACTAGAACCACATCACCAGATGTTTCGTTGTGCAAAAATTTGAAACTCCTGTTTCCAATCTGAGTCTACTACTTGAACTAGACGAAACTTCTTTCTTAGGAAATACATGCCCGCATTTGCCAATCTCTTGTGCTCTAACAGCTCGAGCCCAAACATGTCCAACAAGAATGGGTAGTAGTTAACCAAAGCATCAAGGTCTTCAAGCAAATGAAGGTCCCATGGGTGCAGGATGCCCTTCCCAAGACGCGCAGCTGCCAATGCCCGATCGAGCCTGATCGACATATCCTTCCTAAATAGCCTCTACATGATAACCCTAGCCTCGCCTTTGGGGATACACACATCCAAAAATACGGCCAAGACTTGAGAAGAGATATCAGAATCCAACCTGTAGCCTTCGACTCCCACCATAAACTTCTTCCCTGTGATGCATTTAATGGCCGCAAAGACCAAATAATCTGGGTGCCGAATGAGATGTTGTAGACGGAATGTGGAGACCTCGCCTTCAAATGTAATCTTCCTCTTCGAGCCCTTGAGCTCCACTAGAGTCGCCATTTCCTTCATTTCCAACTCCTTTCCTGAAACTAATAAAATGAACCTACTCATATTTCTTTCAAAGTGCAATGCTTGTAGTAAAGAAGATCGCAATTTAATGAGGCTACAACCGTGCTTTGTCGTTATTTCGTGGTAGCTAGTGAAGCATCCTGAGGGACATCACAAGTTCACCATGCTGACATTCAATGATGAAGAAAACCTCCTCTAGATCCTTCCATTAACACGTGCTTCCCTTCATACGATAGTCCCCACCTTGCCAAAAAAGAAGCCACTCGTCCATCATTCATCAGAAACGGGGCAAACTAGCCTTTTTTCCCGTCCCCCTCCGATGTGTCTACCACTTCACCATGGTGAAGTGGCACCCTCCCATCCACCCACATAATTTACTTTAATGTTAAACTATTTCAAAAATTTAATAAAATTGAATGTATTCAAATTCTTTTTATAATTAAAATATTATTTTATGCATTATATTTTATTAAAACCAAAATATTTAAAATATCAAAAAAGATTAAAATAATATTGTTATCTTAAATACATCTATCTAAAGAGATTTCAATCTTAAATTACTATATTTATTCTAAGTGTTTAAATTAATTTTATTTGAAGAACTATTTTTACAAGTAAGAATTATTTTATTTTATTTTATTTAGAATTATTTAAAAAATATTTTATTTATATTTATCAAGAATTATATTATTTGATTTACATTTTATCCCTTATTGCAACTATAATTATATTTTATATAATACATAGACAATTAATATAAAAAACTTCACAATATTTATGATTTTAGGGTACATAGGAGGTAATAATACATATTAAAAAGAATCTTGTTCAAGATTTGATTTAATAAACTTACTTTTTAATGATGATAGTAATATGTTAAAAAATTTCATCTAATTCTAAAATAGACATAAATACATCACTTTTCTTAATGTTAAATTTAAATTTATTAAAATAAAATACATTTGATACAATTAATTTAAATTAAATTAATGATGGTTGGGTGTGATAACATTTGATGTACCAATGATTCCATTTGTTTAAGAATAGAAATATAAGATATTTAAATATGTTTGTGCAATGGTGTAAATTTGCACCTACAACAAATTCCCATTAATTTGCCCTCATTTTAGCCTTACAAGTTTGATGATGAAAATTTCACCACCCTAACCTTGTTTCTTGGCATGTGTATTTGGCATTTTATGTCGGTGGAGAGAATCTCTTCCTAGGATGCTAGCGCATGACACACAAACATTTGTATGTTGCATGAATGTCCCTGACAAGATTCTCGGTCAGTGGCTGTTAGACATTATGATTCACCATCAACTGGAAATTTTTTAACATCCCTACGAATATTGACCACGCAAGATTTTCCTTTTACCTCCAAGAAGCATGTTTTGAACATCATTATGGTCATTCTTTCTCTCTCTCACATTCTTGCATTCACTCTTGCAACTTCTCTTAATTCTGTCACTCTCTCTTGCTTCTAGTAGCTCCATACTTCATTTCCACACCATCTTGTTGCTCCAGTGCCATTGTTGTTACATGTTGTCGAAGCTCTACTCCATTGGCATGTTGGTGCTATTCTTCTCCTTCCTCTCTCAGCCTTGAGCACTCATAGAAAGGGAGGTGATATTGTGTTTATTTTCTTATTTGCATTATCATACTTGTAGAGTAGAATCCAGGCTGTCTTTTCTCTCTACTCTTGGTGTCTATTCTCTCTATTTTCTTATCAATTTTCAACATCTTGTGATCTATTGGCTATTCGTGAAGGTGGGAACACCAAAACCAAGATCTAACTAAGGTAGGTTCCAAACATAGCCCCAACATTTTTCTCATCACTTTGTGTGTAGGTTTCTTTAATCATTTGTGGGAGCTTGTTGGAGAATTAGACTTTGAGTAAGTTGGTATTATTCTTCTTTCTTCATCATTTTTCTATTAAAGTAGCTTATATTTATTAGTTAGAGTATTCTTCTTGCTATACTTTGCATTTTCATACATTTCTATTGAACTATGCAAACTAGTACATTTGGTCATGAGTGGACTCTGTGTGTTTTTGTCTGTTGCTTGACCCTTTGTACGTACAAGACACCAACGCCCATTTGAGACTCCATTTTGGTGTGCTGAAGTCTAGCCTATGTGCTGTCGTCCTTTGATAAAGAGATGTTTGACCTTTAATAATAGACCTTTTTGGTCTGCTCACCCACTTCCTTAAACCTCTCTGTTAGAAAACATAAGAGGCAGGGCTCTAGTTGACCTTCCTTTTTAGATTCTCCTTAGTTGGTTTATCTTGGGGGTGATTAGATGCCTATTCCTCCCTTTTATTTCCTTCATCTTAAAATTCTCATGTTCAGAGGTGGTGTCATTGAGATAATGAGGGCCTATTCCTCTCTTGTTGACTCTTCCTTGAAGAAGAGACATAGGAGGATTGAATCCCCTCTGTCACATTTTGGTGAATCCAACGTGAAGTTTTCTTCTTTCCATTTTTGCATGTTGGAAATTTTTCTCTCAAATCTTGGGTGTGTTATAGATTAGCATGTCATAGAAATTTTATGAGCTTTATGACCCAATATTCGACCTCTGGATTTGTGGTTAGAAGAAGCCTTCAACACGTATCGATGAAATATAGGAAGCTCAATCCTACTTGAAAGAATTTTTCCAACTTTGTCACACAATCTTCTGCATCTTCTGATATAGTTCCATCTAAGTACATGAATATAGTATCATTCATATGTATGTCTCCCATAGGAAATGTGAGTGCTAATCCTGACATAACCTTTACCTCACATGACTTACCCCTAAAAAAGGAGTTTTCTCCTCTTTACATTCCTTCCTGGATCAATGGTAATGTTGTCACAATGTCATAGTTGATCCTTCTAGTTGTGTGAACATAATTATAGAGGAGACCCTATTTATAAATAATCTTCATAGGGAGAAGTACGAAGAGTCGCAGGCCACTCTCCATACTCATGATCAACTTTCTATTGCCCCTGGGTTAAAGTACAAAGTCGTGTCACACTTTCGGCCAACTTATCAGCACAAGGGAATTTTAGTATTTATAACTAAAAATTAATTTTATTCAAACAAATGATCTAGTAAGATTCATTCTAGATAAGTTAAATATGTCCACAACTTTTCCAACTAAATTTTTTGGCTAAATGCATATATGTAGCACCACTTTGAGGCCAATTTACTAAAAAATGAAATATTCAAAATTTTTAATGTTTCAACATCTCCTAGACATATAAATATATATATTTTTTTAAATGTAAAAATACCCTTTTGTAGATCCATAAGTGTAGTTTTCAAATATATATTTATTTTAATAGTTCAGTTATGATTTATATTTTATTTTTGTTTTTTACTAAATGTAGGTGATCAACATAAAAATATTAGGTTGATTATCATGTCAAGAAAAATACTAAAACTTATTAATTTTTTTTAAAAAAATATGATGGCCTAGATAAAAGAATCTAGATTAAGATAGTATATTTTGTTTTCTATTTTAGATAAATATTTAATATAAAAGTTGACGTCGATTGGAAACAATTGTGTTTTAATATACACACATTTAAATATTTATTAAAAAATATACATTTATTAAAACTGCAAAAAAATATATCCATGCCCTAAAGTTTCAAGTTATAAATAAACACAAAAAATTTGAAGGGAAAATAAAATTACTATATAAAGCTTGACGTCTCATGTAACATCATTTTTTCAGTATTTTATCAGCAACTAAATTATAGTGTTAATTTATAAAAAACTATATTCAAATGATTTTTTAATTTTGTCAAAAAAATACAAACATCAAATATACTAAAAAATACACATTTTATTAGTTTACATCATTTCAAAATTCAAAACATATATGCCACTTTCTAGTGATTCAAGTTTAAAAGTTAGATCAGTGTTGGCCATTTCCTTTATAAAAGTGTGACACAACTTTGTACTTTTACCCCCCTATGGGAATGATTTCTCTATCAGTTCTTGTAGGAGCTAAGGCTATTGACATGCCAATTGTTGTGATCCCAGAGTCTGACTTGTTTAGAGTGAGGCTAAGCATCCCATGGCTAGCCTCCATAAGCATGATCGCCTCTATAACCCACAAGTATTTAAAATTCCCCCATGAAGGAATAGTCCATACTGTTCATGATACTAGTTATAAGCTGCTAGTATCACATGGGGCCCTATCTCTGGATCACTTTTGGCCCACCCCAATTGGACCCCTCCCTCCCAAGGGGGACCTCTTGTATCGGGCCTAAGATTGGGGGCTCAATGCCGAAAGCCAACTATTTGGTATCTCCTTATGTAGTTTCCATGAAGGCCAACAACAAGTTGCCTCCTTTGCCCCATCAAAAGGGAAGGAGAAGTCTTCTCTCGCACTCAAGCCTTCTTCTTCTTCTTCTTCTTCTATTTTTGTACCATCTGTTTCTTCTTCTTGGCCCTTGGTGGTGTCTTCAGTTCCTACTTTTGTGCCTGGCACAAGAAAAGGGAAGGCACCCATGTAGTGGAAGTTAAAGCATTTTGTTTTTTAGTTGCTCATCCTATCCATGATTCCCTAACCCACTATTTATGGAAATGGGAAGCCTTCAAATGGGGTAGTCCCTACATCTCGACCTTAGTAGCTTCCAACTATTCTTCCATTTGTTCCTCGGGTGGTGAATGAAAAGAGACCTGTCGTTGAGGTGTCAATCTATCCTCTTTTCCATCATTTCTACTTTAGTGCCTCTTCCTCCTGCTCCTCAGGATACCATCCTTCCATCGAATCAGTTGTTACAGACACTCCCATAGTTGAGTAGTAGCCTCTGACCTCTTTTCAGGTCACATCCTCTAACACCTCCAAATAACATAACCAACTTGCACATGAGCGTAAGCCCCAATAAAAGGCTCTGGCCAAGGAGCACATTGCCTCATAAAAGTCTAGAGAGGAGGTTATTGTTCCTCTCCCTGCTTCATCAATTGCTTCACTTGATTCTGTTTTGTTTGCTTTTGTTTTTTTTTCTCTAGTTCTCATCACTTCCATTCTCTTGGCTCCTCTAGTAGGCCTCAATGATCCTCACCCAAAGAGGGTGCAAGTGTTCATCGCTCTCTCCATAGAGCCCCTCTTCTCATGTCTCTTCTAGATGTTCCTCTTTTTTTACAACCCGTGGACATGCCTAATACTAAAGTGGTGTCCTATGTGTTTTTTTCTTCTTCTTCCTCTTCTTCTACTTCTTCTATGGGGATCCAGCACCCTCCATTGAAGTGAAAGTTGGAGGATGGCCTCACCATGATTGAAGGTCATAAGATTGGTAAACCTTCTTCATAAGTTAGTTCTATCTTGGCTTGCGCTATCCTAGCGACGAAGGTAGCCCCTGCATCCTCAAAGTTAGTCACTACCCCTCTTCTTGAGGTTGGTAGTGACTCTCGGTTGCCAAATAATTCCCTAGCCAATCTGACACAAGGAACTCTTGAGAAGTGCATGTTCAACTCACTAGAAGATATCTTGACTTTATCATTGATTTTCGCTAAATCGATGATCTTTTCCTCACATGAGCCTTGTTCTAGGAGGGTGGGTCTGAGGGTACCACCCTTCCTATCCCTCCCTTACAGGCTCATCCACCCTCCCCATATAATGATCTAGACTAGGAGCAGGATGAATTGCTAGTCGATCAGGACTAGAGTGGTACCTCTTCTTCATCTATAGCATAGGTTTGTTTGTTTGTATTCCCCTGTGCTTGTATTTTCATGTTTTTTTATCCTTCTCGGAGGACTCTTGCTACCCTTGTAGGTACTTGGATATAGGCACAAAGATGTGTCATAAACTTCTTCTATTTTTTCATCATTCTTCTATGTGTCACAACTTTACTTTTTGATATCAAGGATGATACAAAGTGTTGGGAGAATTTAGGTTTTCTTCCATGTTGACACGATTTTTATTTTACTTTATCTTCATGTGTTCTTCTTCACATTCTGAGAAATTTTGGGATTGATGACAATTCATATTTAGATTATATTATACTTATTTATTTATATCAATAGATAGTCTTGAACTTGAATTATTATATCCCCCAACCTCTCTTGATTTCTTTGTCTTTTCTTGTCTGCTTCGTGATTTTTTGGTTTCAATGTGTTGTCCAGCATGTGTGTGACAAGATACCACGAATGCATCTCACCATGTATCTCATGCCACACCATCTTTTATCTTTCTTTTCTCCCTAGCATGACATGTGCTCCTTCTGAATAACACACGTCATCCTAAAGGGGGGCTACCATATCTGCTTAATTTTTCAACATGGAGAATTCTTTTCAAAAGGATTCCATAGTGAAAAATACTTTGCAATTAATTCCTTAACAAAAGAATCCCTTTATGATAGGACCAGTTGTGGAAAATGTTGTGTCTTTTAAGGAGTGCACTTTCAAAAATATTTCTTGGTGTCTTAAGATTTCTTATTGACATTTAATGCCATCTTTGATGCCCATCAATTATAATCAATCCAAGAGATCTTAATGGTGCATTCTATTCAAATCCATGGAGTTATTTTGATGTTTTATGGTATTGGAGGTTTTGAAATTCGTCAACTATATTGAACTAGGGTTTTGATCCTACAAAGTTTGGGCTTTCTAAAACCCTCATATGTTAACCCTAAACCCTAGGTCTGAGCATGCACTTTTGTTATATCTTTGTGTTGAACTCATGTTGTTAGTTTCTACTCATTTAAGTCATAACCTCATGCCATTAGCATCGTGTGTTGATCAACCCCAACATCTTGGTCTTACAGTCATATCTTGTTTGAAATATTTGATTAAATCTAATGTTGCATGGGTTATAAAATATTATGGCCTAGACTTAAGTAAAACTTGGAGCACGTGCATAAAAAGTGTCTTTAAGAAGAGCTTAACCTAGTCCCACTTGATAGTTGTTCATTGTTCATTGCCCCCCCCTAATACCACATGAATAAAATATTTACAGAAATATGAGTGTAGGATAGTGAGAGAGGCACCACATGTCCAACTTTCAAGGTGGACCTTGCAATATTTCAAGTAATGATGGTGGCAGACCCGTAATCTAAGGGATATTTTCAAGCCACATGGAGCAATCATAACCATTCCTCACCATCCTGCAAGCCATATATTTGAAGACCTTGGTTGACTGTAGGGGTGTGGGAGGATGCCAATTGGCAGCATCCTGACTGTCTGATTGCAAAAGTTTGAAACACATGACAAAATTCACCTAAGTGTAGGAAAATGTATTAGAGGTTAAACTGTGCATAGGTTGGCCATGTGGCAACATCTGGTGGCTCTCCCTGCCATCCCATGGCCCTTGATCTACTCTCCAGTAAATGAGTGTGGGGATGTGGGGATGTGACACCTATCCTTGGTGGGGTCGAGCTCATGGTTAGTGGCCTAAAAGGAATCAATGGTCAATGTTGAGTTCATCAAAGATTATTTGTTATCATAGGGTCACAAATTGTAATTTTTTTGATGGGATCAAAATATGATATATGTGATATACTAACAAGTGGCTAATGTTGATTACATCATTGGGATGAAGGCCATCATGTTTTCAAGGGATCTATTTTAGATGGAGAATGTGATGTATTGTGAGCTCGTGATGGTTGTTGATCATGTATCTTATGATGATCGAATGACCATGTTTTAAACTTCCATTGGGGCTCGATCTCATGCATCCATCCATGATCCAATGACCCAAATTCAAATTCCAATGGATAAGCATATCGTGTTCATGATTGAACTAGAAGTAATGGTACAACTACATTTTTAGCTACCAAATCAAATTTGAATGGCTCCATATCAAATTTTCTCCATGCAGGGCTTATCCTTCATAGTTTTCCACACCATATTCAATATAAAAGTGACATTCATACCCCTTTATGTCTAGAAGAGACATTCCTTCTATTGAAAACTAGATTTCATGATAGATTTTTTAGGATTTCCTTACTCTACACTTACAGAGCATTCAATGCATAGGCATGGAATTTACATTAGGGTTTTCTAGGTCAACCTCAATGTGAAATCTGATGGTCTTATCCTGATTTCTAATCATATCAATTTTTTTCTAACCTTAGTGGGGTTATGGTTTGGTCTAAAGTCATCTCAATTGTGCTTGAGCTATAAAGGAAACACTTGTATTCATTCAAGGGGTTCTTCCTCTAGCTCCTCTAGGGTTTTTCTTGTTGAACACTCAGAATACTGATGGGGTGGTGAATCAGTGTTCTATTAAACCATTAAAACATTATCCATCCAATTACCAAAGAATATTCAATTTACATAAGAAAAGAAAGCATGAAACATCCACGACATGACATAACACATGAACACTAGAGTCTAGGATTTTTACATAGAAAACCCAAAATGAGAAAAACCATGGTGAGTGTTAGCTCACAATATATTATATCTTAATATAGTATATTATAGAAATGCTCACTATAGGTGGAATCACTACCACAAGAGAATAAGATAGAAGATAAAATGGGTGGTTCATAGCCTATTGAATTGTTACAATTGCATCTACAATATGCTAGATTATAGTTCCAATGAAGTACAAAAATAATCTTTACACTAAACTAGTTCAATGTTTTTTTTGGCTCTAAATTCACGCAATTCACACTTCTAATCGCATTCACATCACACACATGTAAGTGATACACCATGCATGTCATCTATTACTCATTACTCACACATCATCTCTACAAACACCTAAAACAATCTCCTATATATATCCACATCAAGTGTAACTTCAATTAGGTTGGCCTAATTGAAAGTAACACACAAAATTGAACTTAACATCCTCAAAAAATTTAATCCACATCTCACGCCTTAATTCAAAATTCAAATCACCTCAAGATATGTCAGGATGGACCTAATATAGGTCCTACATAAAAATACAACACATATTAATCCTTTGTAAAACACCAAACGTGTTAGGTCAGCCCCAAATAAGACCTAAACACAAAAACCTTCATTTGTTTACTCAATTCACTACAAATGTAACTCAAAACTCGATCCCATCTAGAATTCCCACTCAATTGAAATTTAGAAGCTTATAATTGACATTGCAACTCCAAATAATCATCTGCGAAGGAATGCAAAATCTCTTGCACTGACACACTATATAGGAAATAACTGTAATATATAGAACTGAACTAGATATCATTCATATATTCGAAGATACTTCACCAAAAAAAAAATCTCTTGGATTTGTATGCATCTGATGTTTACCAAATTACTATTAAAATCACAAATTTATATCTCTATTTGTGGTGGTGTGGACCCAAAAACTGATGCATTGAACCATTGCACTGGCAGGTTTGATACTTAGGAATTTTTTGTGTAATTGTACTTTCAAGACAAACTTATCCTATACAAATATATTCAAAAATACTTCTAAATCATGCTAGGATGATCCACAACATTTTTACATTAATGATAACACTGCATCATGCAATATGTACATATCATGCTCATGTTTCCGAACAACATCATATTCCAACATTTCTCTTGTAGATGCTACATTTTTACATTCTACCATTGTGAAGATTGCTTCTAAGCTTTATGTTAATAAAATTTAGCTATTATCACTATTATATTTTGCATGTTTGAGTAAAATCTATTTATCATCAAGTCTAGTCTTGTGTTTTAGTTGTTTCATTGATGTATTATGTTGTTCTGAAGTAGGAAGAAACAAATTCTATCTTGATGCATCACCTTATTTTACATTTCATGTCTCCTATCTATTTTCTATGTGATCTATTAGAGTAGAATAGTAATAGGGTTTTCATGTTTTGGGTTAGACCAACACATTTGCACTTAGATTAGAAGAGGAAGTCGACTTTCTCTGGAGATTCAACCTCATTTATGCAAGGTCCCACACCTTGAGGCCATTTCCATTATGTCATTAGAACATTGAACCCTTGTTCAATAGGGTGCAGTTTTATGTGAAAAAAAATTCTAGCATGCTTGATGGGATAGGAAGTAATTCCATTTCATATGGTTGAGAGAGTGGTGCTATTCTCAACTTTCTAGCCTTGAAGAGGCTCTCAAATAAGTACCTAGCAACTCTACAATCAAGGGAGAACTTTTCATTCATATTGGTGATTCAGTTGCTACCAAAACTCCTAGTTCAAGATCATTCAGGTGCACATTCATGCCAAGAATCCAAATAAGAGCATCTTCTAGAGGTAATTTCCAATACATCCAACTCTGATTTTCTACTTCTAGAAGAATAAATAGATAATATTTATCACCTATTAGAATAAATAGAGGCACAAGTCCATCTCCTAGAGCTCAATCTATGCCACCTGTGGGTAGATTATTTCAAGCTAGAACACCTACTACCCATACACATAGGGAATTATTACATATGGATCTATCTATAAATCAGCCTTTTGTGTCCTTTACTGGTGGAAAACCCTTAATTTTAGCCTAGAAGTATGATATACTAGTCAATTCCTTGAAAAGAATTCCCCATTTCATTGGTGAAACATCCACAACTCCAACAAAGCACATCATAGATGTGGCAAACATATTCTTTGTGCATAATGTAATAGAAGACAATGTGGTTGTTAGATTACTTGCCACTTATCTTAAAGGTAAAGCATTGTAGTGGTATAGAGGTCTATCGCCTAACACCATTCACAATTGGGATGAGTTGGGTGAGAAACTATGAAAACATTTTGAAGACAAAAGTGACCACTTATCCCTGGTGGAGAAATTAACAATGATTAAGAGCTCACCTCATGAATTCATGAGTGACTTCAAATATACATTTTAAAAGACTTGGGATAGAATCCATTCCTTGGTGAAGCTTTCTCCCGAGTATGCTTTCTTGTATTTCTTAAGGGATCTTAATAGCAACATAGCTATTATGATTCAGTCAATGGGTGGTTTTACCTTACCTAGAGTATACAACCTTGCCATAAGGGAAGAAAATTATTTAATGTAGGTTGGTAAGATAGCTCCTAGGCCACCAATTCCTTTATTCCTAAAACTTCCTTCATAGCCAACAATGGCTCCTATCCTAGTGGCTCCTATTCTAGTGGTTTCTACAAATCAACCTTATACTTCTATTGCACTTCCAAAAGATTGGGGCACCTTGCTCTGAAGTATGAATAATGATTTAGTATCATTGAAGAGACAACAAGCTCAAAACAATAGGTCCTATCAGCCTCAAAATTAGAGTTATCAACAAAATAGACAACCTTATCAAAGGAAAAATCATTGGAATCACACTAAGCTCATGAATAGCTTGCCCATGGCTACTACCAATGATTCAAAGTATTTGGTACCAATTCAGAATAATCTATTCCAAGAGTAGGAAAGGTGTTACCCTTGTGACCAAGCTCATAATCAAAATGCTTGTCAAAATAGAGAGTTTGTACAAACTCTAATAGCTCAGAATGAAACCTCTACCTTAGGGTAGCAATTTGGCACAAGCTGACTAGCTTCTAGTAATTAAAATCAAAGACATGTGAGGACTCTTCATTGATCATTTAGGGTTAAGAAGATTTATGTGGTGTAAATCAAGCAGTTGGTGATATAATAGCTCATAATACAAGATCAAAGAAAAGAGCAATGGAGGGTGGTGCATCTTCCATGGTTGGGCATGCATTAGTTTCTCAATATTCTAAAAAAAGTGTAGATGTTGGACCAACATGTAGAACACCAAATGTTCCACAATTAAATCAGACTACTAACAGGTGTAAACAAACAATGCTACAACCTAAGATTAGCCAAGCAACAAGAACAAACCTTTATCTTCCAAAGGTTCCTTCAAAAACCAGTTAGCTTCCTTTCAACATAGTGGAGCATATGAAAAAATATCATTTGAATGTTACTATGTGGGAGGCTCTGTCCATTCCATCACAAAGGGATTTATTGTAGTAGGCTTTGAAGGAACATAAAAAAATGGGTGATGTGCAAGAAAAGGAGTAGAGTACTCCATGAAGCAGCCTAGTGCAACCTAATGAAGAAGGGAACTCTAGAAAAATAAATAAGCCACCTTCCTTCTATCTTTCTCTAATTATTGGAAATAATATAGTGCATAATTGTATGATAGATTCAGGGGCATGTAGTTCTATTATGCCTAAGGGAATTGTTGCAATGCTTGGCATCAAGTACGAGCCAGTGGCTAGGAAATTTTTACAATTGGATGGCAATGCTATCAATATAGTGGGAGTAATTAAAAACCTAAAATTGTCCTTGCATGCAAGTCTTGGCTATGATGTGTTGCAAGATATCTCGATCATAGACCTCCTTGCTCATTTTCTCATTTATTTGTCTAGGGATTTCATTGCTAAGATAGGTGGATACTTATCTACTGATTGGTATCATATGTTATTTAGAACTAGATATGACACTAAAGAAACCATCAAATTTGAGCCCATAACAAAGGATCATCTAGAACCTTACACTCCTAGTCCAATAAACATGAATTGTACATTGCATGATTAAAAGGAGAAGTATTCTATTCATGAGCCTCCTAGTCCTATAGAAGAGGTACTTGATTGTTTGTTGGATGAATGGGGAAATTATTTACAAATTGATCCACTTACTATTTCCAAAGTGGAGGAGACTGGTCTTGGCACCTACTACATTCATGAAGAGAGTCCTATTATCTCCAATCTCGTAAAAACTCAAGAGGATCTAGGGGAATTATGGCACATGTGTTTTGATGGTTCTAGAAACAAAAACATTGTTGGTGCTAGTGTAATGTTAGTATCTCTAAGAAAGTAAAAAGTAGTAGCATATCAGGCTTGTTGTGAGGCTTTCTATTCCAAATAATCAAGATCACTAACAGGTTTTTGAAAGTGACCGGTAGATAGTGAATTTTTTGCAAGATGAGGTAGAATTTTCTAAAAGAAATTAGTCCAGTCTGTAGAATCAGTATAATGATAAGATTGTGTAGTTTAGTAGCAACAAGTTGCCAAATGGTCTAATCACCCTTGAAGGTATCTTCAACCCTAATTATTTCATAGATCTTTGCAATAGATACAATGATGTAGTTTCTTGGACTTATGAAGACCTAAAGGCCTTTCCCAACATACCATTGAATTAGATCCAGATGCCAAACCTATAAGGAAAAAATAGAGGCCTATAAATCCTAAGATTGAGCCTTTGATGAGAAAAGAGGGCCAAATTGATTGAGGCTAGAATCATATTTCCTATCAAGCATTCTTCATGAGTGGAAAAATTTGTTCCTGTCAGGAAAAAGAATGGAGAAATCAAGATTTGTGTAGATTTTAGGGTCTCAATAGAGCCTCCCTAAAAGATCATTATCCCCTCCTCTCCATGGAACAAATTTTACAAAGAGTCAATAGATTAGAAAGGTTTTCTTTCTTGGATGGTTAGTCAGGATACAATCAAATTCTAGTCCAAGAATCTGATCAACACAAGACAACATTTACTACAAAGTTGGGCACCTGTTCTTATTGTAAAATTCCTTTTGGTTTAACCAATATAGGTTCCACTTTTCAAAGAGCCATGGATATGGAATTTCAAGGTGTGTTCAAACAATTTGTTTTGGTTTACTTGGATGATATCACAATGTTTTCAAAACATGCAAGGGGCCATTTTAGTCACCTTGAGAAGGTATTTCAAAAATGTAGGGAATATGGTATTTCCCTAAATCCAAACAAGTGTGTTTTTACCACTGATCAGGGAAAACTTCTTGGACACATTTTTTCAAAGGATGGCTTAGTCATTGACCCTACAACTTGGTAAATTCTATTTTGGCCATCCCACTTCCTAGTCATAAGAAGGGATTGCATATTTTCTTGGGCACAATTAACTTTGTGAGGAGGTTCATTCTAAATCTTGCTACTTTGGTAAAGCCTCTTACCTCTATGCTTAAGAAAAACATGGTCTTCAAATGGACCAAGGAAGGTAAGGATAAATTTGAGTCTATCAAACAAGAAAATTTCTTAGGCTCCTACCCTTGTCAAACCTAATTATGAAAATGAATTCATTCTTTATAATTTTGGAGGTGAAGCAAGATTAGATATCGTAACTCAACTAAATAAAGAAAATCTGGAGTAGCCCATTGTTTTCTTTAGTGAAGGGCTTAAAGATTATGAGTCCAAGTACAACTATGTTGAAAAGAAAGCTCTTGCTATTCTTAGAGCATTGAAAAATTTTAGACACATGTTTTCTAACAACAAGGTACAACTAATGGTGTCCCATGTCAGCATTAAAGAGTTCTTTTTGAGCAGGGATATCAATGAAAAAGCGTTGGATGGATCACTAAGGTGATGGAGTATGATGTTGACATCAAGATCACCAAGTTAGTGAGAGGCAAGGAGTTGTGTGAGCAACTTGTCTCAACATTTGGTACCACTACAAAGGTTTCCCTTGTATTACAAGAACAAAAGCACCCAACATTAATTCTCATAGTAGCTAGGTGAATGATATGAATACCTTTTTGCAAGAAGGTAGGTATCCTTTAGGTCTGGATAGGAGAAAAAGAATATATTCCATATTATAGTCCATTCGATATGTTATAGTGGATGGCATAATTTTTAGAAAGGATTTCAATAAGGTCCTATTAAGATGCATAGAGGTAGAGTAGGTCAGAAAAATGTTAGAAGAGTTCTATGATGGTCCTTCAGGTGGCCATTTTTCTACAAGGAATACTACTACAAAAATCATGAGGGCTGGTTATTATTGGCCCACCCTATTCAATGATGCTCACAAGTGGGTGAGAAATTGAAAGAAGCGTGCTTTATTTTCTAGAAATTATAGGTTGGATTCCCTCCCTCTTCATCCCATTTAGGTTAATCAACCATTTACATAGTGGGGTTTGGATTTTCTCAGCATGATAAGTCAACCATCAAGTTTTGGTCATAAATGGATTTTGATAGCCACAAACTACTTTACTAGGTGGACTGAGGCAGTTGCCTTGAAGGATGCCACTATGCTTCAATTTTAGAATTCCTTGATGAAATTGTTACAAGATTTGACACTCCTTCTACCATCATTTCAAATAATGCCAAGGCTTTTATTGGTGCTTATATTCTTGATTGGGAAATTAGGCATGGAATTTACTTAAATACCTCATCTAATTATTACCCTTAGGGTAATGGCTTGACTGAGTCTTCAAATAAAAATCTCATAAGGATTATCAAGGGGACCATTGAGGACAACCAAAGAGCTTGGCATATCAAACTGAAGACAACCCTTTGGGCTGATAGAATTACTCCTAAAAGAGAAATTTTCAATTGTCGTTTCATGCTAGTTTATGGAAGAGAGGCAAGGTTACCATTATAATTGGATCTGCCATCTCTTGAGATGAAGCATTAGTTGGAGTTAGAAGGAAATGATGTTATGATAGTAAGGTTGGTTGAGCTTTCAGAACTAGAGGAGACAAGGAACAAGTCTAAGCAAGTCATAAAAACACATCAAGCACAGGTCAAAAGAAATTTTGATAAGAATGCAGTTCACAAAGTGTTCTAGGAGGGAGATCTAGTGCTGAAATGGGATGTAGATAGAGCTAAAGCTAGAAGAAATTCCAAATTTGATGCTATTTGGAGCTGTCCATATGTCATCACTAGCTGCAAGGAGGCCAATGTTTTCCATCTTTTTAGGTTAGACGGTGAGGTTCTTCCAATCACAATCAATGGAATTCATCTCAAACCTTATTTCTGATGAGTTTTGAGTTTTATGTGCATGTTAGTTAGTTGATTTATTTTCCATGAAGTTCTTTTGCACACCCTACATTCTCCTTAAGGGAATGTATGTTCTAGTTTCCTGATTTTCTCCAAGTGTAGGCCTGCACATGTTTTATTTTTCCCTTGGGAAGCACAGTTTTGTAAACCTCTTTTATGACTATGTGCCTAATGGACTGATAAGGCCCCCATATTCTATTATTAGCAGACAATCATCCCACAAAAATTTCCAAAAATGTTGACATTTCATGCCACCTTTGATTCCCATCAATTATAACCGATTTGCGAGATCTTAATGGTGCATTTTGTTCAAATCCATGGCTATTTTTATGTTTTAGGGTTTTGGAGGTTTTTAAATTCCTCAATTATATTGAACTAGGGTTTTGATCCTACAAAGTTTGGTCTTTCTAAAACCCTCATATGTTAAACCCTAAACCCTAGGCTTGAACACACACTTTTTTTATATCTTTATGTTGATCTCTTGTAGTTGGTTCCCAGACATTTAAATCATAACCTCATGTCATTAGCACCATGTGTCGACCGGCCTCAACATCCTAGTCTTATTGGTCATATCCCATTTGAAATATTTGATTAAATATTAAGTCGTGTTGGTTATGAAATATTATGGCCTCGACTTAAGTAAAATTTGGAGCACATGGATAAAAGTGTTAAGAAGAGCTTGAGATTGTCCCACTTGACATTTATTCATTGTTCATTGGCCCCTACAATATCGTATGAATAGAATATTCACATAAATAAGAGTACAATATAGCGGGAGGGGTGCCACATGTCCAAATTTTAGGTTGGACACTGCTGGCTTTCAAGAAACAATAGTGACAAGCCCATAATCTAAGGGCTCTTTTTGAGCCACGAACAATCATAACCATTCCTCACCATCTCGTGGGCCATATATTTGAAGACCTTGGTTGACCATGGGGGTGTGGGAGGATTCCAAGTGGTAGCATCCTGACTGTCTGATTGTAAAAGATTGAAACACATGACAAAATTTTCCTAAGTGTATGCAAATGTATTAGAGGTTAAAATACACGCAGGTTGGCCACCTGGTAGCATATGGTGGCTCTCCTTGCCATCTCATGACCCTTGATCTACTTTCCATTATATGAGTGTAGGGATGCGAGGTCATGACATCTATCCTTGGTGGGGTCAAGCTCATGGTTAGTGGACTAAAAGGAATCAACGGTTGGAATTAAGTTTAGCAAAGATCATTAGTTATCATAGGGTCATAGATTGTAAAAGCTTTAATGATCTATCAAAATGCGATATAATGACAAGTGGAAAATGTTGATTGCATAGTTGGGATGAAGTCCATCACATTTTCAAGGGAGAAATTTCAGATGGATAACATGATGTATTGTGAGCTTGTGATGGTCGTTGATCATGTATCCTATGATGATCGAGTGGTCATGTTTTAAACTTCCATTGGGGCTCAATCTTAGGCATCCATCCATGATCCAATGACCCGAATTCAAATTCCAATAGCTAAGAACATTGTGTTTGTGGGTGAACCAGAAGTAGTGACACAATTGCATTTTCAGCTACCAGATCAAATCTGAATGGCTTCAGATCATATTTTCTCATTGCGGGGCTTATCCTTCATAGTTTCCCATGCCATATTCAATGCAAAAGTGATGTCCACACCTCTTTATGTCTGGAAGAGACGTTCCTTCTATTGTAGACCAGATTTCATGACAGATTTTGTAAGAGTTCCCTACTCTGCACTTACAGAGCATTCAATGAAGATGCATGGAATACACATCAGGGTTTTCTAGGCCGGCCTCAACATGAGATCTAATTGTATTATCCTGATTTCTAATCATATCAGATCTTTTTCTAACACTAGTGGAGTTAGGGTTTGATCCAAAGTCATCTCAATTATTCCTGAACTATAAAGGCAACACCTGTATTCATTCAAGGGGTTCTACATTTGGCTCCTCTAGGGTTTTTCTCTTGTAGATGCTACATTTTCACATTCTTCCATTATAAAGATTGCTTCTAAGCTTTATGTTAATAAAATTCAACTATTATCACTATTATCTTTTGCATGTTTGAGTAAAATCCATTTACCTTCTTGTCTAAGCTTGTGTTTTTGTTGTTTCATTGATGTATTATGTTGTTTTGAAGTAGGAAGAAACAAATTCTATCTTGGTGCATAACCTCATTTTACATTTCATGTCTCCTTCTATCTCTTTTCTCTGTAATCTATTAGAGTAGAATAGTAATAGGGTTTTCATGTGTTAGGTTAGACCAACACATTTGCACTTAGCTTAGAAGAGGAAGATGGCCTTCTCCAAAGATTCAATCTCATTTGTGAAAGGCACCACACCTTGAGGTTGTTTTCATTATGTCATTAGAACACTAAACTCTTGTTTAGTAGGGTGCAGTTTTATGTGACAATAGATCCCTTGATGCTAATGTCTCACAAAATCCTCATGAAAGAATCTCTTCATAAATGCCCCTTCTTTTCAAAAGAATTCCATAATGTCTCATGCTTGGTGTCTCATGTCTAGTATTTGATGTCATGTGTCTTGATGTCTTGATGTATTATATCCTTGTGTCTAGCTTGGGGGTAACCTGACTAGACTTGTATTTTCTATGATTATCCTACAATGGATTTGTGGTAGCCATAAGCTATCAGGCTTTTTGCATGGTATCTAGAGAGACTAGCCATGCTGCACTATCTTTCCGACCAAAGTGTCTTTTTGTGTCTATAGATTTTATGATATCTAATGCTCTTTTTTATTTTTTTTCCCAACATGTTTGTGTGCAACTAACATGTTTAGGTGAGATTGCAACATGCTTTGCATGATAGAAGAGTTGTGTCCTCTTCAATTTTGGTGAAGCCCATTCTATTCTAGGTATACTAGAAGAAGGATTGCTTAGTACATAAAGATTGACATCTCATGTAGCTTCATTTTTAGCATTTTATCAACATCTAAATTATAGTTTCAATTTATTAGAAACTATATTCAAATAATGTTAGAGACGATGGGAACGACTCTAGGTGGGAATGGGAATGACTCCCATTTTTTGAATTTTACTGAAGAAGAAGGAAATGCTAGAATCTAAGGACTATGATGATGGTTTGGGTCAATTTTTTGTGTTGCTTGATGGTGGGGGATGGTCTTGTTGGCATCCTCTTCTTTGTTGGCATGGCTTCTATTGTTTCTCTAGATAACCCTATTGCTTGGATAACTTTTGACTTCTGCTCACTAGTTGTTGCTATCCCTTGGCGTTTGGAGGTGCATCATAGCGTTCTCTCTCTACGATGCTGTCTAGTGGAGTTTTTGGGTGGGGTCATTGGGGTGAAAGTGTTGCTTCCTTCCCCACATCCTTTTTTGTTTATTTTTTTCAGTTTGAGTTGGGGGTCTTGTCACCATCTGGGCTCGATTCCTATTGGTGATTTCTTTTGTGGATTTTCTCGTGATTTGTTGCATTTGGTGGTGCTTCATGATGTTGGGTCCTCTTTGAGTTGGGGTCTTAGTGGTGGTTTGTGCTTAGAGCTGCTTCCCCTTTTTATTGTTCCCCTTGATGGGTACTTGAGTTTGGTGGTGGTTGGTGGCGTTTTGGAGCTCTGCTCTTCACTAGAGTTGGGGGCTTGGTTCTGCACTCCCTTGTTTGTCTTCCCTTTGGTATTGTGCTCAGTTGGGGGTACTCTAAGTCTCTTGGTGTTTCTGGAGTGTCCTCTTCCTTTGCTTGTTTGAGGATTTTGGGTTCTTCTTGTAAGATCCTTTGGTGGTTTAGGAGGCCCTGCACTATTTCATTGTGGTGGGGTTTGTGCTTCAGGAAGACTTCCTGGTCAGTGGAAGGGGTTGTTTTGGTGCTCGTGGTTGGT
Organism: Sequoia sempervirens; assembly: GCA_007258455.2. NCBI lineage: Eukaryota > Viridiplantae > Streptophyta > Pinopsida > Cupressales > Cupressaceae > Sequoia > Sequoia sempervirens. The sequence continues at coordinate 131,282,014 of VDFB02252616.1, forward strand.
TTGGGGAGGAAGTTGATGCTTTTATCTCTATATGGTTCTTGCTACCATGGTGTGGACTGGAGATTCCTTGTTCCCTCTTTGGGATTGATTCTTTCTTACCTTGGGTGGGATCCTTTGTGGCTTGTACTGGGTTTACGGTTTGTGGGGGCTCCCCTGGCTTGTTGGTTGCCCCTTGTGGTGGATGGAACTTTTTTAGAGGAAGGAGTTGATAGTTATACAATGGTTTGGGTTGATGAGGTTGTTGTTTGGGAGGTTTTTTTATGCTTCCTATTGTTTCTTCTGACTGGATGTCTTGGGAGGAGGTGTTTCCTTACTCTATTGAAGTTATTTCTAACTACCTTTTTCTACAAATGTTGTATTCAATAGAGGTGAATATTGCTCCTATTAAGGTGGAGCTGAAGGTTGTAGAATTGGTGGGAAGTTTTTTTCTCCTTTGCTGGTCCCTATTGAGGTGGTGTGTACTTTCTCTGGAGGGAGGTTTCTTTGGTAGTTGTGGTCTCCACTTCTTCCTCTCCTATAGAGGGGAGCCCCATCCTGTTGAGGTGGTGTCGGGGTTGATTTCTAGTTGGTTTGTTCCAATTTAAAGTATGTTTCTCTAGATAAATTTGTGAACTTCTTACCCATCTTTTGGTGGGAATATATTAGGCTCATTTTTGTTTAATTTGAGTGGAAGGTTTGTTGCAATTCAGCTGCTATAGGTGGTTTGTGGCCTGGTTGTTTCAGGTAGTTTGTTGGGCTTGCATTTTGTGGGTTGTTTCTTGGCTCAAGGCCTTTGTTGCTTCTCTATCCTTGACTTAGGACTGGTTTTTTTCCTTTGTGTTTTGTTGCTCTTGGTTATGGTGTCAGGTTTGGGTTGTTAGTCTATCTTTGACTTAGAACTACTGGTTCTAAGTGTTCTATCACTCTCAGTCTGGTGACTAGGTATTGTTTGTATCTTTGTTGTTCTACTGCAGTGTCTCCACTAGTATTGGTTCTCTATTTCATTGGAAAAGTTTGAGACTTTGTTGTTTGGAAGTGTCCTTCTCTTAGCTCTGTAAAAGGTTCTTGGTCCTTTCAAAACCTTTCTTACCTTATCAAAAACCATATTCAAATAATTTTTTAATTTTTTTTCAAAAATATAAACATAAAATATATTAAAAAATACACATTTTATTAATATACATTATTTTAAAATTCAAAACACATATGTCACATTTTAGTTATTGAAGTTTAAAAGTTGGATCAATGTTGGCTATTTCCTTTGTAAAAGTGTGACAAAAATTTGTATTTTTACTCTACTTTAGCTCATATTTTCTTAGAAATAAATTCTCACTAAAGTGGGGGAAAAATATTTAAATGTTCTTGTTTCTCCTACATGGAATTCTTGGTTTCACATAGTTTTAGTGTATTTGTCTTGGCTCTCCCTTGTCTGCATTATGGGGGGGTTTCTACTATTGGTGCTAATGCTTCTTTTGTTTTATTTTGGAGTGATCAATGTATCTAGTTCTTGTTCTTATGTAGTAGGTGGATGTAATAGCTGTTACCCATGCATTTCAGTGAGATGGAGCATTTTCCATATGGAAAAGTTCTTGCATTGCTATTTTATGGAGGTTGTTGGAATGTGATGTTGATTGTTGTCATTAATGGTTGTCATTGATGTCAACATGTATTGGTTGATTGATTTTGATGCTTTGGTGATCCGGATTAGCCTGCTCTGAATTAATTAAAGAAAAGAAAATTTATTTAATGATAACTAATTCACCCCCCTCTCAATTATCTGAACTGTTCAACAATTGGTATTAAAGCTTTGGTTCCTTGAAGAAGATCTTAATCGCTTGAGGTAGATCCGATGGCGCAAAAAATAAAAATCCTTGTGTTTTATGGATCTGACTACAGTTTTTGGAAAGTGCGGATGAGAGGTTATCAAATCTCTCTAGGCTAAAAGACTTGGAAATTTTTTGAGACAAAATATGTTGAACCAGCAAAAGGTGTTTCTATTCCAGATGAGATTTCTGCCTATGAAGAGAATGAAAAGGCAAGGCATGCAATCTTTAGTGCTTTTTCTAAGACTGAGTTAACAAAAGTTATTTCATTGGGAACTGCTTATGAAGTTTGGGAAAATTTGAAATAGATCTATGAAGGAAATGATAGAGTCAAATTATCAAAGAAGTTGACAACTAAGCACAGATATGAAAACTTGAGGATGGAAGAGGTGAGGGTATATCAAGATACTTTTAGAGAGTTGACAATGTAGTAAATGAAGTCAAAAATCAAGGAGGCACTCTGATAGATGAAGATGTTATGGAGAAGATTCTGATGACCCTATCAAAAAGCTATAGTGACAAGATCTCATCAATTGAGGAAGTTTATGATCTGAAGAAATTCACCAGAGAGCAACTATTTGGCACCTTGACCACATTTGAGATGAGAAAGTTTGGAAAAGAAAAGGAGAAATATGAAATAGCCTTCAAAGCCACAAAGATAGAAGAAGATCCGAATGATGAAAGTTCAGATGAGTTGGAAGCAAACTTCACAAGGAAACTGAAGAAAGGTACCAACAAGTACCAAGGTATGTTACCTCTTAAATGCTTTAGATGTGGAAAGATTGGTTTGCAAAGGTTACACTTACGTTGAAGGTATTGACTTTGAAGAAACATATGCCCTTGTTTCTTGGATGGAAGCAATCTAGATATTCTTAGATTTTTCAGCTTTTAAGGATTTCAAAGTCTATCAAACGGATCTAAAATCTACATTTTTGAATGGAGAACTGAAGGAAGAAGTCTACATTGAGCAACCAAAGGGATTCAAGTCTAGAAGTGACCCAAATGCTGTTTGCAGGTTGAAGAAAGCTTTATATGGGTTGAAGCAGGCACCTAGAGCCTAGTATGGTAGATTAGATAAGTATCTAGTTGGAGAAGGATTTCAGAAGGGATCTACTAATAGTAATTTATACTGCAGAATTCACTCAGATCAAATGCTAATTGTTGTGGTTTATGTTGATGACATAATTTTTGGAGGAAATGATGATATGTGCAAAAAATTTGTAGATGAAATGAAGAATTTGAAATTTCTATAATAGGTGATTTAAATTTCTTCCTTGGACTACAAGTAAATTAGAGTAGCAAAGGAATTTTCATCTCTCAGTCCAAGTATACCAAAGAATTATTGAAGAAGTTTGGATAGGAGAATTCAAAACTGTTTGTACACCTATTGTTACAAGATGCAAATTGAAAAAAGAAGATGATTCACCTAAAGTTGACACAAGTATGTATAGGTCAATGATTGGAGGATTGTTATATTTGACTACTACCAGACCAAACATTATGTATGTTGTTTGTTTAGCAGCTAGATTTCAGCAAGAACCAAAGGAATCACATGTTGTTGCAGTAAAAAGGATCTTTAGATATTTGAAGGGTACAAAAGATATAGGGCTATGGTATCCAAAGGACTCATATTTCACTTTGACAACTTATATTGATGTTGATTGGGCTGGATGTGTTGATAACAATTGGAGAATAAGTAGTGGAGCTTATTTCCTTAGCTCTCGGTTGGTTGCTTGGTCAAGCAAAAAAAATATTTTGTATCTTTATCTAATGCTAAAGTTGAATAGATTGCAACATCCTCATGTTTCACTCAGGTACTGTGGATGAAAAAAACACTTAAAGGAAATTTTCATATCATTTGATGAATCAATCTCAATTATGTGCGATAATACTAGTGCAATAAAATTTTCCAAGAATCCAATACAACACTCTAGAATGAAACATATATCCATTAGATATCACTTCTTGAGGGAGAAGGTTCTAGACAATGAGGTCAGACTTGAATATGTACCTACAAAAGAGTAGATTGTAGACATTTTCACAAAACCATTGAGCAAAGATACTTTTGAGTATCTTCGGCAGATGTTAGGGGTTCTGCCCCATCCTAATCTACAATAATGTGCACTAGGGTGTGCATTGGTCCAAGCTATTACATGTTCACTCTTATCTAGATCAATGCTTGGTGGATTCCTCATAGGGGGAGCGGAGTAAGTTTTTCAGGGGGAGTTTTTTCCCTTTGTCCTTGATGTCAAAGGGGGAGAAGAAAAGAAGACAAGAAGATACTGATATTTGAGTTGTTTGGTTTGTTGTTGATGGATGTTGCCATCAATGACAAAGGGGGAGATTGTTGGAATGTGATGCTGATTGCTATCATTAATGGTTGTCATTGATGTCAATATATATCATGGTTGATTTATTCTGATGCTTTGGTGATCCGGATTAGCCTGCTATGGATTAATTAAAGAAAAGAAAATTGTTTTATGATAACTGATTCACCCCCCCTCTCAATTATCCAGACTATTCAACTAAGGAAACCTTCCATTTTCATTTGATCAATGTTATTTAGACTATTAGTACCTATATTTTCAATTTTCATCTTGCATATTGAGTAGTATCATTGGGGTCATTCATTTAGATTAATGTGCCATATGTATCTTTGATTTCTAGACTTTTTTTTACCTTTTTTGCTATCGGATTCAAGTAGTGTCATTGGGGGAACTCATACAAATTATTATCTTCTTGATCCTGATCATTATCTTTTTTATAGGAGTTTATTCATTTTAAAACTATATCAATCATCTTTCAAAATCATTTGTAGCTTCTTTGTGCTTCAATGATGTTCTTCGTGTTCCTCTTTTTTGGGACATTATTTTGGTTGGAGGATTCTTAGTTCTTCACACCATTTTGGAGGCTTATTAACCCTTCATTCATATTCCTCTTTTGGAGAGGAGTTTTCTCCCATAGGGTTTTTTCCCTTTCTTCGGTTGGGAAAGATTATATTGTTTTTACATAGATATGATGGGACCCATCATGCATTATTTATTTTTATGGTTTTTAGCTACCACCTAAGCTCATCTTAAGGGGGTGTTAGAGTAATCATACATTAGCTAATAACTAATTAATCTTTAATTTATTATTAGTCTAACTTATTCTCATGTTCTCGTTGTAGGAGCATCAGAGGGTACCTCCCTTGCTATCTTGCCCTTACAAGCTTATCTACCCTCCTTGTACAATGATCTAGATTGGGAGTAGGATGACCTACTAGTCCATGAGGACTAGAGTGGTACCTCTTCTTCATCTGTAGCGTAGGTTTATTTTTTTGTTTATGTTCCCTCGTGCTTGTCTTTTCATGTTTTTTGATCTTGCTTGGAGGAATCTTGCTATCCTTGTAGATACTTGGATATAGGAGCAGAGATGTGTCGTGAACTTCCTCTATTTGTGTCATCATTCTTCTATGTGTTGTGACTTTTCTTTTCGATATTGGGGGTGATACAAAGTGTTGGGGGCATTTAGGCCTTCTTCCATGTTGATTCAATTTTTATTTTACTTTGTCTTCATGTGTTCTTCTTCACATTCTGAGAAATTTTAGGATTGATGACCATTCATATTTATATTAAATTAATACTTATTTATTTATATCATTCTTCATGTCTCTCTTGATTTATTTATCTTTGCTTGTTTTCTTCATGATGTTGTGGTTTCAATGTGTTTCCCTCCATGTGTGTGACAACATACCATGAATACATCTTACCATGTGTCTCATGCCACAACATCTCTTGTATTTATTTTATCCTTAGCATGACATGTGCTCCTTCTATGTAACACAAGTCATCTTAAGGGGGGGCTACCATATCTACTTAATTTTCAACATGGAGAATTTTTTTCAAAAGTATTCCTTGGTACAATTTTTTTTACAATGAATTCCTTAACAAAATAATCCCTTGTTGAAAAACCCTCATTTTCCAAAATGACATGCATTCTTTCAAATATGACTCCTTGACAAAATTCCTTTCAAAAGGACCCTTTGATGAAAGAATTTGAAAATTATTTCTAACAAGGCTCCTTGGACCCCCAATGAAAGAATCTAAATACTTTCCTTTTCAAAAGGAGTATTATTTCTAAAGGATTTTTTGGCGAAAGATATTTCAAAAGGATTCCTTGATGATAGGATCAATTGTGAAAAATGTTGTCTTTTAAGGAGTGTGATTTTAAAAGAATTTCTTGGTGTCTTGATGTATTAAGATTCCTCACTGAAAGAACCCCTTTCGAAACACTTATCTCAAAAGGATTGTTCTTTTAAAAGGGTCCCTTGATGCTAATGTCTCACATAATCCTCATGAAAGAACCCCTTCATAAAGGCCCTTTCTCTTCAAAAGGCTTCCTTGATGTCTCATGCTTGGTGTCTTGTGTCTAGTATTTGACATTGTGTGTCTTGATCTCTTGACATCTTATATCCTTGTGTCTAGCTTGGGGGTAGCATGTCTAGACTTTTCCTTTATATGATTTTCTTGCAATAGAGTTTGTAGTAGCATAGGCCATCATGCTTTCCACATGGTCTCTAGTGAGGCTAGCCATATCACACTATCTTTCCAATTGAAGTGTCTTATGGTGTCATGTGTTTTATGGTGTCAAGTATCTTATTGTGTCTAAATATTTAATGATGTCTAATGCTCTTTTTTCATTTTCGCCCAACATGTTTTTCTACAGCTGACATGGTTTGGTGAGATTGTAGCATGCTTTAAAAGATTGAAGAGCCATGTCCTCTTCAATTTTGGTGAAGCCTATTCTTATATGCCAGGTATACTAGATCAAAGGAGTGATTACTGTATAAATATTGATGTCTCATGTAGCTTCATTTTTTAGCATTTTTTAAACATCTAAATTATAGTGTCAATTTATAAAAAACTATATTCAAATATATATTTTTTAAAATATACTAAAAAATACATCATTTCAAAATTCAAAACACATATGTCACCTTTTAGTTATTGAATTTTAAAAGTTGGATAAGTGTTGGCTATTTCCTTTATAAAAGTGTGACATAGCTTTATACTTTTACCCTACTTTAGCTTGTATTTTATTAGACATAAATTCTCGCTAAAGTGGGTGCAAAATGTAATGACGTAAATTTGCACCTAGTGATAATTCCCATTAATTTACCCTCATATTAGCCTTACAAGTATAATGGTGCAAATTTTACCACACTACCTTGAGTTTTGGCACGCGTGTATTTGGTGTTTATGTTAGTGGAGAGAATATTTTCCTAGGATGCTAGCGTGTTGTGCACAGATGTCTGCACACCACACATATGTCCTTGATGAGATTCTCAATAATTGGCCGTTAGATGCTATGATTCCTTGTCAATTGGAAAATTTGTACCATCCCTATGAATATTGACCACCTGAGATTTACCTTTTGCCTCGAAGAATCATGTTTTGAACCTCATTTTGTTCATTCTTTCTCTTTCACACACATTCTTACATTCACTCTTGCAAATTCTCTTCATTATTTCATGCTCTCTTGCTTTTAGCAGCTCCATACTTCATTTCAAAACCATCTTGTTGCTCCAACACCATTGTTGTTATAGGTTGTCAAAGCTCTACTTCATTGGAATGGTCGTGCTATTCTTCTCCTTCCTCTCTTAGCCTTGAGCATGCATAGAAAGGGAGGTGATATTGTGTCTATTTTCTTATTTACATTATTGTACTTGTAGAGTAGCATTCAAAATTTATTTTCTCTCTACTCTTTGGTGTCTGTTCTTTCTATTTTCTTAGTGCTTTTCAACATCTTGTGATCTACTGGTTTTCCATGGAGGTGGGAACACCAAAATGGGGATCTGATTGAGGCAAGTTCCAAACATAGCACCAACATTTTTCTCATCACTTTATGTATAGGTTTCTTCAATCATTCGTGGGAGCTTGCTAGGAATTGGACTTTGAGTAAGTTAGAATTATTCCTCTTTCTTCACCATTTCACTATTAGAGTAGCTTACATTTATTAGTTAAAGTATTCTTCTTACTGTACTTTGAATTTTCATACATTTTTGTTAAACTATGAAAACCAAAAAATTTAGGCCGTCAATGGACTTTGTGTGTTTATATCTGTTACTTGGCCCTGTGTTTGTACAAGACACCAACGCCCATATAAGAATCTAGTGTGGCACACTAAAGTATTACCCGCATGTTGTCATCCTCTGATAGAGAGACATCTGACCTTCAGTCAGAGACCTCTATGGTCCTCTCACCCACATCCTGGAACTTCTCTATTGGAAAAAATAAGAGTTAGGGCTCTGGTTGCCCTTCCTTTTCAATGTCTCCTTAATTGGTTTATCTTGGGGGTGATTAGATTCCTATTCCTATCTTTCCTTTCCTCCATCTAAAAAATATTGTGTTTGGGGGTGGTGTCATTGCTTGATTGAGGGCCTATTCCTCTCTTCCCGACTCTTCCTTGGTGAAGAGACACAGGAGGAGAAAATTCCCTCCCTCATAGTTCATTGTCTAAAATTTTATGTAGAAATATAAGTACTCTTGGATTGTTTCCACAACAATGGATTAGTTATATTCTACGAGGATTTGACCCTTAATGTGTGGAACTAACCTCATGAATTATTTATTTTTGTTACTTTATTCACTAAACAAAAGGGTAGATGAAGCAATTTAACTTTCTTTCCAATTGCTTGTAAGACTTGCACTACCCTTGTTTCTTGTTGATGAATAGGTTATGAATCATGTCTACTTTCTATATGTGATTATTTTATAAGCCAAACCAACAACTTTGTAGAAAATTCTTCTTCTTTGGCATGGGAATCATGATCATAATCAACATCATTATTCTTAACATGATCAAAAGAAATATTTTGGTTTCATTAGAATGGATAGCCATATTATGGTTTAGTGAGAATTCCTTATCAAAGGAATATTAGGATCACAAGTAGCTCATGGAAAAAACAACGTAATGTAGCTTATGGAACATAAAAAAATGAGGCACAATAAAACACTTCTAAAATTTTAAAAATTAAGTATATTAATGATGTATTACATTTGAAAATGACCTTAACAAGGTGTTAAATACTCAAAATGGTGGGTTAAAATGAAGCTCATAAAATAAGGAACAAAACCTAGGAGAGATTAACAATTGAATAGTAAACTATTCAATTAAAAACCTTATGCAGATAGAAAATAATAATGTAACTAGGAATGAGAAACCTAAACCTTAAAATAGTGAGGGTATATAACCTAGGTCAAAACCTAGGTTGTGTAAGATTAGACACATTAACCTGGATGAAAGTAAATACATATAATTAGACACAAATTAACTCAAATTAAAGTAAATTCATATAACGAGAAGCAATTTTACCTAGATTAAAGTAATGATAGCTAGGTATCATAAAGGCATGTAAATTAATGTTATTTTAAGAAAATTAAATGCAAAGGGGTTAGGTACTTAGCTTGTGGAATAAAAATAAAGATCAAACCAAATGTAGTATTTATATTCCACTCACTTAGGAATACAATTATGAGTAATCTAGAGATGCTTAATGTTTGGAATCATCTCTAGATCTATAATTATCCTCAAGTTAATTTTGTTATATCTATGAATCAATTTTACGTAACATAGATCTAACCTATGAAACACATTCTTAATTATGAGAATTATGTACTCCTATTTGATTCATTGAATTATTTGATCTTCACCAACTATTCAAGATTTGTACTATTTAAAAATACCTTGGGGGATATCATTAGATCAAAAGTGTCGAGTTCTCCTAGGTTGATCCCCTCAATTAAACCATATTTACAATTGTATGTGACAAGATCAACAAAAAGCATGAAAGTGATCTATATGTTAACTTTGATGCAATGTGTTGTTCCTTTTAGTGCTCCAATTTCAAGTGCTAATAAATGTGCTTTTTATAAATATATATATTTTTAATAAATTCTTTATTTCCAAATGATGTTCTAATACTCAAATGAATCTATTTAAATACCAATACATAGTGAATCACTACACAATTGTGTACTAAGTCATATCCAAATGATTATGAGAAAAGGAAAAGAGTTGATCATTTGAATTTAAAAAAATAAAAATTTCTAAGATAAACTTGTATTGTACTTGATCAATCCCATATTGTGAAAAACGATTAAAAATAAAAATTGGAAATATCAAGGAAACGGTTGAATATATGGAAATTTGGGTTGTTGATAAAGTGAATATATGGTAATAAGTACAAAAATGACCTTAGGTGAAGCCCATATGTTTGTAAATATGTGTATGAGAAGTGAATGAGGGTGGATAGGAATCAAGGATCCAAACCTAGAAAAGAATCTTGGCGCATATCATTATGTTATCATATTAAAACATTTTTTCAAAATAGACTTAAAACTAATCGAAAATTGACACATGTGTGTGCTAATTTTACCATTTTTATATACATGCTCTGATGATATTAATGAGATAATATTTGTGGAGAGCCCTTAAGATATAGTGGCATATTATTTTTGTAATTATTCTATAAATTATTTTTCATGATCTTCTATTTTTTTTAAATAATGATAATAAATTATTTAAGGAAATTATTTTGAAAGAATTATTATATAGATTAAATTTTCTAAATGTGATGGGTATAAAAGTAAATTATGGAGAGTATTAAGGGGATAATATAGTGGAGATTTTTATGGAATGAAAGTGGAGGAACTTTTTTAGGGAATTTTTTATTGGCACCATTTTTTCTTCTTTTGGAGGGATGTTATCATTCAATGGGAAAAGAAGGAAAAGAGTATCAACCAAATGTGAGAAGTTAATAGGCCTTATTTTTGTTTTGTAAGAAAAATGGCAATGGAATTACTTCTATCTTGCTATGCTTATATGATTTAGAGGTAATTCATGTACTATCATGTAAATATGAGATTCCAGAGACTATTATTGGTCATGTATCACTTGAAATTATGAATCATATAGAGTTATCATAGCTCCATGGAATATTATAATGATGGTGTGGTCATTGTTTAGGTTGATTGTGTTAGTTTCCTTATTTGAAGTTTAGAATTAATTTTGACTTTTGTATATTCGTGGCCCTTATATTTGTAGATTGGAATATTTAAGCCTTGAAGAAATTTCAATAAAATGGACAATATGTTTTCTATTTTCCCATAGTTCTTCCATTCAAATATAAGTATAGGTTTTGTGAGTCTTTCCTTCAAACATTATCACAAACTTTGCTAGTCACTCCCATCTTAAATTTTTAAAACCTTTAAAATATCTAACATAGCCTTTTTTTATTTTTTTCTAGCTCTAGGTAGTGGTTTCAAAACTATGCTTTATTACCAATTCACCTTTTCAAATAAGTTGAGAACCTTTTCCTTAAAAATATATTTTATTTGTTATGCTATGGCTATTAGCTCCTAGCATATCATGTTTCAGAACTTGATCAAAACACCAATGAACATTAAGAATTCATTTTCTTTCAAATGATTTCAAAAATCTCATGGGCTCTAAAATATGAGTTGACATTTTTTTTAAATTGATAGCAATATTTGATAAACACTTAATTTTAAATAATAATAAAAAAGTTTAGAAGGGGTTTGAAATGTCAATAAAAGGTTTCAAACTCAATCAAAAGTTTTAGTAGATACTGAGTCATAATTTTTATGAACTTTAAAATAGTTTTGAAAAAGGTGTTGAGAGTTGATAGATTTATGTGAACCTTATCGAGTGTCGATGGAAATTTTTGACCCTTATGTAAAACTCCAAAAATACTAATAAGTTTTATATGAACTTTAAAGTGGTTTTGAAAGGGTGTTGAGTGTCAATGTTGTTAGAAAAACCTTGTAAGGTGCCAAGAATGGTTATAAAACCACCCTAAAACATTTACCAATATACAAAATTATCTTCCCCTTTTGTCACAAAGGAAAATTTAAAGAAAAAAACCATGTACTTAGAGTCGAAGGTGATCCATGATTAGAAGTAGTTTTCTTGGTTACAAACAAGGTCAATGAGTATTAGTTGCATTATTTAAATTTTATTGTGATAATCACAATCCCTAGAAGGAATATTACAATAAAAAATATTATAATATTTTATTATTCAAATCAATGTATATTTGATGAATAAAAGAGTTATCAAATAGACTAAAGTAGTGTTGATGTTCACACAATGTTTTAACAAAAAATATGATACATTTACTATATTTAGTATTAGAATATAAAGGTAAGTGTTAATGGCTTGATTTTATAGTTTATGATTAAGAAAATATATCTATTCATAGTATTACTCTACAATGAATATAAAAATTAAATTTGTGAGTAAGCAATAACTAAAATATTGAGAATTATAAACAAAAGAACTCTTTCAAATTGATCTAAGGAGTTAAAATTTTAAATTTACTCCTTGATCATTAGATTAGATTACATTAGAATATTTATTTAATTTTGATTATATTGTATGAATTATTAATGAGTAGGATTTCTTAACATTACTTTCAGTATATATGATAAGTTGCAGAGTTTTGTTAAGATATTTTTTTGATAAATAGTCAGAATTGTGAATATTTAAATAGTTGATCTCTTGCATGTATCTAGATTTATTAATTACTACTAAATAGTCCAAGTGAATGGGTAATCTTCCTCAAACCAAACATACTCACTAGGTGAAAATGATGATATTCATAAATTAAAATTTAATAACAATACCTCCTTAGAGTGTGGTTTAAAAATAGTTTATCTTATTTATCATCCATATTCACCTAATTTGGTGAAATCCAATGAAGAATTCTTTGAGGGAATTGGATCCTAGAAAGGTTTACATTCCCACTCAAATAGTTGCATAAAATATACCCGATCAACTAGAGTTACAGATATATTACACCTTGATTTCATTTGAAAGCATATATGTAGGCAATCTAGTGAATGAAGAAGATTCCCAATACATGATTTTTAGGTGTGAGATTGAGGATTATCCTAAAGGATGGAATTTTCTATTTTTTACTAATAATTTAAATAATTATTCCTTCTACCAATTATAAAATAAGTTCACAATATGTTCAAAAGAAATTCTATATTTACTTGACTTCCTAAGACTTTAGGCTAAATTTTAAGGTGAGACTCAAACCTTTTCTTAAATACATATACTTGTAAATGAAAATGACCCTAGTACACTTTTATGAGGTAAGTGTAGTCTTTGGAATGTGACACAAGATCTATATGACCTCAATGAGTTTAATTGTAATGCCCCTTCCATTTACAACCTGAAGGTGTTTTTAATAGTTTTCTTGCCTTGTCCTTGTTTCCACATTATGTATACCTTGTTGCAAGTATGAGTGAGTATGGTGGTGTTTTCATTGATGTCAACATAGTATAGGTGGTTGCAGAGAAATGAATCAAGTGATTGCAGGTTGTGCATGTATAGTTGAGATACTATAGCGATGTTGTGAGTAGATGGAGCTATCTTTATGTTATTGCAAGTGTGCTAATATGTTGAGTTTCCAAGTGCTTTTGAGAAATAGTGAAGTTAGATTTGAGTGTGTGTGTTTAGAATGAGCTCCAATATGTGCTCCACATTTCTTCTGTGTTGATCCTAAGCTTGTACAGATCCAAAGTGTTGGTTATGAGAATTATTTGGTGATATATCCTGAATTAGAGCTTTTGGTTTGATGGAGAGTGAAAGTTGTGTTCACCGATGTGTGAACTTGTCTACCAAAGTTTTTTGTCTATGGACTGGGAGAAATGTTTCTACTCCACAGTCCTTCGCTAGTTTTTTTTAGGTCTTGTGGACCTGGAAGATGGCTTGTAAAGGTGTTATCTATGTTCTCGAAAAGGTATTTGTGGGTTTTCACTTCAGAAGACAAGTTTCAGAGTTGATGTGTGTGTCTATACAACCAGGATGGACTGATGGGAAGTATTATGTGTATGAAGTTTGTTGCATTTTTTGTGGATGAATCTAAAGGTATTCGAGATGTGTTCTTGTGTATGGTGAAGCGTGTTATGTGGTCCTCATGTTATCTTCTTGTTGCAGAAGCATGTACTTCAAATTTTATTTGTGTTTTCATTAGGTTTGGCCAACCTAGTGTCTACACTTCATGCTGAGGATAAATATCAATTGAGGAAGTGTGTGATTGATCTGAGACATTGTTTTGGGTCTTAGTTAAGTGTTGGTTTGGTTTTCTTTCATTCTCTTCCACCATGGGAATATTGAGTTGCCAACCTGATTTGAATTTGTAAAATGAAACATGTGTAGCCGACCTTGGAGAAAGTTTCTAAGGTTGAAGATGGTATAAATACAAGTCAAGATGTTATGGATTGATGTATCAGATATGCAAAAAGTTTGAGAAGCAAAAGTTGTGCCAAAGTGAGTTGAGGCAACAATACTTTAATGTGTCAGACTCCTAAAAGTAGTGAGTTGATGGTGTCTGCAATATTTTGATCAAGGCTACAGATGTGTGTAACTTTTTGTGGTAGATTTTTCTATTATCTTTTGTATCTGTAGGCAGTGAGCCTCCTTGTTGGACAATGAGTCCTTTTTGTAGGAAGTGAGCCTTGTATTTTGGGTAGTGAGCCCTTGGCAGTGAGCCTCTTTGTAATCAATTTTGGAATTACTTTAAATTGTGAGCTAATTCTCACCGTGGTTTTTCCCTTATTGGGTTTTCTACATAAATCTGGCATTTCTTGTGTTGATATTACTTTCTATTATTTGCATTTCATGTTCATACTTAATAACATAATTAAGTGGATGAGAAGTTGATAAATGTTTAAGATTTGTGATTGTGTTTGGTGACAACTAATTAACCCCCCCTCTTAGTTTTCTTGTGCCCTTTCAACAATTGGTATCAAAGCTTTGGTTCCTTAGAGAAGAGATTAACCGCTTGAGGTAGATCTGATGGCACACTAATTGTCAATCCCTGTGTTTGATGGATTTGACTATAGTTATTGGAAAGTGCAGATGAGAGGTTACATAATCTCTCCTAGTTACAAGACTCAGAAAACTTTTGAGAAAAAGTATGTTACACCGAAAAGCGGTCCTTCTACATATGGGATTTTTTCCTATGAGGAGAATGAAAAAGAAAGGTATGCAATCTATAGTTCCTTATCTAAGACTAAGAAAACAAAAGTTATTTCTTTGGGCACTGCTTATGAAGTTTGGAAAAAGTTAAAAGATATATATGAAGGAAATGATAGAGTGAAATTTCCAAAGAAGCTAACAACTAAACACAAATATGAGAACTTGAAAATGGAAGAAGATGAAGATATTGCAAGCTATTTTTAGAGGGTTGATCTTGTAGTGAATGAAGTGAAAAATCAAGGTGGTACCTTGACTGATGAAGATGTGATGGAGAAGATTTTGATGACTCTACCAGAGAGTTACAATGATATGGTTTTAGCTATTGAGGAAGTGTATGATCCTAATATGTTTACTAAAGAATAACTATTTGGCACCTTGACTACATTTGAGATGAGAAAGTTTGGAAACGAAAAGGAGAAGACAAAATTAGCATTTAAAGCTACAAAGATAGAAGATGAACCCGATAGTGATGGTTTAGAGGAGTTGGAAGAAAATTTTACAAGGAAGTTGAAGAAAGGTACCGGTAAGTACAAAGGTATGTTACCTTTTAAAAGTTTCAGTTGTGGAAATATTGGTCGCTATGCTTTAAGATGTCCAAATAGAGTTGTACACAAGAAGAATAGAGATAATGAAGACAAAAAGGATAAGAAGTTCAAGAAGTTGTACTATGTTAGAGAAGATGCTGGAATCTCTAATGATGAATCTAATTTTGAGGGTGATAATGATGAGTGCTTGTTTCTAGCCTTGGAGGATAAATCTATATCTACTAACTCTAGAAGATGTGCAAGGGAAAGTGGTCTAGAGAACAAGAAGGAAGAGATGAAAGGTACTCTGGTTACTGCCTTTCATGGTAGATAGGATGAAGACTATTGGGTGATTGGTAGTGGATGCTCAAATCACATGACCAGAGACAAAAGTAAGTTTACTAAACTTGAAAATTATGATGGTGGATTAGTCATGTTTGGAGATGATTCTGGAGAAAAGATTGTTGGGAAAGGAAAAATTAGTTTTGATGGAAAGCAAAGTATTGATGATGTTTATTATGTGAAGGGCTTAAGGCATAATATTTTGAGTGTTGGAAAAATGTGTAGCAAAGGGTTCAAGCTTGTGTTTTAGGATAACACCCATGAGATCAGAAAAGGGTCCGAAATTGTGGTTGCTACAAGAAGAACAACATATGGAAACATTTACCAACTTAAGGGTGTTGATGGCTAGTGCCTTGTATCTCAAGTTAATGAAAGTTGGCTATGGCACCAAACGACGGGACATGCAAAATTTGATAATCGAATCAGAATAAGTTCAAGATATGTTGTTCAAGATCTTCCTAAAATCACAAATCCTACAAATACTGTTTGCAGAAGGTGTCAGTTGGGAAAGAAAACAAGATGCAAATTTAAAGGAAAAAAGAAATAAACTACTAGAATGTTGGAATTGGTTCATACAGACCTCTGTGGTCCTACAAGAACAAGAAGTATTAATGGTGACATGTATTTGACACAACAAAGGTTCAAAAAAGGCTCCGCAAATAGTAATCTCTATTTCAAAGTTGAAGGAAACAGGATGTTGATAGTGGTTGTGTATGTTGATGCTATCATCTTTGGAGGAAATGAAGGTATGTGCAAAAGATTTGTAGAGGAGGTACAAAAAGAGTTTGAAATGCCTATGATTGGTGAGTTGAATTTCTTTCTTGGACTTCAAGTGAATCAAACTGATAAGGGAATATTCATTTCTCAATCAAAGTATGTTAAAGAGTTGATGAAAAAGTTTGGAATGGATGAATCCAAACCGGTCTATACCCCTATGGTGACTAGATGTAAGCTGAGTAAAGATGATGAATATCCTAAAGTTGATCAAAGCATATATAGATCTAGATTGGTGGACTGTTATATCTTACTGCTACTAGACTGGATATCATGCATGTAGTATGTTTGGTTGCCATCAAAACCTAAAGAAGTACATGTTACAACTATGAAGAGGATATTCAGATATCTAAAAGGCACTTCGAATTATGGCCTATGGTATCCTAAGGATATTGATTTCACTTTGAGTGCTTTCACTGATGCAGATTAGGCTGGTTGTGTGGATGACCAGAAGAGTATAGGTGGTGGTGCATTCATTCTTGGAGGAAGGTTGGTTTCATGGCTAAGCAAGAAACAAGATTCAATGTCTTTATCCACTACAGAAGCTGAGAACATTGGTGCAACATCTTGCTGCAGACATGATTTATGGATGAAGCAAACATTGAAGGATATAGGAGTGATATGTGATGAGCCTATCCCTATCTTCTGTGATAATACAAGTGCTATAAAAATTTCAAAGAATCTAGTAATGCATTCAAGGACAAAGCATATATCTATCAAATATCATTTCTTGAGAGAAAAGGTATTGGAGAATGAAGTTAGATTGGAGTATGTGCCTACAATGGATCATATTGCAAATATATTTACTAAGGTTCTTTTGAAGGATACTTTTGAGTATCTCAGGGGGAAGTTGGGGGTCATTGGCCCTCCTTCAAACTAGGCACACATGAAGGTACCTAAGTCTAGTGGATCTACAAATTCTTCATTTGTCTAGATTGATGACTAGTTCTACTCCGCAGGGGAGGTTGAAAGTATCATTGTTGTAGTATGAAATGGGTGCACTCCTAAGGGGGAGTGATAAATTTTTTATTCTTTTCCATTGATGTCAAAGGGGGAGATAGAGTCATGTGAAAAACAGTGAAAGAAAAAGGGGAAGAGAAAGTCATGAAAGATAGAATATTGCAAGGAATATTGAGAGTGTAGGAATGTTGTGTAGGTTGTCTAATATAAAAATAGAGTGCATGAATGGAATGGATGTTGTCTTTGGTGGTTTTTCACATCATGTGTTTCCATCAATGACAAAGGGGGAGATTGTTACAAGTATGAGTGAGTGTAGTGGTATTGTCATTAATGTTGTCATTGATGTCAACACAATATAGGTGGTTGCAGAGAAAAAGAATCAAGTGATTGTAGGTTGTGCATGTATAGTTGAGATACTATAGAGATATTGTGAGTACATGGAGCTATCTTTATGGTATTGCAGGTGTGTTGATATGTTGAGTTGCTAAGTACTTTTGAGAAATAGTGCAGATAGAGTTGAGTGTGTGTGTTCAAAATGAGCTTCGGTATATGCTCCAAATTTCTTCTATGTTGATCCTATGCTTGTGTAGATTTGAAGTGTTGGTTATGGAAATTATTGTGTGATATATCTTGAATTAGAGCTTTTGGTTTGATGGAGTGAAATTTTTTTTCACCGGTGTGTGAACTGGTTTGGTAGAGTTTTTTTTCTATGGATTGGGAGAAATTATTCTGCTCTGCAGTCCACCGCTAGTTCATTTCAGGTCTTGCAGACCTAGAAGATGGCTTGTAAAAGTGTTATATGTGTTATGTAAAAGGTGTTCATGGTTTGGTGCTTCAGAAGACAAGTTTGAAAGTTGTTTGTGTTTGTATAGTTGGGATGGACTGATGGGAAGTATTATGTGTATGAAGTTTTTTGCACTTGTTGTGGATGAATCTGAAGGTATTTGGGATATGTTCTTATGCATGGTGAAGCATGTTATGTGGTCCACATGTTATCTTCTTGTTGCGGAAGCATGTACTTCAAAGTTCTTTAGTATTTTCATTAGGTTTGGCTGACCTGATGTCTACACATCATGCGAAGGATAAGTATCAATTGAGGAAGCGTGTAATTGATCTAAGACATTGTTTTGGGTCTTGGTTAAGTGTTGGTTTGGTTCACTCTTATTCTCTTCCACCGTAGGAATGTTGAGTTACCAACCTAATTTGAATTTGTAAAATGAAGTGTGTGTAGCTAACCTTGGAGAAAGTTTCTAAGGTTGAAGATGGTATAAATACAAGTTGAGATGTTATGGATTGATGTATCAAATATGCCAAAAGTTTGAGAAGCAATATTTTTGTGAAAGTGAGTTGAGTGAGTAGTACTTTAATGTGTTAGACTCCTAAAAGTAATGAGTTGATGGTGTCCACAATATTCTAATCAAGGCTATAGATGTGTGTAACTTGTTATGGTGGATTTTTTTGTTATATTTTGTATTTGTAGGTAGTGAGCCTCCTTGTTGGACAGTGAATCCTTTCTGTAGGTAGTGAGACTTGTATTTTGGGTAGTGAGCCTCTTCGTAATTTGCTTTGGAATTATGTTATACTGTGAGCTAATCCTCACCGTGGTTTTTCCCTTATTAGGTTTTCCACATAAATATGGTATTTCTTGTGTTGATATTTCTTTCTGTTATTTGCATTTCATGCTCATACTTAATAAAAAAATTAAGTGGATGAGAAGTTGATAAGTGTTTGAGATTTGTGATTGTGTTTGGTGAAAATTGATTCATCCCCCCTCTCATTTGTCTTGCACCCTTTCAACATACCTGATATTAATCTATATGAGTCATTCTCTCAAATAGTTCATGTCTTTCTTTAGTATCTAAAATCATCCATCTTAGTGTAGAGGATATAAGAATTTGTTATATGGTGAAGATCCAAGCTGCTACGGTAGACATGCAGGTAAAAAGATGATAGCAAAGGGTTTTCCATGTTTTTCGTTACACCCGATAACTACATTTAATTAAAGGTTCTAAAATACTTTCCAAAAAATCCATTTTGTGCATATCTTGAGATCAATGTAGCCCGTAATACCATGTTTATTAGAAATACTCTATCAAAAATTCAGTATTCCTAGTTAATGCTTTTGCATTTTGTATGCATGTCTACCAAGAAACTTATATCTTTTAGGGTTTTTGATAAATTTATTTATCAATTTCAAAATTTTCATAGGCAAGGACACTAGGAATGGGTTCAAAATTTAGCTTTATTATTTCAAATTACTTATGCTTGAAAGTTTCTAAACCTATCAACTAATCTATTTTGTGCATATCCAAAATTCATTGCAATCCTTGAGACCTTGTTTACATTTCCACATTCTCTATGATATTTTAGCTCTTTGAGGTGTTTATCAAATGGTTCATGTGCCTTGGATGTGCTTCTTCATTTTGCATACATGACAATTAGGGCACTTATATGTTTTTATGCTTGATTATTATTCATACCTACTTCAAAGACCCCTCTAGACTTAGAAAGCTTGAAAAGTTGTGGATTTTGATAGTAATCTCGTTAGGTTATGTTTTTTTAAAAGCTATGATATACTATATTTTGGTCAAGATTGATTATAATTTCACATGAGCAATGTGTTTTGAGGCATTTGAGGGCTATTTTTTCCTTGAGACCTCATCACCTTGAGAATAGAGAATCCCCTCCTTTCCATTTTGGTGAACTTGACATGAACATGTCTTTGCTCTAGTCCTTTTCAAAAAATTATTTTATCTTGTCTGGAGACTTGTTGGACCATGTTGTGATACTCTTATGAGTTTCACAACTCAATCTACAAATTTTGGGCATGTAGTAAGAAGAAGCATTTGATATTCAAACATAGGTTCAAGACATTAGTTTAGTCCCCCCTAAGTTGTGAATATTTTATTCTTTAATTGGTCCTCTCTTGGAGACATTAGATACAATGTTCCCTAAGTGATAGACCTTGCATGAACTTAACAAGACTCCTTTGAACACTTTCACATTTTACATTTTTGCATTTTATACTTTGCACTTTTTTCCACCTTGCATAATGCAACTTCCATGCCTGTGGTACCTTGCTTTTTGTTCATGAGTTCTAAACATATGAATCTTTTCTTGTCTCATGAAGCACATACTGACATTTTCCCTTGCAGTGCCTTGTTAAAGTTACCAGGAGGTATAACTTTGATATGGTTGAGCAGGAAGCCCATTAAGTGGTATGACTTTCCCCATAGCCACTTATGTGTTTGTGAGTGTATACCAACTAGCTTATGTACTTCACCTCTTTGGGTTTCCTCACCCAATAGACCGCCATGAGTTTTGTCACCCCAGAGTGAGCATACATTCTCTTTTTCTCACAAATAGCCTAGATCTAATCCACAACTAGCAATTCTCATTTTTTCTTGTTTCATTTCAACATTTGTGTTCCTTTGTTCTTATTCTTAGTTTTCCATGGGATCTTCATCATGGGGGCTTGATCATCCCTCTTGATAATTGTTATTCCATCTTGCTAACATAAGTGCACTTGGATCCTTCTCGATATGCATGGCTACTTTAGTGTGAATTTGAAGCAAGTTCATCCTCTCACTAAAGTGGGGGCTAAATGCACCATAGAAAAATGGCCCCTTGTCATTTTCACGGTCTTTTAGGCCTTTCTTCACAATGTTTGGTCTATTTTTCTTTGATTTATTGATGTAATATGGCTTGAATATGCAAATTTAGGTCCTTAAAATTTGAATTATGGTGTCTTGTGAAGGTGTTGTAAAGTGTTGTAAAACATTTCTAAACATTTCTAGGCTCTATTCATTACAATTCACTTAAAAATCACATTTTCATCACTTATCATGTCCTATTTTGAAGTGTTGTAAAGTATTGTAACAAGATTTCACACTTTTCTAGGCATAATTTCACTATTTACACCTTTCTTATGCTTTATTTGACCCCTTTATGCCCTTATAAGGCTTAATTAAGTGTATTTTTGAATGTAAACTTGAAAAATAATATTAAATGTGACTTAATTGTCGACACCCACTTTCAAGTCCAAGGTGGGACCCATTTGCCAAGGGTGATGAATGAGTCCCTTTTGGCTCAAAATTCAAAATATTTCAAATTTTCTTTCAAGTTTTTATTCAAAATTACTTGATGTCAGCGTGTGATGACGTATCAATGGATTACTAAGGCACATGTGTGTATAAATAAGTGTTTTTACATCCATTTTAACCCCATTTAATCAAGTTCACTTATTCACATATTCCTTCAAGCATTCAAGTAGTTTGCATCATTGAATCAAGCATCAATCAAGCATTCAAGAGTAGCCATTGACATATCTTCAAATTTTCTTCAACAAGAGTTTGGTAAGTTGATAACATTTACATGTTATTTGTTTATCATTATCCTTCATTTCATTAAGGGTTTGATTACCAAAGTGGGATTTGACCAAGGAAAATCCCTATATCCTAACCCTTAACCATTTCCCCCCTTTTGCATGTGTGTTTGTAGACTTGTGTATGTATATTTGACAAGATTTTAGGTGTTGAAAAGTGGAAAATAATTCAACAAAGTGTTTCAAGTCAACTACATCCTATTTCAAGCTTGGAAAAGATATTCTATCCATTTTCTATAGATTTGACTTCTGCAACCCGACAAGTAGAAAACCTCAAATCTCGAGTTACAGAATTGTCCCCTGATTTCTCAAAATTTTGGGAGAGGACTAATTCACCATCAGTGGAAAATGAGTCCCACCTTAAGGTTGGAAATCTAGATTTTGTTAGATCCTAGATCCCGACAATCAAAAACATGTTTCCAATAGTTTTCATCAAAAGTAGGACTCATTCACCATCAATGGCGAATGAGTCCCACTAGTGATTTTTTGTGATTTTAGGCAACATTTAGAAGATTCTAGATTCTCCAATCTCTACCTAGGTGCACTCTGATTCATCCCTTTTCTCTTTTGTTTCACATTTGTTCATTCATAGTTCATTGTTTTCATATCACATTGTGTTTTCAAACATTGCATAAATGTTAGGCTTTGCATACATAATCAATCAATTAGTTCATATAACTACACTTAGATAATTCCATTTAGTCATAATTCCATCATACATTGCATAATTTGAGTGAACCTAGCTAGAATTTTGACCCTACTTTCTCCTTCTAGGTGAAAAACCCTAGAAGTGCTAGAAACGATTAAGGTGCCAAATATCTATGGTTCACTTTTCAATCAGCCTATCAATCAGGACTTTAGTCGTAATTCAAATAGAAAATGAATAATAATTATTTATTAAATTCAAAGTAAAGCATAATTTATATTGGTGGAAAGTTGAGAATCTCCTTTAAAAACCCTTTTTGTTTCATCAATTTTGGGTAAAAAAATGTCGTCAACCACATACCCTACACATACCCATCATATCACCACTTTTTGGCCCATCATGATCCTACACATACCCACCTAACACTTATTGTACACCCTGAATGAGATTTTCTCACCTAATCTAACTGCATTTCACATCAATTACAAAAAAACCCCTAATTTCTTCTATTTATTTAATAATATTACAATATTTAATTAATTCACTTTTTCATCATTTTTGACTAATTAAATAAATTTCCTTTATTTAATAAGTCCTAATCTAACTTTATTCCTAATGATTAATTAAATAACATCAATTATTTAATTATGTCGCTAATTCACCCTATTCCCCTAAATCAATTAAATTATTGCCACTTAATAGTTTAATTAAATCACTTTCCCCTAAACACAAATAATTAAACAAATTATTCAAACATCAATCAGAAAGGTCAAAACAAACAAATACAATTTTTCTTACAAAAGTAAAACATGACTTGCACATTCAACTCAAAAAAGGCTTACCTTCACCCAATTTTATGATTGAGCAAATTACAATCCTCTGATTGCTCACTTTGATTGGTCGAATGATTCATCTACTTATTGACTGATTCATTTGTTCTTCAATCCCACTGAAGGCTCAACTTGATTTCCTTAATTCCATGGATTAGGCAATCTACTTCCTCAATTCCACTAAACACTCAAATTGATTTCATCAATCACATTGATTATGTAATCAATATCCATTGATTCTTCCTATCTAATTCCTCTCAATGGTTTTGCACTATTGATCAGGATATTCTAAAAAATGTTAAATCTATATAACAATCTTTTTCATCCTAAAAAATGATCGGAGAATTGAAATCTTTTGTGCAACAAAGTTGTTGGGAGCCTTGCAACATGAGCATGAAGTATGAATGGTTTGTGTTGGTTGTTCTTATGTTTTCATTGATGTAAACATGGTGATAACTTCATGGGAAGTCTACTTGGTTTAACAAAATTTGTTCTCTACTGGTAATACCCTTTTGTGATGGATCAATGTATTCGTAATTGAGTCTAGAATTCACCACAAGATATGATATGGATCTAATCTCTTAACCATGTTTTCTTGATTCATTCAGACAATTGTATCCTAGATCTTGAGATGTCTTTGATTGTGAGCATAAAGTTATCTTTGATAGATTTTAACATTGTATTCTACTATTTTTGTGTGCTTGGCATACTATGTGGGAGACTCTGCATTCTACTAATGTGAACATTCTTATGTTGTGGTTATGTTGATAGTCTCTATGTTGGTTGTATGATGGGAAATTAATGTGTTCTCATATCTGAAAGGTGTTTTCTTTGAGGATTATTTATTGGTTTGGAGAATTGTGCTCTAGTCTTGGCTGACTCAGCATATGCAATATATTATGAAGACTAATTATGTTTTATGGGTGATAGCTAACTTGGTATAATGCACTTCATGGATAAAATGTTCAAATCATATATGGTGCCGACAAAGAAGGTTTTGATTATTTTTGTGTTCATCTAATTAGGCCAACCTAATTGATGATTAAGATATACTTATATATATAAGATGTTTTGAGGAATGAGATTAGAATGAGTGGAAGTGGATATATGGAATACATGTGAAATGTGAAGTGAAGATATAAGCCTAAATGCTTTATCAATTGTGATCAGTGTAGCTTTGTTGAGCAACTACTAGGTGAGGTAGTACTTCATATTCTAAGCTTCAGTGGAACTGAACCCTACACATTGAAGGTGTATCCTATCAGTTCAATCATTTGGTAGTGAGCCACTATCATTGTATCTTGGTGGTTAGCCATCTTTTGTACTTAGAAAGTGATAATTTTTAAGGACCATGAGTCCTGGTAGTGAGCCCTATAATATTTTGTATCTAGATATAATATATTGTGAGTTAACCCTCACCATGGTTTTTCCCTTTTTAGGTTTTCCATGTAAAAATCCTAGTGTTCATGTGTATGGTTGCATTGAATTGTTTCTATGTTCTCTCTTGTTGATTCAGTAAAAAATTTGATAATTTTTAGATGGATTTTATTATGGTTCTATGGAGTATTGATTCACCTCCCCTCTCAGTATTTGGGATGTTCAAAAATTGGTATCAAACCTTGGTTCCTTGAAAGAAGCCTAACAGCTTGAGGAAGGTCCTATAATTTGAGTATAAGAATTTTTTTCCTTTAGAAGTAGTCTTTGCCAAATATTTAAAAGAAATGGAAAATCTAAAGGATAGGTTGATGAAAGTGAATGAGTACATTGAAAATATTCAAAGTAAAAGTTTTGAATCATGTGATCCATTGGTTGAAGGAGAAGAAATTATCTCTAGCCTACTGCAACAATTGGATGAGAAGAAAAGAACTGAAGAATGCCAGAAAAATTGAAATTCAAAGTAAGATGGATGAATGCATAAAGCTAGAAAAAGAAGGAGAGATCTTGAGATCTGATCTAGAAAAGGAAAAAAGTTTTGAAGACAAATTTAAGATAATCTCGATGATGCTTGATTAATTGATTACCTCTTAAAGACTGAAATTGGATAAGAGTGGTTTAGGGTTTGAGGAAGGTTAGAGTTCTAAAGCAAAGAAATCCACTAGTAAGAAGACTCGATACAAAGATAGACAAATCAAGGATCTAAAAAGAAATTTTGGAAAAACTTCTGTCAAATGACATGATGCTAAAAGGTATTTATCTTTCAATGGTGTTTGTTATTCCTGCAAGAAATTTGGTCATAAGGAAAAGGACCAAAAAAGTAAAATGAATGATTCTTTATCATTCTTCAAAAAATGTTCTAAGAGCAAGAAGAATGGGTATAAAGTTAGTCTATTGAATAAAAAGGAAAATATAAGGAAGAATGTTGTTTGTTGTAAGTGCAGTAATCTAGAACACCCTGGTAGTAAGAACAAAAGAAAGAAAAATATCTATCTAGAAAAGAAGATGATCAAATCAATGATCTGGAAGAAGCAAGAAAGGAAATGAAAAGGATCTGGAGAAAGGAATCATCAGTTTTATTTGTGACAACATATGGTGTAGATACTCCTATCAATTTATAACTAAAAGTAGTGGCTAATGAGGAGCAATCATCATAAAATCTAGTAAACCCCCTCATTGGTACTTGTGTCATATCATGACAAAAGTATATTTAATGTGGTAACATGATTAAGGTATTTTCTCAGTCACACGTGTGGAGGATTTAGTCTGTAGAATTTGAAAGAATGGAGGTGTACACAATTTTTGAGGAAATCTACCTACAAGTTGAAGCATTTATTGCAAAATCATTCAGAATGAAAGGAATAAATTTAGATAATTTTAAAGGCATATGTATTTTTAGAGAAGTGTGCAAAGGAAGTTTAGAAGGAAATTCAAAGTTTAAGGGTTTGGAGAATAAATCAAGTGGATTCGAAGTGAGCTCGAGAAGTAGGATATCTATATGTTTCTTGTTGGAATTTTTAGAGGTATTCTTGTTTGCACAATCTTTCATTTTTATTACTATGGATAATTCAAAGGTTGTGAATAGTATGAATAAAGTGCAAGTTAGGTTGAAGAGATATTTGAGGAATGTTTCTAAAGAGTCTATTGGTACATTCTTTTGCATCCCTCTGAGAGTGTTTCCCACAAAAGATATCTATGCATTTATTTACAATAAGATAGAAGAGGTGTCATCAATTCAGTTGAGCATGCTTTGGGAAAGTGAATTGAAAGAGAGCCATGATGCCTACAAAGTATTAGTTGAGAAAATTTTGGATGTTTGGAGGAAAGTTCCCTTGTTTGGATTTGAGAAGAAGTATATTAAAATAGTGTTGAGCATAATTCATGATGAATCTTTTTGGATTGACGAGGAACATTTGATTTCCAGAGAATCTATTAGAGATGTATATGGTTTGTGTTCCTCCGGACTAGTTCCCAAACTTAAGGCTATGGATGAGAAAGAGATATTTGAGGTTACCGGTGTGAATTTTGAAGGGAAAGAGATTTATTTGAGATTGATTGTTGATTTGGTAATAAGGTATGTTGCTATGGTCATCGGTCACAAATTTTGTATCCCTAATGATGACCTTACAATTTCTACTATTGTTGATATGGTTAAAAGAGGTATGGATTATGAATTGTGTGAATTACGTCATATACTTCTTTTGAAGAATTTAAAGGAAATAAAAAAGAGTAAGAAGAATACATTATGGTATGGCAATTTGGTTGTCTTTTTTCTCTTTTACTTTTTGAGAGAGTTACCGGTAATAGGAAGGATATAATGGTCAAATTCATAGCCTAATACCTATCAAATCAAGAACTTCATGATAAATCTTGGTAGTTCAGATGCACAGGAGACTATCCTTGCTGCATTCTTTGGAACATTTTAGATGAGGATGAATAGAAGGATTAGGATTCTAGTAAGTGTTGTTGAAAGGTACTCCAAAAGCATAAATTTTCTTGTGTCTACAAATTTTTGTCACATGGAAGCAATTGAATCAAGGTTAGTTTGGATATCTGAATTGGATTATGAAGTATCAAATGATGAAGTTGATAATTATGCTAAAATTATTTTGGAAATCCCTATGAATCTCAATCTAGAAGGTACCTCTAGTAGCATGACAAAAAAAAGGAATGAAAGGAAGAGTGTTGTTAAGAAAGAATTTGAAAAAGTGATCTTGAACATGAGCATGAAAGGATAAATATTCAGAGAGATTTGGAAGAATTGTAAAAGGTTATTCCTGACACTAATTTTGATTCATCTATTTCTATTGTGGAGAATCTCTGTGGTGTGATTGATTCTTTGAAGGTCTACATCTCTAGAATTGAAGTGTCTACTAGAATCTGGTTTGATGAAGAAAATTTGGAAGATATCAAGAAAAAATGTGTGAATGCACATAGTCGAGTGATGAAGGAATTGGAGAGTGTACAAGGTTGTGAAGAAGATGCATAGGAACTACTTTCTTTTTTCCTAGATTGGTTTGGTAGTACACTAGATATAAGAAATGAGATAAGGATGAGTGAGTCTCAAATGAGCACTTAGGCAGATGCATATAGGTTAGTAGAAGATAAAGATAATCAGAGGTGGTCCTACATTGTGCAACTTCAAGAAAAAATATTTTCTCTATAGGATCAAAGGAAAAATGTTATCAAGAATTTTGTGACACTCAAAGACATGACTAAACTCAAACATACTTTGGTTTCTAGTGGTCTCAGATGTATTGGTGTATTATCAGAGATTAATCTTAGTCCCAATACATTAGCAGATGGTATAGAGTCCTTAACTAAGCATGAGCTATTCTACAAGACTCTTGTGTGAAAAAGGTTCATGGGAAGAAGGTAAAGTGTCATGGAAGGCTATCTTGGAGAGTCTCAGAGGTTCTTCTTTAGGTTAATTCAATTTTTGTTTTCATATCTTTTTGGTTACACTCTGATGCATATATACATATATATCAAACCCATTCCTTTGTCATTGATGTCAAAGGGGTAGAGATAGAGAGATAAAGAGATGGAGCTATAAAGATACAAAGGATTTTTTTTTTGTGAAGAACAGTTTAGATAAGGGGAGTATTCAGAGTATTCATTTGTTGTATACTAGAATTTTTTTTTGTCATGCATGTTGCCATCAATGCCAAAGGGATAGATTGTTGGGTGCCTTGCAACATGAGCATGAAGTATGGATGGTTTGTGTTGGTTGTTCCTATCTTTTCATTGATTTCAACATGGTGATAACTTTATGAGATGTCTACTTGGTTTAATAGAAGTTGTTCTCTACTAGTAATACCCTTTTGTGATGGATTAGTGTATTGGTAATTGAGTTTGGAATTCACCACAAGATCTGATATGACTCTAATCTCTTAACCATGTTTTCTTGATTCATTCATACAACTATATCATAGGTCTTGAAACGTATTTTGTTGTGAACAAAAAGTTATCTCTGACAGAGTTTAACTCTATATTTTACTATTGTTCTGTTTGTGGAATACTGTATGGGAGACTCCACATTCTACTAAGGTGAAAATTCTTATGTTTTGGTTTTGTTGATAGTCTCTATGTTGGTAGAATGATGGGAAATTAATGTGTTCTTAGATTTGGAAGGTATTTTCTTTGAGGATTATTTGTTGGTTTGGAGAATTATGCTCTAGTCTTGGCCAACTCAGCATATGCAATATATTATGAAGACTAATTATGCTTTATGGATGATAGCCAACTTGGTATAATGCACTTCATGGATAATTTTTTTAAATCATATATGTTGTCGACAAAGAAGGTTTTGATTATTTTTTTGTTCTTCTAATTAGGCCAAGCTAATTGATGATCAAGATATACTTGTATATAGAAGATGTTTTGATGAATGAGATGAGAATGAGAAGTGGAAGTGAATATATGGAATGCATGTGAAATGAAAAGTGAAGATCTGAGCCTAAATGCTTTATCAGTTGTGATTAGTGCAGTTTTGTTGAGTGACTATTGTGTGAGGCAGTAATTCATATTCTGAGCTTCAGTGGAACTAAACCCTACACATTGAAGGTGTATCCTATCAGTTCAATCTTTTGGCAATGAGCCACTATCATTGTATCTTGGTTGTTATCCATATTTTGCACTTGGGAAGTGGGCATTTTTAAGGATAGCGAGTCCTGGTAGTGAGCCTTGCAATATTTTGTATCTGGATATAATATATTATGAGTTAACCCTCACCATGTTTTTTCCCTTTTTTGATTTTCAACATAAAAATCTTGGTGTTAATGTGTATGGTTCCATTGAATTGTTTCTATGTTCTCTCTTGCTGATTCAGTCATAATTGTGATAATGTTTAGATGGATTTTATTATGGTTTTATGGAATACTAATTCACCCCCCCTCTCAGTATTTTGGATGTTCAACAAAAGTAATGCTGAATTTCCATTTGATTTATTATAAGCTTTTACATACATCTTTGATCAACATCACACAAATTTGAAGCTTTTGCAACACACAAATGGAGGCTTCACATTAATGCAACAACAATTCAACATCATTGTGAATACACTTCAACATAGGATGGTAATGCTATTTTTTATGAATTTGATTTATGTTCTCTTCTTTTATTACATTGTTTGATTTTGTTTTTTCTTAGTTTCATTTCGTGAGTAATGGGTATGAATCTAAATCTTTTGTTTGAATTAGATTATTTTAATTCATTCATCTTTTATTACCTCATGCTTATCAATTTCCCCCTTACACAAGTAGTGATAGGTTTTTCTTGTGCTAGGTTAGACCAACACATTTACAATTAGATTAGAAGAGGAAGCCGAACTTCTCTTGAGATTCAATCTCATATGTGCAAAGGTCCTAGACCTTGATTTGTTTCCATTGTGTCATTAGAACACTAAACTCCTTGATCAGTAGGGCACAAATTTGTGTGACAACAATAACTAAATTAATTCCTTAATTGACATCTAATCCCTTAGTATCTAAATCCATGACCATGAGTGGAATATATGTGGTAGATAATTTAGAGGTAGCTCATTCATAACTACTAATATATAATGTTCTTAATCCTTAAATACATCATAAAGGTTTTTTTTCTAAATTATCTTGAGATTTAGAGTTATTTAAAATATTTTGAATACAAATAAGGATGTTTGGATGTGAGCCAATAAACCTAGAGATCATGCAATTTTCACAAGATAGATCATTTGAGTCTGACATGATAATGAACCCTATAAAATATCACATAGGAGTTAGAATTGTTGAAGAAATTTTTATGGTGAAATATTTAATTCAATGGCTTAAGCTGAAAGACACAAATTTGTGGCCTCTATATCAACCAATATTATGCATGCTTTCTATTTTTTATGTAAGGCATAGAAGTATTTAATCCTTTGATGATATAGACTATATTCTATTCTAATGTCATTA
This sequence comes from Sequoia sempervirens, assembly GCA_007258455.2. Taxonomy (NCBI): domain Eukaryota; kingdom Viridiplantae; phylum Streptophyta; class Pinopsida; order Cupressales; family Cupressaceae; genus Sequoia; species Sequoia sempervirens. The sequence goes on from VDFB02252616.1 coordinate 131,312,699, forward strand.
TTCAAATCTTTCCCCTTTAGTGGTATCTAATAATTAATTATCATGCTTTATTTTTTATAAAGGTTTCATTTAGAAAAAAAAGTATGTGGCTTATTCAGACATAGATTTAAATCATTATATCACATTTTATAAATTTACTTACACATGAAAGCCAAAATTTCCTCAAAAGAGGTGATTTTAGTTCATCAATGAGATTAAGATAAATGTCCCAAAAGGTATCTCTACAAGAAAAAACTTTTGAAAGATCTTTAATCTTAAAATAAAATTTGATGGTTTACACACCATCACAAGCTTGTTCAATTAAAAAATATCATTTTTCATATATCAAGATATTTTATGGAACCCTAGAAACTCATATACTCATATCAATTGTTTTAATATATTTTAAAAAAAAATTAACATCCTTTTTAAAAATACCTAATTTTATTATAATTAGGAAGATTTAGGAGATAAGAGACAAGCACAATGAACAATATGAAACTATTGTATTTAGTCAACCCAAATTGCATTGAGTACAAAGCCATGCATATATAGGAAATGAAGATGCAATCTACCTATGAGGTGGATTGACAAGTGCTCATGATGTGGCATGAAAGAGTAGAAAATTCTCCTATAGGTGTCAGCCTTAGGAACACTTGGAGTGTGCAAACCAACAACCTCTATGACCAAGAAGTCAAAATTGTGTGTCAAGTGTTGAGTGACCTTTGAGGTGAGATGGTAAGTTTTCCAAAAGGTGTGTGCATGAGGTTAACCAAATATTTTGGTAAGCTCTAGAGGTTTAAATGATACACATTTAGTTAGACAAGATGTCTAACCTCATCAACCTTAGTACAATTAAGTATAGTGAATAGATTAATTATTCACACTAACACCCCCACTTAAATGATACTTGGAGAGATCACAAAAGTACAAATATATAGAAATGGGTCCCAGCTAGAGGCCATGTTAGGTACCCATGTACAATGTATTATCTCATAAAGTGGAGTAAAGGAGGAAACCCAGTGGGAACAAAGCTCCTCTCCAAAAAGAGAATTAGAAGGATTTAACCTTCTAAAAATATGTCCCTTGATGATAGGAACATGATGATGAAGAACTCTTAAAGCATGTTGAAGTTGTAAACTCTACCGATGATGAATTGGTGTTTGCTAGAATTAATGAATCTCCAAGAAATGTAGATCAAGACGTGAGACAAAAAACAACATATGAACACTACTCAACCAATATAAACAAAGTCAATCAAAAATTTGTGAAGTCTATAATACAAATAATACCATGTGTAGACACATAAAAATGACCTAGGCCTGTAAGCTCTATTTTTACCACTTTCATCCTAGCATAATTATGACATTTAATTATGTCCTTGGTCCACATTCTACTATTAATTAAATAATTCTTAATTATTTAATTAATTCATGTCTTTGTATTCTTCATGATTATTAAATAAATAAATTTTATTTATTTATTAAATACGTTATTAATTGTCTAAGTCTTCCCTTAATTAAATAAATTTCTTAATTTATTTAGTTACCCTTCGTCATATATTTCTTCCTGATTATTAAATAAATAAATTTTATTTATTTATTTAATATGTCACTAATCATAATTAAATGAATTGATTAATTTATTTAATTAATTAATCTTATCGCTAAATTAAATAATTATCTTTAATTATTTAATTGTCAAAATTAATATTCCTCTCATTTTAAATAAATGAAATTATTTAAAATGTCATCACAATCTTAACTAACAGTCCATTTTGGTAAATAATCTAAAAATCGATTATTTATTATCTCACAAAATCATTATTTTGAATTAATTTAATTCAAAATAATAACTAATTTTCCAAAAATCAAGTAATCGGGCAGATTCTTGATTTTCCAAATTTGATCTTTAGTCCAACTCTTATCTTCTTGATTTTTCGAATCTCACAAATCAGGCAGTCTTTATCTTCTTGATTGTCGAAAATCTTTATTTTCTAATTAATTTATCTCATTTATTCTCCACTGCCGATTTGATTTTCTCATATGACATCTTGACCACTCACTTAAGGATTTTGCCCTAACCCTGATTAGGGATTGTCAAATTAAATCTTGTCCGTTGATTTTAGGTCTTTGTCAAAAATCAATCTCATCCGTCCATTCAAAATGACATTTTCTATAAAATGCTATTTTGCTCTCATTTCTAGATTAGGCACATCGATTACAATATTCTGGCATATTAATACTTAGATTAATTTGGCATTTTAGAGTTATTTTTGTCATAGACATAGGCATTAGGCATTTGTGCAAATCCTTCAAAGCTTGGTGTAGGACATAGACATCTATTTGCAGATTGCTCACACGACAAATCTGAGGGAAACACATCAACCAACAAGCAAGAAGGTACTATCAAGGTGAATCATGGAAACTCATGCGAATCAAAGGTATAATTGTCCTTGTTTTCATTGTTCTTGATAGGATCTTTGGATTACATGCTTTATGTGTTAGTTTATCTCACACTCTAATTCTCAAAATAAATCCATTGATACATTGGTGAACCCGACGTGAACTCGACATTTTGTAGAAAAAATTGTGTTTTCTTGTTTGTTTTCACTGTTTTGCAGGTTACAGCCAAGAAGTCATATAAAATCTCGTCACCATCTTTTAAGCACAGAAAAATGGGCGAATAGAATTGTTTAAAAAAATTTCTGAGTTTTGTAGATCTCGGTCTCAGCTTTCCAGAACTTCAAATGGTTTGAAATTTCATTAAGATTTGAGAAAGTTATGGTCATTTTAGTGATCGCAGTTTTTTAAGTTTTAACTGTTAAAACCCGAATCTTCTTTTGTTTATAACACTTTTGTTTTGTAGGATTTTGTAAAACGTTTTCTGGGTTTTGAAAGTCTATTTCTTAGCTTTCCATAGATATCTACTATTTAAAATTTTGTTAAGTTTTGAAAAAGTTATCGCTGTTTTAATTTTTTGCTCTCATTAAATTTTTTTTTTTATTTTTTTTGTTACTAATCAGGATTTGCAGCTTGTTGGTGGTTACTTTTTGTGGGTTGAAGACAAACACTAAAACTACTAACGTATTGTCTTGTAGGTTCGATTGTCAAAGATCAAACATCAAAATAATGTGCTTGCCTTTTTATTAGTATAGTACACATTTTATTTTGGTGCAATTTAAAATGAACCTCTGTTTTACTATGTTTGAATGTGTTTGCAAAACGGTAGGTGAGTATGCTCTCACCTTGTGAAAACTTGGTGATCAAAAAAACATGCCTATTTTTATCTGTTTTTACCTAACGATTTGGTATATCGGAGTATCCTCTCCCCTTGCGCTTTCGGGCGATCTTGGGTGTAAGGGAAATGGTTACCAACTCTAGAAATTGGGCCTGCCTGGGGATTTCATCACCCCAACGCGACTCAAACCAGCAATGGAGCTAAGACCAAGCTACCCCCAACAGGTATATAAATGTGAATCTTAAGGGAAAACCTAAGATTACGCATGCGGATGTGTCATACGGACAAAGTAGTACTCCCTTAAACCCTGTTGAGCTTAACCTCTTCAGGTTGGAGTGCCACCTAATTGGTGATTAATCTCTTGCCCCATGTATGGCCACTCGAATGGGGGTCTTGAATTAAACACCTTTGTGTAGTAAGCCAAAAACCTTCTATTTGCTAGTGCAGCACCAGTCAGTGTGAAGGCATCCACACTTTCGCAGTCTTTAGTAGAGGTGATCAATCTGCCATGGGAGTTTCATGGGGGTTGGAAGCTTGGTTGGCCTGAGAAGAGAGTGTACTGTAAGAGGGAGCCCGTGCAGCCAAGCTTCTGAATTCACACGCTCTAGATATGCAGTTGGGGAAACCCACGTGGAATCTAACGAATATTGTCCTGGCCTAACCATAGGATTGTACTTGTCTCATGTGTGCTTGATTACAGTCAAAATATTGTGCTTGCAAGTGTTTTCTGGATATTGAAACAAACCAAACAATGATCAAACATCTAGAAACAACCAAGTCAAACATTGGACCTTTTCTGACCCATTTCACAACATGAACATGCAATCTTCCATGAACATGCCATCTTCATCACAAAATCCTTCTGAACCATTAATACAAAGAGACCAAAATGGACGAGTATATGTCAAAGACTTAGAGGCTGCAGCACAAAATCTCGACATAGCCTTCTTTGTAGAAAACTCCATCTTACATGACCCTCAAAGATATTTAGCCATGCTTTTGGACCAAGGGGATAAGTTACCACGTGGCTTTGACATAAATACTTTGAGACCTCCATCCATCTATCCTCACCATCAACAATCACTTAACCCAAATCCTTCCATTAATTCACATCACACATCCAGTTATTACCCTTATCCTAACCTTGACAAGGGAAGCCAACTATCAACTAGTCCATTCCAAGTCTCCACGTCATACCCTTGTCCTTCACATACTAGTCCAATGCAAGTACCCATGTCATATCCTAGTCCTTCACATACTAGTCCAGTCCAAGTCCCCACGTCCTATCCTAGTCCGTCATTCATTAATCCTTTTTAGGTCACCCCCTCACAAGCCACATTTAGTCATGAAAATGCTATCATTGTCCAAAGTCAAATTCCATTGTATAAACTTGAGGATACATGTAAACGAAATCCAAAAACATGACCTTATAATGTCACCCTCATGTCAAGAACAAGGTATTCCATCCCATGAACCTATCTTAAACTCCATTCAAGGAGTCCTTCAAGACAATCATGACATCCAAAGTACACCTACCTTTGAACAAAAAGTCCAAATCCACAACAACCCCATCTTTGACCAAGACCCTACCATTGACCAAGAAATCCAAAATGATCCACTCCTTGACCTTTATGCCATTCATGATCAAACACTTTCCAACCTTATAAAGGCCTCGACTATTGACACTTCCCACGATGAGAAACTTGCCTCCACGGGACACATAGACAATATTCCTTCAGAAAAAGAGTCTTTTACTATGGACATATTTTCATATGATCAAGTTATAGCTAAAATCATTGGACTCTATGACACTAAACATAATGACGGCTTCGACATTGCCTTGGAAGCACCAACAGAATCATCTGAACCTGACATGTCACACGATCAAACCAAAGATATCAGTCGGGAATATGTCCAACATGACAATGAAGCTAAGACACTTTATCAACTAAGGTCATCTATCTTTGTCAGAGCAGGCTTTCTTGCAGACGAAAATATTACAAGTGACAGTGTCGATAGACATCATGATGGGTTAGCATCTTGCTTTCAAAACAATAAATACCCCATCGCAAACAGAATCTTTCAAAGCATGCAATATCAAGGCAAACGAATAGGCATACACGAGCAAGGCATTGTAGAACCAATACAGCTTCAGGAAAATTATAAACATCAAGGTCTTGGCTATTTCTCAGTTAGTAAATCAAATGATGTCAGTGGTACCTCCTTGATACTAGGGGCAACTTTGTCAAATACAAACGTCAAAATGGAGCCCATGAGAAATCCTTGTCATAAGATTGTTGCCAACGCCCCCTCCACCCACACCATAAACCGCCATTCTCAACATCTTAAACCTTCCCTTTGGAACCAACAAAAACAAAACTCTTACAAGTCAAAAGATCAAAATCAAATGTCAAAGGCCATTGAATCAAACAAAAGGGCAAGTGGACAAATGAAATTAAAATGGATCCCAAAGAAAGATGGATCAAACAAAGACACCAAGTCAAATACAAAAGTCAATCACAATGTGAAACCACAAGACAAGAGGACTCCCAAATACAACAAATGTCCACCTCCTTCAAAATGGTCATCAATCAAGGCATATAAAAGTGTTGGTTCTAAACACCATCCCTCCAAAATCTGTCATCCACCATCCCAAGTTTGGAAAATAAAAAGTCATTCATCCAAACGTCCAAACAATATTTCCATGTCTACCATCATTTGTCATAACCCTACATCTCGTCTAAAGTCCAATGATCCCATGTCACAAATCTGTCATATCATGGTGGCAACTCTTTACTACAAGGACTCTCATGGCACTCTATCGTGATGTGCATATTCTGATAAGGCCAACTCTAGTATCAGAAAGGACCACAAGGACATCGATCAGTTGTATACAAGCGCTACGCTACGATCCTGACAAGACAACTACTTTAGACAGGACATTATTGGCATATCATGGCACCAGTTTCTACGTCGACACCGTCAATGGATTCAGAATAGTCAGTGGTCATCTAAAGCATCTAGGTTATCTGCAAAATCAGAAATACAAAAAAAAATTAAAAAAAATTGAAAAATTAAAAAAATTGTCACCTTGATGAAAACCTGGCAAACAGGCGTCTTGGTGACCCAAAAAAAATTAAAAAGTCAAGAAAATAGTAAAGAGAAAAATTTCATCCAATGGTGAAAACCTGGCAAACAGGTGCCATGGATAAGTACCATGATGAAAACCTGGCAAATAGATGTCATGTGTAAAATAAATCGTCTATGTGGACTTTTACACTTGGGGGCAAGTCATCTCATTTCCCATGCCTTCCTCATGACATTTACGTCCATCTAAGCCCTATTATTTCCACACATTTTTCCCACTTACCTTGGTCTTGACATAAAACTGGCACAAGTAAATCATGCTTTTGGGAAAACTTTTGGCATGCCTATCCTTTGGTCATACATTATCTGTGAAATGTCATATCATTGCTGGCATACTTCATTATCCTTATGTGACATAGTCCTTGAATATCATATGACAATTCCATTAGTCTCATGTCTCCCGTCTTTTACCAAGGCCACCCCCTATCCTTTCATGCTTGTCACCTATCTTGGCTTTCCCTTGTCAAATGGTCTAAGGATAATCATCATCCCATCTAGTCCTAACCAAGTCATTCCAAATGCAAGGAGTCTAATCCATACAAGTGCATTATCCAAAATTTTACTTGACTGCATTCCTAGCCTGACTGTAGACCTCCATACTTTTGTCACATTATTGTTATCGTCCTCATGTTGTTTAGAGATGCATCCTTCCCACATCAAACAACGTTGTCATCACCTGTCAATTGGTATTTAGCTTGAATAGGGGCACAATCATGTTTGTCCTTGGATTTTCATGTGTAGGCATCAGTCACATGCATTTGTTGTGATCCTCTTAAACCATTCAAAAAGACCAAAAACATGGCAAAAAGTCCTGCATAAAGACAAAAACATCATAAAAGTCCTAAAAAAAGACAAAAAAATCATAAAATGTCCTGAAGAAAGACCAAAAACATCATAAAATGTCCTGAAGAAAGACCTAAAATTATAAAAAATCTTGAAGAAAAACACAAAAACATCCAAATCAATGTCAAAATCCTAAAAATGGAGTCAAAGTCAGTCATGTCAGTCAGTCCATGTCATTGTCGAACTACGTTGTCTCTGCGCATTTGCTACGTAGGCAAGGCCATCAGTCGATGAGTCCTCGAGACATTAGGTCAGTCCTTTTAGGTTGGTCCAAATAAAATCATGACATTTGTCACAATCATCGCATCGGTCAAATAAGTCAGACATAGTCAAACTTAGACACAAGACAGTCATTTGAAACGCCAATGTCAAAATTGGTCAAAATCAGACAGCATAGTCCAATCAATCATATAGTCAACATCAGTCAACTTGCCAAAACATATTAATCAAAACAATGTCAGTCTCATCACTCTTTGGTCCTCTTCAAGATGTGTCCTTGGGGTTAGACCTTTTCAAAATGTCCTTTGCCTTTTTCAGGATGTGTCCTTCCTGACAATAGGCCCCGTCAAACCATCAACACTGTCAAATTGGGAAAACTCTTAAACTATCAAAATTGTCAAACCGACAAGAAAGCAATCTTTGACAAACAAAATAAAATGGCTGTTAATCTTTTTGTTCTATCTTGGCTTATCTTTTGACTATCTTGGCTATTTTGTCTTATATTTTTACTGTCTTGTCTTTTTGGTCATGTTACTAGCTACCTCGAGGATGCCTAGTATGAGTTAGGACATTCCTTGTCTGTGACTGTCTGTTTTTCAAATGGATGACCTTGCACACCTTGGTCTATGTCATATCATGGTGTTTGTTGTCCATTTTTGTCATTTTTAGCGCCCAATGATGATTAAGAGCAATAAATATTAAAGTCCTACTGCAAGTTTTGAAGGATTTGGTCTAGGGACTAACATGCATCTCCTTTTGTTTTGTCATCTTCTCTTGCCCATCTCATATAGGAATTGCATCCATATCATCATCCATATCTTTTGCACTAACATTTCTTTGTCTCTTCATATTCTAGTATTCTCATTAATTTCGAGAGCACACCCATGTTCTTGGAACCTGTCTGTCCTCTCGAGGGGGCATACCGTAACCCTCCTCATCATTCTTCCTCATCTTATTTTGCACTGGGGCATATTTGTGACTTATTTTCTTTGTCACAACGCGACATGCTACATTATGACAAAGAGGGGCAAAATGTAGACACATAAAAATGACCTAGGCCTGAAGCTCTATTTTTACCACTTTCATCCTAGCATAATTATGACATTTAATTATGTCCTTGGTCCACATTCTACTATTAATTAAATAATTCATAATTATTTAATTAATTCATGTCCTTTTATTCTTCATGATTATTAAATAAATAAATTTTATTTATTTATTAAATACGTCATTAATTGTCTAAGTCTTCCCTTAATTAAATAAATTTCTTAATTTATTTAATTACCCTTCATCATATATTTCTTCCTGATTATTAAATAAATAAAATTTTATTTATTTATTTAATATGTCACTAACTATCATAATTAAATGAATTGATTAATTTATTTAATTAATTAATCTTATCTGCTAAATTAAATAATTATCTTTAATTATTTAATTGTCAAAATTAATATTCCTCTCATTTTAAATAAATGAAATTATTTAAAATGTCATCACAATCTTAACTAACAGTCCATTTTGGTAAATAATCTAAAAATTGATTATTTATTATCTCACAAAATCATTATTTTGAATTAATTTAATTCAAAATAGTAACTAATCTTCCAAAAATCAAGTAATCGGGCAGATTCTTGATTTTCCAAATTTGATCTTTAGTCCAACTCTTATCTTCTTGATTTTTCGAATCTCACAAATCATGCAGTCTTTATCTTCTTGATTGTCGAAAATCTTTATTTTCTAATTAATTTATCTCATTTATTCTCCACCGCCGATTTGATTTTCTCAGATGACATCTCGACCACTCACTTAAGGATTTTACCCTAACCTTGATTAGGGATTGTCAAATTAAATCTTGTCTGCTGATTTTAGGTCTTTGTCAAAAATCAATCTCGTCTGTCCATTCAAAATGGCATTTTCTATAAAATGCTATTTTTCTCTCATTTCTAGATTAGGCACATAGATTACAATATTCTGGCATATTAATACTTAGATTAATTTGGCATTTTAGAGTTATTTTTGTCATAGACATAGGCATTAGGCATTTGTGCAAATCCTTCAAAGCTTGGTGTAGGACATAGACATCTATTTGCAGATTGCTCACACGACAAATTTGAGGGAAACACGTCAACCAACAAGCAAAAAGGTACTATAAAGGTGAATCATGGAAACTCATGCAAATCAAAAGTATAATTGCACTTGTTTTCATTGTTCTTGATAGGATCTTTGGATTACATGCTTTATGTGTTAGTTTATCTCACACTCTAATCCTCAAAATAAATCCATTGATACACCATGATTAGGAGTACTAGAATCTCAAACTGTGATCCACTAAATTAATCTCCCATTTGAGAGATCAAGATAGAAGGTTCATGAGGCATTCCAAAAATAAGATCCATCATCTTATTCATTGAAAGAACTAGTATAACACATCATATTAGTTCCCCTTTAATGCTAAGAGGATATAAGCATAACAAATAAGATCGAGAGTGTGTAAGGAATGTAGAGATGTACAAGGTGTATTGCAAGAGATGCTCACATGAGGTGAGAATCACAAGAATCCATGTTGTGATGGAATAGTTGTTGGTAACATGAGCATGTTAGTATATAGTTTTATCATTGATGGCAACCAATTGTATAAATGTATAGGTGTTGGTTTTGAGAATACCAAGTGTTTTGGAGAACCAACTAAGTCCCAATGTGCATATTAAATGATTAGAGGAACAATTTTTGTGGTCCACATTACTTCACAATGCAAAATATTGTCATGTAAATTTAAGAGTAGATGTGAGATGCGAATGTTGTGTACTAGATACAAATAAGAGTGTGCATGAGATATGATGTATTGTGAAGTGCAAAAGGTGATAGTGGTAAAGTATGAAGTGTGTAAAGTTAGTTTTTTGAGACTAATTAGAACTTTATCTTTAGCATGTTCTAGATGCATTATTATTCATTCATCCTTTGTAGTGATCCACCCTTTCTTCTATATCTTTCTATTCTAGGCAGTGAGCCCTTAGCAGTGAGCCATTATTTCTAGACAATGAGTCTATAATTTTGTAAATCAATTGTAACCTATTATAATATATTGTGAGGTAATCCTCATTATGGTTGAAACAATGGAAATATGGGTCACTCTACATTTCAGGAGATAGAGTTTCTCCTTCACACACTTGTTTTACTCAAGGAAATCCTATAAATATCAATCCAATGTAGAAAGGGGAAAGAGATCTGGCAATAGGGTTGTTCTAGGGTATAATTAATGACTAAAAGAAGGTTCATCACCAAGCTAGGGCTTGGAAAAACATGCAACATGCAAGAGCTAATTATGAAATCTAACAATATGCAAAACCACAAGAAATGACCTAGAAATGTATGCAAAACATAATAGAAACTTGAGGAATCAAAATGGTGCACATAGGGATTTGAATATACTCGGAACAAGCTCTAAAACTCTAAAAATGAAAACTTTAAGGCACACTAGGAATCATACGCCAAGTTGGGCATATCAGTCCCAGTCTAGTGTTCTAGACTTAAATAAGAACCTGACACTATAGAATCAATATCTTCATAAATCTAGAAAATTTCTTGTACTGGGGACTCATATGCCACTCGTGGCATATTAGTCCCATTCTACTTTTTCAAAAAATCAATCCTATATTTTCTCTCCAATCTCTTCTCTTTCTTCCCAATCTGATTTTAGGATCTAAACCTATAAAAATACTTGCAAAATAGAATATAGTGTTGATTTTCTTATGGGGGGTTTTCCTTTGTCAAAACCCTAGTTCGGTAGTTAAAATTTGATAGAAACAATAGTTATTGAATATAAATGTAAACATAAACCTTAACCTTAAGTGTATCTAAGATTAGGAAATATCAAACACAATGCAACCTTATACTAATGTGTTAGAATGAGATGCATGAATGAAACATGAAGATGAATGACTCACTTAGGGAGATCTCTAATCACCCTAATAAGCCATAGTAATGCATGTACCTTTCTTAGGATGAAAGTAGAGTGATAACAGAGGGTGAAATCACTTAGGAAAAAAGTTAATAGGCTTTTCTTCATGGCTAGTTGCATCTCCCCAATTATCTAAATTCCATCATGATTCACCATAGGAAACCATAATCAATCCTTAAAAATTCAAGATCTTTAATGAAAGTGAGCTTGAAGACCTACAAAGACACTTTAATTTTGCTCCAAGGCTTCAACTTTTCTTGCTACTTGCTCTTGAATGCTTGTGAATGCTTAGATCTTGAATTGCTTTCTCTAGATTGAAAATAATGACTTAGAGGCTTGTTTATATAGGCAATACATCTAATTTACCATTTATTAGATCTCAAAAGCTGACGTCAACCAAAAATTTGAATTAAAAACTTCAATTTCCTACTCAAACACTAAAAATGGGCCACACAGGACTCATAGGCCACTTGTGGCATATGGGTCCCACTTAGGGGGACTGATGCGCCCAAAGTGGCATATGGGTCCAACCTAGGGGGACTTATATGCCCAAAGTGGTGTATGAGTCCAACCCTAGTTTTTTGGGGTGGGCCAATGATGGGTTGTAAGAAAATTTAATGATTTTGTTGATTTTGTTAGGAATCTAGTTGAAATAAGCCTCAAGATCTGAAATAAAGGGACCTAGGGGATGATGATATAAAGGGTCATCAATGCAAAGGTACCAAAATAGGTCCAAATTAAGCAAGGGATTTTACTATCTCCAAGAAGGGAGTACAATTTCCATTGCCACATGTAGCCCCAACTTTAGCACCCATATGACTCTACGTGCATATGCAAGCTAAAGGACTTTGAATAGTAAAATTTGTTTCATAAAATGATACTCATATGGATTTGTTTGTGAGAATGGGAGAATGAATCCCCCACTATAGCTATCTAAAATACCACAATGTTAGGAACCAAATCTTGCAATACATATTGGTTAGTTGTTCAAAAATCCTCTTATCTAACTTCTTTACAAAATAAAATTTGAGGATGGATATTTCCCCCCATTGATTTCGCTTGCTTTATGGAGGTGCAATTGAAGTAGTAGTCTAGCCACATTGAATTAGGTAACTTGTATCATATGGTATTTCCAAGTACCATATTACATAGTGATAGACATTTTATGAGAATGAGAATAGGACGAAGATTCCAATGCAATAGATGACATTGAAAACTGAGTTCGCTAGCCCCCGGTGTGTTGGTTTGAACAAAAAACACTTTTAACCCTAACATGTAAAAGAACTAATTTAAACATATATATGAGTAAAAGTAAACTAATTTTTAATCATTTTGTGTTTTTACCTTCTTATTTTGAATCTCCAAGAAATGTAGATCAAGATGTGAGACAAAAAACAACATATGAACACTACTCAACCAATATACACAAAGTCAATCAAACTTTGTGAAGTCTATAATACAAATGATACTATGATTAGGAGTACTAGAATCTCAAACTGTGATCCACTAAATTAATTTCCCATTTGAGAGATCAAGATAGAATGTTCATGAGGCATTCCAAAAAGAAGATTCATCATCTTCTTCATTGAAAGAAGAATTAGCATGAATCATAGTTTCCCCTTAATGCTAAGAGAATATAAGAAAAACAACTAAGATTGAGAGTTTGTAGGGAATGTAGAGATGTACAAGGTGTATTTCAAGACATGCTCACATGAGGTGAAAACAACAAGAATCCATGTTGTGATGGAATAGTTATTGATAACATGAGCATGCTGGTATATAGTTTTATCATTGATGGAAACCAATTGTATAAAGGTATAGGTGTTGGTCTGGAGAAGACCAAGTGTTTTGGAGAATCAACTAAGTCCCACTATGCATATTAAGTGATCAAAGGAATAATTTTTGTGGTCCACATTGCTTCACAATGCAAAATATTGTCATGTGAATTTAACAGTAGATGTGAGATGTGAATGAAGTGTACTAGATGTAAATAAGAGTGTGTGTGAGATTTGATGTATTGTGAAGTGAAAAAGGTGATAGTGGTAAAGTATGATGTGTGTAAAGTTAGTTTTTTGAGATTAATTAGAACTTTATCTTTAGCATGTTGTAGATGCATTATTACTCATTCATCCTTGGTAGTGATCCACCCTTTCTTCTATATCTTTCTATTCTGGGCAGTGAGCCCTTAGTAGTAAGCCATTCTTTCTAGACAATGAGTCTATAATTTTGTAAATCAATTGTAACCTATTATAATATACTATGAGCTAATCCTCATCGTGGTTGAAACAATGGAAATAGGGGTCACTCTACCTTTGAGGAGATAGAGTTCCTACTTCACACACTTGTTTTACTCAAGGAAACCCTATAAATATCAATCCAATGCAGAAAGGGGGAAGAGATCTAGCAATAGGATTGTTCTAGGGTATAATTAATGACTAAAAGAGGGTTTACTACTAAGGTAGCGCTTGGAGAAATATACAACATGCAAGACCTAATTATGATATCTAACAGTATGTAAAACCACAAGAAATGACCTAGAAATGTTTGCAAAACATAATGGAAACTTGAGAAATTAAAATGGTGCACATAGGGATCTGAATATACTTAAAACAAGCTTTGAAACTCTAAAAATGTAGACTTTGGGGCACACTAGGACTCATACACCAAGTTGGGCATATCAGTCCCAGTCTAGTGTTATGGACTTAAATAGGAATCTAGCACTATAGAATCAAGATCTTCATAAATCTAGAAAATTTCTTGTACTGGGGCTCATATGCCACTTGTGGCATATTAGTCCCATTCCTCTTTTTCAAAAAATCAAAGCCCAATTTTCTCTCCAATCTCTTCTCTCTCTTCCCAATATGATTTTAGGACCTAAACCTATAAAAAAATGCTAAACAAAATATAGTGTTGATTTTCTTATGGGGGGTTTTCCTTGGTCAAAACCCTACTTCAGTAGTTAAACTTTGATAGAAACATAGATCTTGAATGTAAATGTGAACATAAACCTTAACCATTAGTGTATCTAAGATTAGGAAATATAAAACACAATGCAACCTTATACTAATGTGCTAGAATGACATGCATGAATGAAACATGAAGATGAATGAATCACTTAGGGAGATCTCTAATCACCCTAATAAGCCATAGTAATGCATGTACATTCCTTAGGATGAAAGTAGAGTGATAATGGAGGATGAAATTAGCTAGGAGAAAAGTCATTAGGCTTGGCTTCATGGCTAGTTGCATCTCCTCAACCTGGAATGCATCTCCTCAACCTGGAATCCATCATGATTCACCATAGGAAACCATAATCAATCCTTGAAAATGCAAGATCTTTATTGAAAGTGAGCTTGAAGACCTGCAAGCACACTTTAATTCTGATCCAAGGCTTCAAATTTTCTCGCTACTTTCTCTTGAATGCTTGTGAATGCTTCGATCTTGAATTGATTTCTCTAGATTGAAAATAATGACTTAGAAGCTTGTTTATGTAGGAAATACACCTAATTTACCATTTATTAGATCTCAAAAGCTGACATCAAATAAAAATTTGAATTAAAAACTTCAATTTCCTGCTCAAACACTAAAAATGGGCCACATGAGACTCATATGCCACTTGTGGCATATGTGTCCCACCTGGGGGGACTCATACGCCCAAAGTGGCATATGGGTCCCTCCTAGGGGGATTCATATGCCCAAAGTGGCATGAGGCCAACCCTAGTTTTTTGGGGTGGGCCAATGATGGGTTGTTAGAAAATTTAATGATTTTGTTGATTTTGTCAGGATTTTAATAGAAATAAGTCTCAAGATCTGAAATAAAGGGTCTTAGGGGATGATGATTTAAAGGGTCATGAATGAAAAGGTACCAAAATATGTCCAAATTAAGCAAGGGATTGGATTATCTCCAAGAAGGGAGTACAATTTCCATTGCCACATGTAGCCCCAACTTTAGCACCCATATGACTCTACTTGCATATGCAAGCTAAAGGACTTTGAATAGTAAAATTTGTTTCATAAAATGATACTCATATGGAATTTTTTGCGAGAATGAGAGAATGAAGCCCCCACTATAGCTATCTAAAAAACCACAATGTTAGGAACCACATCTTGCAATACACATTCGTTATTTGTTCAAAAATCCTCTTATCTAACTTCTTTACAAAATCAAATTTGAGGATAGATATTTTCCCCCCTTGATTTCACTTGCTTTATGGAGGTGCAATCAAGGTAGTAGTATAACCACATTGAATTAGGTAAGTTGTATCATATGGCATTTATAAGTACCATATTACATAGTGATAGACATTTTATGAGAATGAGAATAGGTCCAAGATTCCAATGTAATAGATGACATTGAAAACCAAGTTCGCTAGCACCTGGTGTGTTGGTTTGAACAAAAAGAACTTTTAACCCTAACATGTAAAAAACCTAATTTAAACATATATATGAGTAAAAGTAAAGTAATTTTTAATCATTTTGTGTTATTACCTTTTTGTAGTTTGACTTTTTTGGAGAGTGAGTGAAGATGCCAAGCCAACGAGAGTACGTGCCTCCTAGACTGAAGAGCCTATGGGAGGAGATAGCTTGGGGTATGTTGTAGCATCAGCTGAGTTGATTTTTGTGTCTTAGGTTTGTCCTTACACATTTATTTTATGGTTTTACACATCTCTAGGTTAATTTAGGACCCTAGAAGAAAAAGACACAAAGCGTCCCTTTTTTGCAAAGTGTCCCCTTTTTCACAAAGTGTCCCCTTTTCTCACAAAGTTTCCCACTTTTTTGTGAAGTGTCCCAAATAGGGAATTGTGGACAAAGATTTTGGTACCCATGGTTCTCTAACACTTCTAGGGTTTTTTACATAAAAGGAGAGAGATGGGCCAAAATGGGAAATTTGTCCCCACTCAAAACTAATGCAAGTATGATGAAAAAATATCTAAATAAAATGATCTAAATGCAGAAAATGGGTAAAAGATATAGATTATTAAATGAAAACTAAAGAAATGCACCTTGTTTGAAAACACAATGATGTACGAAAAAAGACCTAGAAATGTAAACAAACAATAACAAAAATGAATGAAACTAAAGAGGTGCACTTGGAAATGTGTTGCAGATTGGAATGGAGATTGGAAATGTTGTTGATCAGTAAATTTTGGCTTACTGGGACACTTATGCCATTCTGGGTGACCTAGTCCCAGATCTGGAAAATTGCACTAGAGCCCATTTCAACGAGATGGGTATCCAAATCTACAGAAAACTCTAAAAAATAGGTACAGGGGGACTAAGTCGCCATTGATGGAAACTTAGTCCACTTTGGATTTTCTTAAAATCCAAAAGTGGAAATGGAATACCTTGGTCTACACTTTTTTTTTTCTCCAATTGTCCAGTTCTGAAACTTTGATTTTTGGCACTATAAGTGACCTTTTATGGATAGCTTGACCTAGCCAACAAGGAGATTTCTTCAAAAAATTTGAAATTTATCCTTCAATTATTTCCAAACCTTCAAGGTACCTAAATTTGTAAAAACATAAGGAAAGAGAGAGAAATGTTGAATGTTAGGGCATGGGGGTTTTCCATGGTCAAAACCCTTTTTAGGTAATTAAACCAAAATGAAGAAACAATGTAATGAATCATGAAATAATCTAATTAGAGACTTTACATGATGATAGATCTTGAATTGATGCATCAATAGATGAATAATATTCCCTTGAATGTCTGAAAAATGTTAAAACCCTAGCTTGCTTGACTTAAGAGAGATGATGAATCATGAATAAAATGATTAGGTTATGAATTAGGACTTAAAAGCTTGTATTTATAGGTAATACTCCTAAAATGTCTGTTAATTTGATGCCCAAGGATAACATGAAGGAAACATAAACTTAAAATCCAATTTTTCCTACTCGAAGCTTGAAAATAGCCCAAAAAGGACTAAGTCGCCAAGTTGGGCAACTTAGTCCCACCTGGATGGGAATAATTTGCCCAGTTGGGAAAATTGGTGCCATAGGGGCTCTTTTGCCAGCTGGATTGTCGGGGAGTGAAGAAATCAAGTTTATATGATGATTTTATTAGGTCCTTGATCAAATTAAGCCTTAGGATGCACAATATGGGGCCATAGGGGCCTATTAATGATGATGTAAATGGTAATTAGGGCTAGGGACATAGATTTCAATTTGAAAGTGTGATTCAATACACTTTACATCACTAACACGAGGTCCACATAGCCTAGAAAGGCACAACATCCAATGTGAATGGTTAGGATACATTAAAACACTAGATTAAAATTAGGTTTAATTTACAAGCCTTCTAGATTAATGTGATAATGTGATTAAATACATTTTATAACATTGAATTAGGGGAAGAATGGGTCCATTAAGTCTAGAGAAGTGTGAAAGTATTTTACAACACTTTACAAGACATTGATAAATGCATTTGCAAGGGTCCAAGACCTAATGTGGATGTGTAAAACACCTCACAACACTAGATCAAGGTGATGTTAAGTCCAATTTTTCATCAATTATTCCAAAATCAAGCAAAGAAAAAGGGATACTTTTTTGTGTCCACATTTAGCCCCCACTTTAGTGAGAGGATGAACTTGATTCAAACTCACACTAAAGTAGACATTCAAGAGGTGTCTAATCATACCAATGCAAATGGTCTAGAATGAAAAAGATCAAAGGAGCTTGCGCAAGCCCCCAAGATCCAAGATCCTAAGTCAAACCAACATAAGAACAAAAGGACACACACAAGGTGAATAATTTGTAGCAGAACAAGATACACGATCATGCAATGGCAATAACTAGAAGGAAAATAAAATTGAAAAATAAAAAGGTGGATCAAGCTTCAACCTTTTGTCCAACATGTTGTGGATCAGATCTATGTTGTTTGTCCAAAAATGCATACTCACTCTGAGGTGACGAAACTCTTGGTTGTCTGCCGGGTGAGAAGTCTTGAAAGGTGAGACACATACAACCGATATGTGCTCACACACACGTGAGTGGCTATGGGAAAAGTCATGCCTTGGAATGGACTTCCCGCTCAACCATACCAAAGTTAGACCTCCAAATAACTTTAATAAGGTGCCACATAGAAATGATTTTCGAGCTCTATGAGGTAAGGAAAACTCTGTATGCTTGACACTCATAGACATTGTAAATGCAAAATGGTGTAAGGAATGTTCAAAGGGATTTTTCTTAGTTAGTGCAAGGTCTCATGTTAGGGAACATCATGCTTAATGTCTCCAAGAGAGGAAAAGTGAAAATGGTCTCATCTTGTTTCCAAGAGAGGACATGTGTAAGGTCTCATCCTGGGCAACATTGTACCTAATGTTTCCAAGAGAGGAAATTGCAAGAATAAGAAAATAACGCAATGAAATGTGAGTGTTGATGTATGCCCCCACTTTAAAGGAGTTGTTAAAACCATCATTGTGAGCAATTACTTTAAAGTAGAAGAACAAGACACGAGAGCTTACTCAGAAAGCCCTATGCCAAGTCATATGTTTCCTATAAGCTACGTCATAAAAAAGGTAGTATGCCATGTGCGAGCCAACTTAAGGAATGTCATCCAAATCCCAAGCTTGCTCTTATATGTTCATGAAAGGTTAACGACTAGCCGAAAGAGACAAGTGACATATGAGGACAAGGAAACTTATCCCCTTTCCCCCACTTAGTGCAGGATAAGGGTGAGACAAAATGATTAATGAAATGCATGCTAGAATGAAAATCAGTATCAATTAGAGGAGTGAGGTGCCGCCACATAAGGAAGAGCACCAAACTCCTTAAGATGTTGGATTTTACTACTCAAAGCCTTACATTCAGTAGTAGAATGACTGTGAACTCTATGGTATGTGCAAAATGAAGTCTTGTAATAGAATTTATTTCGAGTTCTTGGAGGGAGGGATATCAAGTGATCTTGGAGGAGTCTCAACAAGATACCCTCTTGATCAATGGTAGAAGTCGTTCCTGTAGTTTGTGACAAAAATACCTCTTGATTAAATGTAAAAGATGTTATATCGATGTAAGACTCTTTAGATTGCAAAATTTTGTGCACTCCTTTATAGGAGGGTGTAAAATCTAATGAACTCAAATAATTAGTGTTTTTTGAGATGAAATTGATGTTAAGCAAAGATTTTTGTGTTTATTTTATTTCAAGCAAAGGAGAACAATCAAGACCAATAGTATCTATCAGATTAGGATGCACTACTATTAAAGTTGTCTTAGAAGGAAGTTTTGTGATAGTGTTAATGTTGAGTGAAGGGTTGTTGATTTCTATCAAAGGAAAATAACCAATATCATGATTTGTTTCTTGGGTATTAGGCTCGATGGGGACATAGATACCTTGTTCTCTAGCACCACATCCTTTTCCACAATAGACAAGTTGTTTCATAAGCTCATAACCTTTTCCATAAAGATTTTTTATTGCTTTTGGATCGGGTGGTTTCTCGTGGTTAAGTTTGTTGAAGTTTGTTGTGTAATCTATTGTCTTTTGTTCTAAAGTGGTTGAGGCGGATGCTTGCGAACAATCGTCTAAATTTTGTGTTGACATGACTGCTTTTTTGTTTCCCTTAGTTGAATCTTTGTTTATGATATTGTACTCTCCCATGAATGTATATTTGAAATCTAAGGAACCACAATCATCTTCTAATAGTTTTGTGACTTGTTCAATATGTTGTTGTTTGTCTTTTTGTTGGACGGGTTCCACTTGCGTAGCTAGTGACACTATGTTTAAATGATTCACTTTTTTTTGTCAATGTTCAAACAACTATTTGGGTCAGGGTCAGCTTCAAGTATGTGAACTTTGTTGATGTAAGTTTATTTCATTTTTTGATGAAGAGTAGAAGGCACTCCATTCATTACGTGAATCCATGGTCTACCTAAAATGAGATTATATGAAAGATCGTTAGGAATAACATGGATTGGTGTATCCAATGAACCTACCCAACTGTAATAGGAAAAGAGATCACACCAAGCGATTGTTTTCCTATATTGTCAAATCCATGGATATACAAGGAATCAGGTTGAATTTCTAATTCATCCACATGGAACCTATCCAAAATATTTACACTACACACATTAAGGGTTGAGACATTGTCAACAAGGGTTCGCTTTATCCTAATTCTTTTGTATTGAGATATTATTATGAAAGGTTGATTTTGTTTTTGTACTTCCAAAGGGGGGAGTTCACTTTGGTGGAAAACAATGTCAACATTCAATCCTTGAATTAGGGATGCTATGTCATTCAATTGTGTATTAGAAGGGATAGGAATTTTTTGTAAGGCCATTTGAAGCATATTGTGATAGGTAAATTTTGAAGTAAATCCCATAGGGATATCTTTGTAGGAGTATTCTTAAGTTGTTCAACAAGATCGTACTCCTTCAAACAAGGAGGACTGAGTAAGATGGTATTAGGAAAAGGTAAGGTTGTTAGGGTTGGTTGACTTGTTTGTGGATTTTTTCTAGTGTTATAGGTATGAGCAACGATATGATGACTTAGCTACTACAACACATTATTCTTAGGTGGGTAAAGGATAAGTTCAGGTTTGTTGTGAGTTTGTTGTTTGTGTGATGGTGAGTAAAGAATTAGATGATTCTGAGGATGTCCCACGAGATATGTAGGAGGTTCAATAGTCAAGGGTGATCTAATAGACAATTGCGCATTCATAACCTTAGCTACCTTGGTTTGATGTATATCTAATAAAGGAAAATCTAGAATCACCTTTTTATCATTATCTAAGGAAGACACATGACAATTGTTTCCCTTTTCTCATACCATGATATTCTCCCTAGGAGGAGAGTGGTTAGCAGAGCTACAAATCAAATGTTGTTGACATTCATGGATTGGTTCTTATAAAATGACTTCATCAAAAGTAGGGGAATGCTCAAGGATTGAATGATCTTGCTCAATAAGGTTTTCCTTAAGTAAAAGGGGACAACTAAGATTCTCATGACTCTCATTGGTTGTGTTTTCTAACATCAAAGCATCTTCCTTATAACTAGGGGAGATACTAGAAGAAGAAAAAGTATGATTATCATGATCATGTATGACTTCATTCCTTTGTTCTCTAATGTCTTCCAAAATAAGAGAGGTAGGGGAAGGATCATAAAGAGGGTTTTTATAGACCAACATATCCTCATCATTTATAATCTCATCTCCCTCAAAATCACTCTCATAGGCCAAAGGAGAATGGAAATTAGGTAAGGTTATGTTTAGGAATGTGTCTATGATTTCATTCTCTTGTGCTAAAATATCTTCCCAAAGGGGATGAGGAGAAGGACAAACAAGATCCTCATGATTCTCAACGATTGTATCTTCTTTCACCAAGATACCTTCGTCATTAAAAGAATAGGTATCATGAGAAGAAAAAATGTGATCATCATGGTTATCTATGTTTGTATGATCTATCACATCATCCACACAAATAGGAGAGATAGGAGGGGGTGTAAGTTTAAGATAAGTATTATCATTTTCATTCTCTTGCACTAAGAGACTTTCATAACTAGGGAATGCATTGAATGAATGACTATCATGTTTATTTACTAACTTTTTCTTTGCAAACTTAGAGAAGATTGAAACTAACATTTGAAAAAAGTAATGTATGAAAACTTGAAATGCAATGTAAGAATGTAAAATGAAATGCAATTTTTAGTTTTCAAGCAAGATAATTTGTTGGTTTCACAACGCAATGATCTGAAATGGAATGTTGTGAATGAAAAATTGAAATTAAGCAATGTATGAAATGAGCTAATTTAAGATATATCTAATGAAATGTATGTTACAAAAACTCAACCAACTAATACAGATAGGTAATGTCAGCAAATAGAAGCTTAAAAATTGGGTTTTTAGTTCTATAAAAGGTAGTTTTAGGGGCATAAAGGGACTAAGTCAACCAAGGTGGTGAATGAATCCCATTGGTGATTTTTTTTAGAATTTTCAAAAAATTTTGGTTAATTTTGATGTTTTTTGTGTAGTATGATGCAGACCTAAGATGCAAATGCAAAATTTCATAAATTTTTAGTGATTTAAGATGCAAAAATGTAACCTATATTCACTTTCACTAATGAAAAATTTGGAACCCTAGAATGCAACATGCAATGGAAGCTAATTCTAGGATGATGATGGACTCCAAATAAAAAAAATGTATTAAAAATTTAGGTTCACCAAAATGTGGACAAAGATTTTGGCACCCATGGTTCTCTAAAACTTCTAGGGTTTTTCACCTAAAAGGATAGAGATGGGCCAAAATTGGAAATGTCCCCACTCAAAACTAATGGAAGTATGATGGAAATATGTCTAAATGAAATGATCTCAATGCACAAAATGGGTAAAATATATTGATTATTAAATGAAAACTAAATAAATGCACCTTGTTTGAAAACATAGTGATGTATACAAAAAAGACCTAGAAATGTAAACAGACAATAACAAAAATGAATGAAACTGAAGAGGTGCACTTGGAAATGTGTTACAGAGTGGAATGGAGTCTAGAAATGTTGTTGATCTTAAAATTTTGGCCTACTAAGACACTTACACCATTTTGGGTGACCTAGTCCCAAATCTAGAAAACTGCACTAGAGCTCGTTTTAGCCAAATGGGTATCCAAATCTACAAAAAACTCTGAAAAATAGGTATAGTGGGACTAAGTTGCCACTGATGGTGACTTAGCCCACTTTGGCTTTTTTGAAAAACTGAAAGTCGAAATAGAAGCCCTCGATCTACACTTCCTATTCCTCTAAGTGTCTAGTTCTGAAACTCTGATTTTTGACACTATAAGTGAATTTTTGTGGATATATTGACCTATCCAAAAAGGAGATGCATTCAACAACTTTGCAATGTATCCTTCAATGATTTCCAAGCCTTCAACATAGCTAAATCTACAAACACACAAGGAAAGAGAGAGAAATGTTGAATGTTAGGGCATGGGGGTTTGCCTTGGTCAAACCCCTTTTTAGGTAATTAAACCAAAATGAAGAAACAATTTAATGAAGCATGAAATAATGGAATTAGAGACATGCCATGATGATAGATCTTGAATTTCTATAGCAATAGATGAAGAATCTGCCCTTGAATGAATGAAAATTGCTATCTTTATGACTTGAAATGTTAAAACCCTAGCTTGCTTAACTTAAGAGAGATGATGAGTGATGAATGAAATGATTAGGTTATGAATTAGGGTTTAAAAGCTTGTATTTATAGGAAATCCTCCTAAAATTTCTGTTAGTTTGATCCCCAAGGCCAACATGAAGGAAAAATAAACTTAAAAGCTAATTTTTCCTACCCAAACCTCAAAAATAGCCCAAATGGGACTAAGTCACTAAGTTGGGAAACTTAGTCCCACCTAGATGGGACTAATTCGCCTAGATGGGAAACTTGGTCCCACAGGGGCTCTTTTTCCAGCTAGATTGTCGAGGAGTGAAGAAATCAAGTTTATATGATGATTTTATTAGGTCCTTGATTAAATTAAGCCTCGGGATACACAATATGGGGCCATAGGGGCCTATTAATGATGATGTAAAGGGTAATTAGGGCTAGGGACACAAACCTCAATGTGAAAGTGTGATTAGATACACTTTACATCATTAACATGAGGTCCACATAGCCTAGAAAGGAACATCATCCAATGTGAATGTGTAAGACACATTACAACACTAGATTAAAATTAGGTTTAAATTACACGCCTTCTAGATTAATGTGATAATGTTATTATATACATTTTATAACATTGAATTAGGGGAAGAATAGGTCCATTAAGTCTAGAGAAGTGTGAATGTCTTTTACAACACTTTACAACACCTTTACAAGACATCAATAAATACATTTGCAAGGGTCCAAGATAATGTGGATGTGTAAAACACCTCACAACACTAGATCAAGGTGATGTTAAGTCCAATTTTTCATCAATTATCCCCAAATCAAGCAAAGAAAAATGGATACTTTTTCTGTTTCCATAGGAATAAAGTTTCTAGAACCCTTAGTAAAGTATCCTAGAACAACTTTAGCACACTTTTTGACTATTGATGTATAGAATTAAGATTTTAGATTGCTTATAGGACATGTTATTTTTTCTTTTTGTTTGTTAGATTCTACCTTGATTAGTACAATATCTCAATGGTAGAAAATTTTGTCACTTACAAGATCTTGTCTTGACGTTATCACCACTGTTGGTATGGATCATGATTTTCACAGTGGAACTAGTACTCATCCCCGATGGTTGGGGAGAACATCTAGATGAAGAACTAGTCAACATGATACGATAAATGGTGTAGTAGGACTATATGTGCCTTGGGGCTACAACATCCTTGCACATTTGTATTGTGATCTAGGGTGCTTTACATACCACGAGGTCAATAGTATGGTGCATTGTATGCTAGTATAGGTCTGGTGCCTAGAGAATATTACATGCACTAGGCCGATAGGGTTTCCATCTATATCAACCCAAGGATATCCGTGTGCATTTAGTTATCCACTAAGGTGGTAATGGTAGTATGGGGATTTTCATTTTTTGAGATTTTGATTTGATCGACTAGATCAGGAGGAGGTCCTTTGGAGACCATATTGATTGATACCATAGTGGCCAAATGATACCTAATAGCTAACGGGGATGCATAGGGATAGTTTTCTTCTAGGACAACATGATTACATAATGTGAACATCAATTATGGACCTGCATAAATGCAACAAACAATCACACAATTAGATTCATATGCGAGTTAAATACACATTCCCCATATAATTCATTTATAATGCTCAAAATAGAAAATAAATGAACACAACAAAGAAAGCTATCAAATCTTATTAAAGAAAGCAAACTCTTAATCCCATGGGGTAATTGGTGCCATTTTGATGTGGAAAATGGCCCTTTCCCAATCCCTTGTATGCTTGATGAAAACGTGTTGATGATTGAAGCTCCTTGATGAATTTTTGGCATAGCCTAGCTATGAAACCATGAAAACTATGAACACTTGATGAAATGGGTGAAATTAACTCTAAATATGAAGATAGTGATGTTGCAATGAAGTTGTGGATCCAAAATCCAAATGAGAGCTTCTTATTTATTGATGAGAGTGATGGAGGATGAGGAAAAATGGATGAATGTGGGATAAAAGACCAACTAATGACCAAGTGCCACTTGTTAGCATGTGAGTGGAAAAAGGTGGAGCAAATTTTGATGAATGTTCCAATAAATGATATTAGGTGGAATTTCAAATTTATGAAATGACATGTTGGAGGGAGAAAGAAATGAATTAAATGCCACTTGGCTCAATGTACAAGGACATGTAAGAGATGTTGAATGCCTTGTTGGAAGGAAAAATCCCTTTGGAGGGATTTTCAAATTTGGAAGAATATTCCACTTTTAATGCCATGTTGATAGCAATTAGAAGATTTAATAAATCAAAAGAAATAATTTATTGAGCAAGTTGCAAAATCTAGAGGATTGGAGTGATTAAGATTAAAATTAATCAGGATTTGATTAATTCAAAGAGAAATTGGTTGATGTGACAATTTGATTTATATTTTTGGATTCATTTAAATCAAAATGAGAGGAATATGATTTAGACTTAATTAAATAAATATTTTGATTTATTTAATTAAAAAGGAGATGATGTTAGATTAAATTAAATAAAGATTGATTTATTTAGTTTAATATGATGACTTTAGAGATTAATTAAATAAAGTGAATTATTTAATTAAAGGGTGATTATGGAAGATAATTAAATAAAATGATTTATTTAATTAAGAGATGAAATGTGGTGAATTTAATCAAATATAGATTATTCAATTAAATGACAAGCAAAGGGGATGATTCAGGACAAAGCGGTGTTAGTAAAAATCAGGATCAAGTTTGATCAATATATTTTCTATGTCTACATTTTGCCCCTCTTTGAAGCAAAGTACCTATTGTGTTGTTTCAAAGAATAAACTACCATGATCAAAATTCAAAAAAAATTGATTTTTAAATGCCCCACTACTACCTCGACAACAAAATTATGCTGGTATACTATCCCCTCGAGAGATTGGACGAAAAATTTATTTTTTGGGTGATCTTGCGAAAAAGAGGACAAGGTGCTCAATGGGTCTAGAAAAGTTCTGGAATGCCAAAAATGTGCAAAAACATGAAAAAATGATGCAAAACGGCCTTCATTTGGGCAAAAAAAAGCTCAGGGCTCCAAAACCCTAGCTGGATGGCTAAACAGGGTAAAAAAACCCTAACTTTTAGGCTTAAATAGGCCTCGAGGGGCCACTTCCAATTCATTTGCACACCTAGCGTTTTGAGATTCTTGCGATTTGAGCTCTAATCCCTAATCGAGATGGTGCAATGCATACTTCCACAACATATTTCTGAGCACCTGCAAGTGTTCCAGAGGCTTCTTGACACAGGACTAGCAGTGAGTCATCTTTCCCTGACTTTGTTTTTCAATATTCGAGTGCATTCATTAGGGCTTAGATGTCAACAAAGTCAAGTGGTGCCATATAGCACCATTGAAAACCTCAAATTAGCACCGTGCAAACCTCAACTATGCCGTTGATGAGAGTTGTGCTACAATGACTCAATTTAGAATTAGGGTTTATCTTTCAAAGTGCACCACACTTGCAAACAACGTTGTGACAATCCTGTTTGGACTTTAGGTCCAAGGGGTTAAACTAGGTCACTTTCAAAATGTACTACGGAGGTGGAGTTTGGAGTTCCAAACAATGATGCATATGCGGATAGCAATGCATTTACTATTTTGGTTGTGTGAACTTCAAACAAGATCTTGATTTTTAACAAAACTTGACACATCGACTTTCCTGATGCAGGAGGACATGGAGCTAGTCCATTCTCATGAGCATAGGTCTCCCATTTTGAGTAGACTAACTTAGAACCCCCCTCTGCATGAGGTACTCCAAGAGAACCTAGGAACGATTTGATTATGGTATGTCTCTTATTCCCCAGTTATCAAGACGCACCTGGGCATGATGACAAAATTAGTAGAGCGCTGACACAATGACACTTCTTCATTCCACCTTCCTATAGGCAAGGCCACAGTGACCCTGGAGGACATGTGGCACATTATGCATTCTCCGATCCATAGAGAGTGAGTTATCTATAATGCAGATGCTGGGAGAGATAGTTTCTTCGACATTATGAGCCTAGATGAGATCATTTTCTCACAGGGACAAATTGAGCTAGAGCAGTATAGAGGCTAGGTACCATGATTCAGATTGATAGTGGCTACCATCATATTAGGTCTTGTAGCACTAGATTGGTGTGGTTGATACTTTAGCCCAGGATGGGGGCTTTCTTGGGAGTAGATGCTCTAACGAAGGGAGTGCTTTTCTTGGGGGCTAGTGATGCTAGCCTCTCTGTACCATGAACTACTTGAGTTTGCTTACTGTGTTAGCTAGGCTATCGAATCAAGGGTCACACTGCTGTACATTTGGGATTGGGAGCACATTATAGTGCTCCACCCCATCAAAGTTAGACTGGTTTATATGGAGTCAGATGACCTAGTTATCTAGAGGTACAGGGGTGCACTAACATTTTCACATACAGGAGCAGCAGGCATCTGTCATTGGTAGTGGGCCATTGACAAGATGATAGTTTTCACCTGGAGAACTTATCTTGGGATGCCAGCCTATTATGATGATGTAAAATAGTTGTTCTTCGCTAGGAAGGACCATTTGATGCAAGGCCGAGAGAATACTATGATCGAGAGATATCTGTCAGACCACGTGGCCCGAAAGTTTGGGGATGCTTAGGATTGTCTTGATGACTAGTACATGGCCATCTTCACATATACTACAAGGGAGACCACTTGGGGTTAGATGATCCTAGCAGCAAATGCAATACAAAGTTTCATGTAGTTGGTGGCCAGGACATGGCCCTATGATCAGGGATAGGCAGATTTGGGGATGACACAGGTCTAGAGAGATTGGTTTCATCCATTGGTTCAATTGACAATACCTAGAGAACTTTTGCCACGAAGGAGTCCGAGAGGCCAATCTGCAGGGTGGGGGTGGGTCTGAGGATATAGAGAAGGTAGGCAAGGTGATGGTGATAAGGATGGAAGCAGAGGAGGAGGTAGGGGTGGAGGCAGCACACCTCTGTGATAGCCAGAGCAACAACTTGAGTAGGACAAGGGGAAGAGGGATGGTGATAAGGATCAACCCATGGATGGTCGCTAGGACCATGATAGGCAGAGGACCCCACCTAGAGATGGTCACCAGGACTAGCCACCCATCTAGCCACCACCACAACTAGACCTGAGGGATGGGAAAACATTACAACTATAGGCACAAATACAGATGCTAACCATAGAGAGAGATTAGGTGAGACAACAGGTCTTGACCTTGACAGTGTAGTGGAATTAGGCTATTCAACAACAACAGGTTATCGATCTATAGGCTACACAGGAGATGGGATGAAGGCAATAGTTAGAAGGTATGGCTACATCCTCCTCCTAGAGCATAGTATCCATGTGGGAATACTGAAAGGTCATCTAAGAGGAAAAGTATTATGTTCACTATCATCAGGTAGTACCTCAGGCAACATGGGTCCTAGATTATTCACAACAGATAGGACACATGCCTCCAAAGGAGCACAGAGAGAGGCCAGATGGCAAGGGGAGTAGCTAGTAGGGCTAGCTCATTTACTATGCTTTTGAGACATTATTTTTTGAGACCCACGGGCTTGTTTTTGATAGCCCAATGGGTGATTGTACTTGTATTGATTGTACTATACACTTGATCTTGATCTTTTGTACCATGATAGTGTATTATTATTTTGATGATATATGAGATGATGTGAGATGATTCAATCTGATGTATGATGTGTTCTATCTTATTTATGCATTTATGGATGGATGTTTTTAATTTCTATCTTATGTGATGCAATGCGATGATTCTATGTGATGTTATATAATGTTATGATATGATATGGATGCATTTCTTTTTCAATATCTTTTCTATGCACTTTTATGATGATGTATGGATAATGCAAATGTTATGATATTCAAAATGCTTAAACTATTAGATCTATATTATGCACCTAATGGATGATGATGATAAAATGTATGAGATGCTATATTTTCTTTTTTCTTATCTTTCTCATGTGTGATATTGCAATGCATTTATGGATGAAATAATGATGCACATGATATGATGCGATTATGCATTTTTATAATGATGTCTATGCAATGATGCATTTAATGATGATGTGTATGTATATGACATGATATGGTATGATAATGCTTATATGATGTTGCAAATGGATGATATGTATGTGATATTATATGTTATTTAATGGATGCAAATGAGTAATATTATGATGTATAAGTGATGATGCAATGGATATTTTGATGATGTACATGATATGAGTTAATAATGCCTACGTGATGATTCTTTTATGTTTATGTAATGAATGAAAATGTATGGTTTATGAGATGCTTAGAATAACCAATCTATATTATGCAATGATAAAAAATGCAATGCATGTGAGATGATCAGTATTTCCTATATGTCATGATATGTTTTGTATTATGTTTATGATTTGTGGATGTAGGATGGGTGCATTGGTGATGATTTGTGATTAACTGTCATGGTACCATGTTAGCGTGAAAAGAAGATAGATGAAATAAGAGAATCCAACAAGTTAAAAGAGATGATGATGATGATGATGATTTTCTTACCAGGAATTAGGACTTTAAAAGGGGCATTTACCTTATGTTTGATAATACACATAGGAATGATGCATCAAGGTATAAAGAACCAGGATGACATTGCACCTAGTGTGATGGAATTTGACTCAAAAATTAGATAAGAGTACTCCTGTTCACACCTAACACACATAACCTTGTTCAAAATGTAGTTCAAATATTCCAAACATCTTAGACCAAAACATAGAAAGGCAAGCCTTCCTATGTGGTCAATATTAACAAATATTTAACTAGCTCCCTTCAGGTTTATTTTTCCATGCATAGGCCCATGCATCGCAAGGTCTGCTCACCCCTTTATCTAAGTTTTTCTTTACCACTACACGTGTCTATTCCTCACAACTCCAAGTCTCGACGTTCCTTTTCATCCCAATGAGCTCCACTATGCTTCCACGTGTTGCAGCTACGGGTTTCTTTTTCTCATATTTTCTTGCAGTCTTCACAAGTAGTGAAAGGTTGCCACGAAGCCCTCATTCCTAAAAGGTTCTGGTAGGCCCCACAGTTGTTGTCTACAGTGTATGCTTGCTATGTGTTTGCCATTCACACATCTTTCAGCACAGAGATGAATTAGCAACCGCGGGCAGCGAAATGCTGCCACGTGTCTCTTTTGCGCTCAATTGGTGATCGTTCCCTCCAATTTTGATGAAGGCTCCACCCATTTGACATGTGTAGTGCTAACACAAGTCCTCAGTGGCAGGCAGAGAGGTTCATATGGGCAGCGAAAGGCTGCCATGTGCCTAACCAACAAATCTCATATGCAGACGATGGACTAGATGAACCAAACAATGCTATTGGTCACTGCGTGTCATAATCATTCATGTCGAAGGGTGACACTTGTCTGATTGGGCCTAGCTAGGACCACCGCTATCACTGTAGGGGATTCACCTATGCCTGGGATGACCCAATGCTTGGTTCCAGATCAATTCTATTGTAACGACCTTGAGAATATTCTGATTCAGGCATCATTGCTGGGGATCGCAAAATCTTTTCTGTTACTACTCTCTGAGGTGGTGGGAGGTTTTCCTGCTATATATAATTTTCTATGTGATGAGAAAAAGGTCCAGAATTTGGAAGGAAAACACTAGTTTTAGTAAAAGATGCCAAACCTTTATTACTATTTTATTTGATTGCAAAACTCTCAGACTATGCCAATTGTTTGGATTTTCTATTTTTCATGCTATTTGATCAAATTGTAAATTGTGTTGTTTATTGTCTTGACACTTCATTTGAGAACTTCTATATATGTTGGATGCAAGTTTGGTTACCTAGATCATGTCTAAGGACTCTTCTTAGCAGTAGGAATGTATGCAATGTTATTTTATGTCAATGAATGAATTGTCTATGCTATAATCTTAGGTCCCTGATGTTCTAGAACACTACAACACCATTCAGGCCCTTAAATCTATGATTTATCATGCCCATCATTAAATCTTGGCGCATTGCCTTAGGTTAGACTTCATTTTATTATATCTACTTCCTTTTCCCTTTCCAAACCCCAATATAGAAGACGCTAACTTCTCTAAAAATCTGGACGTTACTTAGTTTAGCGCAAAAGGTCCTACTTAAACTGAGTTTCCCATAAGGCTTTGTTACCTCGTCAAATTTTGGCATCAATAGTTTATTCTTTTTCTGGCACGCCCGGTGGGACTAAGACTTAAATGAAATTGCATTTTAGAAGGGTGTATGAGCCATCAGCCTGTAACTAGATATCAAACCACAGGCAACCCCAATTTACTAGTACCTTTGCTAGGGACAGTCCAGGTTGCAAATCAGCTGGTAATCATTCCATTCCTGCTGCCCTTTCCTCTCACCATGTTGCCAGCCACCAATAGAAACTATGTGGCATGGGATGCTGGAAGTCCCCTAGTAGCCCTGGTAGCACCCGCTATTTGGGGCACTATCCCAATTTTAGCCATGAAAGCTATACCGAAGTTTATCGGAGACAACTCAAGGACACCAGCAAAACATTTGTAGGATGTGGCAGACGTATGTCTGGTACATGGGATTACAACACATAATGTATCTCTAAGGCTTCTCGCCGTGTCTTTTAAAGGCAAGGTGCTGGATTAGTACCAAATATTGACACCTAATTCTATTCGCACCTGGAATGAGCTCAGAGATCCATTCTATGAGAGGTTCTCGAATGACAAAGATCATTCTTCATTGTATTATCAACTATCCATCATAAAACGAGCCCCCCAAGAGGCTCTGATGGACTTTAATGCCCGATTTCACACAAATTGGTAGAGGATTCCAATTACCATACGCCCGACTTCTGAGTTGGAATTTATATTTTATCTAAAGTCCATCAATTCTGACATTTCTGTGATGATCAAGTCTTTGGGAGGAGCTACTCTACCAGATGTTTATGTTATCGCTATCAAAGCTGAGAATCATTTAATAGATTGCAGAAAATTTCCTCCTTGACCTATTATGCCGATATTTCCTGAAATATCGATCTCCGTGCAATAGGTCGCGTCAACTAGTGTGCCCGCAACTTCCCAGTCAATGTACACATATGTGACAAGCCCAAAAAATGTGGCTTCTACATCAGGTTCTTCCAAGGATGAAATGAGCGACCTCAAAGAGATGTTGCAAACCATGGCAAATGATATAACCACTCTTAAGTGGAATCAAATAATGCCTCTGAAGCTTGCATATCAAAACTATCAAGGCGGGTAGTTTTCTTATCAGCAGAATCAATACCAGGGCGTGCCTCACGCTAATCCACTAGCCATGACTGCAAACCAAATGGTGTTGGTGCCTACTCTGCTAACGAGCGTGTCACCAAGCTTGAGTAGGGAATTAACCGCAGGGTAGAACAACCTTATTGATGATATCAATCCATGGTGCTTCCCCTGGAGCGATGCACATATGCCCCGAAACTATCTTCATGGCAACTTACAACAATAGGTGGCAGAGCAATGCAACCAAGGAACGACAATGAAACATGGAGGTTATGTATATGCCTCACCACAAATGGAGAGTGCGGTCCTTACCATGCAAATGCAAGGAATGTCTTTAGAACAAGAATTCGATATTGCTTCTGATCATGCGCTCTTCTCCTGGATGGAGGAAGAAGAAATGATGTTTGCGAATGATGCATTCATATCCAAAAAATTGCAAGTGCAGTCTAATTATAACACACGCTTAAAGAGGAGATTTACCGGTGAGTTAGTTGTTTCACATTTAGATAGTCCGCAACTCAAAGGTGTTTCTGATCAGATTCCTAGTACTTCAACTGTCCCTTCACCTTCTCAACCACGAAAAGAAATTATTATAGCAAGAACCAAGGAGTAGAAACCTCTGAGTTTGTCACCTTTTAATGTGGTAGAGAAATTGAAGAAATCATCCGCTAATGTGTCTCTATGAGACATTCTAGCTATCCCAGAACAAAAGACGCTATTATAGAAGGCGCTTCAAGAAGAGGTCAACCCGACACCAACAGAGCTGTTTGCCAGCGCAGAGGTAGTTTATCAAATACCACAAGCTAAAGTTTTTACAAACAATACAAAGGAATCCCCTGCTAAGGATAGGAATAAGTTGAAACCTCAGCCCTTCTTCTTAACTCTCATTATAGGAAAGAAGTTATTGCACAACGCTATGATTGATTCTAGCGCTAGTACTACGGTTATGCCTAAATAGATAGCGAAAGCTTTGGGACTTAGCTACGAACCTATGAAAAGAGGGGTAATGTAGCTTGATGGGAATAAATTTGAGACCGTAGGTGTCATCAAAGCGCTCCCTTTAACTCTATTTTCTTGTCCTAGTATCACGGTCCTGCATGACACGGTGATCATAGATGTTCCTCCTATGTTTGGTCTCTGTCTATCCCAAGAATTTACTTCAAGGGTGGGCGGATACCTGTCCTTGGATTGGTCACATCTGATACTTAGTACCAAACACGACACAAAAATGAAGATAGAATCGAAGGCTTTACATTCTGAACATGTAGTAGATGAAGCCTTGATCAATTTTGAAGCCGCGCATACCTCTATCACCAAGCAAGAAATGTATTGCATTGAATTGCTAGAGGAAGAGAAGGTGAGCAGAGATTAGAATGATAAAGAAGATGCTCTTTTGAGTGAACACATGGACAATGATCCTTTCAAAAATTGTCATGCTACAAGATTGAGAACTTATGTAATTTTTGACGAAGACCAAGTGCTTCCGAAGGTCGCCAAAGAGTCTGAAGGTAGCCAAGAAAATGAGCTATGGAAACTGTACTTTGATGGAGCAAGAAGCAAAGTGGGTGCTGGAGCAGGGATACATCTAATATCTCGACAAAGTGAAAAATTGTTGAGGTCTTTCCGCTTTCATTTCATCTGTTCAAACAATGAGGTTGAATATGAAGGATTGGTTCAAGGTTTAATCCTTGCAGAACGAATGGGCATTAAGAAATTAGTTGTGTTCAGAGATTCCAAACTAGTAGTCAACCAAGTCTGAGGAATTTCCGTGGCAAAGAATGTCTGCGTGAGATCCTATCGGCACAGAGTTTGAGACCTGATTGATGGTTTTGAAGCTTTCAACATCAAGACTATTCCCTGAGGAAAAAATAGCAATGCAGATCGCATGGCTGTGATTGGTGCTCAATTTGATCTTGTGTCTGACCTTCTTCATAATGAACATTCAGTACGAGTACTAGTTCGACCAACGATCCCCGACAATGATCAGAGTTGGCAAGTTTTTGAAAGCGATGAACACATCGCCTTGTTTATCTAGCACTCAGGGGAGTTCACCGATCAACTTCAACCAAAGATTGCCAAAGCTTATGAAGGAGAAATTATGCAGCTCAAATCTAATAAACTTCTGAAAGGATTGGTTACTCTCGAAAACTTTTTCAATGGTGATGATGCCCGAAATGATAAACGAAAGTTCGTAGCAGAAAAAAGTGATTATGTGGACCTTCGGGTCTCTGATGGTAGGAATCTTTGAGTCGGTAAAAATGTCCCGCACCATGATAAGGAAAGACTCATTAGTTTCTAAGAAAAATATGGAGTAGTGGACTGGTCCTATGATGATTTGGAGGGATATGATCCTGACATCATTCAACACACTATTGAGCTAAGAGAAGGTGTAAAACCAGTCTGATAGAAACAGAGGCCCGTCAACCCTAAAATTGAAGCCCTAATGGCACAAGAGCTAACTAAACTCATTGAGTCGCACATTGTCTTCCCAATCAAGTATAGTACTTGGGTATCGAATCTGGTCCCAGTCCGAAAGAAGAATGGAGATATCCGTTTGTGTGTGGACTTCCGAGACCTAAACAGAGCATCCCTAAAGGACCACTATCCACTACCTTCAATGGAGTCAATCCTACAAACGGTTGCAAGATAGAAAATGTTTTCTCTGCTGGATGGTTTCTCCGGCTACAATCAGATCCGAGTTAAAGAAGAAGATCAACACAAGACTACATTCACCATAAAGTGGGGAACATTTGCATATTCTAAAATTCCTTTTGGTTTATCCAATGCAGGGGAAACTTTCCAGTGGGTGATGGACATCACATTTAGTGAACTAATCAATAAGTTTATTCAAATTTATTTGGATGATCTTACTATTTTCTCTAAATCTAACGATGATCATTTTGATCACTTAGAATAAGTTTTTCAAAAATGCCAAGAGTTCGAAGTTTCCTTCAACCCGAAGAAATGTGTATTCAGAGTACCATAGGGTAAGTTGTTGGGGCATGTTGTATCTAAGGAAGGGGTTTCAATTGACCCTAGACGAGTAAAGGCTATCAAAGAACTTCCCCTTTCGGTAAATAAGAAAGGTGTTCAGTCTTTCCTATGCAAAGTAAATTTTTTCAGCAAGTTTATTTCCAATTTCATGAGAATAATTAGGATGATCACCCTGATGCTGAAGAAAGATCAGACATTCAAGTGGACGATCGAAGGCTGGGAAGCTTTTGAAAAAGTCAAGGAAGCTATTTCCACAGCTCCAGTACTGGTTAATCCAGATCAATCTAAGGATTTTATAATGTATGCATTCAGTAGCATGTCCGGTATCGCTACTGTCCTAACCCAAAAGGATGATAAAGGAAGAGGAGAACATCCAGTGGCGTTCTGTTCTTAGACCCTAAAGGAATATGAGGCGAATTATAATTTTGTCAAAAGGCAGGCCTTTGCAATAGTGAAGGGACTTAAAAAATTTTGCCATCTAATTTCCTACAACAAGGTGCTTGTATATATCACACATTCTAGTGTGCGTGAATATATCATGGAAGCGGAGATCACAAAAAAAAGGGCTAATTGGATCACCAAGATCCTTGAATATGACATTGAAGTCAAGCCTACTAAAACTATTAAAGGAAGAGGACTATGTGAGTACATGGCATAGAACGAGGAGGTACCTGCCGCAAAGGAGCAACCGAAGCTCATCTTGATAAATGAATTAGAATCAGAAGGCTGTTGGCTGACTGATAGAATGAGGTTCATGCAAACCAAAAAGTATCTGCCAGATCTCTCATCCCAGAAAAGGAGATACTACTAGCTGCAAAATTATGGATATATGCTAATAGAGGGAGTCCTTTTCAAAAGGAATTTCAATGGTGTTCTCTTGCGATGCATCACGTCGGAGTAGGCGAAGAGGATCCTTGATGCATTTCATAATAGCACTATGGGAAGACACTTCTCTGCTAAGACCACTACCATTAAAATCATGTGTGCTGGTTATTATTGGCCTACACTTTTTAATGATTCCCACTCTTTGGTAAAATCTTGCAGAAAATGCTAGTTCTTTATCGACAAAAGGAAGAATTCCACAATGCCCCTCAAACCCATAGTGGCGGATGAACCGTTTGCACAATGGGGCCTGGACTTCATCGGAATGATCAACCCGGTTTCTAGCACTGGACACAAGTGGATTCTGACTGCCATGTATTACTTCACAAGATGGATGGAGGCTGTTCCACTTAAAAGCACAATAGAAACAAAGATTGTAGATTTCTGTGAGGAACTGGTGATAAGGTTTGGTTCTCCTAAGCCATGACAAATTGGTATATGGGAAAGAGGCGTTGTTACCTATATCCATGGAGATTCCAACATTGCAATTGTTGAAATCTCTCGAGATAGAACAAAATGATGCCATGGAGATTCAGTTTGCCGAACTATTAGAAGTATAGGAAAAAAGGGAGAATTCCCTAATAGCCATGACAAATTGTCAACAAGTGGTCAAGTGATGGTTTGACAAGAAGACTTTCGACCAAGGTCTAAAATGCGGAGACTTAGTGCTAAAGTATGATAAAAGGGATGCTAAGCCAGGTCAGCATGGTAAATTTGATAGCCTATGGGAAGACCCCTTTAAAATCATTCGGTGCAAAGAACATAATGCTTTTGAGCTGAAAAATATGGAATAGGAACCCTTAGGAATCCCGGTCAATGGGATTCATCTTAAGCTATTCCATTAGACAATGAGCTCTATTTTTGTACATATGTGAATAGTGCTTTTATTTCATTTCTATTTCTTTGGCCGGTCTTTTTCAAAATTAGTTTGTGCTTCTATGATATTAACCCATTATTAGGAGGGTGGAATACCAAGATTGCTTTACACAAAACACACGGGCATGTGCGGAGAAATAACAAAATGAAAGTTGAGAGCCCATAAAACTGAAATACAAAATGAAGGAAATAACATGGATTTTCTTTAAAAAGATATATATCTATTTATATATATTCTTTACATTGCAAAAGTGGCTGGGAAGCCATCATCCAAAAATTCACAAGTATTTGAGCTATTATATATATGATAGCCTTTTTTTCAGGCTTAAATACAAACTATAAGGAGGGTAGTTTGAGCAACAACAAAAAATAGAATAAACAGGGAGACATTTGTTGGAAGCAGTAGGGGGTTTTCATCCAAAGGCATGGGAGGCGGCAATTGATGAGTTAATAGCAGCATCCACCTCTTCCTCATCCACAGGTTCTTTGGCAGCATTGGCAGCATCATTCGGCACAACCGCCACTGGCGGGGGAAATACCAGGTTCTTGAAATCAGTATACCAATCTATGTCATAGAAAGGTATTACGTTGTAGTTGTGGAACAAGAAATGTAAGGCCTGGGTAACCCTCTGCTAGTGCTCGTCGTGTGTCTATAGGTGGAATCCGCTGAGAAACGGTAGCCAAACGACTACAACTTCTTCCTCGATAAAGTGACGGAGGTCGCTAGTTGACGACAGACCTACTCCATATGCAACATGAGCAACAACCTCACCAAGGCCATTCAGGTACGTTTTGGGAAAAACTTCTTTAACAAATTTCAGGATAAGAGGTCGGGGGACGTTGATGTCAAGCATGGATGCCACAAAGTGGGAGCATCTGTCGGTGTTCACCTGATACTTGTCCTCATACTCTATGCAGTTTTTACCCAGAACCCACTTTATGGCTATCAGGACCAAATAATGCTTATTCTTGGTCATTTGTTTTAGCCTCTTAGTAGAAACCTCCCCTAGGAATTCTGTTTGTAACTTATATGAGGTTAAACAAACTGGAGTGTCCATAGTTTTGAAACTATTCCTATGCTTTTGAGCTAATGCTGAAATTTATCTATCACCTAACCTATGAGAAAGCTTGCTTAAAACTCTGCTACCAACCTATCACTGCTCGAATGCTAAGTATGATTTTCTCACTACTTACTAGCCTATTTATAAAAAAAATGACAAGACGCATGCTAATCCGTTTTGAGAAAATGTGATAATAAGCTAGTTGCTAACTTGAAAGGCGTGCCTGTGTTTGTTCACATTTCTGGGCCAGTTGCATCTGCGAGAGTACAACTAAATGCATGCTAGATTAATAGGAGGTAATTAATTAGCTTTAAAAAGGTGGTGCTCATTGACAGCAGGACGTATGGCTGTAGGCTATTGTGTCACTTCACAAGCGTTTCCTAGAGCTCAAGGCAATATTCATATTTTTTTCAGGCTGTGATCATTTGCTTTGGCGTAATCATTCCGACCAGGATATTAATTACCAACGCATACTAACGCAGGGTTAAGAAAGCAAGTTGCCAACTCAAGTTCCAAGGAGATCACAATGTATCACACAATTTCCAAACACAATAATGAACTCCGACCACCTCAAAATGGCAAGCATCTCATTTTGTAGGAATTGCAAAATTAACAGTACATGCCGAATTAAATGCAAAAGGCATGTTTTCGCCTACCACCTTGAGGAAAGATTGCCAAATATTACATGAAAAGGCTTAATATTTCAAAGTATTTTCACAAACACCAAAGGAATAGTATAGATTTATCCTTCTTCTGTGTATCCAGAGCTGAGGAAAATTGCAGAGCCAAGAACTTGGGGAGATCTTCACCCAAGGAAAAATTTCGGAGACTTCATCTCAGCCAATGCAAGAAGAAATTAGCTAGGAGCTGTTTACAACTATACGTTCTTCAGGGAAGGTATATATCTATGAGGATGTGGCATATGCTACACCTAGTATACCTAGCAGGCCAAAGAGGGCCTATACAGAAGAGTTGAAAATGCCCAAGGATTGCAGAAACTAGAAAAGGGTTGAAGAGAAATGGAATAATGTCTATAATCCACGACTCGTGAAAAACCCTAAGTCCCTAAGAGAGGTAGCTTGTGCAAGGCTGACAATACCAAAGGCAGACCAATCTACGATGAAGAGAGTTTGGTACAGTGGCCTCCCTCAATACATGGTCCCATTGGTGCACTACTACCTGAAGGTAGTTGATGCTACTATCTAGTGTTATAACCCTGATATCCACTACATTGAAGGCCACAACTTAAGGGTGCACATCACTCCACAGAACATCTGGTACATGCTATGCATCCCAGACCCAAGTAAGAGAAGAGAGAATATTGAGTCCTTTTACCTTGGAAAATGAGAGAAAATATAGAAGATGATGAAAAAGAACTCATAGTTCTTGTTGGAGGAGACTGGTAGGAAAGACATCCCAACCACTAAATTGCCAAGTACTCTGTTTTTACATGATGCATTACACGACAATCTACAAGATGCCATGTCCATGCTATCTCTTGTGTGCGGCCGAGACTCTGATGAGAAGGTGGAGAATTTTCAACTGGGACTGACATTACAATTTCACAAGCAGCATGATCTCTTTTGGTATGATTTTGCTGAATTTATGGTAGAGGAAATGATACGGAAAATAAAGAATTACTCGACTGAGAAAAAAATTACGTTTCTTTCTTTCTTAGTCCACATGTTTCTGCATTAGAACCCAGATTTCTTCGCCCGGTATTTTTTGTTATCAATTTTTCATGAGCAAAATAAAAGGAAGCCAGTGTCCACGTGGACGCCTTTTCTTTCCACATCATATGATTATTATGCATTTTTAGACTATTTCATAGCTCCAGTCTTGCATGACTTAATCGGAAAGGGCGACATAATTTGGCTCGATAAGGAGCAGACCAGATTTATGCAAAGTTTTACTCTCACCTGTGATTGGTTCTTAAGCAAGGATTTCACGATTCTCCAGATGCAGGACTTTACTGGTAAACCTTTCCTGCTCCCAGCCTGTGTCACAAATAGGGTGCTCACACTGGAAATGTTTTGGTAGGTGTGTATCATTGATTTTACCTTTTGTAGCAGCAAAAGTGTCAAGAAGAAGGGATTCTTCTTTTGTCCAAAGAATTTCAAGTCAGTAACTCTGATAAAGAAACAATCAGACTAGTTGTTGGAGGACAAGATGGCTTATCTGGGGTTGGTACTAGTAAATGATAAGTGGGAATACAACCCTTTTGATGACTTGTAGGACCAACATATGAGAGTTACCCATGTTCTCCGACCTTACTGGGAGAAGCAGCGTAACCTGCAGGCAGACAAAGATGAAAATTTTGTTGAATTGGCGCGTATCCCTATGCAAGATACTAGAGGGCCATGGCACAAGTTCTACTTTGCTGTGGCGGTGGCCCAAGATAATGTCCTCATGGAGCGCGACATGTACAATAGGTTGAAGAAGGATGAAGAATGGACTAAGGAAAAAATAGAGGCTTTCTGGAAGTATCGCCAAGAAATAGCACAATTGGATGCTCCTTACAACAATCTGAAGGATGACCAAGAATTTGAAAGATGGTGGAAGGAGGGCCACCCCAGCCTGAGCTCTAGTATTAATAGGAGCAGAGACCTGAAGGAAGAGTCTAAAGAAAATATGGAAGAGGAAGTGGCGACATCGGCCTTGTCTGCGCTGAGAGAAAAAGGCCTCAGACAACCTGCCTATGTGGCCATGAATGTGCGCTTTAATATAGCAAGGGGCTCGCATACACTCACTTAGGCTGCTAAACCAGCCAGGTTATCACTACAACAAACAGAGATGACTGCTGAAGCTAGAGAGACCCCACTTGCAAAACCGCAGCACGCGGAGAGGGTTCGCAGGAGCTCACTGGAAAAAATGTGCTTACAGCTAGCAAAGAGCTTGAGGCCGAGGAATCGCTGACGATTCTGGAGCTGCCGTCGACTAGTCAACAGGTAAAATTCGCTCCTTCTCCCCTTGCTTCTCATTCCTTGGTATCTTCCCCTACCTCACTAGTGATCCCTACCATAAGTACTGGCCCTCTGCCTTCTACTTTTAGTCTGACATATTCAGTAGGCTTCACCCAGTTTTTGCAAACCACTCCGCTCGTGTTTACTCCTTTGCGGATCCTTACACCCATCGCTGCTGCTCATACTTTCCTTGCCTCACTTTTAGAGAGCATTCCCCATGTGAGTTCCCCTTCTTTTTCCACTATTATTGCAGATCCTCTTCCATTGCAATAAGCTAACATCCCATTGAAAACTCCTCCACCATCCCAACCAACGAGCCTTACAGCTGATTCCCCAATTCAGTCATTACAAATGACTAGCCTTACTATTGGATCTCAAACCAAATTATGGAACGTGCCCCACTTCTCCCCACAAACTATCACTCTCGAGAAGGAAAAAATGTCTACGCCTATGAGGGTTACCTATCCCTATTCCCTGCCTTCTGGTGCTCCTTTCGCAAGTGGACTAGTTTCATCACCAGCTGAATTCATAGCACAGATAGATTGTGGAAAAGAGGCATGCACAAATAGAATGAAAAAATGCAGGGCAAAAGATGACAGTGTTCCTACTGAGCCAAAAGTATAGGCTCTTTATGATGAGGCCCGAAAAGAATTGAAGTTCACAACCATGTACCCGAGGGTAAGCAAGCCTCACGGAGAAATGTAACCAGAAGACAATGAGATATATGCGGTAGGACTCGACATGAAGGTGGCTCGACAATAGGATAAGGTTGAAATCATGGAGGAAACACAACGGGTAGTCACTTTTGACTTCCTTAAAATTGGTCGCTAGCTAAAGAAGAAGGACGAGCAACTTAAAGCGACAAAGGAAAGGGTTAGTTTCTGGAGAGGAAAAAGAAATCCTTAGAGGCCGATGTTGCCCGCATGACTAAAAGGGAACTAGCAGTAGAGGATGAGAGGAACAAACTTCAGGGTGAACTTGTGAAGACTCAGTCCACTGACCTTGCCACGATAAAGGAGCTATGCTCTAAGAATCAGGAGGTAGAACAAAATCTACAACTGAAGGATGAAGAACTGGAGCATCTTCACCTTGAGTATAGTTAAGGAATGGCATAGAGAAATGAAGCATTGGAACACCAATAGGCTCAATATGAGAAAAAAATACAAGAAAAAGAGGCTGAATTTAAAGGCCTAAAGGCTCAAATAGAGGAGGAACTCTGAGAGACAAAGTCTTCTCTAGAAAAACACTTAGAAAATCACTCCCGAGTAGAGAAGAACTGGAATAGAGAAATAAGCAGCTCTACGGAACAGCTAGTCTCTGAGAAAAAGAAAAGGGTAGAATTGGCTGAGGCCATTATTTCAAGAGACACAAAGATTGCTTCTCTTAAAAGCTTTCCCCTACCTCCCCCTGCACAACCAGACATCATTCCATTGGTCAGACAATTGTACATCTCCCACTGGGAAAAAATTAAATCCTTTTGCCTAACACTACAGCCTACCTTCTGATTCATCACCAAGGCGTCAAAATTGAGCCAAGAGGCCCATGATACAATTGAGCAGTTCCCACAGTTCATTTTGGAGAAGGTTCCTAAAGCAAAAGATCTGCCCACCAAGCTATACTCGGTCTTTGATGAGAGCCTTTTTGGAGCGGGAATTGAAGATTGGGATGTTGCTGCTCAAACGGAAAATAAGTTCATCTATTGCCACTTTGCCTTCCAGTGCACTAAAGCAGCTGCGGCTATTCTGAGTAAGACACTGGATAGCATATGGGGAGGTTTTTCCAAGTTAGATGGGATGGGTTTTCTGTCCCCATTCCTTGAAGATGGTTCTATTGCTACAACCGAGCAGATTGCGGAAAGGATAGAAGAAAGGGAAGATGATCCTGAGGCTTTCGGGGATTTCAGTGATCCTCCCACAGTGACTGACATTGAGGGAGTGATTCATCCATTCTCATAGCTACTATTCCATTATGAAGCAGGGGCCGGATTATCCAATGTGCTGCTTCACAAAGAAACTATTGATCTAAGTGGAGCACAAGAGAATTTGTGCAACATGGTGAAGCCGTTTGAGGATGAATGGTCGCCTTTGTAGGTGGCTCTTTCCAATCTCTGACTCCATTGACCAAATGAAATGAAACTTTGGCCTATAAACCAATGGATTTTTGGGTTCTCCGTTCCTTAGTCGAAATGCCCCTGATAGTCGCCAAAAGCTATTAACAAATATTTAACCAGCTCCCTTCGGGTTTATTTTTCCATGCGCCAACCTG
This sequence comes from Sequoia sempervirens, assembly GCA_007258455.2. NCBI lineage: Eukaryota > Viridiplantae > Streptophyta > Pinopsida > Cupressales > Cupressaceae > Sequoia > Sequoia sempervirens. The sequence continues at coordinate 131,356,493 of VDFB02252616.1, forward strand.
TGCATCACAAGGTCTGCTCGCCCCTTTATCTAATTTTTTTTTTACCGCTCCACGTGTCTATTCCTCGCAACTCCGAGTCTTGGCATTCCTTTTCATCCCAGCGAGCTCCGCTATGCTTCCATGTGTTGCAACTACGAGATTCTTTTTCTCATATTTTCTTGCAGTCTCCATGGGTAGCAAAAGATTGCCACGAAACCCTCGTTCCTAAAAGGTTCTAGTGGTCCCCACAATTGCTGTCTGAAGTGTATGCTTGCTACATGTCTGCCATTCGTATATCTTTCAGCGCAAAGATGAATTAGCAACCACAGGCAGTGAAATGTTGCCACATGTCTCTTTTGTGCCCGACTGGTGATCATTCCCTCCATTATTGATGAAGGCTCTGCCCATTTGACACATGTAGCGCTAACACAAGTCCTCAACAGCAAGGGGAGAGAGGTTCATACGGGTAGCGAAAGGCTGCCACATGCCTAACCAACAAATCTCATATGTAGGCTATGGACCAGATGAACCAAACAATGCTATTGGTCGTTGCGTGTCATAATTATTCGCACCAGAGGGTGACACTTGTTTGATTGGGCCTAGTTGGGACCACCACTATCATTACAAGGGATGCACTTGTGCCTGAGACAACCCAATGCTTGGTTCCAGATCAATTATGCTGTAACGGCCTTGGGAATATTCTGATTCAGACATCATTGCCGGGGATCACGAAATATTTTCTGTTACTGCTCTCTGAGGTGGTGGGAGGTTTTCCTACTATATATACTTTTCTCTATGATGAGAAAAAGGTCTAGAATTTGGAAGGAAAACACTAGTTTTAGTAAAAGATGCCAGGCCTTTATTACTTTTTTATTTGATTGCAAAACTCTTAGACTGTGCTAATTGTTCAGCCTTTTTGTTTTTCATGCTATTTGATCAAACTGTGAACTGTGTTGTTTATTGTCTTGACACTTATTTTAAGACCTTCTATATATGTTGGATGTAATGTTTTTTACCTAGATCATGTCTAAGGACTCTTCTTGGCACTAGGAATGTATGCAATATTATTTTATATCAATGAATGAATTGTCTATGCTATAATCTTAGGTCTCTGATGTTCTAGAACACTACAACACCATTCAGACTCTTAAATCTATGATTTATTGTGCCCATCATTAAATATTTGCGCATCACCTTAGGTTAGACTTCATTTTATTATATCTGTTTTCTTTTTCCTTTCCAAACCCAAATATAGAAGAATCTGACTTCTCTAAAATTCTGGAGGTTACTCAGTTTAGCGCAAAAGGTCCTCCTTAAACTGAGTTTCCCATAAGGCTCTATTATGTCATCAAATTTTGGTGTCAACAGTCAACAAGACACTTAAAACACCCTCCCTACATATGAAACAAAGCACGCATGACCAAGGTTATATTACAAGCATATCCAACAAGCATAGCAGATGAAAAGATAATGATCGTTGCCCCATTCCTTTCTCTTAAGTCCTTTTGTTTGGGACATCATCAAGAGGTCATTGAAATGAGAACAATAAGATAATCCAAAAGACAAATATAAAGTAAACAAACAACCTAATGTTCTTCATACTGTTAGCCAAGACTAAACTATGGTGATGCCTAATGTTGATGTCCATTGTAGGAAGGATGCATCCTAGGATATGATGTTATCAAATTATTGATTTGGGACAAATTGGATGATAGGCTATTGATAACAAGAGTTGAGAAACTTGTTTACTAACTGACCTAGACTTGAGACCTTGACGCTTAAGTTTTCACTTTTAACTTGCTAGACTTTTTTTCGATTGTTTCACCAAAGGTTGGGGGTGATGATGATTTATTATGAGTGAATGTTTATTGCAGGTGAATGTGAGATGGGATAGATGGAATTTTTCAAATATTTGGATATTTTTGGAGTTTTGAAATGTTTTGAGGCTATTTTTTGGTATTTTCAAGATTTTATAAATGTTTTGATTTTCAAATTTTCCAATGTTTTGGGGTTTTATGAGATTTTGACCAAGAGATTAACCTAAGGACCTATCCTAGGGGCCTTAGGGGATGATCAATAGATTAGCCTTGTCTATGTTATACATGCAAAGACCACATAGTTCGACTGACACAGACTTGATTATTGATGAGATATGAACAAATGAATTTCCAGTTTATTAGAACAGACTCCTAAAGGACTGACCTAAGTGTCTCGGGGGATGATCAAAGATCAACCTTTCCTATGTTTGAAACTCAAAAACAATGTAGTTCAACAAGATGACTCTGTTTTTGACTTTTTGACTAACATTTTGACCTATTTTGGATTTTAATATTTTTTTGAATGTTTTTGGATTTTTCAATTTTATGATTTTTCAATTTTATGATTGTTTTTAGATTTTCTGATGTTTTTGGATTTTTTGATTTTAGGAAGACTTCCAGAACATACACGAATCCTATCTGAAGATAACATGCCCCAAACGGGATACAATAGACTACTCCAATAAAGGTAGGACAAACTAACCTTGACAATGGGTCGAGTAGTATTAGGAGGGATCATGATGCAAACACAAGACCAAGCTATAATGTGGATGCAGACGGGTGATGAATGGAGATAAATGGATGATGTAGAACGAGCTGTGGAAATCCTAGTGGATGGAATGTACTTATTTACACAAGGTACCTGTTTACCAGGTTTTCACCAAGTTACTTGCCCAAAGCACCACCGCAATGGTTTTCACTAGAGGATGATTTTTTTCTTTACTATTTTTAATCCTTTTTCTGATTTTTTTGAATTTTTTGCTTTTCTAATTTTTTTTGTTGTCACCAAGATGCCTGTTTTCTAGGTTTTAATCAAGGTGACCATTTTTTAAGGACATTTTTTTATTTTTTTGTATTTTTGGTTGTGTACCCTAGAAGGATTAGGCATATTTTTTTTTGAGATGGGAGATGTTCATGGGCTCTTGTAGAGGTTCCCCTTCGGGTGTTGATAGCTGATATTGCCCTGACTTGTAACTTGCTCTAATGAAAAAAGGTCGCAACCAATTGGGTTCAAATTTTCCCTTACCATCTAGATTTGGAACGTTCTTATGATTCTCCTTTAGCACAAGCTCCCCAAATTGGAAGGTCTGACTCTTGATCTTCTTGTTATAACTTTGCTTGAGTCAGTTCTGGTACACCTACAAATGGTTTAAGGCATCCATGCACTGCTCATCTAGTAGCTCTAGCTCATTCAATCTTGATACCTAGTATTCTTCATCTATGATGAGATTCTATAATGATATTCTTAGTGATGGGAGCTCGATCTCGATGTATAGTATGGATTTTAATCCATAGACCAAGGAGAAGGGGGTTCCACCTATTGGTGTGTGAATACTTGTTCGATAGGCCCATAGGGAAGGATTCAATTGGAGATTCCAATCACGACCAACTTCATTGACCATGTTCTTGAGCATTTTTAAGATAGTATTATTTGTAGCCTCAACTTGGCTGTTTCCTTGGGGATAATATGGAGTGGAAAAGCGATGTTGGATTTTGAACTTGTGGCATAGGTCATGAAAATCTTGATTCTTGAAAGGTGTCCCGTTATTTGAGATAATGGCCTGAGGGACACCATAATGGAAAATTAAATAATTCAAGATGAACTTTGATATCTTCTTTCCAATGATATAAGTCATGGGGATGGCTTCCACCAACTTGGTGAAATACTCAGTGACAGTGATGATAAACTTGTGTCCACTGGATGAGGTGGGGGTGATTTTTCCAACGCGATTGAGCCCCCACTATGAAAAGGGCCATGGTGTAACAATTAGATGGAGCTCTTGAGCTAGAGCATGGATGAGGTCCCCATGCTACTGACATTGTAGAGACCTTTTGACATAGTCATGTGCTTCTCTTTCCATTGTAGGCCAATAGTACCCCGTCCTCAGCAATTTCTTGGCCAAGGTCATACCACTTGAGTGTGAACCACAAATGCCATTATGTACCTCGGTTAAGGTATTCAATGTCTCCTCAACATTTAGGCAACGTAACAGGTTTCCTTCAATGCTTCTACTGCAAAGGGTATCTCCTAGGATGACAAAATGGGATGCTTTTTTGACAAAGGCTCTTTTGAGGTCCAGGGTTATGTCGGCTAGGAGGACTCCTATTCTTAGATAAGTGTATGTATCATGGTACTAGGGATCACCGGGACCAACGTTTTCACACACAAATTCAGACTCTGGTACCTCGAATGTAGGAATGAGAAGCTACTCTACAAAGAATTCTTTCTTTGGGATGTCGCATGGGATTTCTAGGAGTTATCCGAGTGTAGCCATTTCATTTGCTACTTTGTTGTTTGCTCTTGATAGTTGCTCAAATGTGATATCAATAAACTCCTTAATACTTTCCACCAATTTCTTGTATGGAGTTAGCTTGTTGTCCTTTTTTTGATACTCATTATTTACTTGATTGATTATGAGCTGTGAATCTCCGTATACCTTGAGTGCCCTTATCTACCATTGCACTGCTATTCTTATCCCTATGACAAGAACCTCATATTATGTTATGTTATTTGTGCAAGGGAATGATAGCTTGTATGATTTTGGAATCCAATCCCCTTATGGAGTGATGAAGATCCCTGCTCCCAATCCATGCTACGTGTACGATCCATCAAAATACATTTTTTAGTGATCTGCTACACTTAGGTTGAAGATTGATTTGTTTGGGAATTTTGAGACAAGTGGATTCTCTAAGTATATCGATGCCTCTTCCAACTGATATGCAATGATGGCCTTGTGCTCCACATACTCAATGTCATGCTCTATGAGGATCATAACCCACTTGGCTTTCCACCCTATAAGTGTTGCTTTAGAAAGTAGGTATTTGAGAGGATCTATATTTGTGATAAGCTTTATTTGATGGGCTAGCATGTAATGCTTGAAATTTTGTGCTGCAAATACAATTGCTATATAGGCTTTCTAAATTGATGTATAGTTTAGTTCATGGCCCACCATAGTTCTACTAATATAATAGATATCTCTCTTTTCCATTTTCATCATGTTGTGCCAAGAGAGCATCGAGAGCTGTCGTTGTTGCTGATATGTATAAGATCAAGGGTTTGCCTGGAATTGGTGGCATAAGGACTGGTAGTGTGAGTAAGTATTCTTTGATCTTGTTGAAGGCCTGATCACACTTTTCATCCCACTTGTATGCTACCCGCTTATGGAGTAGATGAGAGTAGGGGACAACCTTGTTTGCTAGTTACGCTATGAATCAATGGATGGACTGGAGTCTTCCTTGTAAACCCCTTAGCTATTTTAGTGTTTTAGCTGTCTCCATTTCAAGAATGGCTTTGACCTTAGTAGGATCTATCTCAATTCATCTCATGGACATGATGTACCCGAGGAGTATCCTTGAATATACTCTGAAGACACACTTCTTTAGCTTGATTCTGACTTTGTATTCCTCCAACCTATAGAAAATGGAGCCCAATGTAGGTATATGATCTTGTCTCTTCTTGGATTTCACAAATATATCATCCAAATAATCTTCCACAATTTTTTGGATCATGTTATGAAAGATTAGTGTCATGGCCCTCTAATAGGTAGCTCCTACATTCTTCAACCCAAATGACATCATATTCCAGCAATATGTCCCCCATGGGCAAGTGAAAGTCATTTTATGCTAGTCTTCTCTAGCTATCATGATCTGGTTGTAGTGTGAGAACCCATCCATTAATGATAGCATCTCATGTCTTGTCGTCATATCAATGTTTGGGAATGGAAAATCATCCTTGGTACATGCTTTATTAAGGTCTCTAAAATCTGTGCAAATGTGAATGCCCCTAGTAGGCTTTGAAATAGGTACAAGGTTTGAGATCCATTCTGGATAATCGATAGGCCATATGAACCTTGCATCTAGGAGCATTTGCAATTCCATTTTGACTAATAATGCTATTTGAGGATTAATCTTCCTGAGCTTTTGTCTGACTGGATTTTCTTCGAGATATATAGCTAGGTGATGAACCACAACCTCTAGATCAAGCCCAGGCATGTCGGCATAGGTCCATGCAAAGTTTATCTTTCTTTCTTTCATGAACATAGCCTAAAGTTCTTGTTCTTCTATGAGAAGTGACTCTGCATAGAATATTATTTGTGGTAGTTAATCTATCTCCAAGTTGACTGGATTGCATTTCTCGGCTAATATTGTTGAATTCTCTTGACAAATTGCACTGAGAGGAAGATTGAAACCTTCATTCTCTAGTGCCTCAAAGAGGTTTTCACCATAGGATACATCCTTTATTTTTACTATTTTCAGGTTAGAGAGTGCCATAGTGTGGTTTTCACTCAAAGACCTAGAGATTATTCTTAGATTTTCACTTTTGCAACTGAAGGATTCAATCGTTTCCCTATAATAGGCCTGTGTGTCTAGTATGATGTCAAACCTGGCCTTGTGATCTCCATATGGCACTGTATCATGTAATCCCATGAATTCTGAGAATGCCTCATCATTTTTGAAAGTGTCTAGAATTGGTGGTCCTCGTTGGTCGTAATCGATGAGCTGGGGATAGACTAGGTTTATTTCATGGGTTTGATGATCTAACTCAAAAGATAAGGTACTAATCATGAGTAGGGAGGAATCTTCAAAAAGCATAGGAAAGTCAGTTATGGGATCCTCATCACTACTACACACATTGGTTATGTCAAAGGTAAAATTTTCTACGGAAAAACCTATGGATATTGGTAACTAAAGAGTGACTACTGATAGCTGAGGGGGAGTTTTGAACTTTCTAACTGAGGCACCTTTGCAAATTATGGTCACCTTTAGAGGGGTACATCTGAGATCAAGGTTTCTTAGTCACTTCTCTAGAATGAGGGGTTCAAATAGGCAGCTATCATTCTGCCCGAGTTTCTGGTTTCTATCATTGCATATACTGAGCATCATTTGTAGACCTTTGCTGCTTTCATCCATTAGAAGATTAGGAACAAACCTTTCATCTTGATATAGGAGATTGAATATGTCTCTTTCATCTACTATTTCCTGACTTAGATCTCCCCAAGACCTAGATCTAGAAGGATCTTCTTTGAAAGTATGGGATGATGTTTCAGCTGGTTGGGGTTTCCTGTGAGTCTTAAGATATTGAGGTAACTCTCCTATGATAAAATCACTTTTATTCATTCTGTAATCCCCACACCTATTGTCTTGGATAATGACCTTGATTTTAGATATATCAGGGATGACAGGTATCTTTTTCTTAGAAGTGGAGGCTAATGTAGTTGGGTCTACATATGGAGTAGTAGGGCCTTCATCATTATTTGGGACTTGGGGGATTTTATAGTATTTTTCTTCCAAATTCTTACAATAGAAAAAGGGCTCAAGATCATTGTGAATTGTGACCTCTTGAATTTGATATGGAAACTTGATGCATTGATGGAAGGTGGAAGAGACGGCTTGCATCCCATGGATCCATGGATGCCCCAAAATGATATTATAGGGTAAATCAAGGTAAAGGACCTAGCATGTGGTTTCCATAATGGTTGGCCCTACTTCAATAGAGAGTTGAATAGTGCCTTGAGACACTCTTTCTTGATCATCATATGCTCTGATTGTGATGCCCTTACCCTTTTCAATGGCATCCTCTAAGAATCCCAGATTCTTTATTAGTTTGAGGGAACAAATATTTAGACCCACACCCCCATCCACCAAGACCCTTTTGACTTTTTTTTTATGAGCCAAAAATTCAACATGGAGTGCACAATTTTGAGATGGTTGGGTGGGAAAGTCCTAATAATAGAATGTTAAGAGGCTTGAGGTGGTGATATTTTTGACCATAGCTTGGAACTAGTCAGCATCAAGATCCACAGAGATGGTGGATGAAGCCAATGCTTCCTCTAGGATTTTCCTATGTGTTAGCGATATCTTTAGTATGTGTTGGCAATATCTTCAGCAACTCCATGATGGAGATTTGAGCTAGGGTTCTTTTCAACTAGTCGAGGACATTGTAACCATGAGGAATAGACTTCAAATTTGAGGTGGATGCCCTAGGTGGCTATGAAGGTCCAACAAGGGTGACTTTTTCATCGTGCGTGGTGACTCCACAATCAGCTTTGGCTCCTTTGATGGTGACAACAATGACCATTTCATCAATGGATGTGAAAACATGATCATACACATGGTTCACATTGGCATACTTTTGTTTTCCATGGTTGGTCCCTTGGTTATGATCCACCATCGGATTTGTGTATATTTTTAAGTTATGATTCCCAGCTAGTTTCTCAACATTTATGATCTTGTCATCGATGAGGTCTTGGATTAGATTTTTGAACCTCATGCAATTGGTTGTTGTGTGCCCCTTGATTTTGTGGAAATCACAAAGGTGATTCACATTGTACCATAGTGGTTTTACTTGGGGTTCTTGGTAGTTCTCATAAGTAGGAATTTTGATGAGATTTTCATTTATTAGTTTCTTGATGACTCCTTCAATTGCTTCCCCAAGGGTAGTGTACTTTCACTTGGGGGGATTTATGTTTCGCAGAGGTGGTCCCCCTTGATTATTTAGATTGTTGACCTGATTGTTGGGTGGTTTTTGTGATACCATGTTAGCTTGCATGTTGTTTTGATTGTTGTTTTGTAGTTGTTGGTAGGTTTGAGTGTTTTTCTTTGGAGCACTAATTATTACCTTGGCATCCACCACACCATAATTGGTGACATTTTTGGGTCTCGCCCACGTACAAGGTTTCTCATTATAGCTGGTGGATGGGTGATTGTCTTGGTTTTCTTGATATGTAGGTGTTCCCTCTTGTGTAATAAGGGATCCTTCAATGCTGAGCACCTTGGGGATCAATTGGTTGTAAGTGGTGATACATTGTACCTTAAGATGAAACACCAAGGTTTTCTTAAGATTGGTGATGATGGTGCAAACTTGTTGTTCTTCAGGAATGGCCCATTTGCTCCTATTGGCCTTGGATTGCCATCTTTGCATGAAAGAAGTGAATGATTCCCCCTTAGCTTGTTTAACCATAGATAGTTCCTCTAGACTAACATTCATACTGATATTGAAGGTGTAGTTTTTTATGAATGGGTCTACAATCTCTTGGAAATTTTTGATGCCAAGAGGAAGGTGAGAGAACCACTCCATGGCGGGATCAACCAAACTTCAAGGAAATAGCTGCATCAGATATGTATCATCATATGCAACGTCTATGTAATGTACTTGGAATTCCCTAATGTGATCTTCACGGTTTCCCATCCCATGATATTTGTCAAATTTAGGTATTTCAAACCCCTTGGGAAATGATACCATTGTGAGGCTCCTGTTGAATAGATAGGGACACAAGTTGCTTGGTGTCTTTGTTGTTTTCCTTGATTGGAGATTGAGCACTTGCTGTGAGAGTAATTTGATTTGTGTTGTTACATCATCTTGTAGATTAGGGGGTTGAGTGAATGTGTTTTGAACTAGTTGAGGTGTTTGAGTGATAGGTGGAGTGTTGGGTGTGTTGGTGGGTGTTTGTTGCAAGCTTTGTTGTGCAATTAAGGCTTGTTGATATGCTTGCATTTGTTGTTGTTCCAATAATGCTTGTTGTTGGTCTTGTTGTTGTTGTACCAACAATGCTTGTTGTTGGTCATGTTGTTGTTGTGCCAACAATGCTTGTTGTTGGTCATGTTGTTGTTGTGCCAACAATGCTTGTTGTTTGGCTAATAATGTTGCTTCTTGTTGCACATGGTACTATTTCAAGGCTTGTTGATATGCTTGTTATTGGATTGCTTGTAGTTGTGCTTGGTATTGAGCCTATGCTTACACTTATTGAGCTTAGTATTAGGCTTGCACCTGAGCTTGAGATTGCACTTGAGCTTAAGCTTGCACCTATTGGGCAGCTTATGTAGCCTATGTAGCTTGTGTGACTTGAGCAGTTTGAGTGGCTTGAGCTACTTGGGTAGCTTGTTGTTGTAATAAGGTCTGGGCTTGAGGAGCCTTCTATGCTTGCTGTGCTTGTTGCACTTGCTGTGTGGTTTGAGCTGCTTGTGCTTGCTGACTAGCTTGGGCAGCTTGCTGGTTTTGAATTTACCAGAGTTCCCTTTGATAGGCCACTTGTTGAGCTACTTGCAACATGATGCTATATGGGTACACCATGTTTGATTTTGGAGGTGGTGGTAGTGGATTCAAAATGGTGTCCGTTGTTGTGATGAGGGGTGTTGTTGTATTGATGGTGGGGATTTGTGTGGTGGATGGTGCAATTGATATGATTGGTCCTTGAGAGACCACATTTATGGATGGTGTTGTGATTGTTTGGGTTGCTTGGATGGTTTCCATCTATTGTTGCAATATCAATGGCAAGATCAGAGGATTCACTATGATGTTTCAATTGATGATCAAGGGATTGTTTTGAATTTGATTGAGTGGTGATAAAGGAGGTAACCCCAAATTGAGAGGTGGTGTGGATGTTAATGGCAAAGGTGTAAGTGGTGGAAAAATGGGTGGTGTAATCCCTTGAGGAAATGATGAAGATAAAGGGTCAAAGATGCCACCTGGTCCAAATAGCCCACCTCCTCCTTGAAAACTCATAGGGAGAGAGGTTTGTGTGTTGAGAGGGTATTTTAGTGTTATGTGAAAAGATGATGATAGGTCATTGTGGTATTGAAAGGTGATTGGAACATGTGGGTGCAATGAATTCAATGGGATAGATTGACCCAAGATAGTGTTTGCATCCAAATCTTGGTTGTTCACAAGGAGGTGTGTTTGTAATGCATGAAGCAATGAGCTCCCCTTGTTAACAATGGGTTGAATTGGGGCTATGGATGATGTGATTTTGGGGATGATTTGAGTGATGCTTTGAAATGGAGGTGTGGATGAGATTAGGGGTGTGGATGAAATTGGGGGCATGATCCCAAGAGGCTTCTCCACAATAGTGCTTACATCAAAATCGGAAGGGAGTTTAGCCCCTTCTTTAGCTAATTGAAGCATGTATCAGGAGGGATTGAGTCTCATCATGGTCTTGAAAATTCTATGAGTTTCAAGATTTTGAACTATTTCAATGATTTCATCTTGTGTCATCCCTAAGACATTATTGGTGACATCTTCCACTTGGCCTTCCTCTTGAGGATTTTGTGATGATAGAGGAAGATTGAGTGTGGGATTGCTAGACCCAATAGGATTGATTTTAGACGTGGTTTGACTTAGGTCACTCGAAGTTGATGTTTCTTTGTTCATTTCCATGTTCTTCTTGTGTTGAGATCTAGTTTGAACCATAAAATAGGGATCAATTTTCAAGAATGTAAGAGATGAACCTCTAATTATTTGGATTGATCTGATCTTTAGGTGCAAAAAAGGAGGTCTAAGACAATGAGGATCAAAATGGTGATAATGAAGGATGGAGGATTGGTGGATGTTTGAACTCTTAGGAAACCTTGAGGGGGATACTAAAATTTAGGACTTTGGATTTGATGTTTTGATGTTTTGATTTTTAATTTTTGATTTTGATTTTGGATTGATTTGATTTAATTTTGATTTTGATTTGGGATAATGAACTCATAAACTCTAAGAGGTTAGATGTTGTCTTAGAGTGAACTTGTCCACAAGATGATAATTTGACTAAGTGTGCAAAGAAGGATTCATCTATACACACATAGTCAAACAAGATGATTTGGATTTGTTTTGATTTTTGATTTAAAGAGGATTTTCCCAAAGTTTAGCATAGATGATTTTTTCAAGATTTCCAAGAGTTCTTTGTGGGGTGAATTTGGATTTTGATGTTTGAAGGATGGATGAAAGTTTTGATTTTGACCCTAAGAGACTTAGAAAGACTTTTGTTTACTAGACCAAGGTGTTGAAGAACATGCTAATACTTCCTAAGTGAGATACTCAAACCTTTGAAAGAGACTTGGATTTTGACAATAGTAAAATGAATACAAATTTGAATTGTTTCTTGATGCACGTTTGTAAAAGTTGACGGTCAATCTTTCTCTAAAATCGTAAAGAATAGACAACCTTTTCTTGCGAGCCTTTTGACTAAGACCTTTGGACTTTGGTTTTTGAATTTTGATCTTTCGGGAAATCATTTGGAAGAGCACATGTGTGGGGTTCAATTGTTTCTTAGCTTTTCTTAATGACTTCCTTTTACCACAAACAATTCTTGATTAGGTTTTCAAACTAAATGTCCAATGTCCCAATTTCTTCTTATCCCACAAGGTCCATTATGTGGAAATCGAGGAAATTAAGGCAAAGGTTCCCTATTGTTTGAATTTAGTGAGAAAATTGAGATGTAAATTCAAATGCTTAGAAGCCTCTAAGGATAGAATCCCTAGGACAAGCAATAACACTTGAATTTTGTCAAAGATATTTTCTTCCTAAAGGGTTTGAAATTTGATGATTATGTTGAATGTTTGTTTTCCAATGTTTAAAATCCAATCAAAGTGTTTTGATTTAGAGAACATGTACAACCCTATGGATATTGAGAAAATATTGGTTGAATCCCCACTTGGATAAATCTAGCTATGCCTACTTTCAATGGATGATTAGATTCTTGACCACACAGGCTCCCCCTTATAGTGCACTCGCTTCTTGGGTCAACCAAGCATTAGTACCCATGAAAATCCCATGGAATAATTCTCATCTCTACTAAAAGCTGTAAAAATGTGGGGCGGTTTCAAAATGACTGTTCTTGCACCAACAAATAGATTTAAGGATTTTGGTCTTTTAGGCAAAGGGTTTTAATATAGGCATTTAGTTCATGGGGGATCATCCATGCGGCAAGAGACCATTTCTTCCCTTCTTGTCAAAACAATCCTCGTAATACTTGAACTTTCCTCAAGAACCCACACTTATATACCAATTGGAAGTCACTTTTCTTTAGCATGTTCCCGGTTGGGTCATTCCCTTGGGTGATTACTTTTTCCCACATGGAAGGCCCTCTAAAGATAGACAAAGAGAGAACACATGTGATATACTCCACTCACATTCGCAAGATTTTGTTCAATTTTAGAATCCAAAATTGAAGTGTGGAGGTCATCACTTATACAACTTAATATCACAAAAATCCTTTTGATTCTCAAGATCGTTGTGAGGCATCAGAGAAGAGCATACATCTTTTATATGATATTATTTTGGAAAATAGATTACAAAACATAGAACATGTTCATTTTTAATCCCTCAAAGCAAGAATTGGATTCTTTTTAAGCACCAAAAGGAAATATGAAAGTTGTTTGTTCAATTGTTAAATGTTAAATACAATCTAGTAAGTTGCCTAAGGTTCCTTTTAATCCTTTTGTCTTGCTCTTTTTAACCCCAAATTGAAATGTATTGAGTCCTAAAAGCATGAAAGATAACAATCCTTAGAGGGGGGATTATAATTTCTCCCAAAAGTGTTTAAAAACACTTGATACAATGAGATGATGATGTCATAGAAGTCTTCATCTTTGTTTCCCTTCTTCACCTTTGATTAGGCCAACATACAAAAAATGGTCAAAACTACAAAAATAGAGGTCAAAAACCAATTAGTAATCACAAGCAATCAAAATGAAAAGAAACATGTTAAAATTCAATTGATTAGTGCCTTTTACCCAACTCCAATGACGTAATCTGCATATGCGACGCAGTTTGAAGAGGTTAGTAGCGCTATATGGCACCACTAGGACTAACAACGACACTCTGTAGCAAGACCAGTGAGTGTGATTATGACACTATTTTGAGCTAGTGATGTTGTTTGGAGTTTAGAAATCCAATGACAGAAAAGTGGACTAGTGTGGGAGTTTGAAATTCAAATTTCTGGGTGAGAAGACTTCAACAATGGAGTTTTTAGTTTTCAGCGTCGTTGTATGGCGCTACTAGACTGGTAGCAACGCTGTATGGCACCGCTGGACTAATAGCGGTGCAATTTCCTGTAGGCACAAGAATTTCAAGAAAACAATAAATTTTTTGAAAAAAAAGTGTTAATATCTTCCGATCTTCCCTCCTAGCGCCAAAATGTGAACATCAATTGTAGACCTACATAAACACAACAAACAATCACATAATTAGATTCATATGCAAGTTAAATCAACATTCCCCATAGAATTCATTTACAATGCTCAAAATAGAAAATAAATGAAGAACATAACAAAGAAAACTATCAAATCCTATTAAAGAAAGAAAACTCTTAATCCCATGGGGTAATTGGTGCCAATTTGATATGGAAAATGGCCCTTTCCCAATCCCTTGTAAGCTTGATGAAGATTTGTTGATGATTGAAGCTCTTTGATGAAATGGATGAAATTAGCTCTAAATATGAAGATATTAATTTTGAAATGAAGTTGTGGATCCTAAATCCAAATGAGAGCTTCTTATTTATAGATGAGAGTGATGGAGGATGAGGTAAAATGGATGAATGTGGGATAAAAGACCAACCAATGACCAAGTGCCACTTGTCAAAATGTTAGTGGACAAAGATGGAGCACATTTTGATGAATGTGCCAATAAATGATATTAGTGGAATTTCAAATTTATGAATCACATGTTGGAGGGAGAAATAAATGAATTAAATGCCACTTGGCTCAATGCACAAGGACATGTAAGAGATATTGAATGCCTTGTTGGAAGGACAAATCCCTTTGGAGGGATTTTCAAATTTGGAAGAATATTCCCCTTTTGATGCCATGTTGAGAGAAATTAGAAGATTTAATAAATCAAAAGAAATGATTTATTGAGCAAGTTGCAAAATCTATAGGATTGGAGTGATTAAGATTAAAATTAATCAGGATTTGATTAATTCAAAGAGAAATTAGTTGATGTGACAATTTGATTTATATTTTTTGATTGATTTAAATCAAAATGAGAGGAATATGATTTAGACTTAATTAAATAATTTTTTTGATTTATTTAATTAAAAAGGAGATATGTTAGATTAAAGTAAATAAAGATTGATTTATTTAATTTAATAGGATGACTTTAGAGATTAATTAAATAAAGTGAATTATTTAATTAAAGTGAGATTATAGAAGCTAATTAAATAAAATGATTTATTTAATTAACAGGAGATGATGACTTAATCAGATAAATAATGATTTAGTTAATAAAGAGATGAAATGTGGTGAATTTAATCAATTATAGATTATTCAACTAAACGAAATGCAAAGGGGTCAGGACGAAGCAATGTTAGTAAAAATCAGGATCAAGTGTGATCAATACATTTTGCATGTCTACACATAGTAAGACTATTCTACCATGATCATTTCATGTGGTAGTTTCATCTTATATAGGTACCAACAAAAACACAACCTTTTAAACAAGCGATCAATGCGAAGTTCCTAGAGGCCAGGAGATAGTAGGTGACTAACAGTGGATGATGTTAGATCTAGTGATTTAGAGGATGTAGATCTCAACATGCCCCCAATATTTGATGCTAATGATATTGATGCCACTGATGAATACGAGGAGTGGTGGGAAGTAGCATGAAAAGCTCTTGTATTCCCGATGGATCAGCCTATAGGCTTTGCAAGACCACTTCTAGATCAGAGGGATGAGGAGGATGAGACAGGTGAGGATACAAGGCTTAGGGAATACGATCTATTTGTAGATGAGATAGATGAGGACTACAACAAGGATGTAGACCCATAATATGAGGGGAGGAGGGAGATGAGGAGGAGGAGGAGGGAGATGAGGGGGAGGAGGAGGAGGGAGATAAGGAGGAGGAGGAACAACTAATGAGTGGGGGTAGTGAGATGGAAGACTAGGATCCAGTCTTTCATTAGTGGGGAGATCTAGCTCCCACCCATGTTACCAGATCATAGTCGATAGTTGTGGAACACACTAGCACTTACTAGCATGGAGAGGCTAGCACATCCTCAATGCCTCCTACACAGGATGAGGCTTTATTTACACAACCATCGAAGGATTTAGGTGATGACATTTTATTTATTTCTATTCCTATGCCAATGTTCATGCTTATGCTTTTAATTTATATATATATATCATGATGCGTACTAATTATATTTATGATTTCTATCTTGCAAGAGATATGAGATATTTGCATGAACTTTATTGACAAGTAGTTGTAGAGATAGTACCTCTGTTAGTCTTCAATCAAGTTACTAGTATAGACTACGTGCCCCCACCCTTTGTGGAGTAGGACCTGGAGCTATTTGAGCCTTATATTAGACTAAGGGCTGCATATGAGGGTGCAACAAGGTGTTCTAATCGAGCTGAGGCTGCATATGAGGAGATTTGGTTGTCTCAAGATCCAACAGAGGTTGAGAGCCTTCATGCAGAGGTAGCCAGGCTATAGGCAGACAAAGACTACATAGAGCGAGAGCATCTAGAGGTCGTTGGACGAGAGACCGTGACTATTGGATGAGAAAAGGGTCTACAATATGCTTTGGATGCTTTTATCAATTCATGATCACGGTCGCATACTACTGTCTCTTGACAAACTATGTCTAGACAGATTTGATCACTAGATCCCGAGTGATCTAGTAGCCACATTCCACCCTAGCATTGTATATTTGATGACATGTACTTAAAATCTATATATATATATGATCATTTGATGTTTGATTATGCTTATGTGTTTTAAGTTAAATGGAAATGTGATTTATCAAATAATATTTGTAAGACTATTTAATAAATGTCTACATGATTTAACATGTTCTATGTGATCTAATTAAAACTATTCTAGTTTCTTTTAGATGCAACATCATGATTAAGTATGTTATGCTAAATTAAATGAACCTATGATATAATTTCAAAACATTAAATGCGTATGAGGATCTAATATAACACAACATACTAGATTTTTTTGAATAGCGTGAAACCTAAAGTAACCACCTAAAAATTAATTTAAACAATTACTTTAGTATTCAAGACACACATATAATTGTTTGTCAGGAATGAAGCAATGTGAGAGAATATAGAATGCCATCTACTAACTCTAACACCACTACTTTATTATTCACACTATTCAAGAAGATTTAGACGTACTATTAGCATAAATGCACAAAATTAGTAGGTTCTTTAATAGGTGTACCATCCATTTATGTTAACGTGTATGCTCTAGACACATAACTTTTGTCAATTTTGTAAGGTCCTAGCCAATTAGAGCTAAACTTTCCTTTTTCAGATGGGGCAACATTGGCATTATGTTGATTCTCACATAATTCCAAATCACCTTTATTGAATAACTGAGGGATGGTACATTATCATTGTAACTATGTTTTTTTCTTCTAGAGTAAGATTGAAGGTGCTCAAGAGTGTTAATGCACTATTCATCAAGCATTTCAAGCTGATGTGATCATTGTTCCTTATAAGTATTATCATCAATAAGTCACTGAAGATAAATTATTAATGTAGGAATTTCTAACTCCAAGGGCATTATTTCCTCGGTTCCATAGACAAGGTTATAAGTGGTAGTCTTAGTGGATAATCTAACATTAGTATGATAGGCCCATAGCACATATTTTAGCTATGTGTGACAATCCTTATTATGTTTGCTTATTGGTTTTTTTAAGATAATTTGTTTGAGGGTTTTATTAGTTGATTCAACTTGACTGTTAGATTGCAGATAGTAGGGTGTTGAAAAACGATGTTGGATGTTAAATGTCTCTAAGAACTTCTTCATGCCATTATTGTCAAATTGTGTCCCATTGTATAAAACTAATGTGGAAGGAAGTCCAAATCAAGCAATAATGTGTTCCATTATGAAAAGACATATTATATCGGTAGTTGTTGAACGAAGAGGAATAGCTTCTACCAATTTTGTGAAATAATATTTAGCAGTGATTATGAATGTATGCTCGATAGAGGAAGGTGGTGAGATTTTTCCAATAAGATCCAAACCCCATATTGAAAAGGGTCAAATAGGAACTTGGGCATAAAGTTTGAAAGTAGGAGCATGGATCAAATTACTATGTTCTTGACATTTTTGACATTTCTTAACATATGCAAAGCAATCTTGTTCCATGTGTCTCCAATAGTATTATATGTAGATTAGTTTTTGAACTAATGTTCTTCCTCCAAAATGACCTCCACAAGCACCTGCATGAGCTTGTTCAAGTGTTATGGGGATTTTAGATTGTTTAAGGAATCTAAGTAAGGGACCATCAAAGGACCTCCAATACAACACATCAACAAGAATTATATATTTAGATGCAAGCTTCCGTAGGCAGGCACAAGTGTTCTTAGTAGTTAGATCAGGAAAGGTACCGTCTTTTAAATAATTAAATATTAGTGCATACCATTCACTAGAGCTTTCCATAATGACTGATAATACTTCTTCCATTTTATCTTCTATTGATGGTTTCATAACTGTATGCACAATAAATGTGAAGTTTTTTGAAGGATCTTGAGGTGATACGAGGGAATCCACACTCGTCATTGCATCTGCATGTCAATTATCTTTTCATGGGATGTTTTCAATGGTGTACAAATCAAACTTGTCTAACAAAGACATTGTAAGATCCTTGTATTTTGATAATTTATCATGTTTTGCTTGATACGTTCCATTTATTTTTTTAATTACTAATTGTGAATCACCAAATATCTTAATTTCTTGGGCTCCCATAATTAAAGTAGCATGCAGTTTGGTCAATAATGCTTCATACTCTGCGGTGTTGTTTGTGCATAAGAAGTTTAAGTGATTGGAAAAGGGAATAGGATCTCTTGTGGGTAGGATTATTCTAACCCCCGCACCAGAGCTAGTTATACAGTTAGATCCATTGAAATATAACTCCCATGTATTAGCTTTAATCATCAACACATTATCATCAAGGAATGAACAATTATTAGCTAACGCTAAAGGAGAAGGAGCATCAGCTAATTGGTCAATTAAGGCTTGTCCTCTAATTTATTTTTATGAAATGCACTTAAGGTAAAAATCACTTAACAACATAGCCCACTTAGCTAAGCATCCTGATAAATTTGCTTTAGTAAAAAGTTGTTTTAAAGGATTGGATGTTTTCATCACATGTATTTCAGCCTTTAATAGGTAATGTCTAAATTTA
>VDFB02252616.1:131375512-131409582 GCA_007258455.2 Sequoia sempervirens
AGTCACCCTTGTTGGACCTTCATAGCCACCTAGGGCATCCACCTCAAATTTGAAGTCTATTCCTCATGGTTACAATTCCCTCGACTAGTTGAAAAGAACCCTAGCTCAAATCTCCATCATGGAGTTGCTGAAGATATTGCCAACACATACTAAAGATATCGCTAACACATAGGAAAATCCTAGAGGAAGCATTGGCTTCATCCACCATCTCTGCGGATCTTGATGCTGATGGTCAAAAATATCACCACCTCAAGCCTCCTAACATTCTATTATTAGGACTTTCCCACCCAACCATCTCAAAATCGTGCACTCCATGTTCAAGTTTTGGTTCATAAAAAAAAAGTCAAAAGGGTCTTGGTGGATGGGGGTGTGGGTCTAAATATTTGTTCCCTCAAACTAATAAAGAATCTGGGATTCTTAGAGGATGCCATTGAAAAGGGTAAGGGCATCACAATCAGAGCATATGATGATCAAGAAAGAGTGTCTCAAGGCACTATTCAACTCTCTATTGAAGTAGGGCCAACCATTATGGAAACCACATGCTAGGTCCTTTACCTTGATTTACCCTATAATATCATTTTGGGGCATCCATGGATCCATGGGATGCAAGCTGTCTCTTCCACCTTCCATCAATGCATCAAGTTTCCATATCAAAATCAAGAGGTCACAATTCACGATGATCTTGAGCCCTTTTTCTATTGTAAGAATTTGGAAGAAAAATACTATAAAATACCCCAAGTCCCAAATAATGATGAAGGCCCTACTGCTCCATATGTAGACCCAACTACATTAGCCTCCACTTCTAAGAAAAAGATACCTGTCATCCCTGATATATCTAAAATCAAGGTCATTATCCAAGACAATAGGTGTGGGGATTACAGAATGAATAAAAGTGCTTTTATCATAGGAGAGTTACCTCAATATCTTAGGACTCACAGCAAACCCCAACCAGCTGAAACATCATCCCATACTTTCAAAGAAGATCCCTCTAGATCTAGGTCTTGGGGAGATCTAAGTCAGGAAATAGTAGATGAAAGAGACATATTCAATCTCCTATATCAAGATGAAAGGTTTGTTCCTGATCTTCTAATGGATGAAAGCAGCAAAGGTCTACAAATGATGCTCAGTATATGCTATGATAGAAACCAGAAACTCGGGCAGAATGATAGCGGCCTATTTGAACCCCTCATTCTAGAGAAGTGACTAAGAAACCTTGATCTCAGATGTACCCCTCTAAAGGTGACCATAATTTGCAAAGGTGCCTCAGTTAGAAAGTTTAAAACTCCCCCTCAGCTATCAGTAGTCACTCTTTAGTTACCAATATCCATAGGTTTTTCCTTAGAAAATTTTACCTTTGACATAACCAATGTGTGTAGTAGTGATGAGGATCCCATAACTGACTTTCCTATGCTTTTTGAAGATTCCTCCCTACTCATGATTAGTACCTTATCTTTTGAGTTAGATCATCAAACCCATGAAATAAACCTAGTCTATCCCCAGCTCATCGATTACGACCAACGAGGACCACCAATTCTAGACACTTTCAAAAATGATGAGGCATTCTCAGAATTCATGGGATTACATGATACAGTGCCATATGGAGATCACAAGGCCAGGTTTGGCATCATACTAGACACACAGGCCTATTATAGGGAAACGATTGAATCCTTTAGTTGCAAAAGTGAAAATCTAAGAATAGTCTCTAGGTCTTTGAGTGAAAACCACACTATGGCACTCTCTGACCTGAAAATAGTAAAAATAAAGGATGTATCCTATGGTGAAAACCTCTTTGAGGCACTAGAGGATGAAGGTTTCAATCTTCCTCTCAGTGCGATTTTTCAAGAGAATTCAACAATATTAGTCGAGAAATGCAATCCAGTCAACTTGGAGATAGATGAACTACCACAAATAATATTCTATGCAGAGTCACTTCTCATAGAAGAACAAGAACTTTAGGCTATGTTCATGAAAGAAAGAAAGATAAACTTTGCATGGACCTATGCCGAAATGCCTGGGCTTGATCTAGAGGTTGTGGTTCATCACCTAGCTGTATATCTCGAAGAAAATCTAGTCAGACAAAAGCTCAGGAAGATAAATCCGCAAATAGCATTATTAGTCAAAATGGAATTGCAAATGCTCCTAGATGCAAGGTTCATATGGCCTATCAATTATCCAGAATGGATCTCAAACCTTGTACCTATTTCAAAGCCTACTAGGGGCATTCACATTTGCATAGATTTTAGAGACCTTAATAAAGCATGTACCAAGGATGATTTTCCATTCCCAAACATTGATATGACGACAGGACATGAGATTCTATCATTAATGGATGGGTTCTCACACTACAACCAGATCATGATAGCTAGAGAAGACTGGCATAAAATGACTTTCACTTGCCCATGGGGGACATATTGCTGGAATATGATGTCATTTGGGTTGAAGAATGTAGGAGCTACCTATTAGAGGGCCATGACACTAATCTTTCATAACATGATCCAAAAAATTATGGAAGATTATTTGGATGATATATTTGCCAAATCCAAGAAGAGACAAGATCATATACCTACATTGGGCTCCATTTTTGATAGGTTGGAGGAATACAAAGTCAGAATCAAGCTAAAGAAGTGTGTCTTCAGAGTATATTCAAGGATACTCCTCGGGTACATCATGTCCATGAGAGGAATTGAGATAGATCCTACTAAGGTCAAAGCCATTCTTGAAATGGAGACAGCTAAAACACTAAAATAGCTAAGGGGTTTACAAGGAAGACTCCAGTCCATCCATTGATTCATAGCGTAACTAGCAGACAAGGCTGTCCCCTACTCTCATCTACTCCATAAGCGGGTAGCATACAAGTGGGATGAAAAGTGTGATCAGGCCTTCAACAAGATCAAAGAATACTTACTCACACTGCCAGTCCTTATGCCACCAATTCCTGGCAAACCTTTGATCTTATACATATCAGCAACAACGACAGCTCTCGATGCTCTCTTGGCACAACATGATGAAAATGGAAAAGAGAGAGATATCTATTATATTAGTAGAACTATGGTGGGCCATGAACTAAACTATACATCAATTGAGAAATCCTATATAGCAGTTGTATTTGCAGCACAAAATTTCAAGCATTACATGCTAGCCCATCAAATAAAGCTTATCACAAATATAGATCCTCTCAAATACCTACTTTCTAAAGCAACACTTACAGGGTGGAAAGCCAAGTGGGTTATGATCCTCATAGAGCATGACATTGAGTATGTGGAGCACAAGGCCATCATTGCATATCAGTTGGAACATACATCGATATACTTAGAGAATCCACTTGTCTCAAAATTCCCAAACAAATCAATCTTCAACCTAAGTGTAGCAGATCACTAAAAAATGTATTTTGATGGATCGTACACGTAGCATGGATTGGGAGCAGGGATCTTCATCACTCCATAAGGGGATTGGATTCCAAAATCATACAAGCTATCATTCCCTTGCACAAATAACATAACATAATATGAGGCTCTTGTCATAGGGATAAGAATAGCAGTGCAATGGTAGATAAGGGCACTCAAGGTATACGGAGATTCACAGCTCATAATCAATCAAGTAAATAATGAGTATCAAAAAAAGGACAACAAGCTAACTCCATACAAGAAATTGGTGGAAAGTCTTAAGGATTTTATTGATATCACATTTGAGCAACTATCAAGAGCAAACAACAAAGTAGCAAATGAAATGGCTACAATCGGATAACTCCTAGAAATCCCATGCGACATCCCAAAGAAATAATTCTTTGTAGAGTAGCTTCTCATTCCTACATTCGAGGTACCAGAGTCTGAATTTGTGTGTGAAATCGTTGGTCCCAGTGATCCCTAGTACCATGATACATACACTTATCTAAGAATAGGAGTCCTCCTAGCCGACATAACCCTGGACCTCAAAAGAGCCTTTGTCAAAAAAGCATCCCATTTTGTCATCCTAGGAGATACCCTTTGCAGTAGAAGCATTGAAGGAAACCTGTTACGTTGCCGAAATGTTGAGGAGACATTGAATACCTTAATCGAGGTACATAATGGCATTTGTGGTTCACACTCGAGTGGTATGACCTTGGCCAAGAAATTGCTGAGGACGGGGTACTATTGGCCTACAATGGAAAGAGAAGCACATGACTATGTCAAAAGGTCTCTACAATGTCAGTAGCATGGGGACCTCATCCATGCTCCAGCTCAAGAGCTCCATCTAATTGTTACACCATGGCCCTTTTCATAGTGGGGGCTTAATCGCGTTGGAAAAATCACCCCCACCTCATCCAGTGGACACAAGTTTATCATCACTGTCACTGAGTATTTCACCAAGTTGGTGGAAGCCATCCCCATGACTTATATCATTGGAAAGAAGATATCAAAGTTCATCTTGAATTATTTAATTTTCCATTATGGTGTCCCTCAGGCCATTATCTCATATAACGGGACACCTTTCAAGAATCAAGATTTTCATGACCCATGCCACAAGTTCAAAATCCAACATCGCTTTTCCACTCCATATTATCCCCAAGGAAACAGCCAAGTTGAGGCTACAAATAATACTATCTTAAAAATGCTCAAGAACATGGTCAATGAAGTTGGTCGTGATTGGAATCTCCAATTGAATCCTTCCCTATGGGCCTATCGAACAAGTATTCACACACCAATAGGTGGAACCCCCTTCTCCTTGGTCTATGGATTAAAATCCATACTATACATCGAGATCGAGCTCCCATCACTAAGAATATCATTATAGAATCTCATCATAGATGAAGAATACTAGGTATCAAGATTGAATGAGCTAGAGCTACTAGATGAGCGGTGCATGGATGCCTTAAACCATTTGTAGGTGTACCAGAACTGACTCAAGCAAAGTTATAACAAGAAGATCAAGAGTCAGACCTTCCAATTTGGGGAGCTTGTGCTAAAGGAGAATCATAAGAACGTTCCAAATCTAGATGGTAAGGGAAAATTTGAACCCAATTGGTTGCGACCTTTTTTCATTAGAGCAAGTTACAAGTCAGGGCAATATCAGCTATCAACACCCGAAGGGGAACCTCTACAAGAGCCCATGAACATCTCCCATCTCAAAAAAAAATATGCCTAATCCTTCTAGGGTACACAACCAAAAATACAAAAAAATAAAAAAATGTCCTGAAAAAATGGTCACCTTGATTAAAACCTAGAAAATAGGCATCTTGGTGACAACAAAAAAAATTAGAAAAGCAAAAAATTCAAAAAAATCAGAAAAATGATTAAAAATAGTAAAGAAAAAAATCATCCTCTAGTGAAAACCATTGCGGTGGCGCTTTGGGCAAGTAACTTGGTGAAAACCTGGTAAACAGGTACCTTGTGTAAATAAGTACATTCCATCCACTAGGATTTCCACAGCTCGTTCTACATCATCCATTTATCTCCATTCATCACCCGTCTGCATCCACATTATAGCTTGGTCTTGTGTTTGCATCATGATCCCTCCTAATACTACTCGACCCATTGTCAAGGTCAGTTTGTCCTACCTTTATTGGAGTAGTCTATTGTATCCCGTTCGGGGCATGTTATCTTCAGATAGGATTCGTGTATGTTCTGGAAGTCTTCCTAAAATCAAAAAATCCAAAAACATCAAAAAATCTAAAAACAATCATAAAATTGAAAAATCCAAAAACATTCAAAAAAATATTAAAATCCAAAATAGGTCAAAATGTTAGTCAAAAAGTCAAAAACAGAGTCATCTTGTTGAACTACATTGTTTTTGAGTTTCAAACATAGGAAAGGTTGATCTTTGATCATCCCCTGAGACACTTAGGTCAGTCCTTTAGGAGTCTGTTCTAATAAACTGGAAATTCATTTGTTCATATCTCATCAATAATCAAGTCTGTGTCAGTCCAACTATGTGGTCTTTGCATGTATAACATAGACAAGGCTAATCTATTGATCATCCCCTAAGGCCCCTAGGATAGGTCCTTAGGTTAATCTCTTGGTCAAAATCTCATAAAACCCCAAAACATTGGAAATTTTGAAAATCAAAACATTTATAAAATCTTGAAAATACCAAAAAATAGCCTCAAAACATTTCAAAACTCCAAAAATATCCAAATATTTGAAAATTTCCATCTATCCCATCTCACATTCACTTGCAATAAACATTCACTCATAATAAATCATCATCACCCCCAACCTTTGGTGAAACAATCGAAAACAAGTCTAGCAAGTTAAAAGTGAAAACTTAAGCATCAAGGTCTCAAGTCTAGGTTAGTTAGTAAACAAGTTTCTCAACTCTTGTTATCAATAGCCTATCATCCAATTTGTCCCAAATCAATAATTTGATAACATCATATCCTATGATGCATCCTTCCTACAATGGACATCAACATTAGGCATCACCGTAGTTTAGTCTTGGCTAACAGTATGAAGAACATTAGGTTGTTTGTTTACTTTATATTTGTCTTTTGGATTATCTTATTGTTCTCATTTCAATGACCTCTTGATGATGTCCCAAACAAAAGGACTTAAGAGAAAGGAATGGGGCAACGATCATTATCTTTTCATCTGCTATGCTTGTTGGATATGCTTGTAATATAACCTTGGTCATGCGTGCTTTGTTTCGTATGTAGGGAGGGTGTTTTAAGTGTCTTGTTGACTGTTGACACCAAAATTTGATGACTTAATAGAGCCTTATGGGAAACTCAGTTTAAGGAGGACCTTTTGCGCTAAACTGAGTAACCTCCAGAATTTTAGAGAAGTCGGATTCTTCTATATTTGGGTTTGGAAAGGGAAAAAGAAGCAGATATAATAAAATGAAGTCTAACCTAAGGTGATGAGCAAAGATTTAATGATGGGCACAATAAATCATAGATTTAAGAGCCTGAATGGTGTTGTAGTGTTCTAGAACATCAGAGACCTAAGATTATAGCATAGACAATTCATTCATTGATATAAAATAATATTGCATACATTCCTAGTGCCAAGAAGAGTCCTTAGACATGATCTAGGTAAAAAAAATTACATCCAACATATATAGAAGTTCTCAAATGAAGTGTCAAGACAATAAACAACACAGTTCACAGTTTGATCAAATAGCATGAAAAACAAAAAGGCTGAACAATTAGCACAGTCTAAGAGTTTTGCAATCAAATAAAAAAGTAATAAAGGCCTGGCATCTTTTACTAAAACTAGTGTTTTCCTTCCAAATTCTAGACCTTTTTCTCATCATAGAGAAAAGTATATATAGCAGGAAAACCTCCCACTGCCTCGGAGAGCAGTAACAGAAAATATTTCGCGATCCCCGGCAATGATGTCTGAATCAAAATATTCCCAAGGCAATTACAACATAATTGATCTGGAACCAAGCATTGGGTCGTCTCAGGCACAAGTGCATCCCCTGTAATGATAGCGGTGGTCCCAGCTAGGCCCAATCAAACAAGTGTCACCCTCTGGTGCGAATGATTATGACACGCAGCGACCAATAGCATTGTTTGGTTTATCTGGTCCATCGCCTGCATATGAGATTTGTTGGTTAGGCATGTGGCAGCCTTTCGCTACCTATATGAACCTCTCTCCCCTTGTTGTTGAGGACTTGCATTAGCGCTACATGTGTCAAATGGGCGGAGCCTTCATCAATAATGGAGGGAACGATCACCAGTCGGGCACAAAAGAGACATGTGGCAGCATTTCACTGCCTGTGGTTGCTAATTCATCTTTGCGCTGAAAGATATACAAATGGCAGACATGTAGCAAGCATACACTTCAGACAGCAATTGTGGGGAGCACTAGAACCTTTTAGGAATGAGGGTTTCGTGGCAGTCTTTTGCTACCCATGGAGACTGCAAGAAAATATGACAAAAATAATCCCGTAGCTGCAACACATGGAAGCATAGCGGAGCTCGCTGGGATGAAAAGGAATGCCAAGACTCGGAGTTGTGAGGAATAGACACGTGGAGCGGTAGAAAAAAACTTAGATAAAGGGGCGAGCAGACCTTGTGATGCACAGGCCGGCGCATGGAAAAATAAACCCGAAGGGAGCTGGTTAAATATTTGTTAATAGCTTTTGGCAACTATCAGGGGCATTTCGACTAAGGAACGGAGAACCCAAAAATTCATTGGTTTATAGGCCAAAGTGTCATTTCATTTGGTCAATGGAGTCAGAGATTGGAAAGAGCCACCTACAAAGGCGACCATTCATCCTCGAATGGCTTCACCATGTTGCGCAAATTCTCTTGTGCTCCACTTAGATCAATAGTTTCTTTGTGAAGCAGCACATTGGATAAACCGGCCCCTGCTTCATAATGGAATAGTAGCTATGAGAATGGATGAATCACTCCCTCAATGTCAGTCATCGTGGGAGGATCACTGAAATCCCCGAAATCCTCAGGATCATCTTCCCTTTCTTCTATCCTTTCCGCAATCTGCTCGGTTGTAGCAATAGAACCATCTTCAAAGAATGGGGACAGAAAACCCATCCCATTTAACTCAGAAAAACCTCCTTGTATGCTATCCAGTGTCTTACTCAAAATAGCCGCGGCTGCTTTAGTGCACTGGAAGGCGAAGTGGCAATAGATGAACTTATTTTCCGTTTGAGCAGCAGCATCCCGATCTTCAATTCCCGCTCCAGAAAGGCTCTCATCAGAGACCAAGTATATCTTGGTGAGCAGATCTTTTACTTTAGGAACCTTCTCCAAAATGAACTGTGGGAACTGCTCAATTGTATCATGAGCCTCTTGGCTCAACTTTGACGCCTTGGTGATGAATCAGAGGGTAGGCTGTAGTGTTAGGCAAAAGGCTTTAATTTTTTCCCAGTGGGAGATATACAATTGTCTGACCAATGGAA
This sequence comes from Sequoia sempervirens, assembly GCA_007258455.2. NCBI lineage: Eukaryota > Viridiplantae > Streptophyta > Pinopsida > Cupressales > Cupressaceae > Sequoia > Sequoia sempervirens. Next base: position 131,384,354 of record VDFB02252616.1, read on the forward strand.
TGATGTCTGGTTGTGTAGGGGGAGGTAGGGGAAAGCTTTTAAGAGGAGCAATCTTCGTGTCTCTTGAAATAATGGCCTCAGCCAATTCTACCCTTTTCTTTTTCTCAGAGACTAGTTGTTCCGTAGAGCTGCTCATTTCTCTATTCCAGTTCTTCTCCACTCGGGAGTGATTTTCTAAATGTTTTTCTAGGGAAGACTTTGTCTCTCAGAGTTCCTACTCTATTTGAGCCTTTAGGCCTTTAAATTCAGCCTCTTTTTCTTGTATTTTTTTCTCATATTGAGCCTGTTGGTGTTCCAATGCTTCATTTCTCTGTGCCATTCCTTAACTATACTCAAGGTGAAGATGCTCCAGTTCTTCATCCTTCAGTTGTAGATTTTGTTCTGCCTCCTGATTCTTAGAGCATAGCTCCTTTATCGCGGCAAGGTCAGTGGACTGAGTCTTCACAAGTTCACCCTGAAGTTTGTTCCTCTAATCCTCTACTGCTAGTTCCCTTTTAGTCATGCGGGCAACATTGGCCTCTAAGGATTTCTTTTTCCTCTCCAAAAACTAACCCTTTCCTTTGTCACTTTAAGTTGCTCGTCCTTCTTCTTTAGCTGGCGACCAGTTTTAAGGAAGTCAAAAGTGACTACCCGTTGTGTTTCCTCCATGATTTCAACCTTATCCTATTGTCGGGCCACCTTCATGTCGAGTCCTACCGCATATATCTCATTGTCTTCTGGTTGCATTTCTCCGTAAGGCTTGCTTACCCTCGGGTACATGGTTGTGAACTTCAATTCTTTTCAGGCCTCATCATAAAGAGCCTATACTTTTGGCTCAGTAGGAACACTATCATCTTTTGCCCTGCATTTTTTCATTCTATTTGTGCATGCCTCTTTTCCACAATCTATCTGTGCTATGAATTCAGCTGGTGATGAAACTAGTCCACTTGCGAAAGGAGCACCAGAAGGCAGGGAATAGGGATAGGTAACCCTCATAGGCGTAGACATTTTTTCCTTCTCGAGAGTGATAGTTTGTGGGGAGAAGTGGGGCACGTTCCATAATTTGGTTTGAGATCCAATAGTAAGGCTAGTCATTTGTAATGATTGAATTGGGGAATCAGCTGTAAGGCTCATTGGTTGGGATGGTGGAGGAGTTTTCAATGGGATGTTAGCTTATTGCAATGGAAGAGGATCTGCAATAATAGTGGAAAAAGAAGGGGCACTCACAGGAGGAAAACTCTCTAAAAGTGAGGCGAGGAAAGTTTGAGCAGTAGCGGTGGGTGTAAGGATCCGCGAAGGAGTAAACACGAGCGGAGTGGTTTGCAAAAACTGGGTGAAGCCTACTGAATATGTCAGACTAAAAGTAGAAGGCAGAGGGCCAGTACTTATGGTAGGGATCACTAGTGAGGTAGGGGAAGATACCAAGGAATGAGAAGCAAGGGGAGAAGGAGTGAATTTTTCCTATTGACTAGTCGACGGCAGCTCCAGAATCATCAGCGACCTCAAGCTCTTTGCTAGCTGTAAGCACATTTTTTCCAGCGAGCTCCTACGAACCCTCTCCGATAATGCTCTCCGTGTGCTGTGGTTTTGCAAGTGGGGTCTCTCTAGCTTCGGCAGTCATCTTTATTTGTTGTAGTGATAACCTGGCTGGTTTAGCAGCCTAACTGAGTGTATGCGAGCCCCTTGGTATATTAAAGCGCACATTCATGGCCACATAGGCAGGCTGTCTGAGGCCTTTTTCTTTCAGCACAGACGAGGCCGATGTCGTCACTTCCTCTTCCATATTTTCTTCAGACTCTTCCTTCAGGTCTCCGCTCCTATTAATACTAGAGCTCAGGCTGGGGTGGCCCTCCTTCCACCATCTTTCAAATTCTTGGTCATCCTTCAGATTGTTGTAAGGAGCATCCAATTGTGCTATTTCTTGGTGATACTTCCAGAAAGCCTCTATTTTTTCCTTAGTCCATTCTTCATCCTTCTTCAACCTATTGTACATGTCACGCTCCATGAGGACATTATCTTGGGCCACCGCCACAGCAAAGTAGAACTTGTGCCATGGCCCTCTAGTATCTTGCATAGGGATACGTGCCAATTCAACAAAATTTTCATCTTTGTCTGCCTGTAGGTTACGCTGCTTCTCCCAGTAAGGTCGGAGAACATGGGTAACTCTCATATGTTGGTCCTACAAGTTGTCAAAAGGGTTGTATTCCCACTTATCATTTACTAGTACCAACCCCAGATAAGCCAGCTTGTCCTCCAACAACTAGTCTGATTATTTCTTTATCAGAGTTACTGACTTGAAATTATTTGGACAAGAGAAGAATCCCTTCTTCTTGACACTTTTGCTGCTACAAAAGGTAAAATCAATGATACACACTTTCCAAAACATTTCCAGTGTGATCACCCTATTTGTGACACAGGCTGGGAGTAGGAAAGGTTTACCAGTAAAGTCCTGCATCTGGAGAATCGTGAAATCCTTGCTTAAGAACCAGTCACAGGTGAGAGTAAAACTCTGCATAAATCTGGTCGGCTCCTTATCGAGCCAAATTATGTCGCCCTTTCTGATTAAGTCATCCAAGACCGGAGCTATGAAATAGTCTAAAAATGCATAATAATCATATGATGTGGAAAGAAAAGGCGTCCACGTGGACACTGGCTTCCTTTTATTTTGCTCATGAAAAATTGATAACGGAAAATATCGGGCGAAGAAATCTGGGTTCTGATGCAGAAACATGTGGACTAAGAAAGAAAGAAACGTAAATTTTTTCTCAGCCGAGTAATTCTTTATTTTCCGTATCATTTCCTCTACCATAAATTCAGCAAAATCATACCAAAAGAGATCATGCTGCTTGTGAAATTGTAATGTCGGTCCCAGTTGAAAATTCTCCACCTTCTCATCAGAGTCTCGGCCGCACACAAGAGATAGCATGGACATGGCATCCTGTAGATTGTCATGTAATGCATCATGTAAAAACAGAGTACTTGGCAATTTAGTGGTTGGGATGTCTTTCCTACTAGTCTCCTCCAACAAGAACTATGAGTTCTTTTTCATCATCTTCTATATTTTCTCTCATTTTCCAGGGTAAAAGGACTCAATATTCTCTCTTCTCTTACTTTGGTCTAGGATGCATAGCATGTACTAGATGGTCTGTGGAGTGATGTGCACCCTTAAGTTGTGGCCTTCAATGTAGTGGATATCAGGGTTATAACACTAGATAGTAGCATCAACTACCTTCGGGTAGTAGTGCACCAATGGGACCATGTATTGAGGGAGGCCACTGTACCAAACTCTCTTCATCGTAGATTGGTCTGCCTTTGGTATTGTCAGCCTTGCACAAGCTACCTCTCTTAGGGACTTAGGGTTTTTCACGAGTCGTGGATTATAGACACTATCCCATTTCTCTTCAACCCTTTTCTAGTTTCTGCAATCCTTGGGCCTTTTCAACTCTTCTGTATAGGCCCTCTTTGGCCTGCTAGGTATACTAGGTGTAGCATATGCCACATCCTCATAGATATATACCTTCCCTAAAGAACGTATAGTTGTAAACAGCTCCTAGCTAATTTCTTCTTGCATTGGCTTAGATGAAGTCTCCGAAATTTTTCCTTGGGTGAAGATCTCCCCAAGTTCTTGGCTCTGCAATTTTCCTCAGCTCCGGATACACAGAAGAAGGATAACTCTGTACTATTCGTTTGGTGTTTGTGAAAATACTTTGAAATATTAAGCCTTTTCATGTAATATTTGGCAATCTTTCCTCAAGGTGGTAGGCGAAAACATGCCTTTTGCATTTAATTCGGCATGTACCATTAATTTTGCAATTCCTACAAAATGAGATGCTTGCCATTTTGAGGTGGTCGGAGTTCATTATTGTGTTTGGAAATTGTGTGATACATTGTGATCTCCTTGGAACTTGAGTTGGAAACTTTCTTTCTTAACCCTGCGTTAGTATGCGTTGGTAATTAATATCCCGGTCAGAATGATTACGCCAAAGCAAATGATCACGGCCTGAAAAGATATGAATATTGTCTTGAGCTCTAGGAAATGCTTGTGAAGTGACACAATAGCCTACAGCCATACGTCCTACTGTCAATGAGCACCACCTTTTTAAAGCTAATTAATTACCTCCTATTAATCTAGCACGCATTTAGTTGTACTCTCGCAAATGCAACTGGCCCAAAAATGTGAACAAACGCAGGCACGCCTTTCAAGTTAGCAACTAGCTTATTATCACATTTTCTCAAAATGGATTAGCATGCGTCTTGTCATTTTTTTTATAAATAGGCTAGTAAGTAGTGAGAAAATCATACTTAGCATTCGAGCAGTGATAGGTTGGTAGCAGAGTTTTAAGCAAGCTTTCTCATAGGTTAGGTGATAGATAAATTTCAGCATTAGCTCAAAAGCATAGGAATAGTTTCAAAACTATGGACACTCCAGTTCGTTTAACCTCATATAAGTTACAAACGGAATTCCTAGGGGAGGTTTCTACTAAGAGGCTAAAATAGATGACCAAGAATAAGCATTATTTGGTCCTGATAGCCATAAAGTGGGTTCTGGGTAAAAACTGCATAGAGTATGAGGACAAGTATCGGGTGAACACCGACAGATGCTCCCACTTTGTGGCGTCCATGCTTGACATCAACATCCCCCGGCCTCTTATCCTAAAATTTGTTAAAGAAGTGTTTCCCAAAATGTACCTAAATGGCCTTGGTGAGGTTGTTGCTCATGTTGCCTATGGAGTAGGTCTGTCGTCAACTAGCAACCTCCGTCACTTTATCGAGGAAGAAGTTGTAGTCGTTTGGCTACCGTTTCTCAGTGGATTCCACCTATAGACACACGACGAGCACTAGCAGAGGGTTACCCAGGCCTTACATTTCTTGTTCCTCAGCTACAACGTAATACCTTTCTATGACATAGATTGGTATATTGATTTCATGAACCTAGTATTTCCCCCGCCAGTGGCGGTTGTGCCGAATGATGCTGCCAGTGCTGCCAAAGAACCTGTGGATGAGGAAGAGGTGGATGCTGCTATTAACGCATCAATTGCCGCCTCCCATGCCTTTGGATGAAAACCCCCTACTACTTCCAACAAATGTCTCCCTGTTTATTCTATTTTTTGCTGCTGCTCACACTACCCTCCTTATAGTTTGTATATAAGCCTAAAAAAAAGGCTATCATATATATAATAGCTCAAATACTTGTGATTTTTTGGATGATGGCTTCCCAGCCACTTTTGCAATGTAAAGAATATATATAAATAGATATATATCTTTTTAAAGAAAATCCATGTTATTTCCTTCATTTTGTATTTTAGTTTTATGGGCTCTCAACTTTCATTTTGTTATTTCTCCGCACATGCCCGTGTGTTTTGTGTAAAGCAATCCTGGTATTCCACCCTCCTAATAATGGGTTAATATCATAGAAGCACAAACTAATTTTGAAAAAGACCGGCCAAAGAAATAGAAATGAAATAAAAGCACTATTCACATATGTACAAAAATAGAGCTCAGTGTCTAATGGAATAGCTTAAGATGAATCCCATTGACCGGGATTCCTAAGGGTTCCTATTCCATATTTTTCAGCTCAAAAGCATTATGTTCTTTGCATCGAATGATTTTAAAGGGGTCTTCCCATAGGCTATCAAATTTACCATGCTGACCTGGCTTAGCATCCCTTTTATCATACTTTAGCACTAAGTCTCCGCATTTTAGACCTTGGTCGGAAGTCTTCTTGTCAAACCATCACTTGACCACTTGTTGACAGTTTGTCATGGCTATTAGGGAATTCTCCCTTTTTTCCTATACTTCTAATAGTTCGGCAAACTGAATCTCCATGGCATCATTTTGTTCTATCTCGAGATATTTCAACAATTGCAATGTTGGAATCTCCATGGATATAGGTAACAATGCCTCTTTCCCATATACCAACTCATAAGGCAAATTCTTAAGGACTTGCTTAGGAGTTATGTGGTTTTCCTAGAGCGCTGCTTGAAGGTTTTTATGCCATTCCCTTTGGTGTTTTGAACCAATCCTTTTAAGGAGATGGACTAGGCTCTTGTTTGTTGACTCTGCTAGACCATTTCCATGTGGGTAATAGTTTGATGATGTCTTGAGGAATATTCCATTCTTTAATGCAAAATGACATACCTTTGCGCCTAAGAAAGCTCTAGCATTATCCAAAATGATAGTTTTTGGAGAACCAAACCTTATCACCAGTTCCTCATAGAAATCTACAATCTTTGTTTCTATTGTGCTTTTAAGTGGAACAACCTCCATCCATCTTGTGAAGTAATACATGGCAGTCAGAATCCACTTGTGTCCAGTGCTAGAAACCGGGTTGATCATTCTGATGAAGTCCAGGCCCCATTGTGCAAACGGTTCATCCGCCACTATGGGTTTGAGGGGCATTGTGGAATTCTTCCTTTTGTCGATAAAGAAGTAGCATTTTCTGCAAGATTTTACCAAAGAGTGGGAATCATTAAAAAGTGTAGGCCAATAATAACCAGCACACATGATTTTAATGGCAGTGGTCTTAGTAGAGAAGTGTCTACCCATAGTGCTATTATGAAATGCATCAAGGATCCTCTTCGCCTACTCCGACGTGATGCATCGCAAGAGAACACCATTGAAATTCCTTTTGAAAAGGACTCCCTCTATTAGCATATATCCACAATTTTGCAGCTGGTAGTATCTCCTTTTCTGGGATGAGAGATCTGGTAGATACTTTTTGGTTTGCATGAACCTCATTCTATCAGTCAGCCAACATCCTTCTGATTCTAATTCATTTATCAAGACGAGCTTCGGTTGCTCCTTTGCGGCAGGTACCTCCTCGTTCTGTGCCATGTACTCACATAGTCCTCTTCCTTTAATATTTTTAGTAGGCTTGACTTCAATGTCATATTGAAGGATCTTGGTGATCCAATTAGCCCTTTTTTTGTGATCTCCGCTTCCATGATATATTCACGCACACTAGAATGTGCGATATATACAAGCACCTTGTTGTAGGAAATTAGATGGAAAAAAATTTTAAGTCCCTTCACTATTGCAAAGGCCTGCCTTTTGACAAAATTATAATTCGCCTCATATTCCTTTAGGGTCTGAGAATAGAATGCCACTGGATGTTCTCCTCTTCCTTTATCATCCTTTTGGGTTAGGACAGTAGCGATACCGGACATGCTACTGAATGCATATATTATAAAATCCTTAGATTGATCTGGATTAACCAGTACTGGAGCTGTGGAAATAGCTTCCTTGACTTTTTCAAAAGCTTCCCAGCCTTCGGTCGTCCACTTGAATTTTTGATCTTTCTTCAGCATCAGGGTGATCAGCCTAATTATTCTCACGAAATGGGAAATAAACTTGCTGAAAAAATTTACTTTGCATAGGAAAGACTGAACACCTTTCTTATTTACCGAAAGGGGAAGTTCTTTGATAGCCTTTACTCATCTAGGGTCAATTGAAACCCCTTCCTTAGATACAACATGCCCCAACAGCTTACCCTACGGTACTCTGAATACACATTTCTTCGGGTTGAAGGAAACTCCGAACTCTTGGCATTTTTTAAAAACTTATTCTAAGTGATCAAAATGATCATCCTTAGATTTAGAGAAAACAGTAAGATCATCCAAATAAATTTGAATAAACTTATTGATTAGTTCACTGAATGCGATTTCCATCACCCATTGGAAAGTTTCCCCTGCATTGGATAAACTAAAAGGCATTTTAGAATATGCAAATGTTCCCCACTCTATGGTGAACATAGTCTTGTGTTGATCTTCTTCTTTAACTCGGATCTGATTATAGCCGGAGAAACCATCCAGCAGAGAAAACATTTTCTATCTTGCAACCATTTGTAGGATTGACTCCATTGAAGGTAGTGGATAGTGGTCCTTTAGGGATGCTCTGTTTAGGTCTCGGAAGTCCACACACAAATGGATATCTCCATTCTTCTTTCGGACTGGGACCAGATTCGATACCCAAGTACTATACTTGATTGGGAAGACAATGTGTGACTCAATGAGTTTAGTTAGCTCATGTGCCATTAGGGCTTCAATTTTAGGGTTGACGGGCCTCTGTTTCTATCAGACTAGTTTTACACCTTCTCTTAGCTCAATAGTGTGTTGAATGATGTCAAGATCATATCCCTCCAAATCATCATAGGACCAGTCCACTACTCCATATTTTTCTTAGAAACTGATGAGTCTTTCCTTATCATGGTGCGGGAAATTTTTACTGACTCAGAGATTCCTACCATCAGAGACCCGAAGGTCCACATAATCACTTTTGTCTACTACGAACTTTCGTTTATCATTTCGGGCATCATCACCATTGAAAAAGTTTTCGAGAGTAACCAATCCTTTCAGAAGTTTATTAGATTTGAGCTGCATAATTTTTCCTTCATAAGCTTTGGAAATCTTTGGTTGAAGCTGATCGGCGAACTCCCCTGAGTGCTAGATAAACAAGGCGATGTGTTCATCGCTTTCAAAAACTTGCCAACTCTGATCATTGTCAGGGATCGCTGGTTGAACTAGTACTCGTACTGAATGTTCATTATGAAGAAGGTCAGACACAAGATCAAATTGAGCACCAATCACAGCCATGCGATCTGCATTGCTATTTTGTCCTCGGGGAATAGTCTTGATGTTGAAAGCTTCAAAACCATCAATCAGGTCCCAAACTCTGTGCCGATAGGATCTCATGTAGACATTCTTTGCCACAGAAATTCCTCGGACTTGGTTGACTACTATTTTGGAATCTCCGAACACAACTAATTTCTTAATGCCCATTCGTTCTGCAAGGCTTAAACCTTGAACCAATCCTTCATATTCAACCTCATTGTTTGAACAGATGAAATGAAAGCGGAAAGACCTCAACAATTTTTCACTTTGTCAAGATATTAGATGTATCCCTGCTCCAGTACCCACTTTTCTTCTTGCTCCGTCAGAGTACAGTGTCCATAGCTCATTTTCTTGGCTACCTTCGGACTCTTTGGCAACCTTCGGAAGCACTTGGTCTTCGTCAAAAATTACATAAGTTCTCAATCCTGTAGCATGACAATTTTTGAAAGGATCATTGTCCATGTGTTCACTCAAAAGAGCATCTTCTTTATCATTCTAATCTCTGCTCACCTTCTCTTCCTCTAGCAATTCAACGCAATACATTTCTTGCTTGGTGATAGAGGTATGCGTGGCTTCAAAATTGATCAAGGCTTCATCTGCTACATGTTCAGAATGTAAATCCTTCGATTCTATCTTCATTTTTGTGTCGTGTTTGGTACTAAGTATCAGATGTGACCAGCCCAAGGACAGGTATCCGCCCACCCTTGAAGTAAATTCTTGGGATAGACAGAGACCAAACATAAGAGGAACATCTATGATCACCTTGTCATGCAGGACCATGATACTAGGACAAGAAAATAGAGTTAAAGGGAGCGCTTTGATGACACCTACGGTCTCAAATTTATTCCCATCAAGCTGCATTACCCCTCTTTTCATAGGTTTGTAGCTAAGTCCCAAAGCTTTGGCTATCTATTTAGGCATAACCGTAGTACTAGCACTAGAATCAATCATAGCGTTGTGCAATAACTTCTTTCCTATAATGAGAGTCAAGAAGAAGGGCTGAGGTTTCAATTTATTCCTGTCCTTGGCAGGGGATTCCTTTGTATTGTTTATAAAAAATTTAGCTTGTGGTATTTGATAAACTACCTCTGCACTGGCAAACAACTCTGTTGGTGTCGGGTTGACCTCTTCTTGAAGCGCCTTCTGTAATAGCGTCTTTTGTTCTGGGATAGCTAGAATGTCTCATAGAGACACATTAGTGGATGATTTCTTCAATTTCTCTACCACATTAAAAGGTGACAAACTTAGAGGTTTCTACTCCTTGGTTCTTGCTATAATAATTTCTTTTCGTGGTTGAGAAGGTGAAGGGATGGTTGAAGTACTAGGAATCTGATCAGAAACACCTTTGAGTTGCTGGCTATCTAAATGTGAAACAACTAACTCACCGGTAAATCTCCTCTTTGAGCATGTGTTATAATCAGACTGCACTTGCAGTTTTTTGGATATGAATGCATCATTCGCAAACATCATTTCTTCTTCCTCCATCCAGGAGAAGAGCGCATGATCAGAAGCAATATCGAATTCTTGTTCTAAAGACATTCCTTGCATTTGCGCGGTAAGGACCGCACTCTCCATTTGTGGTGAGGCATATACATAACCTCCATGTTTCATTGTCGTTACTTGGTTGTGTTGCTCTGCCACCTTTTGTTGTAAGTTTCCATGAAGATAGTTTCGAGGCATATGTGCATCGCTCCAGGGGAAGCACCATGGATTGATATCATCAATAAGGTTGTTATGCCCTGCGGTTAATTCCCTACTCAAGCTTGGCGACACACTCGTTAGCAGATTAGGCACCAACACCATTTGGTTTGCAGTCAGGGCTGGTGGATTAGCGTGAGGCATGCCCTAGTATTGATTCTGCTGATAAGAAAACTACCCGCCTTGATAGTTTTGATATGCAAGCTTCGGAGGCATTATTTGATTCCACTTAAGAGTGGTTATATCATTTTCCATGGTTTGCAACATCTCTTTGAGGTCGCTCATTTCATCCTTGGAAGAACCTGATGTAGAAGCCACATTTTTTGGGCTTGTCACATATGTGTACATTGACTGGGAAGTTGCGGGCACACTAGTTGACGCAACCTATTGCATGGAGATCGATATTTCAGGAAATATCAAAATAATAGGTCAAGAAGGAAATTTTTTGCAATCTATTAAATGATTCTCAGCTTTGATAGCGATAACATAAACATCTGGTAGAGTAGCTCCTCCCAAAGACTTGATCATCACAGAAATGTCAGAATTGATGGACTTTAGATAAAATATAAATTCCAACTCAGGAGTCGGGCGTATGGTAATTGGAATCCTCTACCAATTTGTGTGAAATCGGGCATTAAAGTCCATCAGAGCCTCTTGGGGGGCTCGTTTTATGATAGATAGTTGATAATACAATGAAGAACGATCTTTGTCATTCGAGAACCTCTCATAGAACGGATCTCTGAGCTCATTCCAGGTGCGAATAGAATTAGGTGTCAATATTTGGTACTAATCCAGCACCTTGCCTTTAAAAGACACGGTGAGAAGCCTTAGGGATACATTCTGTGTTGTAATCCCATGTACCAGACATACGTCTGCCACATCCTACAAATGTTTTGCTAGTGTCCTTGAGTTGTCTCCTGTAAACTTTGGTATAGCTTTCATGGCTAAAACTGGGATAGAGCCCCAAATAGCGGGTGCTACCAGGACTACTAGGGGACTTCCAGCGTCCCATGCCACATAGTTTCTATTGGTGGCTAGCAACATGGTGAGAGGAAAGGGCAGCAAGAATGGAATGATTACCAGTTGATTTGCAACCTGGACTGTCCCTAGCAGAGGTATTAGTAAATTGGGGTTGCCTGTGGTTTGATATCTAGTTACAGGCTGATGGCTCATACACCCTTCTAAAATGCAATTTCATTTAAGTCTGAGTCCCACCAGGTGTGCCAGAAAAAGAATAAACTATTGATGCCAAAATTTGATGAGGTAACAAAGCCTTATGGGAAACTCAGTTTAAGGAGGACCTTTTGCGCTAAACTAAGTAACGTCCAGATTTTTGAGAAGTCAGCTTCTTCTATATTGGGGTTTGGAAAGGGAAAAGGAAGCAGATATAATAAAATGAAGTCTAACCTAAGGCAATTCGCCAAGATTTAATGATGGGCATGATAAATCATAGATTTAAGGGCCTGAATGGTGTTGTAGTGTTCTAGAACATCAGGGACCTAAGATTATAGCATAGACAATTCATTCATTGACATAAAATAACATTGCATACATTCCTACTGCTAAGAAGAGTCCTTAGACATGATCTAGGTAACCAAACTTGCATCCAACATATATAGAAGTTCTCAAATGAAGTGTCAAGACAATAAACAACACAATTTACAATTTGATAAAATAGCATGAAAAATAGAAAATCCAAACAATTGGCATAGTCTGAGAGTTTTGCAATCAAATAAAATAGTAATAAAGGTTTGGCATCTTTTACTAAAACCAATGTTTTCCTTCCAAATTCTGGACCGTTTTCTCATCACATAGAAAAGTATATATAGCAGGAAAACCTCCCACCACCTGAGAGAGTAGTAACAAAAAAGATTTTGTGATCCCCAACAATGATGCCTGAATCAGAATATTCTCAAGGTCGTTACAATAGAATTGATCTGGAACCAAGCATTGGGTCATCCCAGACATAGGTGAATCCCCTACAATGATAGCGGTGGTCCTAGATAGGCCCAATCAGACAAGTGTCACCCTCCAACGTGAATGATTATGACACGCAGTGACCAATAGCATTGTTTGGTTCATCTAGTCCATCGTCTGCATATGAGATTTGTTGGTTAGGCACATGGTAGCCTTTCACTGCCCGTATGAACCTCTCTGCCCTTGCCACTAAGGACTTGCGTTAGCACTACACATGTCAAATGGGCGGAGCCTTCATCAAAAATGGAGGGAATGATCACCAATTGAGCACAAAAGAGACGCGTGGCAGCATTTCGCTGCCCGCGGTTTCTAATTCATCTCTGTGCTGAAAGATGTGTGAATGGAAAACACATAGCAATCATACACTATAGATAGCAACCGTGGGGCCTGCCAGAACCTTTTAGGAATGAGGGCTTCATGGCAACCTTTCACTACCCGCGGAGACTGCAAGAAAATATGACAAAAAGAAACCCGTAGCTGCAACACGTGGAAGCATAGTGGAGCTCATTGGGATGAAAAGGAATGTCGAGACTCGGAGTTGCGAGGAATAGACACGTGGAGCGGCAAAGCAAAACTTAGATAAAGGGGCGAGCAGACCTTGCGATGCATGGGCCGATGCATGGAAAAATAAACCTGAAGGGAGCTGGTTAAATATTTGTTAATATTGACCACATAGGAAGGCTTTCCTTTCTATGTTTTGGTCTGAGATGTTTGGAATATTTGAACTACATTTTGAACAAGGTTATGTGTGTTAGGTGTGAACAGGAGTACTCTTATCTAATTTTTGAGTCAAATTCCATCACACTAGGTGCAATGTCATCCTCGTTCTTTATACCTTGATGCATCGTTCCTATGTGTATCATCAAACATAAGGTAAATGCCCCTTTTAAAATCCCAATTCCTAGTAAGAAAATCATCATCATCATCATCATCTCTTTTAACTTGTTGGATTCTCTTATTTCATCTATCTTCTTTTCACGCTAACATGGTACCATGATAGTTAATCACAAATCATCACCAATGCACCCATCCTACATCCACAAATCATAAACATAATACAAAACATATCATGACATATAGGAAATACTAATCATCTCACATGCATTGCATAATATAGATTGGTTATTCTAAGCATCTCATAAACCATACATTTTCATTCATTACATAAGCATAAAAGAATCATCACGTAGGCATTATTAACGCATATCATGTACATCATCAAAATATCCATTGCATCATCACTTATACATCATAATATTACTCATTTGCATCCATTAAATAACATATAATATCACATACATATCATCCATTTGCAGCATCATATAAGCATTATCATACCATATCATGTCATATACATACACATCATCATTAAATGCATCATTGCATAGACATCATTATAAAAATGCATAATCGCATCATATCATGTGCATCATTATTTCATCCATAAATGCATCGCAATATCATACATGAGAAAGATAAGAAAAAAGAAAATATAGCATCTCATACATTTTATCATCATCATCCATTAGGTGCATAATATAGATCTAATAGTTTAAGCATTTTGAATATCATAACATTTGCATTATCCATACATCATCATAAAAGTGCATAGAAAAGATATTGAAAAAGAAATGCATGCATATCATATCATAACATTATATAACATCACATAGAATCATCGCATTGCATCACATAAGATAGAAATTAAAAACATCCATCCATAAATGCATAAATAAGATAGAACACATCATACATCAGATTGAATCATCTCACATCATCTCATATATCATCAAAATAATAATACACTATCATGGTACAAAAGATCAAGATCAAGTGTATAGTACAATCAATACAAGTACAATCACCCATTGGGCTATCAAAAACAAGCCCGTGGGTCTCAAAAAATAATGTCTCAAAATCATAGTAAATGAGCTAGCCCTACTAGCTACTCCCCTTGCCACCTAGCCTCTCTCTATGCTCCTTTGGAGGCATGTGTCCTATCTGTTGTGAATAATCTAGGACCCGTGTTGCCTGAGGTACTACCTGATGATAGTGAACATGATAATACTTTGCCTCTCAGATGACCTCTCAGTATTCCCACATGGATACTATGCTCTGGGAGGAGGATGTAGCCATACTTTCTAACTATTGCCTTCATCCCATCTCCTGTGTAGCCTATAGATCGACAACCTGTTGCTGTTGAATAGCCTAATTCCACTACACTGTCAAGGTCAAGACCTGCTATCTCACCTAATCTCTCTCTATGGTTAGCATTTGTATCTATGCTTGTAGTTGTAATGTTTTCCCATCCCTCAGGTCTAGTTGTGGTGGTGGCTAGATGGGTGGCTAGTCCTGGTGACCATCTCTAGGTGGGGTCCTCTGCCTATCCTGGTCCTAGCGACCATCCATGGGTTGATCCTGATCACCATCCCTCTTCCCCTTGTCCTACTCAAGTTGTTGCTCTGGCTATCGCAAAGGTGTGCTGCCTCCACCCCTGCCTCCTCCTCTGCTTCCATCCCTATCACCATCACCTTCCCTACCTCCTCTATATCCTCAGACCCACCCCCACCCTGCAGATTGGCCTCTCGGACTCCTTCATGGCAAAAGTTCTCTAGGTATTGTCAATTGAACCAATGGATGAAACCAATCTCTCTAGACCTGTGTCATCCCCGAATCTACCTATCCCTGATCATAGGGCCATGTCCTGGCCACCAACTACATGAAACTTTGTACTGCATCTGCTGCTAGGATCATCTAACCCCAAGTGGTCTCCCTTGTAGTACATGTGAAGATGGCCATGTACTAGTCATCAAGACAATCCTAAGCATCCCCAAACTGTCGGGCCACGTGGTCTGACAAATATCTCTCGATCATAGTATTCTCTCGGCCTTGCATCAAATGGTCCTTCCTAGCGAAGAACAACTATTGTACATCATCATAATAGGTTGGCATCCCAAGATAAGGTCTCCAGGTGAAAACTATCATCTTGTCAATGGCCCACTACCAATGACAGATGCCTGCTGCTCCTGTATGTGAAAATGTTAGTGCACCCCTGTACCTCTAGATAACTAGGTCATCTGACTCCATATAAACCGGTCTAACTTTGATGGGGTGGAGCACTATAATGTGCTCCCAATCCCAAATGTACAGCAGTGTGACCCTTGATTCGATAGCCTAGCTATCACAGTAAGCAAACTCGAGTAGTTCATGGTACAAAGAGGCTAGCATCACTAGCCCCCAAGAAAAGCACTCCCTTCGTTAGAGAATCTACTCCCAAGAAAGCCCCCATCCTAGGCTAAAGTATCAGCCACACCAATCTAGTGCTACAAGACCTAATATGATGGTAGCCACTATCAATCTGAATCATGGTACCTAGCCTCTATACTGCTCCAGCTCAATCTATCCCTGTGAGAAAATGATCTCATCTAGGCTCATAATGTCGAAGAAACTATCTCTCCCAGCATCTGCATTATAGATAACTCACTCTCTATGGATGGGAGAATGCATAATGTGCCACATGTCCTCCAGGGTCACTGTGGCCTTGCCTATAGGAAGGTGGAATGAAGAAGTGTCACTGTGTCAGCGCTCTACTAATTTTGTCATCATGCCCAGGTGCGTCTTGATAACTGGGGAATAAGAGACATACCATAATCAAATCGTTCCTAGGTGCTCTTGGAGTACCTCGTGCAAAGGGGGGTTCTGAGTCAGTCTACTCAAAATGGAAAACCTATGCTCATGAGAATGGACTAGCTCCATGTCCTCCTGCATCAAGAAAGTCGATGTGTCAAGTTTTGTTAAAAATCAAGATCTTGTTTGAAGTTCACACAACCAAAATAGTAAATGCATTGCTATCCACATATGCATCATTGTTTGGAACTCCAAACTCCACCTCTGTAGTACATTTTGAAAGTGACCTAGTTTAACCCCTTGGACCTAAAGTCCAAACAGGATTGTCACAACGTTGTTTGCAAGTGTGGTGCACTTTGAAAGATAAACCCTAATTCTAAATTGAGTCATTGTAGCACAACTCTCATCAGCGGCATAGTTGAGGTTTGCACGGTGCTAATTTGAGGTTTTCAATGGTGCTACATGGCACCACTTGACTTTGTTGACATCTAAGCCCTAATGAATGCACTCGAATATTGAAAAACAAAGTCAGGGCAAGATGACTCACTGCTAGTCCTGTGTCAAGAAGCCTCTGGAACACTTGCAGGTGCTCAGAAATATGTTGTGTAAGTATGCATTGCACCATCTCGATTAGGGATTAGTGCTCAAATCGCAAGAATCTCAAAACGCTAGGTGTGCAAATGAATTGGAAGTGGCCCCTCGAGGCCTATTTAAGCCTAAAAGTTAGGGTTTTTTTACCCTGTTTAGCCGTCCAGCTAGGGTTTTGGAGCCCTAAGCTTGTTTTTTCCCAAATGAAGGCCGTTTTGCATCATTTTTTCATGTTTTTGCACATTTTTGGCATTCCAGAACTTTTCTAGACCCATTGGGCACCTTTTCCTCTTTTTCGCAAGATCACCCAAAAAATAAATTTTTTGTCCAATCTCTCGAGGGGATAGTATACCAGCATAATTTTGTTGTCGAGGTAGCAGTGGGGCATTTAAAAATCAGAATTTTTTGAATTTTGATCGTGGTAGTTTATTCTTTGAAACAACACAATAGGTACTTTGCTTCAAAGAGGGGCAAAATGTAGACATGGAAAATATATTGATCAAACTTGATCCTGATTTTTACTAACGCCGCTTTTTCCTGAATCATCCCCTTTGCTTGTCATTTAATTGAATAATCTATATTTGATTAAATTCACCACATTTCATCTCTTAATTAAATAAATCATTTTATTTAATTAGCTTCTATAATCACCCTTTAATTAAATAATTCACTTTATTTAATTAATCTCTAAAGTCATCATATTAAACTAAATAAATCAATCTTTATTTAATTTAATCTAACATCATCTCCTTTTTAATTAAATAAATCAAAATATTTATTTAATTAAGTCTAAATCATATTCCTCTCATTTTGATTTAAATGAATCCAAAAATATAAATCAAATTGTCACATCAACCAATTTCTCTTTGAATTAATCAAATCCTGATTAATTTTAATCTTAATCACTCCAATCCTCTAGATTTTGCAACTTGCTCAATAAATTATTTCTTTTGATTTATTAAATCTTCTAATTGCTATCAACATGGCATTAAAAGGGGAATATTCTTCCAAATTTGAAAATCCCTCCAAAGGGATTTTTCCTTCCAACAAGGCATTCAACATCTCTTACATGTCCTTGTACATTGAGCCAAGTGGCATTTAATTCATTTCTTTCTCCCTCCAACATGTCATTTCATAAATTTGAAATTCCACCTAATATCATTTATTGGAACATTCATCAAAATGTGCTCCACCTTTTTCCACTCACATGCTAACAAGTGGCACTTGGTCATTAGTTGGTCTTTTATCCTACATTCATCCATTTTTCCTCATCCTCCATCACTCTCATCAATAAATAAGAAGCTCTCATTTGGATTTTGGATCCACAACTTCATTGCAAAATCACTATCTTCATATTTAGAGTTAATTTCACCCATTTCATCAAGTGTTCATAGTTTTCATGGTTTCATAGCTAGGTTATGCCAAAAATTCATCAAGGAGCTTCAATCATCAACACGTTTTCATCAAGCATACAAGGGATTGGGAAAGGGCCATTTTCCACATCAAAATGGCACCAATTACCCCATGGGATTAAGAGTTTGCTTTCTTTAATAGGATTTGATAGCTTTCTTTGTTGTGTTCTTCATTTATTTTCTATTTTGAGCATTATAAATGAATTATATGGGGAATGTGTATTTAACTCGCATATGAATCTAATTGTGTGATTGTTTGTTGCATTTATGTAGGTCTATAATTGATGTTCACACTATGTAATCATGTTGTCCTAGAAGAAACTATCCCTATGCATCCCCTTTAGCTATTAGGTATCATTTGGCCACTATGGTATCAATCGATATGGTCTCCAAAGGACCTCCTCCTGATCTAGTCGATCAAATCAAAATCTCAAAAAATGAAAATCCCCATACTACCATTACCACCTTAGTGGATAACTAAATGCACACGGATATCCTTGGGTTGATATAGATGGAAACCCTATCGGCCTAGTGCATGTGATATTCTCTAGGCACCAAACCTATACTAGCATACAATGCACCATATTGTTGACCTCGTGGTATGTAAAGCACCCTAGATCACAATACAAATGTGCAAGTATGTTGTAGCCCCAAGGCACATATAGTCCTACTACACCATTTATCGTATCATGTTGACTAGTTCTTCATCTAGATGTTCTCCCCAACCATCGGGGATGAGTACTAGTGCCACTGTGAAAATCATGATCCATACCAACAGTGGTGATAACGTCAAGACAAGATCTTGTAAGTGACAAAATTTTCTACCATTGAGATATTGTACTAATCAAGGTAGAATCTAACAAACAAAAAGAAAAAATATGTCCTATAAGCAATCTAAAATCTTAATTCTATACATCAATATTCAAAAAATGTGCTAAAGTTGTTCTAGGATACTTTACTAAGGGTTCTAGAAACTTTATTCCTATGGAAACAGAAAAAGTATCCATTTTTCTTTGCTTGATTTGGGGATAATTGATGACAAATTGGACTTAACATCACCTTGATCTAGTGTTGTGAGGTGTTTTACACATCCACATTATCTTGGACACTTGCAAATGTATTTATTGATGTCTTGTAAAGGTGTTGTAAAGTTTTGTAAAAGACATTCACACTTCTCTAGACTTAATGGACCTATTCTTCCCCTAATTCAATGTTATAAAATGTATATAATGACATTATCACATTAATCTAGAAGGCGTGTAATTTAAACCTAATTTTAATCTAGTGTTGTAATGTGTCTTACACATTCACATTGGATGATGTTCCTTTCTAGGCTATGTGGACCTCATGTTAATGATGTAAAGTGTATCTAATCACACTTTCACATTGAGGTTTGTGTCCCTAGCCCTAATTACCCTTTACATCATCATTAATAGGCCCCTATGGCCCCATATTGTGTATCCCAAGGCTTAATTTAATCAAGGACCTAATAAAATCATCATATAAACTTGATTTCTTCACTCCCCGACAATCTAGCTGGAAAAAGAGCCCCTGTGGGACCAAGTTTCCCATCTAGGCGAATTAGTCCCATCTAGGTGGGACAAAGTTTCCCAACTTAGTGACTTAGTCCCATTTGGGCTATTTTTGAGGTTTGGGCAGGAAAAATTAGATTTTAAGTTTATTTTTCCTTCATGTTGGCCTTGGGGATCAAACTAACAGAAATTTTAGGAGGATTTCCTATAAATACAAGCTTTTAAACCCTAATTCATAACCTAATCATTTCATTCATCACTCATCATCTCTCTTAAGTTAAGCAAGCTAGGGTTTTAACATTTCAAGTCATAAAGATAGCAATTTTCATTCATTCAAGGGCAGATTCTTCATCTATTGCTATAGAAATTCAAGATCTATCATCATGGCATGTCTCTAATTCCATTATTTCATGCTTCATTAAATTTTTTCTTCATTTTGGTTTAATTACCTAAAAAGGGGTTTGACCAAGGCAAACCGCCATGCCCTAACATTCAACATTTCTCTCTCTTTCCTTGTGTGTTTGTAGATTTAGCTATGTTGAAGGCCTGGAAATCATTGAAGGATACATTGAAAAGTTGTTGAATACATCTCCTTTTTGGATAGGTCAATATATCCACAAAAAGTCACTTATAGTGTCAAAAATCAAAGTTTCAGAACTAGACACTTAGAGGAATAGGAAGTGTAGATCGAGGGCTTCTATTTCGACTTTCAGTTTTTCAAAAAAGCCAAAGTGGGCTAAGTCACCATCAGTGGCAACTTAGTCCCACTATACCTATTTTTCAGAGTTTTTTGTAGATTTGGATACCCATTTGGCTAAAACGAGCTCTAGTGCAGTTTTCCAGATTTGGGACTAGGTCACCCAAAATGGTGTAAGTGTCTTAGTAGGCCAAAATTTTAAGATCAACAACATTTCTAGACTCCATTCCACTCTGTAACACATTTCCAAGTGCACCTCTTTAGTTTCATTCATTTTTGTTATTGTTTGTTTACATTTCTAGGTCTTTTTTGTATACATCACTATGTTTTCAAACAAGGTGCATTTATTTAGTTTTCATTTAATAATCAATATATTTTACCCATTTTTTGCATTGAGATCATTTCATTTAGACATATTTCCATCATACTTCCATTAGTTTTGAGTGGGGACATTTCCAATTTTGGCCCATCTCTATCCTTTTAGGTGAAAAACCCTAGAAGTTTTAGAGAACCATGGGTGCCAAAATCTTTGTCCACATTTTGGTGAACCTAAATTTTTAATACATTTTTTTTATTTGGAGTCCATCATCATCCTAGAATTAGCTTCCATTGCATGTTGCATTCTAGGGTTCCAAATTTTTCATTAGTGAAAGTGAATATAGGTTACATTTTTGCATCTTAAATCACTAAAAATTTATGAAATTTTGCATTTGCATCTTAGGTCTGCATCATACTACACAAAAAACATCAAAATTAACCAAAATTTTTTGAAAATTCTAAAAAAAATCACCAATGGGATTCATTCACCACCTTGGTTGACTTAGTCCCTTTATGCCCCTAAAACTACCTTTTATAGAACTAAAAACCCAATTTTTAAGCTTCTATTTGCTGACATTACCTATCTGTATTAGTTGGTTGAGTTTTTGTAACATACATTTCATTAGATATATCTTAAATTAGCTCATTTCATACATTGCTTAATTTCAATTTTTCATTCACAACATTCCATTTCAGATCATTGCGTTGTGAAACCAACAAATTATCTTGCTTGAAAACTAAAAATTGCATTTCATTTTACATTCTTACATTGCATTTCAAGTTTTCATACATTACTTTTTTCAAATGTTAGTTTCAATCTTCTCTAAGTTTGCAAAGAAAAAGTTAGTAAATAAACATGATAGTCATTCATTCAATGCATTCCCTAGTTATGAAAGTCTCTTAGTGCAAGAGAATGAAAATGATAATACTTATCTTAAACTTACACCCCCTCCTATCTCTCCTATTTGTGTGGATGATGTGATAGATCATACAAACATAGATAACCATGATGATCACATTTTTTCTTCTCATGATACCTATTCTTTTAATGACGAAGGTATCTTGGTGAAAGAAGATACAATCGTTGAGAATCATGAGGATCTTGTTTGTCCTTCTCCTCATCCCCTTTGGGAAGATATTTTAGCACAAGAGAATGAAATCATAGACACATTCCTAAACATAACCTTACCTAATTTCCATTCTCCTTTGGCCTATGAGAGTGATTTTGAGGGAGATGAGATTATAAATGATGAGGATATGTTGGTCTATAAAAACCCTCTTTATGATCCTTCCCCTACCTCTCTTATTTTGGAAGACATTAGAGAACAAAGGAATGAAGTCATACATGATCATGATAATCATACTTTTTCTTCTTCTAGTATCTCCCCTAGTTATAAGGAAGATGCTTTGATGTTAGAAAACACAACCAATGAGAGTCATGAGAATCTTAGTTGTCCCCTTTTACTTAAGGAAAACCTTATTGAGCAAGATCATTCAATCCTTGAGCATTCCCCTACTTTTGATGAAGTCATTTTATAAGAACCAATCCATGAATGTCAACAACATTTGATTTGTAGCTCTGCTAACCACTCTCCTCCTAGGGAGAATATCATGGTATGAGAAAAGGGAAACAATTGTCATGTGTCTTCCTTAGATAATGATAAAAAGGTGATTCTAGATTTTCCTTTATTAGATATACATCAAACCAAGGTAGCTAAGGTTATGAATGCGCAATTGTCTATTAGATCACCCTTGACTATTGAACCTCCTACATATCTCGTGGGACATCCTCAGAATCATCTAATTCTTTACTCACCATCACACAAACAACAAACTCACAACAAACCTGAACTTATCCTTTACCCACCTAAGAATAATGTGTTGTAGTAGCTAAGTCATCATATCGTTGCTCATACCTATAACACTAGAAAAAATCCACAAACAAGTCAACCAACCCTAACAACCTTACCTTTTCCTAATACCATCTTACTCAGTCCTCCTTGTTTGAAGGAGTACGATCTTGTTGAACAACTTAAGAATACTCCTACAAAGATATCCCTATGGGATTTACTTCAAAATTTACCTATCACAATATGCTTCAAATGGCCTTACAAAAAATTCCTATCCCTTCTAATACACAATTGAATGACATAGCATCCCTAATTCAAGGATTGAATGTTGACATTGTTTTCCACCAAAGTGAACTCCCCCCTTTGGAAGTACAAAAACAAAATCAACCTTTCATAATAATATCTCAATACAAAAGAATTAGGATAAAGCGAACCCTTGTTGACAATGTCTCAACCCTTAATGTGTGTAGTGTAAATATTTTGGATAGGTTCCATGTGGATGAATTAGAAATTCAACCTGATTCCTTGTATATCCATGGATTTGACAATATAGGAAAACAATCGCTTGGTGTGATCTCTTTTCCTATTACAGTTGGGTAGGTTCATTGGATACACCAATCCATGTTATTCCTAACGATCTTTCATATAATCTCATTTTAGGTAGACCATGGATTCACGTAATGAATGGAGTGCCTTCTACTCTTCATCAAAAAATGAAATAAACTTACATCAACAAAGTTCACATACTTGAAGCTGACCCTGACCCAAATAGTTGTTTGAACATTGACAAAAAAAAGTGAATCATTTAAACATAGTGTCACTAGCTACGCAAGTGGAACCCGTCCAACAAAAAGACAAACAACAACATATTGAACAAGTCACAAAACTATTAGAAGATGATTGTGGTTCCTTAGATTTCAAATATACATTCATGGGAGAGTACAATATCATAAACAAAGATTCAACTAAGGGAAACAAAAAAGCAGTCATGTCAACACAAAATTTAGACGATTGTTCGCAAGCATCCGCCTCAACCACTTTAGAACAAAAGACAATAGATTACACAACAAACTTCAACAAACTTAACCACGAGAAACCACCCGATCCAAAAGCAATAAAAAATCTTTATGGAAAAGGTTATGAGCTTATGAAACAACTTGTCTATTGTGGAAAAGGATGTGGTGCTAGAGAACAAGGTATCTATGTCCCCATCGAGCCTAATACCCAAGAAACAAATCATGATATTGGTTATTTTCCTTTGATAGAAATCAACAACCCTTCACTCAACATTAACACTATCACAAAACTTCCTTCTAAGACAACTTTAATAGTAGTGCATCCTAATCTGATAGATACTATTGGTCTTGATTGTTCTCCTTTGCTTGAAATAAAATAAACACAAAAATCTTTGCTTAACATCAATTTCATCTCAAAAAACACTAATTATTTGAGTTCATTAGATTTTACACCCTCCTATAAAGGAGTGCACAAAATTTTGCAATCTAAAGAGTCTTACATCGATATAACATCTTTTACATTTAATCAAGAGGTATTTTTGTCACAAACTACAGGAACGACTTCTACCATTGATCAAGAGGGTATCTTGTTGAGACTCCTCCAAGATCACTTGATATCCCTCCCTCCAAGAACTCGAAATAAATTCTATTACAAGACTTCATTTTGCACATACCATAGAGTTCACAGTCATTCTACTACTGAATGTAAGGCTTTGAGTAGTAAAATCCAACATCTTAAGGAGTTTGGTGCTCTTCCTTATGTGGCGGCACCTCACTCCTCTAATTGATACTGATTTTCATTCTAGCATGCATTTCATTAATCATTTTGTCTCACCCTTATCCTGCACTAAGTGGGGGAAAGGGGATAAGTTTCCTTGTCCTCATATGTCACTTGTCTCTTTCGGCTAGTCGTTAACCTTTCATGAACATATAAGAGCAAGCTTGGGATTTGGATGACATTCCTTAAGTTGGCTCGCACATGGCATACTACCTTTTTTATGACGTAGCTTATAGGAAACATATGACTTGGCATAGGGCTTTCTGAGTAAGCTCTCGTGTCTTGTTCTTCTACTTTAAAGTAATTGCTCACAATGATGGTTTTAACAACTCCTTTAAAGTGGGGGCATACATCAACACTCACATTTCATTGCGTTATTTTCTTATTCTTGCAATTTCCTCTCTTGGAAACATTAGGTACAATGTTGCCCAGGATGAGACCTTACACATGTCCTCTCTTGGAAACAAGATGAGACCATTTTCACTTTTCCTCTCTTGGAGACATTAAGCATGATGTTCCCTAACATGAGACCTTGCACTAACTAAGAAAAATCCCTTTGAACATTCCTTACACCATTTTGCATTTACAATGTCTATGAGTGTCAAGCATACAGAGTTTTCCTTACCTCATAGAGCTCGAAAATCATTTCTATGTGGCACCTTATTAAAGTTATTTGGAGGTCTAACTTTGGTATGGTTGAGCGGGAAGTCCATTCCAAGGCATGACTTTTCCCATAGCCACTCACGTGTGTGTGAGCACATATCGGTTGTATGTGTCTCACCTTTCAAGACTTCTCACCCGGCAGACAACCAAGAGTTTCGTCACCTCAGAGTGAGTATGCATTTTTGGACAAACAACATAGATCTGATCCACAACATGTTGGACAAAAGGTTGAAGCTTGATCCACCTTTTTATTTTTCAATTTTATTTTCCTTCTAGTTATTGCCATTGCATGATCGTGTATCTTGTTCTGCTACAAATTATTCACCTTGTGTGTGTCCTTTTGTTCTTATGTTGGTTTGACTTAGGATCTTGGATCTTGGGGGCTTGCGCAAGCTCCTTTGATCTTTTTCATTCTAGACCATTTGCATTGGTATGATTAGACACCTCTTGAATGTCTACTTTAGTGTGAGTTTGAATCAAGTTCA
>VDFB02252616.1:131409682-131469259 GCA_007258455.2 Sequoia sempervirens
ACACATTGCAACCACAAAATGAGGTACAATCTCAGTATTACAATTCCATTCAGATTGTTATTTTTGTCCATATAACATTTAGACATGCACCTGATAGTACAGAGGAGGATCAAAAGATAATCAGAGAGTATCATTTTTATATGAGTGATGATAGATCTCACTCGTATGAGTATGTCCAACATTGTTTCAAGTTTTTTTTTGAGTTCTTGTAGGAGCATGATATAGCATTGGGTCGACATCTAATTTGGTCAGATAATTGCACAGGTCAATTCAAGAATGCTCGTATGTTTTATTGGTTGAGTAGAATGCATGTAGACATGGGTCTACCTCATATTTGGAGTTTTTTTGAAGCTGGACATGGGAAAGGGGTGCATGATGGAGCAGGTGCATGCGTAAAGAGAGCTCTAGTTAAGGAGCAATTGAAGATTTCAGGAGAAAAATTTAGCGATGCACATTCTATAGTTGATTGGTGTAGTTCAGAATTATCATAGGGATGGAAACTTGATTCAAACGTGCTTAGATTCTTTTGGTTCATTGAGGAGGGTACAGTGGGAGGTAGATTGGATTTTCATACAATCAAAGATTCTTCAAAGATGCATTCATTTCAAAGCTCAGATGTAGGCACATGGACCATTTGGACACAAGAGTTGGCTTGTTTTTGTCAGAGTTGTATTAAGTGCGAGTGGGTGGATACATGGGTACCACAGTATCTAACTCCTTTATCTCAAACAATATCCATGACAAATGACACAATGGAAAGTTCAGTTGATTATGACCTGCTTTCAGATCTACTACAAATAGGACATATTTTGCAGTTGTTGCACCGCAGGGGAATGAAGAGAGATCAAACTATTGGTTGGCTCGATGTGTGCAGGTAAAGCATAAGCTAACACAAACGATGGAAGATGATGATGGTTTCATGTATCCTACAGGTTCAATTGTGGTTGCAGGAACTTGGTTGCAAACATACATGATTAGAAAGAATGGCATACCTGCATTTGAAGACTATGAGAAACAAAAAACCATTCTCATGTATTCGCACCTTCTTATAGCAAAAAATATTAAGTTGTTGAAGCATCATGCCAGACCAAAGACAAAACAACTATGGACACTTGGTAATGTTGATCATGAAGCAATATTGGATACTCTTAAGCAAAGAGATGACCCTTCAGGCACACTTGAATAGCATTCAAGAATGGAAGGTAGAATGCTTATGTTCATTATGATTCAGTTCATTAGTGTTCTTTATTTAATACTGATATTTTATATACTATTGCAATGCATGTGTCTTTAATAGTGATATTTTGTATGCACTTTTGCGATATTTTTGGCAAGATTGATCATGGACCTATTGCAACAATAGCCAGCTCTGATCCATTCGAAGAGGTATGTGTCTTTTAGTTTGCATCACCAACTCATCATCATTCAAGTTGTTTAGATTAATATAGATATGTTATTCTAAGCATCTTTTCTATTGGTAGACAATATAGATTTTCATTTTCCACTTTTATATTCTCACACGCATTGATCATGGACCCCGGCCGCAAAATAGCCTCGATCCTTTCTCAAGAGGTATGCAAACAAAATTTTCATAAACACAGATTGTTATTATAAGCCGCCTTTTATAGCTCTGTACTACCATCTCATCATATTTTGTGTGGATTTAGAATAATATAGATTGGTTATTCTAAGCTACCTTTGATGGTGGTTTTGTAATGTGTGCTTGTCAACAAGTTTGCATAATCTATACCCAAAGGAAGTTTTTGAAATATGGGTCACTGTCCGCATTGTATAAAAAGGTATGTTTAAAATGTAAAGGGGTCTGTATTTTGGAAACTCATAGGTTTTGTAAAGGGGTCTATTTTTGTACTTAATCGAGCTACAACCGAAGGTTTTCTTCTTGGTTCTTCCTGTCGGTATGCTCATTTGAACCAAGTTTTGTAATACTATCTAGTCCTCTCCCCTACTATGTCTTACTCAAAGAGTAAGGAGAGAGCTTAACCCATCTATGTTTTTTGAAGAGACATACATATACTAGCAATCACACATGAAGATGCAATGGGCACATTGATAGGTGCAATATGAAATTATGTATGCTACAATTGAAGTAATTGCAAGAAGTCTTGTTATGGTGAAAGTTTTATTAGAGAATACATAATCATGTTTTCTTAAAGAAGAAGTATTAATAGGTATTAATTTTGAAGTAAATTTAATCTATATGCAAAGCATTTGTAAATCAATATGTGTGTAATTGTAACAGTAAAATTTGTGCATACCATGTCATTTCCCACACAATTTTGTGTCTATTTTGAAGAAGTTTCTTGATACATGTACATAGTGACTCAACAGTTAAATTCAACCTCATCTCTCTAGCCTTTTATCAATTTGCATACTTAAATCACTATACAATTAGCCCTATCCTATTATTATTCACACACATCTATACATTTACCTTATTTTCCCATTTATCACATTCACCAATGGGTATGCCCTCATTTATCCATTAGCCACCTGGAATTGATTGTTGGCCACTTACATTTAACTATTAACCCATTCTAGGTCACTTCTTCAATTGCAAGGGTGACCTCATGGTCACAAACCTATTCCCTTTCATTTTAAAATTCAAAATTCAAACTTTTGGCTATGTGGCATCATTCACCCACTTTGAGTTGACTAAACACATGTTTGGCATAATTTGATGATATACACTAGCATTAATAACATACAATATATTCATTATAATCATGAAAACATTCATTTATCTTATAGCATTGGAGCAATTAATAGTGAGACATTTTGATTCAATGCAATAAAAATGAGTAACAAATTTGAACATCTAGAGTAACCCTTAATTATGTTAGGTTGATTGTGTTTGATTCATTGCATTTGCTTAATTATCCTAGGTTAACTTCATAAATAAACTTTTTTTTTCTTTATATTTTGTTGAGCCCAACCAATCCTACACTTGATCCAACCTTCTTTTTAGGGTTTTACATTATTAAGGTTTTCAAATCTACAGTTTTCTAAGTTTACATTCTATTTTCAAATTTGAACTTTCTTATACATCCTTGTATGTCATTGATACATTTTTCTATTAGGTTTTGCATTTTTTATGTTAAGATATAGTAAATTATATTCACTTGCAATTTGATGTGTAAATCTCTTGTATTGTTAGAATGAGTACTTGAATGATCATGAGGTGTTGACCATCATTTCCATCAATGAAATTGACCATCTCTCACATGTAATGCTTGGGAGTTACATTGGGAGAAGCAGATCATCTTTCCATAATGTTATGGGTTCCTACTTAGTTGATATGTTCATAGTGGAGGGCTAGTTTTGGGAATTTGTGCTCTTGATGAGTTATTGGTCAAATACATTATCTATTCATGGATTCTATCTTGAGTGCTATCATAATTACACATTGGGGTAGTTTTTGGTTTTAAACTATCAAGAATGGTTTTGGTTGAAGGAGTTTTTTTCTTTGAATCAATAAAGTTTCAATTGCTCAATTCATATTTTACTGTTTTTCTTGTGTTTTTTGCTTGTGCACAAGCCATTCAAGCATTTATGTATAGAAAATTTATGTAGAAATATTATTACACATCTTGACATTATTTCAAGAGTGGAAGGTGTGGAGAACTGGGTTTTGAAATAAAATGAAGAGTTAAAGGTCTAAAAATGGTGGTTTTTTTTCACTTGAAAATAGAGTTTTTACCCTAGGGTTTGCAAAAATCTCTAAGATACCATAAGTTTCTTTGTTTTCTAAGCATATTGGGGCCTAAATAAAGGTGTCTAAGGTGGTGGAAAAGTCTGAAAAGTTGTGGAAGTGCTACATCCAATAAACCCTCAAGAATTACACTAAAAACAAGGGTTTTTTGATTTGACAGTTATAGGTCTATACAAATGGAATCCAATTGCAGAATCTTTTTTTTCTTGGAAATTTATTTGCTGCCCCAAGGTTTCAGGGGTTTGTGTGGTGTTTGAAGGTATGTTGCTTTGCATTTTTGGGCTAATTGAGTAGCTTGTTGAAGGGTGAATGTATAGGAAGTCAACGTTGGTCCAAAGGAGTCTATGTTGTTTCTCATATATGTTGTGTAACTTGGATATGGGTGTTTGAATCAGTCATGTGTTCATCTGGTGTTTTGGAAGATTGTGGAGTAATTGGACAAAAACTAGTTTCTCACTATTACAAGGGTTTAAGGGGGTTAAAGAGGGAAATGTGTACTTAGTTGCTTGTCAAGTTTTAAGGGAGTTTTGGACTGTCCAAAGAGGTTAGAATAATCCTGTTAGATGCCTCAAATAGGCAGGTTGCAAAGAATTTGTGATTGTGCCCTTGTGTCTGCATCAAATTTTTACCTAATTTCACTCAATCCAATATAGCTCGGAGTGATTCGGCGTATTTGGGTGCAAGAGAGGACCATCCCTAGTGTAAAAATACCCATCCAGATGTGTTGGAACGGTCTGTTTGGTCGTACAAGTTGTAGAATGAAAGTTGTGCCACTTTGCAACTTTACACTGCTTGCATCTGACAATTTTTCCCTCCATTGAAAATTCATCACCATAGGAAAACACCTTCGAGATAGAACAAACTGAGAGAGGTTTTTGTAGATGGTTCCAACACGATCCCATAGCCTTAGACAAAGAGTCTGTAAGCATCACGGTCTTCGAGAAATAGCCCTTCAAAGATTGCTTCCTTTTAGCACTTTGGACTCTTAAGGGAAATCACCGGTCCAATGTAGCTCAGAGTGATTCAGCGTATTTGGGTGCAAGAGAGGACCATCCCTAGTGTAAACATACCCATCTAGACGTGTTGGAACAATCCATTTGGTTGTACAAGTTGCAGAATGAAAGTTGCACCACTTTGCAACTTTACATTGCTTGCATCTAACAACTTTTCCCTCCACTGAAAAGTCATCACCACAGGAAAACACCTCCAAGATAGAAAAAAATGAGAGAGGTTTTTGTAGATGGTCACAACATGATCCCATAGTCTTTGGACAGAGCTTTAAGCATCAATGGCCCTCGAGAAATAGACCTTCAAAGATTGTCGCCTTTGAAGCACTTTGGACTCTTTAAGAGAAATCATCCAATGTGAAGCTTAGGAGTGATTCATCAGATTTGATGCAAGAGAGGACCATCCCTAGCGAATAAACATCCTCGACATGTTGGAATAGTCCGCTTGGTCGTATGAGTTATGGAATGAAAGTTGCACCACTTTGCAACTTTACACTGCTTGCATCTGGCAACTTTTCCCTCCACTGAAAAGTCATCACCACAAGAAAACATCTTTGAGATAGCAAAACCGAGAGGTTTTTGTAGGATGGGTCACAAAAATCCCATAGCCTCTTGCATTAAAAGATTCTTAAGCATCACTGGCCTCGGCGAAATAGACCTTCAAAGATTGCTTCCTTTTAGCACTTTGACTCTTAAGGGAAATCACACCCAATGTAGCCTCTGAGGATTCGGACGTGATTTGGTACAAGAGAGGACCATCCCTAGCTGCAAACGTACCCATCCGATCGTTGAACAGTCCATTTGGTCATATCGAAGTTGTGGGAATGAAAGTTGCACCATCACTTTGCATCCTTTACATTGTTTGCATGTGGCAACTTTTCCTCCACCGAAAAGTCATCACCATAGGAAAATGCCTCTAACATAGAAAAAAATATGAGAGGTTTTTCTAGATGGTCCCAACATGATCCCATAGCCTTAGACAAAGAGTCTGTAAGCATCACGATCTAAGAAATAGACCTTCAAAGATTGTTGCCTTTTAGCACTTTGGACTCTTAAGGGAAATCGCCGGTCCAATGTAGCTCGAAGTGATTCAGCGTATTTGGGTGCAAGAGAGGACCATCCCTAGTGTAAACGTACCCATCCGGACATGTTGGAATAGTCCATTTGGTCGTACGAGTTGCAGAATGAAAGTTGCACCACTTTGCAACTTTACACTGCTTGCATCTGGGAACTTTTCCCTCCACTGAAAAGTCATCACCACAGGAAAACACCTTTGAGATAGCAAAAACTGAGAGAGGTTTTTGTATATGGTCCCAACATGATCCCATAGCCTCAGACGAAGAGTCTGTAAACATCACGGTCTCTGAGAAATATACCTTCAAAGATTGCTGCCTTTTAGCACTTTGGACTCTTAAGGGAAACTAGTGGGCAACATAGTTAACTTCTTCACAAACTTGGTTTGAAGTAATTTAATTCTTTTTTGTGCATTTAAAATGGAGTTTTAAGCCTTCCACCCTAAAAGTGACCTCTAAATAACTTCAAACACCTTAACTACCTCATTCTTATTCATTTGTTTTGCAAACAAGCATTTTTCATTCCAAGAGGCAATATAAATTTTGAGATTGCAAGAAGACATCTAATAACTCTTGAGTGTACTAAAAGAACTCTTATGATTTTTGAAGAATGCTGATAACTCTACTGTAGGAAGGTGATGAGAGATTGCTTAGTGATGCAAAGCTTGAGGAATCTAATGAGGAAGTCATGCCAACCAAAGAAATGATCAAGCGTGAAGTCACAACTTGCAGGGCCATGGAACTGAACGTACTTGAACCTGAAGAAGATGGTTGTGTTGCTGACCGGAAGATTACTTAAAGATTCAGAGGGAGCCTGCTGAACCTAAAGAAGATGGTTGTGTTGCTGACTGGAAGAGCACCTTTGGATGTTGTTTCAGTTGAGGTTTGCAATAAACACTTGTACACACCATAGTATGGTTGTAGCCATTATGGTTGATATCGTGTTGAGGCAATATCTAATATCATGATGAGATGATATTCTTCTTTTCACTTATGGTTGTAGCCATAGTACTAGGCATCACGATGAGGTGATTTGCCTTGTGCAGCTAGAAGTATCCTCCCTAGCTGAGAGGGAGTGTTGATGATTATTGCAACGTCAGTCATATCCTTCCAGTGATCTCCTCTACATAAGAATAAATTAAATATAGCCAAAGATATTTAATTTTTATATATATTGATTTGTGATTAATGCTAATTCATCAAGAGATACGAGTTAATAAAGAGGTACATTTATGAAGAGGTCGACATGATTGAGGCACGATTTATGTCAAATAATATTTATTATTTTATGAAGACCGACTTCTATCTTGGAGGCGCAATCTTTGAGGAGGCACATTCTTTTTGGAGGCCGACCTATATTGTGAAGAGTCGCATCTCTCTCAGCTTGTACATATATTAGATACATTTGATTGTTTTGAGACATACATTTTTCATACATTCCATTTCATATCAAGTGCGAGTTAGTGAGAGAATCCTCAAGTGTAGATCGAGTTATTGTGAGAAGGCTGAGGATTATCATTTGAGAATTACATCATTGTATTGCTGTGTTGGCATCAATCTATGGTGCATATTATTAGGCCTCATTATTGGCC
This sequence comes from Sequoia sempervirens, assembly GCA_007258455.2. Taxonomy (NCBI): domain Eukaryota; kingdom Viridiplantae; phylum Streptophyta; class Pinopsida; order Cupressales; family Cupressaceae; genus Sequoia; species Sequoia sempervirens. The sequence goes on from VDFB02252616.1 coordinate 131,417,085, forward strand.
TTCATTGTAAAGGAGTTTCTATTGTGATTCAATAATATAAGTGATATTATTGGCTGGGTTTTTCTCCCTCAAGAGGAGGGTTTTCCCAGGGTATCTGCTGTGTTATTGTGTTTGATTTAGAATTAATTTTCTGTGCATTAAATCTGATCATAAAACTAACACAAGTAAATGGTTGCATAGCGTGTGGAATGAGGGGGCAGCAGGCCTGCGACCCCTTTAAAGTTTGTGTAAGAATTGGCTATGAAGGTAGCCACCCAAGATCTAGAGGCCTAATAGAAAGCACAAGCATAAGAGAGATAGAGACAAGATGACAAGAATAAACTATATTCTGCCAATATGATAGAATGTAATGAGCTAATAGTACGTAAGAGACCCCTTGGATATATAGCCAAGGTGAGAACATAGAAGGGCATAAGATTATGACAAGTGTCGTAATCTTATGACATGAGACAACTATAAAAATTTATCACTCCACCTAAAGTGGGAAAGAGATAATGTGATAATCTCCACAAAAGGTGGAGATATAATCACATGATGTGTCCACAAAAGGTGGAAGTGATGTGGTAATGACATGTCAAGTCCACCAAAAGTGGAAAATCTTCAACAACCTCCTATGTGGTCCCTAAATAAACTTAACTAAGGTGTAATCATGACCTAGGACAAGGTACAAGACATTTAATTACACCAACACCCCCCCTTAAGTGCAACTTAGGGAGAATGTACACAAATGCAAACAATGCAAGATGGGTCCCGGCTACTAGGCCATGTTAGGTACCCATGTACAAATGCAATGCAATCTCTCATAAAGCGGAGAAAGATAGAAAAAACCAGTGGTAAAAAACTACCCCCCAAAAGAGAGATGAGATATAAAAGCCTATGAACATGGCATGAGAAGGATAAAACCCCATGTGAGGAAAAAGTCCCCCCCATAAAAAGAATGAAGATAGTCCATGCAACCCCCCCTCAATGGAGAGTCACTGCTCAAATGTCACAATGCCAAGAGTGATGTAGAGTGGACCAAGGATGATGAGGAGTCCTCCAAATGTTGTTCCAAAAGAAATGCCAAACTGTGCAAAGCACTGATAGAAGGAATCAGGTACAACTGCAGAAGATGCCACATAACTGGTGACTGAGCTGAATCTGTCAACTCAAGAGTAACTGCAAAATATGTCAATGAAGAACTGTAGATGAATCCACACTGCAACAGAAATAAGGTCGAAACCAAAAAGACAACTGCGTGAGCATTAATTGAATGCTCAATAATAGCAGAATGGTACAATCCATGTCTCACTGGAGCCATGCACAATTTGTACAATCTAAGTCTCACTGGAGCCATGCACCAAGTCTTTGGATGTAGAACCAAACTTTTGAAGATAGGTAGAGTGCTTCCAAAATAGGAGTCTATATGGTGATTAGTCCATCTCACCGAAATGCATGGGTAACCAACTGCTGCATACGTTGAGTATATAAGAACTAACACTAGATACATAAATCAATCCAAAGAAGCATACAATACATGACAGAGTACATTGAAATAGTAGATTGTGGCACTTTATTTTAGTGCGATTACAACATTACAAAGAGGAGAACTACAATGATCATGATGCAAAACTGGAAATGCAGATGAAGAAGCCAACCAAAGGTGCCTCGAAGCAGAAGACCGTGAAGAAAGCCCTCTAGGTGGATGTCGGTAGGAGCAACTGACCCCCATTTGACTGCCGATTAGAGAAACAAATGGTCCAAGACAAGGCTCGATCGGAAGGCAAAATAATTTCTCCAGGTTTCCTTATTAATGAATGATTTGTTTTTAAAAAAACTTAATTAAAAGTTTAATTTAAAAACATGATTTATTAAAAAACTTTATTATTAAAATAATAAAGAAAATTAATTTTTATCAAAAACTTTATTAAAATTAATAAAGAAAAACAATTTTTGTTTTATTTTATTTTGAAAAACTTTATTAAAAAAATTAATAAAGAAAAAAAACATGGTTTGTTTTAATTATTAAAAAAACTTTAATAACATTTATTAAAGAAAAAATATTAAAATATTTATTTTTTAAAATCTTATTAAAAGATTTCAATAAAAAGATTTTAATTAAAAACCTTTCAAAGAAAATAATATATAAAAATACTTAATAAAAGTTTTATTTTAAAAACTTTATAAAACAATAAAAGAGTTTTTTATTAAAAAACTTTAAAAAAAGGGGCCTAATAGCAGGAGGTTTCCCCCGCCTAATCGCGGTAGCTAAGCCCTGGTAGGGTCCATCGCCGCCGACCTTCAACAGCATCTGCATGGGTAATTAGGACGCATGTGTATCGCCCATTTCAAGTTTGCAGTGGAAATAATTTTTATTTTTTTATTTTAAATTTGTTTTTAAAAAAAACTTTATTTTAAAAATTAAAACAATATTCGATTTTTTTAAAGATTTTTTTTTTAAAAAAATGCAAAAAATAAAAAATAATTTATTTTAAATTGAAAAATCGTACTGCTGCGCAGGTAGGGCCGTATGGCCCGCCTGCTAAAATTTTTTGCCTCTGAGAGCAACTTTGTCCGATTTGGACGATTTGGCAGTCGATTTAAGGGTTTTTGGCCCTTCTGGATGCAATGGCGGTCCTTTTCGACTGAAAATGCTTTGAAGTGGCAGCTACCTCTTGGATTTGGTGACCACCTCCAATCTTCAACCCTTTGCAGATTTGGCCTCCAATGTCCAACTGAGACGAAACAAAAGGAAAATCTGACTATCTCGGACACTTTGGATGTAATGGCAAGCTCAGATCTGATGCAACAAGCTCCCAAAATGCACCTGCAACACAAGGCCAAAAATGGAACCCTCCAAGAATCTCTCCAAATGACTAACTAAAGGCACTCCAATAGCTCTGATACCATGTAAGAATTGGCTATGAAGGTAGCCACCCAAGATCTAGAGGCCTAATAGAAAGCACAAGCATAAGAGAGATAGAGACAAGATGACAAGAATAAACTGTATTCTGTCAATATGATAGACTGTAATGAGCTAATAGTACATAGGAGACCCCTTGGATATATAGCCAAGGTGAGAATAGAAGGGCATAAGATTATGACAAGTGTCGTAATCTTATGACATGAGACAACTATGAAAAGTTATCACTCCACCTAAAGTGGAAAGAGATAATGTGATAATCTCCACAAAAGGTGGAGAGATAATCACATGATGTGTCCACAAAAGGTGGAAGTGATGTGGTAATGACATGTCAAGTCCACCAAAAGTGGAAAATCTTCAACAACCTCCTATGTGGTCCCTAAGTAAACTTAACTAAGGTGTAATCATGACCTAGGACAAGGTACAAGACATTTAATTACACCAACAGCTTGTTTGAGTGCTTTCTTTTCATTTTTGTGAGTTTTGTGCCAAGTTCCTCAAAGAAATGTGGTCTCATAGAATTCCATGACAAGCTAATGCAATTGATAGCTGCTCCTAGTTATTAGTTATGTAATGTGAAGCAATATATTGCATAACTGCTTAGGTTGACTTTGTAAAAACTATATTGTTATTGAAATTTTTTCATCTATCAGCATCTAGTTGTTACTTATGCAATGTGAAGTAATGCTTTGAGTTTGAAAGATGTGCAATGCAATTTAATCAACAATATGAATATAAACTACATAATATTTAACCATTCTTTTTATGCTATTGTACATTGAAATTTAACCATTGCTCACTTGATTAAATTTTCAAAGAGTTTAATCATGCACATGAGGAGGAAATTAAATTTTGATTGTCAACTTCTATATATATCAAATTATCCAATAATCAAGTGTATGTCCATATACAAAAATGGCATCAATGCCAAATCAAACAAAGTTTTACAATATGTGGCATATGCCATTTCGGTATCTATTCAATATTTACATGCCAAAATGTCTATCTCATCCTAAACTACTTGTGGAACATCAAAATGGAGCCTCTTTGAAGCACTCGTTGGCTCTGAAGGTAGCTGCACAAGAAAAAGTCAAACCACAATTGAGATTAGTTATACTATATAATTTAAAATTGAATAATTAACATAAAAATTAATACACATTGAATTATAATTGAACTCTAAAATTGAAATCTTGATTACGAAATATACGTCTCTTGAAGGGTTAGGAGTCCTAGAATATACCCCTCTCAAAGAACTAACCAAACCAACTTTTGTAACATCAATCTATATATGTGAACAAAAACATGAAATTGATCCAAGTTAGCATAGAATTGTCATAATAAGAACATATTTACCAAGCACAAAATAAAATAAACACATACCTCTTTAGGTTGATCTTTTTTTGTATCTCCTTTAGGTGTTTCAACACCTCCTCCTTGAGGTGTTTCAACACCTCCTCCTTCAGGTGTTCAAATAACTACTCCTTCAGGTGTTGTGGCACTTATCAACAATGATGTATAGCTCACAACTGCCTGTACACAAAAATGACAAGTACATATGAAACTACGTATCTATGTCAATGTATGCATAATCAATAAAATATCTTATAAATATTAATTCAATCAAATTTGAGTTCAATTACCTTTCCCTTATCTAACATTGTGCGTCCATAGTCTGGAGAGCATCACACCTCGCTCGCACTAGGTGTTTCCTACAAGAAGAGAATAAGATAAACATATAAGTTAATATATAATTTCATTAATAATAAGCAAGTATATAGTAAAAAAATGTAAATGAGTGAGTGCGAAAATACATACTGTGTGCATCTCGAGGCCAAATGAAATGGCCCTAAGGGTGCTATCAGTCACCCATGTGAGCTCCTCCTCAGACATTAACTGTTAAATAGACCATGTAAATAAATATTAGTACTTGATACTATCTCTTATTAATATTCATTTAAAAAAAATGCAAATTATGAATTTACACCTTAAATGATACCTGTGTAACTTCTCCAATGTCCACCTCTCTAGTAGGAGAGGACTCTGTAGGGTGTGATCCACTCCCTTGCGTGTGATCTGCTATAATCTCCACATTCTGGATGTCATAATAAGAAGTATCTAATGGCTGCTTAGGGGGCTATACAATAGGACCCAAACATATTTGCTGGCATGTATTGCAAATATGTGGCACACAAATATGTGGACCCAAGGAGGATGATGCAGAAGCACTGGATCCATCACCAAGATCACCAGACTGTGGCTGAGATACTGAAGAAGCATGTGAAGCAAAAAGACCACTCAAAGAGTGAATGGCTCAGATCGTTTGTGTGGCTGCATCCTCTGTACTATCTAGATGTTGTACTGGAGGTGGCAGAGGAAGGCGAGGATGAGGAACATGTGGGCGCCTAACTACTCTAGCTGCCTCTGGCCTATCCTGGGGCATACCTCCACCAACACCCTAGAAGGGTTTAATGTCAAAGTAATTGACATGATGCCCTAACAAAAACTCAGCATATAATTTTTTAATAAAGTAAAAAGGTACATCAAGATTATTGTTGGGTGGTTTATCAAAAACCATACACCAATGATCCCAAAAGTTATCTACTATGGCCCTATGTGTGCACCATTTTATAGAAAGTTTTGGTTTGTTAACATTAACTGGAAAACTAGTGCTGGGGTTAATAAATAAAGAGGCTAAATTTGGGATTTTGTTATTTGAATATATTTCACATCATCATAAGACAATCCACATGCATAATATTGCCTCATGGTTTCTCACCACAAATGAAATGCATTATGTTGGGTGGAGAGGGTTTCTACATTTGTAATTATTCCTGTCAATGTGGTTGACATACGCGATAATCGAGGGATTTTTTTATAAACATCACAAATGCCCCTCAATTGCTCCAATTTTTCATGAATTAAGTCTTCAATTGATGAATGCGAAGGTGGTGGAGCATTTGGCATTTCTACATTTTGATTCTCAGCTGGTGGATTTTCATTCTCAACTAGTGGAATTTGTGCATTCTCATTCTCGGCAGCCAAAATGCCTGATTTAAGGTTACAAAATAATTAATCTAAACTTAGACAATATAAATGAAACACTATTTTTAAATCAAAATCCATTAAAAACATTCATTTTTTTATCAAAATCCATTCTAAACTCAATTGTTTCATAAAAATTCAATCAAAAACCCTATTTTGAAAAAAAATCCACAAAAACATTCATTTTTTTTATTATCAAAATCCATTCTAAATTCAAAATTTTTCATAAAAATTCAATCAAAAACCCTATTGTGAAAAAATCCACAAAAACATTCATTTTTTTATCAAAATCTATTCTAAACTCAATTTTTTCACAAAAATTCAATCAAAAACCCTATTTTAAAAAAAAAATCCACAAAAAACCATATGAAATTAGTCAAATCTAAATCAAAATTGATTCAAATCAAATAAAAAAAAAAAAAATTACCTTTCCAAATCAGATTTTGCCCAAATTGGATATCCGTTACACGAAGAAGGAATGCACTGTGTGCCCGCGGGTTCTTCACTGTCAAATGACTTCAAAACAACACTGGAATTTCTTTATATATGCTTTTTACAAATCGAATACCCAATCCAAATCGGATATCTAATTTGTAAAAGTAGGTTTGGTGTTTGGTATGGTGACACCCGAGCCTAAAAAAAGTCAACATGTTCTTTTCGCGTTTTTTGGTCGGTGAAAGACGTGTTTTTTTCCTCATTGCCACTTTTTGGCCCACCATGATCCTGCACATACCCATTGAGCTGACTCTTTGTAAATATTTTATTTTTTATTTAAGACAACATGTGGTTGATTAAATATTTAGTTGCGGATATATATAAGTGATCATTTGCATCATTTTAGTGTGTGTACGATGTGTGTTGATGTGTGATGCAAAAATTAGAGAGATTGTAGAGTGATTATGCACAGTTTCACTTGTGCATAAAAGGATTTGTGATGTGAATTAAAGTAGATAGAGCAGAAGACAAGAATTATCTACAAAAGGTCAAGAAAGTGATTAATGTGCTTAACCAGAACTATAATCAGGCATTAGCAGATGCTATTTTGTCAGTTCAAACCTTCTGGATGTAATCCAAATATTTTTGTAAGACTGCGAGTCTTCTTTTATATCTGAGTAGTGAGCTCTAAGGAGTGTGCCTGAATGCATGTGCATTCCCCTTTTGTAAACATTTTTTTGAGTATACTCAAATCATATTGTGGATTGAACTCCATCGTGGTTTTTCCCCTAACAGGATTTCCACGTAAAAAATCCATGTGCTATAGTGTTATGGTTGTTTGTTTTATGTTCATGCATCCTTCTTTTGGTTGAATGTTATAAGTGATTTAAAGATCAGATTAATAAAGCTAAAAATTGTAGAACACTGATTCACCCCCCTCTCAGTGTTCCTTGATTCCAACAATTGGTATCAAAGCTTAGTTCCTCAGAAGAAGTTTAAAAGCTTGGGGAAGATCCAAGAAAGTGATTCAATGGATTCAAGCAATTTAAGTCAACAACAACTCTTGGTGGCCTTAGATGATATTGATCAATCCAAATCTAAAGTCCAGGAATTACAGGAAAGCCTCATGAATGCTTAGGAATTCATTCAATCATTGAATGATAAAATCAATGAGTCAATGGAAAAGAGAAAGGAAATTTGTGATTAGCTTGAACAGAAAGAAAGTAAGAACATGGAGGGTGAACACCTGAGTCAACCCTTGAAGGAAAAGATAGAGGAATGTGAAAAGCTTACTAGAGATAATGTTGTCCTAAAGCATGAGATGGAATCTATTGTGATGAGGATGACCAGGGAGATTGAAGACAGAAAGAAGAATGAAGAGAAGCTTACTCAGTCCTTGAAAGAAAAATATGAAGAATGCAGTTGAATTACTGATGGATTCAATCAGTTGGAGCTTGAATTGGAACAATCCAAAAATAATGAAGAAGAGCTTGAAAAGAATATTCTTGATCTTTGAGATGAACTTGCTATTGCAAATGAATTCAAGGAGAAATTCAAGATTAGCTGAACCAATCTTGATGACCTGATTAAAAGTCAGAGGGCTGAAGGTGACAAGTGAGGTCTTGGATATGGGAAAGGAGAAAGCTCTGAATCTAGACAAAGGAGATTTAGTAAAGGAAATCAAATGAACAAAGCTAGAAGGTATTCGGTAAGACAACCTAATGCTCAAAGGTTCAATGGTTACTGTTTTGTTTGCAATAAATTTGGTCATATGGCTACTCAATGTAGAAGCAAAATGAATCCAAGTGGTTCATCATTCTCAGGTCAATGTTTCAATTGCAATAAGTATGGTCATAAATTAGTTGAATGCAAAAAATATGTGAAACAACCTTTTTAATAGAAATGTCAAATGTTATACCTGCAATAGATTTGGTCAAATTGGTAACTAGTACAGATCAAGAGAAACTCAATGGAAAAATTGGTCTGGACAAAGAAATGTGATGTGCTACAATTGCAACAAATATGGTCACATTGCAATATTTTGTAGAAGCAGGAAGGGTCTGTTAAATCAAGGTAAAAACATGCATAAGGATGAAAAGGGAAAAGAAAAAGTTACTACAAATGAGATTAGGAAATAAATGAAGAAGATATGGGTGAAGAAGAGTCCCTCTGATGTAGGAAATGATTCCACACCAGAATATGGTTTTGGTAATTCCACCGAGAATTAGTTTAAGGCCTCTGGTCTAGGGGGAGTTCTTAAGAAAATATTTTAACCCCCTTGTCAGTAGTTAGTACCGAAATGTGGCAGATTGTAATGACTACATTAGTGATGTGCAGATGTTTTGAAATGTCTTGTGGAGAGAATTTATGCAAACTTGAAGGTCCACAGAAGAATTTTCTTTCAAAGTTTGTGAAAATAGGGTATCCGAAAGACCTAGGACAAAAGCATTTATTGCGATGAAAAAGTTAGGTGCGTGAATGATAAAAGGTCATTTTTATCCCTCATTTATCACTTTACATTTTGAGAAGAATTTTGGAGAGATTTGAAGTGAACTTTGGCAAACTTTGGTGAAGATTCAAGTTTGAAGGTGATTCGATGATCAAACCCTAATCCAGCGAAAGGTATTTATTTGAAAACTCATGAACTTGAAAAGTTTGGAAATGGTTGCTCCATTGGTTGTCGATGTTAAGGATAGGCCCCATCCGAAATTCAAATGGAACCCCTTCAAATCCATCGAAATAGAACCTTTAGGTGCATTTTCTTCTGTTTCGTATTGTGTTTTGCATATCAAAGATATTAGGGCATACATTCATGCAAATGTTGAAGAATTAGGAAGCTCCCAATTGTTGAATTTGTATACCAATCACATTATGGGAGAAGATTTCTGTGTGAAACCTAAATTTAATACATTGGAGGAGAAGAAATTCATGTAGATTGTGAAATTTCCTATGTTCGAAGAAACTGAATGGGTTCGGTATATATTGAGTCAAGTGCATGTTGAGTTCACGTGGTTAATTCAGCCTTTCAAGATTACAAAGGAAGCCATAAGGACTGTTATTGGTTTAAATTCATCTGGTGGGTTGCCAACATTGAAAGCTATGAAGAATCAAATGGTCATAGATGCAACCGGTTCAGTGTTCAACAAGAGAGCTATGACAATTGATTATATTATTGAAGTGGATGTTAGATTTTCTTCTATGGTCATTGGGTATAAGATCTATCACTCCAACTGGGACAACTCTATATCTAGTACAACAATCTATATGCAACATATTAGATGGTCAAGGAAAATGTAGATTATGACCTATGTGAGTTACTCCAGAGCCAGTTAATGGAGAATCTTGGCAAAATCAAGAAAGATAAGAAGAATTCCTTGAAGTATGGTAACCTATTGTTGTGTCTATTTTTTTATTTCATGAATGAAGTTCCAAGAGTTGGAAAAGTTCATTGGCAAGGTGTTAAACCTGTAACTATTCATATTAGAGACATCTTGTATGGAATTGGAGATAGTAAAGCGAGGAAAACTACTATTTGGGGATATTTTAAAAACTTTCATAATGAAATGCAAGCCAGGGAAAGGATTCCTTCTTCTATTGTGGAGAAGTATAAGGATACAATTTGCTTCATGGTTGATATTGATCAATTTTTGATGGAAGCTACTAATCCTAGAATAGTGTGGATAATGCTTATGGGTTATGAGGTTGAGGAACACATTTTGGAGCTATATGCTCAACACCTATTGAGTAAACCTTGGCATTTGATAGAAGAGAGGTATGATACCTTTGAGGAAAAGGATATGCAAGTGCATGATCAATTGAAGAAACCTATGATAGTCCAGAGAGTGATAAAGGAAGTTGAATCTTTTGCAAAAAGAATGGGTATATTAACTGAAGCTGTGAGAGAAGCTAGAAGGAAAAGAGAACAAGCTGAAGCAGGAGACCTAGCTAGAACTGAGTTTGCTAGTCCGACAACATCCTCTGCTAGATCTAGATCCACAAGGAGCTCTGCTCTCTCATCTGTTCCTATGAAAGCTCAAGTCAAAACATTCGGTAGAGAAGGAAAGAGGAAGAAGGACAAGAGCACAAGAGTCTATGTTGTTGTTTCTAAAGATGAAGAAATTGAATCTAATGAGTAGGTAAGATAAATTGAGCATAAGGGCTCAAAGGCAACAAAATTCACTAAGGACAAGCCCTACGATGAAGAGAAAGCAAGGAAAAAGATGAAAACTAACAAATTAGGTATGTTTGTAGAAGAAGTTGAAAAATCCTTGATTAAGGATGGTAATCTTAGTCCTCTTTGTGAATGGTATGACACCTTTGATAGTGTCAGTCAAAGAATTCTTGAGGAAGGTGCAATAAATTATTTGAACAATTTCAATATGACTCTCATTGAAATAATTTCTAAGTTAACCAAAGGTCTATATGAAGTTTTAGAAATGAGGAGAGTTAATGCAAGAACTGAAGAAGAGCAAATGAGAGAACAGATACTTGCTGATCTATGTCTAGTGATGTCTATAGAAGAGATGAAGAATATTCTCAATGAAGCTAAAAGGGATTTTAAGAGAAAAACAAGGGTGAACAAGTTGATGATTGGGTAGAATGAAGAAGTTGCAAAGGATACTGAGAAAATCCTTAAGGAAATTCTATTGAAGAACATATACAATGTTGTTTATGAAGAAGTGCATGTTGAAGATGCTCCATTTGGTCCAGTAAATGAAGAAGATACATTTGAGGATACTATGAATCCTCTAGATATACATGATGTTGAAATTCCTATGTAGACTAAAGCTCCTAAAGTTGTGTTGGTTGAAGAAGTTGAGATTCCTAAAGCCCAGGAAGAATCAGTGACTAAAGAAAAGAAGGTTGAGGAAAAAGAAGTTCATGTGGAATCAAGAGACATTGCAAAGGTAGTGAAGGAGTTTTTGGAAGAGAAACAAGAGGAGTTTGATTTTGAACTGATTAAAGGTCCTATCAACTTGGCTACTTTATCTCCCATTGAGAAATTGAAAGTTGCATCATTTGCTTAAGCGAAGGTAAGGGAAAAGATTCTAGAATCTCATATTGAAGATAGTGAGTTGTTAAATCTTGCATCTAGTATTTTGGAGAAGATTATGCATTTGTATGTCAAGGACTCATTCGATTCTCCATCTGGTCAATTGAAGAAACTTTTCAATTCTGTAAGTACTCACTTTGAGTCACTTGAGAAGTCAGCTATGGATAAGGTTCAAAAGGAGTTTGATGCTAATAGGTTCGGTAGGTTGAAGGGAATGATTTCTAATAATAAATTTTTGTTAGCTACCTATGTAAAGAATATTCAAGGTGCTTTTTCTAAAGGTGGAAATGTTTATAAGTCATACTTATCATTGTCTAAGTTCACTGAAGACACTGAAAATAAACTTAAGGAATGTGAGAAATAGTTAGCAGATATCTCTCAAGCATTTGATCCTCTAACCATTTATGTTGGAAAGCAAGAAGGTTAAGTCATCCTTTCTTGACAAGATTAAAAGGCTGAAGCATGAAGAAGGAATTTTTTTTGAAAATGTTGGTGAGCTTAGAGGACTAATTGGTCCTAAGATGGAGACAATGCTTAGTGCATTGAAGGATGCACACGATGCTATGGTGATTAGTGATTCGACAAACCTTGAGTCAGTAGAGATGCAATATTACTTTTTATGTGGTCTCATGACTATCTTAGAGATTCTCAAAAAGAGTTGGGACACTATTTTGAGCTTGTTGAAGAGTAATTTTGCAGATATATTCAAGTTTATGTAAGTTGTAGGAGCAAGTTTGTTCATATGCAGTTTGTTCATAGTAGTTTTTGTTTGATTTTTGGTATGAAAATTCTTGCCTTTGCCATTGATGTCAAAGGGGGAGAGTGGGATAGCGAAAAATTCTTTAATAATCTCAAGGGGAGTTGTGTTTTGAAGTTTTGAAGGTTTTTAGTGCAATTCATGTTGGTACTGATCTGACACTTAGTCATTTTTCACTAAGTGTTGCTATCAATGCCAAAGGGGGAGATTGTTGGAAAGAGACACTGCACATGTCATCTGGTGTTGTCATTGATGGAAACCCTAGTCAGTGATTTGATCTGCACATCAACATTCACTCATACCGCAAGTTAGATTGAAGCTAAGCGATTAACTATCAAGCTAGAATAGAGCATCTGACAGAATTGTGTTCATCGATTCATATGCAATTTTCTGTTATCATTTTGAGTTGTGGATCTCAGGGAAGGTTGTTAGATGTATGATCTATGTTTTCCTTGAATCATAGAGCCTCATATTGATTGTTTTGCAATTTAGAATATCCAGTCGATTAATTTTCTATTTATTAGTGCAACAAGCTGACTAAGTGAATGTAGCATGTTGTGGATCTTCAAGAAGTATTTGTTTTAAGTGTTTTGTGTTCGAGCATGATGATTTGGGTCCTCACTATGTTGTGTCCGACTTTGGTTGGTGCGCATTGAAAATTATTTGTGGATCGCGCCAATGTTTTGTAAATATTTTATGCTTTATTGAAGCCGACATGAGGTTGATTAAATATTTAGTTGTAGAAATATATAAGTGAACATTTATATAATTTTAGTGTGTATGAAGTGTGTTGATGTGTGATGTGAAAATCAAAGAGATTGTAGAGCGATTATGCATAGTTTCACTTGTTCATAAAAGGATTTGTGATGCAAATTAAAGCAAACATAGTAGAAGAGAAAAATCAAACAAAGGGTCAAGAAATCGATTAATGTGCTTAACTAGAACTGTAATTAGGCATTAGTAGATGCTATTTTGTCAGTTCAAATCTTCTGAATGTAATCCAAATACTTTTGTAAGACAGTGAGTCTTCTTTTGTATCTGAGCAATGAGCTCTAGGCAGTGTGCTTGAATGCATGTGCACTCCCCTTTTGTAAACATTTTTTTTGTGTATACTCAAATCATATTGTAGATTGACCTCCACCATGTTTTTTCCCCTAATAGGGTTTCCACGTAAAAAAATCCTTGTGTTATGGTGTTGTGGTTGTTTGTTTTATGTTCATGCATCCTTCTTTTGGTTGAGTGTTATAAGTGCTTTAAAGATCAGATTAACAAAGCTAAAAATTGCATAACATTGATTTAGCCCCCCTCTTAGTGTTCCTTGATTCCAACACCTAGAACTCTATGTTGTGGGGAGTCTTGAAATCATTTCAACCCCATATGTAAGAGAGATATAGGATTCTGGAAATTGTGTTTGAAAATATAAGAATCATTCATGGTTAGTAGAGACTAGTGCTATATGGAAGCAATTGAACCCAAAACAATTTGGGTTCTAAAACTTGGCTATGAGGTAACATAAGATGAAATTTTTGGCCTTGTAGAGGTAGTATTGATTCAACCTAGAGTTCCTATAGTTGATGGGTTTGGTACCTATGAAGAGAAAAAGAGTCAAGTAAACCTAGAGAGGAAAAATAAAGACATTGTAGAGAATGTTGAGAAGATGAAAGCTAAGTTGGAGGAGATGGTGAACTCACCCAAGGGATCTATGAAGAAATATAAAGCCACATCTATTGCTCTTCATGCTAATCCAAGTACAAGAAGGTCAATAAGGACCTCTACCCCCTCTCTTGATGTTTTTAAGGCCTTTGGAACAAAGCTTGCAAGGAGTTCCAAGAAGAAAGAAGCATCTACCACCTCTATGCACCAAAAGACTCCTAAGAGGAGAAGGAAAGAAAAGGCCACCAAGAAGAAATACATCAGCTATGAAGGTGAAGAAGATTTTGATGAAGAGGAAGATTGCTTCCTTACTATCTCATGAGGATAGATGCAAGTTTTTAAGTTGTATAACAAAAAATTCAAGAAAAAATAAAGAGTTAGTGTTCTTATGAGTAGAGATAAATAAGAAATTGAAAGGATAAACAATGAGACTCTGAAGAAGGTTGAAGAGATTGCTAAAAAGTTGGGAGTTTCTTTGGATAGTGAAGATCAAATGTAGCATGACACATCTATCTCATAATGCAATGAGCCTGCCACAAAACAACATGAGCATGAGCTTGGACATGAAGATATAGTGATAGATAGTACCCATCCAGTTGTGAAGAATATGTTGAAGAGAAGGAAGATGGTAAAAATGATGTCTTGAAGAAGGATGAATCTCAAAATAAATAAATTTTCCCCTCCGGATAAGGAGGCAGATGTTGTGTAGAATAAAGAGGACAAGCAAGGTCTCCTAGAGAAGACTGAAGCACAAAAAAAAGAAACTTTTCCTATGTTACATGAGAAATTTGTATAAGAGTGCTCTGGTAGAGGTGATAAGGAGAAGATTGAGGCACAAAAAGAAGACACTTTTCCTCATCCAGATATAGAGAAGAATGTTGAAGAATGTTCTAGTAGTGGAGAAAAGGAGAAGAGTGAGAAAAAGGAAGAAGAAAGTGAAAAATCTAGTAGTGAATCCTCTAGAGCCTCTGGAGATTCATTGAAAGATCTATTGGACATGCAATTATAGTTTGAACTGGTGGTTGTCTACATAGCTCCTGTAGATTCCCATACAACAAGGTCAGGTAGACTTAGATAAGATTTTCCCTTTGCATAAACTACAACTTGGTGATACATTCCATACCTCTACTAGGAAGGAAATTTTGCATACACACCAGAAGAGTGTAGAATTGGTAGATGAAGTAATGAAGGTGTTTCAGGAAGGTATTCCTAGAATAATCATTGATAATTCTTTATCTAGTGTATAGAAATTAAAATTATTACTTGATTCTTGTAAGGATTATTCTATTGGTTTGGAAGAAAATATTGAGAAGGAAATTGTAAAGAAGGTTAATGATAAGAGGTCTATAGAAGTTTCTAACAAATGTGGTACTACACATGCCAAGTTGTAAGGAATCTTAGAAGATATTAAAATGTTTTTGGAGGAATCCAAACATTTATTTTAATTTTTTTTGAAGTGGCCAAACTCTACAAGGAGCATCAAACATCAAATGGACTCAATTAAGTTACAAATTGCTTAGGCCACAGGTGCATATGATCTAGTGAATGATAGAGATGGAGCTTCAAGGGCTATCACTAAAAATATACATGGCCAATTCTTTCTACTACAAGAACAGAGAAAATAATAATACAGTATGGTCAGGTCAAAGACATGGTAAGTGCAAGGCTTTCCCCTTTAACTAGAGCTTTAGCTAATATTGAGAAGGTGGTGCAAATGAATCTAGTGCCTAGTTCTCTAGAAGGAGAATACCTCCATATTCAGTTTAAAAATTAGTGTTATATGCTTATCTTTTCTAAGAAGGACTAAGAGGTTGCAAAAAAATATTGGGAGGCACACCTTGCTAAACTAAAGGAAACTTATAAGGGTTAAGTTGTACTTTTTTCTCTATATATATGTACATGTATGAAAGTAGTTGATCAATGGTGTTGTGGTACAAGTTTTGACATTTTTTTATGGATAACATTATTAGGGCAAGCCACTTTGATGTAAATATTTCACTAAGGGGGGATTAATTTTTAAGTGTGTTGAGTATATAAG
This sequence comes from Sequoia sempervirens, assembly GCA_007258455.2. Classification (NCBI taxonomy): domain Eukaryota; kingdom Viridiplantae; phylum Streptophyta; class Pinopsida; order Cupressales; family Cupressaceae; genus Sequoia; species Sequoia sempervirens. The sequence continues at coordinate 131,432,968 of VDFB02252616.1, forward strand.
AGAAGTGTTTTTTTGGTACCCTTTACCCTTGAAATGTCAAAAGGGGAGAATGTTTTGTGGAAGTAGTTTTGGAAGAGTGTGTTGCAATCAATGAAAAGGGAGGATATTGTTGACAACATGAGCATGTTGGTATATGGTTTTGTCATTGATGGCAACCCATTGTATAAACGTAGAGGTGTTGGTTTGAAGAAGAGCAAGTGTTTCGGAGAATCGACTAAGTCCTATGTACATATTCAATGATCAAAGGAATAGTTTTTATGGTTTGCATTGCTACGCTATGAAGAATCCTGACATGTGAATGTAAGAGTGGTTGTGAGATGTGAATGTAGTGTACTAGATGTAAGTAATAGGTGCATGAGATTTGATGTAGTGTGAAGTGCGAAAGGTGATAGTTGTGAAATATGATGTGTGTAAAGCCAATTTTTTCAGCTTAATTGGAACTATATCTTCAACATGTTGCAGATGCATTATTAGCAGTTCATCCTTGGTAATGGTCCCCCCTTTCTTCTATCTCTTTCTATTTTGGGCATTGAGCCCTTGGCAATGAGCCATTCTTTCTAGATAGTGAGTCCTTGGACAATGAATCCACCATTCTGTAAATCCATTGTAACCGGTTATAATATATTGTGAGCTAATCCTCACCATTTTTTTCTCTTTCAAGGGTTCTCAACATAAATCTGGGGTTCTTGTGTTTATTGATGTGATGCTTGCTTTGATTGTTCCTTTTCATTTTAGCAAGTTTGATGAGATTTCTTGAATAGATTTATAAGTCAATGAAGTTAATGAATTTTAGTGTATACTGATTCACCCCTCCTCTTTGTATTTTGAGTGTTCAACAATAGCCCCCATTACACTTTATAATTTAGTGCATGTACCAAATTTCCCAAATTTTGTCCTTAAGGAACACACATTCAATTTGTGGTAGTTTATATGAGTACATTTACAACCTTGTTGTTGTTACAAGTTCTTCAAAGTTTATTGTCATGAGTGGACATAGATTAGTTTATGTCTTGCAAACCTCAAAAAAAGACAAAATACATAAAATTAAAAACACCATAATGATGACCCCCCCTCTTTTTCCAAATTCATTACAAAAACAATTGAGTTCATCTTTTGCAAATTTTTAACTATGGAAAAAAAATCAACCCCCCTTTTTCCAATTATGAGAAAAAAGAATGACCCCTCATTTGCAAATTTTGATGTGAATTTGACAATACCAAGTAGCATAACAGTTGTCCCTAATAGTTAGAGGTTTGAAAGATTAACTAACCTCTACCTTGTACATCTAGTGCTAATGGTTATAATAGTTGTTTATACATATATAATTTGTTATATAAAAAACTAAGCAAATTTACTATTGAAATTGCTAAGACATAACAATTATAATAAACAACAAGTGACACAAGCATCGAGTTCCTTCCGAGAGGTAAAAGTGATGTAGCTATGAGTTAGAAAAAGTTTGTAGATAGCAGATAGGAATATAAATGTATTAAAAATAGCTAGAAAAGTTTGAAGTTATTTTTAGAAGTGCACTAATCTATGGAATTTTTAGGGTGGATGGGCAACGTGGTCCATAGGGACATGTGAAGAGGTAACATGTATGGATGAATGAAAGGGAAAATTTATTTATGGGTACCATGTATACGTGGACTTTTTTATAGATATACCAATGAATACTTGTTTTTTTGTGTGTGTATGTATACATTTGTGAGAAGGAAGATTCTTTATGATCTTAATTAGGAAGCAAGAATGCTTTATTAATTTGTATAAATTATTGAATGCAAACAATCGGAAACATTTGTAATAATGCTTGAGACATAAATGCATACATGTATGAATGTCCACACAATGCATAGAAAAGTGAGATGCATAGTTGGCATGTGAACGAGTCTTAAAGCAGGAGGAGACTCAGCTCGCATTTACAGTATAAAATGAAAGAAAACAGGAGAAATAAACTATTTATGACTAGTGCAATGTTTTTTAATTTTTTTTTTTTAGAAAACCTTTTGATCGAAAAATTCATTAGTCATTTAAAGCGAAAGAAAGTTTAGCATATTTCTTTTTTTTGCTTATATGTCTATTTGTAAATAAAATTATGTTGAGTGTATTGTTGTAGAACACATGCTATGTTAATTAATACAATTGAGTTATTTTAGTTTATCATATCACAATATGCAAGTGCTAATAGAAACAATAGTGTTAGGTGGAAGATTGATAGGGGTAGGTCATTTGAGTATAAACTTTTGTAAGATTAATGAATGTTTTTTTTAATGTAGTATGAAGATTAGTATTATATAAAGCTATTGATTTTATTATAAATAAGATTTAAATCTTGTCTATGTAATATGATAAGATATTTTTGTGTATAGAACAATGTAATTATATTACAATAAATTGTTAGATGAATGACTAGAAAGCTATTGATTTTATTATAAATAAGATTTTAATATTGTTTATGTAATATGAATATAAATTTGTGTTTATATAATAAACAATAAGTAATTTGCAAAAATATAATAAAGAACCTTACTACCTAAGATTAAATTTGTGTATATATAAAAGAGAATGTAATAATTTAACTTATGAAAATGTAATAAGTGGAATAAATATTACGATAAATTCTTAGATGAAACAGTTCAAAGGTATTGATTTTAATATAAATTAGATTTGAATGTTGTTAATGTAATACGAATGAATATTTTTTTTGTGTAGATGTTTTAAACTAAAAATTAATTTGAAAAGATATAAAGAATCTTATTAGGTAATAAAAAATGTAGGTACAATAAAATAATCTACATGTTTGTAGCACTTTGCAACCAGATTATTGAGAGAGAAACATTTTTAACAATGCTTGAAGCATTGAAGTATACATGGATGCATGTATACATTTATCGATGTGCACAGAACGCATAGAAGAGTGAAAAGCATCCTTGGCACATGAGCAAGCCCGAAAGCGTGATGAGACTGAAGTTGCATTTGCAGTATTAAATGAAAGAAAACAAGAGAAATAAACTACTTAGTATGAATGCATATATGAAAGGAAAGCATTAAAATATGGATCCATGTAAAGACATATGCATGCACGGATGTGTACATGTGTCCATGTAACTTGGTATGCTAAGAAGAATCTATATATGCCTACGTCCATAAAGTTAGAAATGTTAGAAACAATTTGCAGCTTAAACAAGAACTAAAAAAACATTACTGACTGAAACAAAGGAACAATACATTAGTGTTTGTGGAACAAGTGTATAAAGTATATCTAATAATGTATTTGGATGCATGGATACATGTAAATATTTGTGAAACCTAAATATACATTATAGCCTTCGAGGAATTGTCATATGTGCTTTTAGGAATCTGTAAGAAACAGGACTTAGAAAAAACGTTTTGAAAAGAACTCTTGAATAAAAATGTATTTTAACAATGAGACTCAATTTGCATTTGCAGTATTAAATGAAAGAAAACAGGGAAAATTAACTATTTATTAGGAATGCATATATCGAAGGAATGCATAAATGTATGGATGAAGGTAAACATTTATGCATCCATCTATGTGTACATGTGTCCATGTAAGTTGGTAAGTAAACAAGAATCTATATATGCCTATGTGCACAAAGCAAGAAAATGTAAGAAACAATTTGCATTTGAAAGATATAAAAAGAACATTTATGATCGAAACAAAAGAATAATACATTATTGTTTTTTGACCAAGTGTATTAAGGATATCCAACGATGCATTTGAATGCATGGATACATGTAAATATTTATGAAGTCTGATTATAAAGTTTAGTGTCCAGGAAACTGTGATATGTGCTCTTAGTTATCTGCAATAAACAAGATTTAGAAAAAAATGTTTTCAAAGGAAGTCTTGAATACAACTCTATGTTGTGATAGTTATTTTCAAAGCCCTTAGTGTTTAATTGCATAACCTTTATATTTTTTTCATTTTTTCCTTTGGTATGGTGTCAATTTTGTTCTAATGGATGAAGGTATATTTGAGCTATAGATAGATAAAGATATGTAAGGGTGGTAAAGAAGAATGAGTGATGTAAGTGCAACAAAGATATGTATGCTTTTTAAAATCATCATAGGGCTGAGTGTCTCAATACAAATACAAAAGGAAGACTAGTGTCCCATTTCTCACTCTCCTTTGGACTAAACAAAGTTCCAAGATCCTTAAGCTTCCTCGAAATGTGACAAGAGAAGAATAGATATAAAAATATAATGATATTTAAGGATGCAAGAGTCAAAAGAGAAACACCAATGAATACTAGTACCTTTACATGGGTCCATGTTTACATTTGCAGTAACATTTTTCCTTTATGATCTTATCCAGGAAGCAAAAATGTATTATTATTTAGTTTCAAGTATTGAATGCAAATAATCTTAAACATTCGTAACAATGCTTGAGGCATGTATGTATACATGTATCCATGTGCACACAGTGCAAAGAAGAGTGAAAAGCATACATGACATGTGAACGAGAAATTTGAATGGAAAAGACTAAAATCAAGTAGAAATACAAATCTGTCAAAGCACATCGATGCTCAAGTAGCATTTGCAGTAAAAAGCGAAAGGAAAACAGGGAAAACAAACTATATATCAGCAATGCATATATGGAAGGAATGCATAAATATATGGATCCATGTAAACATTTATGCATGCATGGATGTATAGATGTGTCCATGTAATTTTGTACACAAAGAACAATTTATAAATGCATGCGTGCATAAAGCGAGAAATTTCAGGAACAATTTGCATTTGAAACATATACAATATTGTTTTTTGAACAATTGTATAAAGGATACCTAATGATGCATTTGAATGCATGGAAACATGTAAATATTTGTTAAATCTGATCACACATTATAGGCTTGAAGAAACTATTATACATGCTTTTAGGGATCTGTAATAAACAAGGTTTAGAAAAGACATTATGAAAATAACTCTTGAATACACCTGTATGTTATGAGTGTTATTTTCGCAGCCCTCAATGTTTATTTGCATAACCTTGATATTTTCTTCATCTTTTTCTTTGTTTGGTATGGTGTGAATTTTGTTGTGATGGATGAAGGTATATTCGAGGTGTAGATAGATAAAGATATGTGAGTGTTAAAAAGAAGAATGAGTTATGCGAGTGGAACAAAGAGAGCGAATTGAGAGAATGGTGAGATGCAAATAAGGTGTATGAATAAGTTATGAAAAGTATTTGACATGGGAGGCAAGGATATGGGATGGTGGATATGAGAAAGAATGGGAATGTAAATGGTATGAATTTATCATTTGTAAGTTATATGCTTACAATTAAATGCAAGAAATGAAAATTTGAATGAGAGAGCTGGATTTAATGAAAAAAGGAACGCAACACATTGGTATGATGCAACACAAGAAAATAAATGGATTTTGAAATGTATTTGATTTGAGAAGAAAGGATGTGCAAGGGTGGAAATGGAAATGAATGGAATCAATAGGGTATGAAGTGTGTATTTCTTGCAACAAGGGGTGGAAGAATGTCTAGTTTGGTATTGGTTATGCTTTTAAAAATCATCATAGGGCTGAGTCCGTCAATATAAACATAGGAAAAAGACCCATGTTGCATTTCTCACTCTCTTTCGTACTGAACAAGGTACTGAGATCCTTGAGCTTCCTCGAAATGTGACAATAGAAGAGTGGATATAAAAATATAATGATATTTATTAATAGAAGAGTGAAAACAAAAGACAAAGTGGAAGTTCTTATGCATGTACTATGAAAAAAATAAATATGGAAGATCATAAAACTGAGAACATGCAAATGCTGATGCAGTGGAGAACATTAAATACATGGAGAGAGAAATACATAGAGCTATTCACAGATATATGCATGGATGCATCAACAGACACATGTATAGACAAAAAACAGAACTACATGGAGAGATGGAGATATGAACACATGTATACATGGATGTATGCATATTTGAATATAGGTACAAATGCATATGTTACATGGAAGGATGTATTCATATACACATGCAAATATGGATGAAGGCATATATGCATGTATGTATGTATGGACAATATGCATAAATGTATGTCAACATATAACTTTTAATTTTGTTATATTGGAAAACTAGCACTATTCTAATAAATCAATATTGGAAAATTAGCATTTAGCTGTTTATATTTATCAGAATAGCTTTATAAATTATTGTTGTTATTGAAAATTGGTGAAATGCGATCAAATAGATTGATTAAATAAATTTAAGCAAAGGCACAGTTTATAAAACTGGCGAGTAGAGATACGTAATCCATGAGTGGAAATTAAATGCATTGAAATATCAGGAAAATGCGAACACATGGAGAGGTCAAAATAATTGAAGCAAATGCATTAAATGGCATGTGGCTAGTGGGGAAGGCACTGGAATTGCTTGACGGCCTTGGGTGGGTAGGATACTTTGGCCACTAGGGGCCATTTGGCCAAAGACAAAGAGAAATACATGGGTGCATGAGTCCATACATGCATATATACATGTATCCATGCAAAATATCAATAGATACATATATAGATGGATGTGTGTATGCAATTCATAGGTGCATGTATGCATAAATCAATGTATACATGCACCCATTGATATAGTTATACATATATAGACAAATGCATGCAAAGATGGCAAGATATGCATAAATCGATGTATGCATGGGTGCATCTATGGATACATAGATACATAATGAAATGGAGAAAAAGACACATTTATATATGCATTTATTTTAGTAGTTTGATTCTGAATCCAAATGCATACTTTGATTAAAACTAGTGGCTGAAGGTACATAATTCATTCAGACAAAATTAATGCATTGAATGGCATCTGACCAAAGGGGAGACTATTTGGATTGCTAAGCAGTCTTTGAATATATAACAATTAAAAGAGATAAGTAAGTATAAGTATCCTTGGCAACATTCCACATTTTGACCTTTGAATCAAAGTCAATTAACAAAGTAGCAGTCAGACCTAAAGAAAGTTCAAGGACTATGCTGATAGAAAACCATATTTTGGACAATGGCTAGACAATGTGTTGAAATTGCTTTAGAAACTTTGAAGCAAATGCATTTTTGCTTCTGTTTATTTTCATTGTACATCTTAAATGGAAGTCGGGTTTTGCATTGCTGCAATGTATTTGTATACTTTGATTATAAAATCATAGTTTTAGATCATTTTAAGTGTTATCGATTTGAATCTTTTCTTGAAATACGAAGGATTCATCTGAGTATTGGAGGCAATGCACAACTGTTCTATAAAGAGAGCTTTGGAACCAATGAGCTGTCATATATACATGGGTGCATGAGTCCATAGATGCATATATACATGTATCCATGCAAATTATCGATAGATGCATATATACATGGATGTGTAAATGCAATTCATAGGTGAATATATACATAAATCGAGGTATACATGTACCCATAGATACAGCCATACACATATAGAGAGATGCATAAAGAGATGACAAGATATATGCACAAATCGATATATGCATGATTGCACCTATGGATACATAGATACATTATGAAATGAAGAAAAAGACACATTTATATATGCATTTATTTTGAGAGTTTGATTCTGAATCCATATGCATACTTTGATTAAAACTAGTGGCTGAAAGTACATAATTCATTGATACAAAATTAATGCATTGAATTGCATCTGAATAAAGGGGAGGCTGTTTGCATTGCTAATTAGTCTTTGAATATATAACAATTAAAAGAGATAAATAAGTATAATTATCCTTGGGAACATTTCACATTTTGACCTTTCAATGAAAATGAATTAACAAAGTAGCAGTCAGACCTAAAGAAGGTTCAAGGACTATGCTAATAGAAAACCATATTTTGGACAATGGCTAGACAATTTGTTGAAATTGCTTTTAAAACTTTGAAGCAAATGCATTTCTTCATTCCCTTTACTTTCATTGTACATGTTAAATGGGAGTTGGGTTTCGGATTGCTGCAATGCATTCGGATACTTTGATTATAAAATCATAGTTTAGATCATTTTTAGTGTTATCCAATTGAATCCTTCCTTGAAATACCAAGGATTCATCTGAGTCTTGGAGGCAATGCACAACTGTGCTATAAAGAGAGCTTTGGAACGAATGAGCAAGTGAGCCACAATTTTTTTTTGCTCACATTGCCAATTTTACTATGTGCTTTAAACCTCTAAAGTAAGAGAAAACTAAGGAAAGGAACTATTTATTGTCTCAAGTAACTCGTTTCTACTTCTGAATATTGTAATTATTGTCCTCATAGGCACACATGCAAAGTATGGAACTATATAGAAAGCAAGTGAACTCTTTAATAATCCCATGAAACATAGTCTTTGTATGCATCCATGTTTATAGGTTTGCATGTATATATGTGTACATGTAATTATTGTTTTTTTTAATTTGGAAAGTGGTATTTAGCTGTTTTCTTGATTGTGTTTCAAAGTGAATGCATTAAACAGAATGTGGATTTATCATGTAATATAGATTTAAGTGACTAGAGATGCATTGTGATTACTTTGAGCGTTTCATTTTTTTGTTATTCTGCAGATCTATGTAGTCACAGGAGATGTTGTTGCTATAGAGTCAAGACTTGGAATCGAGCTACTTGATACATGTATCCATAGATACATGGATGTGGACATCTATCATGGCATCCATAGATGCGTAGATACATGTATCTATGGATAGATGTATTCATAGATACATTGACACATATATGGATAGATGCCTATATACATTTGCACATAGAAAGACAGATACATATATGCGTGGATGGATCTATAGGTAGAAGAATACATAGAAACATAGTTGCATGGATAGATAGATAGATGCATAGCTAGATACATAGATGCTTAAATATACATGTATGGAAATATCCATGGATTGCATATGAAGTTGCATAGATACATATATCCATGACTGCATGTGTACATAGATGCATGTATTGCAGTAGACGTAGATGCATGTATAAGTGTATCTCTGGGAAAGATGCATGGTTGCATATGAGGCTTGTAAAGTTTGTATATTTTTTATTACTGCAAAGCGGTCTCATAAAGAGAGGTTTGGAACGAAAAATATGTCAACATGTGTGATAATGAGAGTTTTTTCCTTGAACCTTGTTATATATTCAAAGAGTAACTAGCAATGCAAACAGTGTTCCCTTTAGTCAGATGCAATTCAATGCATTGAGCTTGCACCAGTTGATTATGTACCTTCAGCCACTAGTTTGAATGAAAGTGTGCATATGGATTCAAAATCAAAAGCTCTTTCCTGTGAACCTATTTTTAATTTTCCTGGAATGCTTTTAACCGGCAACATTGGCCAATCACATTTCGCCATTGAACATATTACTTATTTTTTTGTACAGTTTGCATTTGGAGAGCTATTTTATATATTGGAAAATTAGCATATATCTATTTTTCTATTCGACTGAGTAGCTTTATAAATCATTTTCGTTTTTAAAACTCGGGAAAATGCGAACGCATAAATTGATTAAATAAATTTAAGCAAAGGCATAGTTTGAAAGTTGGTGGCTAGAGGTACGTAATCCATGAATATAGATTAAATGCATTAAGATATTAGGAAAATGTGAGCGCAATGCATGAATGCAAATTAAATGCATTAAATGACATCTGGCTAGAGGTGAATGAGCTGGAGTGGCTTGGTGACCATGCATAGATAGGGTGCTTTGGTCATTTAATATAGAGTTAAGCCACTTGCTATGCATATTTATTACTTTGTGTGTGTTGTTTTTGTTTTCTGTAAGCTTGGGCTGTCAAAACCTAGAATCTGCAATTGCTTTGAGCTTTCTCGCTATGATGAAAGCATACAGGATAAAGGAATTTTGTGAACTGTTATAGTTAATGTCCTCATAGGCACATATGCAAAATATGGAAACATATAGAAGGGAAGCGAATTGTTCAAAAAAACTTGTCAAAGAAACGTGGTCCCATGGAATGCAATAAGTGTTCACAATGGACAGTTTGGTTTTTGCATGCTAACTTTGTCAGTTAATGCAATTTGGCACAAACAATGTCGAAGCAATGACATGAACAATAGAACTATTCAAAACTCAACTCTATGCTTGTAATAATTATTGGAAAAGCTGTAAATGCCATAGATAAAATAATATGAATAAAATTCTAGTTTCTGGTTTTCTTGAAATGCAATGAAAAAACTGCTATAAAGGCATAAGACAAGGTTGTGTAGCATATTGCCATTCCTGTATCTAATTTCTTTGGACATGAATGCTTTACACATTTGATTGCAATAGTAACATGTCTATGAAAATGGGACAGTAGAGATCATAATTCAGTAGTTTTTAGTGTGAGTATATATGTATCCTGATACATATAAGCTCAATCTGGCATTTATGAAAACAACTGCTATGTAGAGTGAAAGAGTTAATTAGTGTTACTAAATGCGATATCCATATAACATAATAAATTGGTACAAGGCTAGAGTGGCACATCCATAAATACATGGACACATGTATACGCAGTTACATACAGGGATACATAGAAGCTTAGATGAATACATGCATACATGAATATGTGCATATGTGCATATGGACATAGAGGCATATATACATGTAAATACGCATATATGCAGCAAAAGCAACATATGGATTTATGTATGTAGGAATGTACTCTATACATTAGAATGCATGATGGAAAAGTGACTATAAAGTACAATGCATACAAGCAAGGGCGAGACTTGGTTGCAGTAACAGCATGAAAATGAAAAAAGCCAAAGGAAAATAACCATTTATTGTCTCAAGTAACTTGTTAATGGGTCTAGAGTGTGCAACCATAACAACTTCTACTTGGTCACCATAAACTCTTGAGAACGTAAGAATCAGAAAGCAAATATTGGAAAAGCTAGGAAGGACATAATGCAAAAGGGAACATTTAAACTATATAGTTTGAATGGCATTATGCATGGAGGGGTAATAATTATTGAACATATATGTCAAACGTACATAGAGAACCATTGTCTTCATAGGTGCAAAAACAAAACTAGAGTTTCAGATGTCCATATTCAAGAAGACTTTAACATAGTAACCTATAGAAGTGTCTAAATGTATAATAGCAATAGAGTATTTTAAAACCAAAGATGTCTTTAACATGTGAAAACTAGTGAAATGTCTTGGAGAATGGAGAGGCAAAAAAGTAAAAGTCTGAACAATGTAAATCTGTGCTCCTGTATTCCTAGTTTCCTGTAAAGCCAACAAAATTCTATGTATTAGAAACATAGTTTGTATGGATAATGATTTGAGGTGCTGGTTCAAAAGAGAAAAAGTTTACATATGAATGACCTTATTACCTTCTGGTGATGTTTCCTGTCTATTTGTCAATGCAAATGGCTTCAACAATGGCATTGTTTGGGTCAAGGCTAAAATGTCCTTCAGCACTGAAGTCACGTAGGATGAATATCACTGCTGGCTTGTCCTTGATATAGTCTTCATAGCTGAGCCTTTGCAGTGTGGGAAAAAGACGGTGCATCATGACCTGGTCAATTGAAGACTGAATTGTTTGATTGTCATAAGTTGTTATGGTAGTTTTAAGTTGTAAACAAAATGTATAATTGACTTGCTGGTTGCACTGTTTACAGTGAGCAGTTTTTTCTTAGAGTGTGCCATAAGCAGCGAATTTGAATTTTCATTTTGGACAGCATGCATGAAATAGATTGGAAAATGCATTTGCTACTTTTAGAGTACCAGAAACCTATAGAATATGGTTCAAAATTGTTAGAGGAGACAAAAAAACAAGTTTGGATGCACTAGTTTTTTTGAAAAAGAATGTTGTTACCTTGAAAGTTGAATGTAGTAGGCTGTTGAGTTTTTCCAAGCTTCTTTTGTCATTCAAGGTACAGATGAATGTTGATCGACATGTGTGAAATGTGTTCTTTTGATATGTTTTTCTTACAACATTCTTGAAAAGCATTGCAGGTGTTTTATTTGTATGCAATTGGTCTTCGAGAGCAAAGTACTGTTGCTCATATGTTGACCGTAATAGCAGCTGCAATTCAATGAGAGAATTAGATTTTGTTACGGAAATTGTTATAGAGACGACTGTAGAACATTAAAATCTTGAAACTGAAAGAAGAGGTAAAATTTCTGTAGACCGAAATACCTGTGCTCTGTCTATGTCAGTGTGGCCATCTTTGATGTCAATTGCATATTGGGTACCCATTTTTCTGGCACCAACTACCAGCGCAGCTATTGTGCCAGCTGGGTACTCATTTACAGTTGTTAGCAATTGGCTGATAGTCGTACTTGGAATGAAATTGTACTCTTGACAAAGGTGGGGTATGTTTTCAATGGTGCTTATGTCTGTTAAAATAAAAATGCAATCACAGTCACCTCTGTCATAATCTGTCTTAGGTGCAACTTGGAAATCTGAGATTGAAATAGCTGACCCCGAGACTATTTTAGGCTCATGTTGATAAAAAAGGTTTCCACTAACATTTAACGTGATTGTCATTTCTGCTTTGTGATCTGTCAGATCAGCACGTAGCATTTCCCTTGTTTTGTTGGCCTTATCTAATGTTGCTTTGTAGACAACAAGGACATCACCTTGGAAGGTGTCTCTAGCTCTTTTTGCATTTAGCTGTTCGATTGAAACAATCCTAGGTTTCTTGACTCTTGTCCTACAAGGAACAAGGATAGTGTCAATTGAATGCTAATTTAATATTAGCAAACTGGTCAAATGGTGGTACAATGAAGAACAAAGTACTTTACCGTTGTGCTGACTCTTCCTATGCAATTTGCACCTATTTTGCTTGTCTTTTTGATACATCTTTTGGTGTCCTGCAAAGAATTGGAACAATTTTATTTGAATATTCTATGATTTGGGTGAATGAGTATGAAGGAATAATACTATGAGCACTTTACCGTTGTGCTGATTCTTCTTGTGTGGTTTGTATTTGCTTTGACTGTCTTTTAGTTTCATCCATAGATCTCTTGCAAATAATGGATATAGCATTGGAAAAGACATTGCAATGCATAAAGGTGATATAAGGCTATAATTTCTATAAAGTTGAATTTGTCTATTATGCAACATGCAATTTTAGGAAAATTGGATTATGATCAGTCCAATATGCTTCTGATATATAGATAGAGCATATATTTGTAATTGTGTTGGACCAAACGTGATCAATGACTGAGTTGCCCATGCTGTGTTGTTGGTTCAACATAAATTGTATATTGTTTTGCTGCATATAACTGGGAAGCATTATTTTTCTTTTTCTTTATGAAGACATGTCGACATTAAAATCGCCTAAAATATACAACATGTTTTCTAAATTTGTGGATCCAATAATTATTTGCAAGATTGCGATTACTTCATCTATGGCAGTTGCAAGTCTTGCATAAATATTACAAACATTGAGTTCATTGTTAGATAGCATTACTATTAATGTGATAGCTTCAATATTTGAGGTTTCATGTTGTGTTGTTTTTGATAGGAGCAAATGTTTCCTGGTTAAAGTTGCTATGCCATGTATGTTATGTACAGAGAAGCTATCAAAATACTGCAGCAAGGTATTTAGCTCAAAGGGATGCATATGTGTTTCTTGGAGACACAAGATATCAGATTGCATTATGCCATAGTCATTGACAATGGCTTCTGCATGTGCTTTCAAGCTACGAGTGTTCAATGTACATAGGAGCATATGTGATTTGTTTTTTGAACATGTGTTTAGATTATCAAGTTTCCATTGTGCACATGTCTGAAGACGAGACATTTCTAGTTGTATTTTGTGTTTAACTTTGAAGTTTTTTGTAGTTAAAGGTTGTAACAGAAATAATGATTCTACTGATTTTGTTCATGACAGAGTTGTATAGGTTAGTCGATGCTATAACAAAAATAATGATTCTACTGATTTTGATCATGTACTTTGTGCAATGTATATAGAGTATCAGGGTCTAGTTCATAGTTGTATGATTTTATTGCTTCTTTGTCCTTGTTTTGAAGGCAATTCAAGAAGTAATCTATAGCTCCATTTCATAGTTGAATTAATGTGTAACGATTGTTAAGCAATAGTTGTAATGAGTCAAACAAACAATCACCAACATTGTATGCAAAAGCACTCAATCTGCAAAGTCCCTCGCCCTTAAGCACGTAGCCAATGTTTGATATTTGGGGGCGCTTTGTTAATTCATAGGTGTCAACGTCTATCATTTTCTTTGTTTCTTGTGTATCCTAATGTGTTTGAGAATAGAAAATGTTGTGTATGAATAGCATCTAACGCTAGTATCTAGATTACAAAATCTATAATTTTTTACATTGTCGCCTATGTGCTTTTACTCAATAGCATTCCATAGTATTTATCATGTTGTCGTGGATCTTGGAAGTTAATAATCTCTATATATGTTGGAAAATGAATCTTGAGTAGTAGCAGAAGCCTACGTAACATACCACACAACAAACAATTTAATAGAAGCACAAGGGGAAAATAGTATTAATTCTTCAACCTGACCTTGTTATCCATTGTCCCCCAGCAGGATTGTATGTACTTATTCCTATTACATTGACAAAGTGGTAAAATGAGTACAATGCATGATGTATACTTTTAGTGCCACAAACACAAAACAATATTTTCAGCTAGCTTTGTTTACATGCAACAAATGGTCAACAAGGATCTTTTTTGCTCACATTGTCAATCTTAGTCTATGGTATTTAAATGTTTTGTGTAATTGGATCCCTTTGTTTCTATGTACTTCTAAGCGACTGATTTTTTTCAAAGAAAAAATGATTTTAGAAGCTATCCAGATAAACATGAATTAAGTGGCATGTAGAGAATAGTTTCACAAATCATTTATGTTTAAAGAAAATCAAGGAAATGCAAAAGCATTGTTTGATCAAAGAAGTTCTATGGATTTTCTTATTTGTGGGAATAGCTTTTAAAATCATTTGTGTTTTAAAAATTTGAGGAAAATGCAAAGGCATAGGTCCATTAAGCAAAAGTGAAGGCATAGATTGATTAAATAATTAAAAAAAGAGATTGAAACTCAGAGGTGCAGGCGCACAGTGCATACATGCAAAGCAAATGCATTAAATAGCATGTGGGTGGATGAGAAACTGCTGGAATGGCTTGGTGGACATGTATAGCCAGGCTGCTTTGTTCATTTGTTATAGACTTAAGTCAGCTGTTAAGCATGACTATTACTTTGCGCAAATTGTTTTTCTATTCTACAAGTCTTTGTTCTGGGAGAGTTTATAGCGATTGAGTAGACTTTGTTATAGTTACAGTATCCAGAACCAGAAACGAGTTACTTGAGGCAATAAATAGTTTCTTTCCTCAGTTTTCTTTTACTTTAGAGGTTTAAAGCACGCAGTGAAATTGGCAATGTGAGCAAAAAAAAATTGTGGTTAATGTCATTTTGCATGTAAGCAAGACCATGGAAAAATATTGCGTCATGTCTATGAGTGACGTAGTACATCATTCATTGTACTCATGTGCCATGTCAGCTTTTGAAATTAACTTTGTAGGCTTTTATTTGCAATATAGGAAGATTAAACATACGTTAACTTGCACACTGAACAACAACTTGCCACAGATAGAAGAAGTCCTATGAAAAAAATTGCCTTAAATGCATATATGTAAAAACCAGTTGACATAAAACAAAGACTTATGACTCTAAAGTCTATTTGAAAATGCAAATAGGGTTTAAAAATTGCATGCTAGCAGTTCATTCTATTCTATGGATATTGTATAGAGGAAGTATAACTTATTAACACATAAGAAAAACCTACTCTATTGCTCGAAGACAAATTACTATTGCAATTGTGGAAAATGCGTTTTCCTGTTTGTATATGTGGAAGCAGCCTTCTAAATCATTTATGTTCAAAGAAATAAGGAATACAAGATGACAAAATGAATACATGGAAAAGAACTTTATGTAGTTATTATATTGAAGAATTTCAATTGTATTTCAAGAAAAGCAAAAAGACAATTTGGAAAACTGACCTTGCAATCTGCTATCGAATGATCAAGTATACTTGTAGGAATGTACAAATTGTGATAGGCACAAGCAATTTTCCCTAGTGCAGTTTGTGCGTGATTGTTTAAATACAATTGAAAGCATTGATTCCTGTTACAAGGACAATTTAGACAAATGAGTACAGTGAGTGACATATACTATGCTATTCATAAAAAAAAAACAAAATTCTTATGTAGATTCATTTGAACGAGAAACAACCCAAGTAAGAACTTTTGTTTCTTAAAATGCAAATTGCATTTTATAATTTTAAAATACTTATTGCTATCTATGTACCTTATAGTATAAACATTTTTTTTTGCATATGCATGCACTAGTGTAATTTTGTTATTGCAATGGTGGTATAAGCTCTTTAAGAGCAATCAATGGAATAGATCCCGTATTTGCTTAAGTGCCTAAAAAAGTGTAAAAAGGCCATAGCAACTTGTCAATACTAAGCCAAAAAACAACACAGGCTTGTGCTAGGACTGTTAAGTTATGGTAAAAACAATTTTCTAGCTATTGTTCAATGCCAAACTAGCTATCACTTAATAGTGAAAGCAACGTAAATATTGATTTTCTAACTAAATGGGGTCATTTAATTTCCATATGCATAAGTTTATTTTGTACCGTTATGTAGCACTTACTATTACTTGTGCAATGAAGCCACATGCAAGTAGAATTCATAACTCATGGCATTTAGATACACCCAAGGAGAAATACAAACCAAGGTTGTTGGCATCGTGATAAGAAAGACGATGAGATACATCCAATTAATGTATGCCACAACATCTTATTCAATGAAGATAATTTGGATAGGA
This sequence comes from Sequoia sempervirens, assembly GCA_007258455.2. Lineage (NCBI taxonomy): Eukaryota > Viridiplantae > Streptophyta > Pinopsida > Cupressales > Cupressaceae > Sequoia > Sequoia sempervirens. The sequence goes on from VDFB02252616.1 coordinate 131,449,794, forward strand.
ACATTAGAAATCAGAATCCTTATTGGTGTATGAGTAATCCTCTTTTTCAAGACTTTTCAAGGAAATTGCATGCCAATAGTATCAGTGAACAAGTGGAATCAGATTTTTTAATTGACTTTGTTTGATGGGTCAAATGTGCACAAGGATAGTTATAATTATTTCTTTGTTTTAATTATTATGTATATAAATACTATTCAACAGTTACCTAATTAATTAGATATGAAATGACAGAAGGAAAAAGAAAATTAATGAATTAAGATAATTTGATTAATTAATTAATAAGGTGAATTATCGTGTAAAAGTACACAAATTCGAAGTTGCAAAAAAATCCTGTTTGCTTTATGCTTTAATGACAATGAGAGACATGAAAGCAATTGTGGAGTTTAGGCTTATATCTGTAAAATGCACTTGCCTGACAAGTTGTAAAGTGCTCTCAACACATTGCCCTCATATTGTTTGCAAGGTCCTATTATGGGACATGCTAATAGAACAGTGGCTCTAGAGCTCGCACTATGGAACTGTTCTGTAGTAATTGAAGATATGCAATCTTTAGAGGACTCATAAGTGCCAAGTTATTGTTAAGCTCTCACACTGTACAGTGGACAAAAGACAATTGCTTGTCCAAGGAACTAGTCTCTGAAGAATAGCATAGGCTGAGCACAGTGAAACCCAATGTGCTTATGGACATTAAAATAAAAGAAAACTGATGAAAGAAACTATTTATTGCCTAGAGTAGCTTGTCTACAAGTGTCCTTTTTTTGAACCATGACAACCTTTTCCCTGTCACTGTAAACTCTTTCCCAGGAAAGACATATCGACACACACATATATGTATACATATGTATATATATGTAAAGATACATCCATGCAAAGATAGATTAATGCATCTATGGACATAAACATATATATGAATCCATATGATTGCATGCATATACACATAGATGCATCTATACACACATACATATATGCATAAATACATATATGCATAGATATATCTAGAGTCACATGCATACATGCATATATGCATCTACAAATGTCTACATAGATATGCACATAGGTAAATGCATATGCACATAGAGACATGCATACATACATACATGCATTGACACATTAGGCAGAAAGTGATAGTGATAGTGAACTAAAGCACTATGAAACACAGCTTCATGATACACTTTAATGGAAAGGAACTGTGGAAAATAACAAATTATCATATCAAGTAACTTGTTTCTAGTTCTAGGCTCTGCAACTGTAACATCTCCTGCTCAGTGGCTGCAAACTCTTCCCCAGAATAAGAGCTTACAAAACACAAAAAACAACACACGCAAAGTAATAGAAATGCATAGCAAGTGACTTAACTCTATATTAAATGACCAAAGTACCCTGGCCACACGTGGCCTCCAAGCCATTCCAGTGCCTTCACCTTGAGCTAGATGCCATTCAATGGATTTAATTTATATTCATGCATTACGTACATCTACCCACCAATTTGATAAGCTATTCCTTTGCTTAATTTTAATTAATCAATTTATGCGCTCACAGTTTCCTGATATTTTAATGCATTCAATCTGCATTCATGGACTATGTACCTCTAGCTGCCAACTTTTGAACTATGCCTTTGCTTAAATTTATTTAATCAATTTATGCGTTCGCATTTTCCCATATTTTTAAAACAGAAAATGATTTATAAAGCTACTCGGATGAATAGAAAAATAGATAAATGCTAATTTTCCAATATATAAAATATCTCTCCAAATTCAAACTATACAAAAAAATAAGTAATATGTTAAATGGAAAAATGTGATTGGTTAATGTTGTTGGTTAAATGCATTCTAGGAAAATGCATAAGTATTCTTGCCTACCACCAGGAACTAATAAAATCATTTCAACTGAATGCATGAGTATTCTTGCCTTGACGCTAGGAGCGAATAAAATTGTCACTATAGAAAATAGTTTATCCAAGTGAGTGCTATTAGGTTTGCTATCCTCAATTTCGAACTCCTTTGACGTTAATGCATTTTCTTTGGTGGTAGAATATGGAGATTCTTTTTTTTACTAAGAGTCTGGAACAAGATGACATATACAAATAAATTCAAGCAAAGACATAGGTTAAAAAATTGACAGCTTTTATCAATAGAAAGGGGACGTTTACAGTGACAGAGAAAAAGCTCTTGTGCTCATTGAATGAATACCAAGAGAAAAGTTACTCAAGGAAACAAATTGCTAATTTTATTTATTTTGCTTCATTTTATCCCAGAAATGCTAGTTGGGTTTCACAATGCATGAAAACACATTTGTGCAAACAACTGCCAAAATTATAATTGCAATGGATGACAGTGATAGTGTAATGGATACTAATAGTCCAAACACCGAAATACACCAGCTAGTTTATTTTTTAGATTCAATGGAAAGAAGTATCAATTGGAAACAGATTAACCTAGTACTCTATTTATCATAGGTTCTTAAATTCCAAATGCACAAGTGCAAACATGGTTCTCTACAGGCTTTTGCTATGCATTTTAACTATATTGCTGTTTTGCATCGAGCCTAAAGAACCACTGCAAGTATGGTTTCCAAACAGATTTAAATCAATGAATGTAAGTCAAGGAAGGTTTCCAATTACACATAATACTTGAACCATGAAGCATCATTGCTTCAAGCTATAGCAAAAATGAAGACATCGACACAAAAGCAAATTCAACAATGACATCATCAAACAAGGATTTGTTTGCCATTACTATGATTAACTATTGAACTCAATTGACTCATCAGTCAAATAGCTTGATTGATCACTAACCTAACTTGTTTCAAAGCTATCTTGTTAAGCTAACTAGTTAATTTCATTAATGAGTAAAAGATCCAATTGACTTAATTTGCACGAGCTAAGTGTAAGATTGACTTGTTTGTTAACTGACTTTGATTAATGGTTCAAAGACAGATGAGACAAATTAAATTGTCATGAGAAAAATGTGAGGTGGACTTATTGGCTACTATGCCACATATACTATGACATTTGAGCTTTAATGAAATAATAGCAAAAGAAATAGAATAAATAGATGGCTTCAACATAGACTAAGGGATACAATTAATATGGACAGCTATATGCTGTTGAATATTTGTAGCATAAGAAACAGAAAGGAAGATGTTGGTGAAGATTTTCCAATTTCGGTTTACAATTGCATTTGCTCCCTTGTCTATAAAGCCTTTTCAAGAAATTCCTTTTTTTTGCATATGAATGGCCATGTTTGGTTTAATTGATTTGGTGTACAAAGATGTTTTTTAATTAACTATAATTAACTATTCAAGAAAACTGATCTATCAATGAACTAGTTTCATTGATTAGTCAAGCAACTTGATTCACAGTTAACTTGATCAGCTATTTAGTTGATTTGCTTGAATATTTGCAAAAAGCCTTTTTCGACAAATAATTCTTTGCATAATTTGCAATCACTACACACGAAGAGCCAACATTTCTTCGAGGGATTCTGTCAAACAGTAAAAATGTTTTTGCTTGTGCTCCCATATTTGGTATGCATATTCATGATAGCATTTCAAACCATTATATCTGTCAGAAATGCACGTCTTATGATGTTTAGATGAATGTACATACACTATTCTAAAGCTCCTTTTCTATTAAAAGCATGTAAAATGTTTAGAAAGATTGTGTATCTATGAATGTGAATAAGCAAGATTGATTTAACTGATTTGGAGGATAAAGATGACTAATAATTAGCTATGACTAACCATGGAACATAATTAATTCATCAGCCAATTAGCTTGATTGATCGCTGAATTAACTTGTTTGAAAGCTATCATGTTAAGCCAACTAGCTAATATGCCACATACAGTATGACATTTGAGTTTCAAATAAGTCTCATGCACGCAAATCTGTTATCATGTTAAAGCCATGTAAACATTGATGTTCCAATTCCATGGGGTCATTCTATTTCCATTTGTCCAAGTTCATTTCATTCCATTATCAAGAACCAATAATTAAATGTTTAAACCAGGTACATGCAAATAGAAATGCAAGTAGGGTTTCAACAATGACATCATCTAACAAGCATTTGTTTGCTATTACTATGATTAGTGATAGAATTGACTTAATTTGCATGAGTCAAGTGTAAGATTTAGTTGTTTGTTAATTGACTTTGACTAATGGTTCAGAGACAGATGAGACAAATTAAATTGTCATCAACAAAATGTGAGATGGACTGATTAGCTGCTATGCCACATATACTATGACACATGAGTTTTCATGAAATCACCCCACACCAGTTCCATCAAATCATGGAAGGGTTATTTAGTGGCTTCACGTATGATTCCCCTGCCATTCCAATGAGAGCAGAAAAGTAAAGAATTAAAATGTAAAGAGTGAATCTGATTAGGATGTTGAAAGACTTGTCAAATGAGAAATGGAAACTAAAACATTGAATTTGAGTTTCCATTAGTCTTTTGAAACACTACAGTTGAATGAATTTAGAATTTGTATTGTTGTTTATTAGTGTTTATTACTATATTTTTTATCACTCTTTATTACTATCTATTTTTTGTTTAATTCTTGACTACTGTTTTGTTAAACTGTAGATTGTAAAACACACGGTGTTGTAAAAACAACAACCCACTGACAGTTGTAAAACACAGGGTGTTGTAAAGTATTTTGTATTATTCTTGATTAGTTTTTATTGGAATTATTTTGTATTACTATAATTACTTTATTACTTTCTATTACTGTATTTTAGTATGGACATTTCAAGGTGAAGAACATGAGACATATGCAATGCAATATCACAGGTTTAATTAACAAGGTATGAATGAGCAAGAACTTTTTAGTAGATAAAGGTCATGAACGTTGAACTAATAGTATGACAGTCAGCACAACATTTAAGTAAACCTATGCTCAACACTCTCTTTTCCATTATCAATTGTATTCCTAATTTCATCCATGAAGAATATCCTCAAAGATATAGAATTCATGGATACACAGGTTGAAGGAGTTCTTCATGGATCAAAGATATGGAATTCATTGAGGAAAGAAATGGAAATCATGGATCAAAGTCATGGCTAACAGCAGGATCTACAGGGTGACAAAGTTCTTCATGGACGAAATTGGGAATAAAATTGATAATGGAAAAGAGAGTCTGCACCATAGGTTTACTTAAATGTTGTGGTGACTGTCCTACTATTGGTTCAATGTTCATGACCTTCATCTACTCAAAAGTTCTTGCTTGTTTATCATGTAATATAGATTTTAGTGACTAGAGATGCATTGTGATTACTTAGAGTGTTTCATTTTTTGTTATTCTGTAGATCTGTGTAGTCACAGGAGATGTTGTTGCTGCAGAGTCAAGACCTGGAACTGAGCTACTTGACACATGTATCCATAGATACATGGATGTGGACACCTATCATGGTATCCATAGATGCGTAGATACATGTATCTATGGATAGATGTATTCATAGATACATTGACACATACATGGATAGATCCCTGTATACATTTGCACATAGAAACATAGATACATATATGCGTGGATGCATCTATAGGTGGAAGAATACATAGAAACATAGTTGCATGGATAGATAGATAGATGCATAGCTGGATACATAAATGCTTAAATATACATGTATGGAAGTTGCATAGATACATATATCCATGGCTGCATGCATAGATACATATTAATATGGACAGCTATAGGCTGTTGAATATTTGTAGCACAAGAAATAGAAAGGAAGATGTTGGCGAGGATTTTGCAATTTGGGTTTACACCTACCAATTGCATTTGCTTCCTTGTCTATAAAGCCTTTTCAAGAAATTCCTTTTTTTGCATATGAATGGCCATGATTGGTTTAATTGATTTGGTGTACAAAGATGTTTATTAATTAACTATAATTAACTATTCAAGAAAACTGATCTATCAATGAACTAGTTTCATTGATTAGTCAAGTAACTTGATTCACAGTTAACTTGATCAGCTATTTAGCTGATTTGCTTGAATGTTTGCAAAAAGCCTTCTTTGACAAATAATTCTTTGCATAATTTGCAATCACTACACACCAAGAGCCAACATTTCTTCGAGGAATTCTGTCAAACAGTTTAAATTTTTTTGCTTGTGCTTCTATATTTGGTATGCATATTCATGACAACATTACAAACCATTATATCTGTCAGAAATCTATGTCTTATGATGCTTAGATGAATGTACATATCCTGTTCTAAAGCTCTTTTCCTATTAAAAGCACACAAAATTTTTAGAAAGATTGTGTATCTGTGAATGTGAATAAGCAACATTGATTTAACTGATTTGGAGGATAAAGATGACCAATAATTAGCTATGACTAACCATGGAACACAATTAATTCATCAGCCAATTAGCTTGATTGATCGCTGAATTAACTTGTTTGGAAGCTATCATGTTAAGCCAACTAGCTAATATGCCACATACACTATGACATTTGAGATTCAAATAAGTCTCATGCATGCAAATCTGCTATCATGTTAAAGGCATGCAAACATTGATGTTCCAATTCCATGGGGTCATTCTATTTCCATTTGTCCAAGTTCATTTCATTCCATTATCAAGAACCAGTAATTAAATGTTTAAACCAGGTACATGCAAACATAAATGCAAATAGGGTTTCATAGTGCTTTAAGACATTGTTATACTTTGATTATAAATTCATATTTTAAACTACTTTTAGTATTATTTATTCGAGTTTCTTGTTGAAATGCAAAGGTTTCATCTGTGTTTGATAGGAATTATGTAGAAATCCTCTTGTCCATTTTACTTCATGCATGTGAGCCCTGTAAAGTCTGTATATTATTGATAACTGCAAAGTGGTCCCATAAAGAGGGCTTTGGAACCAAAATTATGTCAACACGTGCGATAATGAGAGCTTTTGAACTGCGAGTGAACAGTGTGTTGCTTTGAGCTTTTCCGTTGTCATCAAAGCATAAAGGATAGAGGGGTTCTATTAAAAGTTGTGGTTGTTGTCCTCATAGGCATAAACTCGTATTTTAAACTACTTTTAGTATTATCTATTCAAATTTCTTGTTGAAATGTGAAGGTTTCATCTGCGTTTGATAGGTACTATGTAGAAATCCTCCTGCTCATTTTACTCCATGCATATGAGCCCTGTAGAGTTTGTATTTTTTTTTATTGCTGCAAAGTGGTCCCATAAAGAGAGCTTTGGAACCAAAATTATAGTCAATCAATCATAGTCAATCAATTAATCTAATTCTACCTGTTTTCTAATAGTATTGGCATGTAATTTTCTTGACAAGTCTTCAATAAAAAAGAGCATTAGCCACACACCAATAAGGATTCTCATCTGTAACCTGCCTAACCAAATCATCTTTATTCAATAAGATGTTGTGACATACATTAATTGGATGTATCTCATCATCTTTCTTATCAGGATGCCAACAACCTTGATTTGTATTTGTCCTTGAATGTATCTGGATGCTATGAACTATGAATTCTACTTGCATATCGCTTGGCTGTACAAGTAATAGTAAGCGCTACATAATGGTAGAAATCACAACTCATAGCATCCATATACACCCATGCACAAATACATGGTATTCAACACATTAACACGGACATGGTTTTCTAGGGCTAGTTTGTTAATTGCCTTTGATTAATAGTTCAAATGTACACAAGGCTAATTGCAATCATTTCTTTCTTTGAATTGCTATGTACTTAAAGGCTAATTAGCAGTTGCCTAATTATTTAGATATGAGACAATACAAGGATGAATGAGGAAATATGAACTTGCCTAAATCATCATGAATGATAGAGCTATTGGGTAAAATGCTACATATACTGTGACATTTAAGCTTCAAAGACTGCCAATGAACAACAAAAGCTTCAAAACTCTCAGTTAACATGTAAAGGGCTGAGAAAAATTGATCTGCTAACTGAATGGGGTCATTTTACTTCAATTATCTAGCACTTATTCTTAATTGTTTAATGCAATCACATGCAACCAAAATTCAAAACAATTAGCATCTATACACTCCCATGCATAGATACATGCTCTCTAACATATTGATATGCATATGGTTTTCTATCAGCACAATCCTTGAACATTGTCTAGGTACCAGTGCTAGTCTATTAATTGACATTGATTACTGGATAAAATGTATTCATAGACACATAGCTGCACACATGCTTCAATGCACAGATGCATAGATACATGCATGGATGTACACATATATACATGTACACATACATACATGATCACACGCTTACAACTATATATGCGTTCATGTATCCATGGATGCAGATTTCCATGTATCAATAGATCCCTTAATATATGCACATATTGAAATGACTACATGGGCCTAGGGGATGAATATTTATGTGGCCTTTACATGATAGCAATGAATCCTATAAATATGCATATATGCATGAAAGCACATAGCCATCAATGAAGCTATGCATTTGCATTTTCACAAGCATTTTAAAACAATCACGATTCACAAAGCCACTCCCATGGGTTTCAAAAACAGATAAATGCCAATTTACCAATATGAAATATAACTCACGAAATTGAGTTCATATATCTTTAAAAGCAATATGCACAACAACCACAATATGACTGGATGGCTAGCTGGCGCCATCCACAAAAAAGCATTTAAAGCAAATGCAATAGTAATCTATTATATACACACATACATACATGGCAACATAGATACATGCATTCATATATACATAATTACATGCACACATATATACATGCAAACCTGTATGCATGGATGCATACAAAGACTATGTTTCATGGGATTATTAAACAGTTAACTTGCTTTCTATATGCTTCCATATTTTGCATGTGTGTTTATGAGGACAATAACCACAATATTTGACAGTATTCCTCTATCCTTTATGACAGCTCATTGGTTCCAAAGCTCTCTTTATAGGACAGTTGTACATTGCCTACAAGACTCAAATGAATCCTTCATATTTCAAGGAAATATTTGTATCAATAACACTTAAAATGATCTAAACTATGATTTTACAATCAAAGTATCCAAATGCATTGCAACAATGCGAAACCCAAGTTCCATTTAAGATGTACAATGAAGTAAACAGAAGGGAAAATGCATTTGCTTTAAAGTTTGTAGAGCAATTTCAACAGGTTGTCTAGCCATTGTCCAAAATATGGTTTTCTATTAGCATAGTCCTTCAACCTTCGGTCTAACTGCTACTTTGTTAATTGACTTTGATTGAAAGGTCAAATGTAAAATGTGGCCAAGGATAATTATAGACAACTGTACGTTGTCTCCAAGATTCAGATGAATCCTTGGTATTTCAAGGAAAGGTTTGAATCGATAACACTTAAAATGATCTAAACTATGATTTTACAATCAAAGTATCTAAATGCATCTCAACAATGCGAAACCCAACTTCCATTTAAGATGTACAATGAAAGCAAATAGAAGGAAAAATGCATTTGCTTGAAAGTTTGTAAAGCAATTTCAACAAATTGTCTAGCCACTATCCAAAATATGTTTTTCTACCAGCATAGTCCTTGAACCTTTTGTAGGTCTAATTGCTACTTTGTTAATTGACTTTGATTGAAAGGTCAAAATGTGAAATGTGCCCAAGGATAATTATACTTATTTATCTCTTTTGATTGTTATATATTCAAAGACTAATTAGCAATCCAAACAGCTTTGCCTCTAGTCAGATGCCATTAAATCCATTGATTTTGTATTAATGAATTATGCACCTTTAGCTAGTAGTTTTAACCAAAGTATGCATATGGATTCAGAATCAAACTCTCAAAATTAAAAAAGGTTCATTTTTGAAACGAAGATCTACTTTTGAACCCCAACTGCTTAATTTTTATGAACCATATAGCATATGCCACTCACAATACCCATTTGCAAAGATTGTCCTTGTAACAAAAAGCAACGATATGATTACAAGTACGATCAATATAGTGAGAATCTTGAATTAACCTTTTTCTCTGTCTACTATATGCAATTGTAAACAAAGGAGAAGGTTCATTCTAGAAACTCACCTTGTACTGCTTGCTTGAAGAATTTGCCACAGCTGGGCCGCTACACGACCTCTTTTCTTCCAACCAAAAGCATTGCACCATGTAAAAAGCTTTGATTAGAAAACAAAAACCATGTCTTTGTTTTTCTAAAAGAATAGCAATATATAGTACTACTGCGATGGATACTAATAGCGAAAACCATTAAAACACTAGCAAGCATTTTTCTAGATTCAAGAGACACAAGTATAAATGTAGATAAGATTAACTACACAAACTAATTGGCGGCTGTGCTCTTGACCACAAATCTTCTAGCAATGAATTTTGATCAGTTTTTGCATGTCAAAACTGCTCTATCAAGCAATACATTTAACTACTCTAAGGCGGCAAAATTGTAATTTGATTCGCCAACATTTTTGACATAGTTTTTTGGTGAACTCAGCAAAGATACAAAAACAGTAACGACGACATCTGACAGAATTTTTATGCTTGCCGACAGGAAAAAGGTTTCTATTGCATTCTCTATGCTCCCATTATTTGCATTTATGCCTACAAGACAATAACAACCACTTAATTTTAATCTAACCTTCTATCCTTAAGTGCTTCATGACAAGGAAAAGCTTCAAAGCAACACACTGTCAACTCATTGTTCAAAAGCTCTCATTATTGCACACGTTGACATAATTTTGGTTCCAAAGCCCTCTTTATGGGACCACTTTGCAGCGATAAAAAAAATACAAACTCTATAGGGCTCACATGCATGAAGTAAAATGAACAAGAGGATTTCTACATAATACCTATCAAACGCAGATGAAACCTTCGCATTTCAACAAGAAATTTGAATAGATAATACTAAAAGTAGTTTAATATACAAATTTATGCCTACGAGGACAACAACCATGACTTTTAACAGAACCCCTCTATCCTTTATGCTTTGATGACAACGGAAAAGCTCAAAGCAACACACTGTCGACTCACATGCATGAAGTAAAATGAACAAGAGGATTTCTACATAATTCCTATCAAATATAGATGAAACCTTCGCATTTCAACAAGAAATTCGAATAAACAATACTAAAAGTAGTTTAAAATACAAATTTATAATCAAAGTATACGAATGCCTTAAAGCACTATGAAACCCTACTTGCATTTCTTGCATCAAATAGACTAAAAAAATGAAAAGTTACCTCTTCTGACCTCAAGCAATTCGTCTCTCACTGTCCAGCGTGCAACTCTGCAACTACAAAATACCTTGCTTGGCCACACAGTAGACCACTATGAAATATAGCTTCTTTATGCACTTTAATGTAACGAAACTCTGAAAATTACCAAATTATCACCTCAAATAACTCATTTCTGGGTCTGGACTCTGCAACTATAACATCTCCTGCTCAATCGCTAAAACTCTCCCTTAGAACAGGCGCTCACAGAAGACAAAAACAACACACGTAAAGTAATAGAAATGCATAGCAAGTGACTTAACTCTATATTAAATGACCAAAGTACCCTGGCCACGCGTGGCCTCCAAGCCATTCCAGTGCCTTCACCTTGAGCCAGATGCTATTCAATGCATTTAATTTTTATTCATGCATTACATACGTCTACCCGCCAGTTTGATAAACTATGCCTTTGCTTAATTTTAATTAATCAATTTATGCGCTCGCAGTTTCCTGATATTTTAATGCATTTAATCTGCATTCATGGATTACGTACCTCTAGCCGCCAACTTTTAAACTATGCCTTTGCTTAAATTTATTTAATCAATTTATGCGTTCGCATTTTCCCGAATTTTAAAAACGAAAATGATTTATAAAGCTACTCGGACGAATAGAAAAATAGATAAATGCTAATTTTCCAATATATAAAATAGCTCTCCAAATTCAAACTATACAAAAAAATAAGTAATATATTAAATGGTGAAATGTGATTGGTCAATGCTGTCGGTTAAATGCATTCCGGGCGAATGCATAAGTATACCTGCCTACCGGCAGGAACTAAAAATATGGAAATATTTTCCTAGCTTCATATTAGAACGTGTTTAGGTTTACATAATCGTAAGTCACATCCACGATGACCTTACCACATTACAAAATATGTAATTCATGTAATTCACATGATTATGGAATAGTAGTGAATTACTCTTGAAGAAGAAGGTGAGTAACTAGGAGGTTAAGAAAATTATGTGAGCAATACTAGATGGGACGGGCTTATCAATCTCAAATAATATATAAACCAAGTGGTGATATATGCAACCATAAAAATCACTCATAAAGTATACTATATAAATAGAGAAGAATCTACCACAAGAGAAGCCATCTTGGTCGCATATGAGATTGTGGTATAAAGTAAATATTTTGACTTATGTGAGGTTCTTTGAGAGCAACTAATAGAGAACAATAAGGGGATTTTATCACTACCAATTCTAGTATAACACTATTATCACATGTTTAGCATTTTATTTCATGAATTACTTTGAAGATTCCTAAAAAATTATGGCAACAGTATTTCATAACTATAAAATAAATAAACCCTCACATCAATCACTTCAAGGATGGAACTTCATATAATGAGGTATATTGGGTTTCTCAAATCTTTCCAAAAATATATTCAAGAAAGGGATCAAATTTCCTATGATGGGGTAAGGATATATGCATGTGTAAGATATAACTTTTGTGGTGGATAAGGATTACATTTTTATGGAGGTGGTGGAGCCAAGGGTAACTTGGATACCACAAGTACCTTTTGAAATTAATGATGATTTGGTACACACTAATACATTATAATTATTGGCTCTTCCTAAAGATCCTAATACTTAAATTTTTGGTACATACCAATAATTAATGGATAAACAACATAAATAGAAGGCTACAAAGAACCTAAAAAAGAACAAAGATATTTTGCACAAGAAGTGGGGGAATATCAAAGAATCTTGCCCACTAGAAGTAAAAAAATTAGATTCACCAACCTCTCTAGAAGTAGGGACATCACAAGTGTGGCAATTTGAGTGCCTAAAATTAGATTCTCCAAGGTTTGAATTAAGGCACTCCCAAACACACAAATTTTTGGGGCAAGAAGAACTAGAAAAGTGGTATCCACAAATGACCACAAGGAGAAATTTGTAGATTCCATATCAGTAAACACAAATTGGGGAACCTAAATCACTAGAGGGAGAAAGTACATAAGACCTCCTATAGATAACTATTGAAAAGAAGAAAGGTGAGACATAACACCCCAAAAAGAAGGAAGAGGAAAAAATAAAATACACCGTGGCAACAAAAAAGACAATATATTCAATACAAGTTGTTATAGAAATAGATAAAGAAAAGTGAGTACAGAGGAACCAACTCAAAATAATTTAAAGTAATCTCCTCAAGGAAAAGCTACTACAATAGGGAAACAAGAAAATACAAAGCAAGAGAAAAATAGGGAGAAGAGAATTAAGAGAAAGATAAACAAAAGTAAAAATTAGAGGAAAAAGAAGAATTATTGGATGAAAAAGTACTCTTTAGATTATTATTCACACTAGGAATGTTCCTTACCATTGCACAAATGTATCTAATTGTAAATAAGGAAAATAAATCTATAATTGTGAAGGTAATGATATATTTCTTCTTAGCTTCACTGCAATCATTTGTGGAGATAATTGAAAAATTTCTAAGAAGAAATAGCAATAATTTTGAAATAGAAAATAGAAGATTCATCCAAAATCAAAGAAGATACATAGTATCAATGAGACTATAACTAGAAAAAGGAGAGCTAAGGTCCAAACATAGGGTAGACATGTTGCACTATATTGTCATTAGTGATGTTATTGATGTCAACCTTTGGTATGGATGTGTTGAGAAGATGTGTATGGTGTTGAGTAGGTGTTGTAGATGTAGTAGGGTCACTTGGTTTACAAAGTGCTTTTGAGAAAAATTGCATAAGGTTTTACAAGGTGTTTAGGAAGTGTTTTGTATTTTGCTTTGCAGTTCTTCATGCTTGAAGATTTTCTTGTGCAATTTGAAAGTGATGATCAAAGGTCTTCGAAGGTATTATATTCAGAGTTTCAAGTTTTGGATCGTGTGACAATAGAAGATATGTTTGACAGTGTGTTGGACTGTCTCTGGCTTGTGAAGAGGGTCATCTGGGAGAAATGAAATTGCTCCGCATTTCTTAGTGCTGAAGTTTCTTATCTTGCAGATTTGGGAATGTGTTAAGATTTCCTGTACCTACATTCCTTTGGTTTTTTTAGTGTTTAGTTGTTTCGCAAGCTTAGATCTTGAGTTTTTTTAGTCACAGTTCAACTAGTTACACAGGGAGATAGTTTTCTCAATTTCATGTGTTTGTGCCAGTGGTTTTGAATATTCTAATGATGTTGGAATATTCTAGGGTGTTGTGTAATGTTGCTATATGGTCCACAATATTTTTCGGCCTTGGTGAAATGTAAATTTGGTTACTTGATAGCATTAATGTTTGGTTTGGTCGACCTAGTGTGTGTAACATTATTTGTGAATATGCTTTGTGCTTTGTGGAAGTGTGGTGTAGCATGTCAGTGTAGATTTGGGTCTTGGTTAACCCTTGATGTGGTTTTCCCTCACTTATTTCCACTACGGCGGTGTTTGGTCCTGACCTATTTGGTGGTTGCACATTTGAGGTGTATACATTTCATTGAATTTGGCCTAGTGAAATTTATTCGAGGTTGTGGAAGGTATATATGCAAGGTAAAGATGTTGATGATGAGTGTGGTGTGGAATGATGTATGTGTGATCATGTGTTGAGATCTGAATGTGAGCATGAATGCCTAAGACTATTGGAAGCGGTGAGTAGAAGGTTTCTACATTTTAGTGTGCCAAAAGTTGTTGGAGGCAGTAAGCCAAAGGTTGCAGATGCTAAAGAGATATTGTGTTGGTTTCTCAAGTTGCTATGAGGTAGTGAACCTCCTTGTAACTATTTCTTTGTAATCTGGAAGAAGTGATCTTCCTAGGCAGTGAGCCTTTTTTCTTTCTAGACAGTGAGTCCTTTGGGTAGTGAGCCCTAGGCAGTGAGCCTCTTGTAATTAGTTTTGGTTTTCATATAGTGAGTTAATCCTCACCGTGGTTTTTCCCTTGTAGGGTTTCCATGTAAATATCTGGTGTTCTATTGTGAATGTTTGTGGATGTGTTATTCTTTCATTTGTTTACATTCATGCTAATGTTTAAAAAGGGTTTTAAGGTTTTAATGCAAAACTGATTCACCCCCCCTCTTAGTTATCCTATGTTTCTAACAATTAGTATTAGATCAGAGGTTATTTGGAAGAATCTTAACCCCTTGAGGTAGATCCAGATGGTGCATAGGAATGGTGTCAAATCTCCTATGTTCGATGGAACAAATTATGCCTTATAGAAAGCTAGGATGGAAGCCTTTCTCACTGCATTAGGGTTTGGCGTATGGAAATCAGTCAAAAATGGATGTACTGTGCCTAATACTACTCCGAAAAGTGAAGATGAGATCAAGGAATATGAGAACAATGGAAAAGTGAGGAATGTTATTTTAAGTGGGCTTTCAAATTCAAAACTTGTGAAGGTAATAAGTTGCAAAACTGCCAAATAGGTCTAGGAGAAGTTGAAGAGCATTTATGAAGGAGATGATAAGGTCAAGCAAGTGAAGATGCAAAATTTCAAGGCCAAGTTTGAAACCCTAAGGATGTCAAAGAATGAAGATATTGCAAACTAAATGCACAGGTTGGATGAAATTTTTAACTCCATCAATGGTCTTGGTGGAAAGCTAGAGGAAAATGAAGTTGTGAAAAGGTATTGGGAACTCTTCCTAAATCTTATAGTGCTAAACTTTCTACTATTGAGGAATCTTAGAATTTGGATCAATACACTATAGATCAATTGTTTGGTGCTTTAACTACTTTTAAATTAAGAGATTTTGACAAAGATGATCCAAGTAAAGAAACAACTTTTAAAGTCATCAAGAAAGAGAGGAATGATGAATATGATCTAGATGATTTTGATGAATTGGAAGTAAATTTTGTAAGAATATTAAAAAAGGGCACAAAAAGATATAGAGGTAAGTTACCTTTCAAGTGTTTCAATTGTGGAAAGATAGGTCACTATGCTTCAAAATGTCCAGATAAAGTTTCAAATGACAAACATAAAGATCATAAAGGTAAATCCTTCAAGAAGATTTATTTTGTTAAAGAAGATAGTGATGATGAGGAATCAAACCAACTGGATAATGAAAGTGATGAATGCTTATTCATGGCTTTGAATATTGGAGCTAATTCTACTAACCCTAAAATATGTGTGAAGGAAATTGCTCCAAAAATAGGTCACGGTATTGAAGGAACTATGTTGACTTCCTTTCATGCAAGAGAGGAGAGAAACTACTAGATAATTAACAACAAATATTCAAATCATATGATAGGTGATAAGAGTAATTTTGTTAAGCTTAATAAATATGATGGTGTTTGTGTTAGGTTTGGTGATGAGACATTTGCCAAGATCTGTGGAAAAGGTTCAATTAGTTTTGATGGCAAGCATAAGGAAAAATGTTGTTATTTATGTCAAGGGTCTCCGACATAATCTTCTTAGTGTAGGAAAAATGTGTAGCAAAGGATACAATCTATTGTTTTAGGATAATGGTTGTGAAATCAGAAAAGGAAGATTTGAAATCTTGGTTGCGGTAGGAACAAAGACAAAAGGAAATTTTTATTAACTCAAAAGTGCCAGCGGTAAGTGATTTATGACTCAAATCAATGAAAATTGGTTGTGGCACAAAAGAATGGGTTATATCAATTTTGATAGCCTAGTGAAGATGAACTCTACTCATGATGTGAGAGATTTTCCAAGGATTACAAAGCCTATCAATGCAATTTGCAAAGGGTGTTAGTTTGGAAAACAAACAAGGAATAGTTTCAAAACTAAGGAACATTCTATTGCACAACCTTTAGAGTTGGTGCATACAAACCTATGCGTACCTACTAGAACAAGATGCCCTCAAGGTGATAGGTATTTTATGTTGTTAATAGATGATTACTCTAAAATGACTTAGGTGACCTTTCTCAAAGAAAAATTAGAAGCTCTAGATAAGTTTAAAGAATTTAAATCTATGGTGGAGAATGAAAAGGATTTGAAAATCAAGTGCTTAAGGTTTGATAGAGGTGGTCAATTCACCTCAAATGAGTTTAACAATTTTTTTGTAGATCATGGGGTAAAAATACATTTACCAACACCTATGACTCCACAGAAAAATGGGGTTGTGGAGAGGAAAAATAGGACAGTTCAAGAGGCAACAAGAACCATGTTGAAGGAATAAAATCTACTAGATGTCTATTAGAGAGAAGTTATTCATGCCACAGTTTACATTCTCAGCAAAGGAAAAGCAAGAATGAACATCTCAAAGACCCCCTATGAGCTATGGTATGGAAAAAATCATACTATGAAATATCTTAGAGTGTTTGAAAGTAAATTTTATATCATGAGGGATGAAGAAAATTTAGGAAATTTTGATGCAAGATCAAATGAAGGAATCTTCCTTGGATACTCTACAAAGAGCAAAGCATACATGTGCTACAACATGAGACTAAAGAAGATAATTGAAAGTGCAAATGTCAAAGTGGATGAAGAATCACACCAGAGCTCCGTGTTGATAGAAGGGTATGAACCTAATGAACCCCTTTGTAGAGAAGAAGAAGAATAAGAAGAAGAAGAAAAAGAGATGCTAGTGGAAGAGGAATAAGCTCTAGAAAAGAACCCTAAGAATCCTAAGTGCAGAAAAATCATTCATCATTTTGAGGATAAAATAATTGGAGACAAGAGAAAAGGTGTGCCAACAAGAAGAAAAGTTGTTATGATAGAGGAATAGGTAAATTTTTATCTACTTTCTAATATAGAACCTAAAACAGTTATTAAAGCATGTAGGGATGAGAATTGGATCAATGCTATAGAAGAAGAACTGAGATAGATTGAGAAGAATCAGACATGGGAACTAGTCCCAAGACCAACAAACAAGAATGTGATAGGAACTAAATGGGTTTTCAGGAACAAGTTGAATGAGGATGGAGAAGTTATCAAAAGCAAGGCTAGACTTGTGTGCAATTGCTACTCACAAGTAGAAGGAATAGATTTTGAAGATACTTTTTCTCCAGTAGCAAGAATGGAGGCTATTAGGATGTTTTTAGCTTTTGAAGCACATAAAGATTTCAAGGTATATTAGATGGATGTAAAGTTTGAATTTTTGAATGGTGAGTTAGAAGAAGAAGTGTACATTGAATAACTAGAAGGTTTTCAATCGTTAGAAGATCCTGATATGGTCTGTAGGTTGAAGAAGGCATTATATGGGCTCAAACAGGCTCCTAGAACTTGGTATTTAATATTTGACAAATACTTACTGCAACAAGGATTCAAAAAGGGTACCACAGACATCAACCTTTACTTCAAAGTTGAGAAAGATCAAATCCTAATTGTGGTTGTGTATGTTGATGATATAATCTTTAGAGGAAATGAGACCATGTGTAAGAAGTTTACAGAGGAGATGCAAAATGAGTTTGAAATTTCAATGCTTGGGGAGATAACTTTCTTCCTTGGGATACAAATTAGTCAATTAGAAAAAAGGTTATTCATTTCACAATCAAAATATGTAAAGGAAATGTTAAAGAATTTTGGGATGGAGAATTCTAAACCAATATGTACTCCCATGCTTACTGGTTGTAAGTTAAGCAAAATGATGAATCTCCTAAGATAGATTAGACTACGTATATATCCATGATTGGTGGATTACAATATCTAACTGTAACTAGACCTGATATTATGCATGTAGTATGCCTTGTGGAAATATTTCAAGAAGATCCTAGAGAGCCACATGTGGTAGCAGTCAAAAGGATATTCAAATATTTGAAGGGAACTCTAGACTATGGTCTATGGTATTCTAAGGATACTAACTTCTCTTTGAGTGCTTATACAGATGCAGATTGTGTAGGTTGTGTGGATGACAAAAGTACAAGTGGACATACTTTCTTCCTTCAAAACAAGCTAGTTTCTTGGATAAGTAAGAAGTAGGATTCAATGCCATTATCTACTATAGAGACAGAATATATTTTTGTAGCATCTTTTTATACATAGGTGCTATGGATGAAGCAAACATTAAAGGATATTAGAATATCATATGATGAACCTTATCCTATCTTGTGAGATAATACAAGTGTTATCAACATTTCAAAAATTCCAGTTATGCATTCAAGAAAAAATCATATCTCTATCCGATATCACTTTCTAAGGGAGAAAGTTGTTGAGAAGGAAGTGAAGTTGGAGTATGTGCCTACAAAGGATCAAACAACAAACATTTTCACAAAGGCTCTTCCAAAAGATACATTTGATTATCTCAGACATAAACTAGGGGTTATCACCCCTCCTTCTTTCAACTAGATGCATGAGATTTTGCATTTGTCTAGGGGAGAAATTCAAGATATATTCTTTGTTATGGACTGATGAAGGCTA
>VDFB02252616.1:131469359-131490670 GCA_007258455.2 Sequoia sempervirens
ATTGTTGCAAGTATGAGTAGTTGGTGTTGTCATTAATGTCAACAAGCTTGGGGGAGATTGGTGTAGGCTTATGTTTGTGTTGTCATAAATGACTGGTGATGGTTGAGAAGTTGTATTGATGCTTTGATTAGTTTCATTATGTTATCCTTAGTAAGTGCTACTGGTGTCAACCTTTAGTATTTATTTGATTAGCTTATGTTTGGAGATTTTTTTGGTTTAGAGATGATGAGGAAGTAATGAATATGATGAGCATGTGTCTCTGGTTCTTGGTTTCCAAGTGCTTTTAAGAAAATTTGAATAAAAGAGGAAAACGGCATGTTGCAGAGGTGTTCTAGTGTACAATTTGGTTTTTTGGTTTGGGAATGCATTTATTCTATCTTGAAAATCTCCTTGTGTAGTTCAGATATGTTGGTTAGAGGTTTTCACAGGTTCTATATCCATAATTTCTTGGTCTTGATCATTATGCAAAATAAGTTGTGTTCACTAGTGTGTGAACTATGTTTCAGTGGTATATAAGAGAAATGATTTTTCTCTGCATTTCTCTGTAGTTTGGTTTCTAGTCTTACGATTTTGGAAGTGTTCTAATGAGGTTCATATCTACCTTCAGCTAAATTTTTTTATTGGGTTGATTCAAGGTGATTTTGATTCACAGTGAATGGGGGTTTCAATGTATTAGGTGTGTACATTATTCAAATGAATATTATTGTGAAGGAATTTGTTGGATTCCATGGCATTTGTGAAATATTCCAAATTTTATTCAAGTGTTATTATATGTGGTATGTGATTCAATATCTGGATTTGAGGAAGTGTGTACTTAAATGTTAATGATATTCACTAGTTCGACCGACCTTGGGTGTTTACACTAATTGAGGATTTGCTTCAGTGTTTGTGGAAGCATGGAATGGTGAATATGTATGATTGGGTCTGAGTTAAGATGTGGTGTGGTTTGCTTTCATTCCTTTCCACCACAAGAATGCTTAGTGCCAACCTAATTTGAATTTGCATGGTTGAGGTGCATAGCCAAACTTGGAGATTTTTTTTGAGGTTGAAGATGGTATAAATAAGTAATAAGTTGATGGAGAGTTGAGTCATGTAGAGTGTGATGAAAATTTTAGAGTTTTGAAGTATTGAGAAGTGCAGTGTGAGCTTAATGAGTTAGACTATTGGAATCAGTGAGTAGAAGTTTTTTACAATCTTTAGAGAGACTGTGAATGTGTTGGTGATGTTGTGGTGGATCTTTTCTGTTGCATTGAGATGGATTTCTCACTATAACATCTTTCTTATTTTCTATAATCCAATAGTGAGCCCTTCTTTCTTTTGGGCAGTGAGCCCTTTGTATTCAATGTTGCAATTACTTTATATTGTGATCTAATCCCCGTCATGGTTTTTCCCTTCTTGAGCTTTCCACATAAATTTGGTGTTCTATTGTGAATGGTGTTGTGTTTCAACTTTTTTTAATTTTCTTTCATGCTAAATAATTCTAATAGATTAAGGGTTAATTAATTTTATGTGGATCTAAATGTTTATGAGGGTTTTGAATTTTTAATGTACAATTGATTCGCCCCCCTCTTAGTTTTATTGTGTGCATTCAAAACTTAGGTCCTAGGAGGGAATCTTTCTCTAGTTAAGTGTTAGTCATCACTATATCTTATCTTATCTTTTGGAATTTAATGCTTGTGTCCTAAGTCATTTAATATTTGTTAAGGTAGTGGTCTCATTATATAGAATTAAGATAGATGTTAAGATCTTATCTAATCCTATCTCACAACTTGCCTTTATAAGCAATGAATCACATCTACATTATCATATTCAATATGACAATCTTGCATCCATAACCATAGCATGATTATTCTACCATTTCTATCTTGTGGAAGTTATTTTTGTCTTGTAGGTGATCCTAGGGTTTTGAGGAGTCCACCATAAATTCCTACAAAATAAGGAAGCAAAAATTGGATGTATGAAAATATTTTCCTAATTTAATAAAAGAGGAGGGGTGGATCATACTATTTTTAAGTGGAATCCATGATGGATACCTATATCTAGATAAACCCCACCATATTAAAAAGGAGGTGATTTATGTGGTAATATAATTAAGTTCCTAAGGAGAGATTCCCTCAAAGAAATCCATCAAGAATGACTGGATGTCACTCAATTGACAAAGGCCAAATATTATGGGAGGAGTTTGGATGTAACAAAAATAAAAAATATAGATATGTAGTATCCAAAAATGGGGATTACATACAAACCACAAGGATTTTTTCATGACAACCTCAATACATTTCACACAACAAATATTCATGGAAGGAAAAGAGATAGATATTTGTGAGGTTTTGTGAGAGAAAATTTTGGAAAACAATAAAAAAAAAAAGAATACCTATTACTGGTTCAATTATGGAATACTAATCATATGCCTTACCTTCTATTTTATAAGTATTTTACTAGTGTTTGTGAGGATTTTGGGAGACAAATCAATTGGTTTCTGCACAAATTCAAGATCATGTAAAATATTTTAAGGATGCCACATTATTCACCATGATTTACTAGGGTTTTTTAAAATCCCTACAATAGAATATGTAGAGAAAAGAGCGTACATCCTATGAAATGGTAAGAAAAATAAATCAATGATATTGTGTTCTTAGTCGATAAGGATTACACCATCATGGAATCCATAGAACCACATGTGTCCTAGATTTTACAACTTCCATATGAAGTTAGTGATGAGTTAATAAACTCCTATACAGTAAATCTCCTCAAACAACTAAAGGAACTTAAAGCGAAGAAATTCAAAACATACTAGGAGTACATGGATAACCTAGCCAAAAATAAATCCAAACAATATATGGAAAATAATAAGGATAAATTGAAATAATTGTGGGGTGTTTCAAAGACCAAGATAAAGGAGAATAACACATCAACTTTGGGAAGGTCCAAAAAACTACATGTAGGCTCCTTAGAAATTGAAACTGCACAATTTGGAGAACAAGGAGACAAGAAATAGAAGGGGATAGTACAAATAAAATTTCCTAATGCTCCATCACAAAGTGAAACATCTATGGAAGAAGAAACATAAGCACTCTTATAAATGAGTGTAAAGAGAAAAGTACAGAGACAAGAGAAAAAAGTAAGTAAAAAAAAATAGAACCCCATGGAACAAGAAGATAAAAATGAAGAACCTATCACAAAGCAACAACATGAAGGGGTAATGGATTTCAGTATCCTATACAGTGATCTATTTGGAAAGGGGGTGTTGCAAAAGACTACCAAATGTAAATAGAATTTGGGACCACAAACAAAGAAATTGTTTAGGAATAAATGGTAAGATACATGGTGGCTTCCACAAGTACATTAGAGTATGATAGATTAGTTTCAAAAAGAGTTAACCTCAACCCTCAAACAAAAGAGGGAAAAAATTAGTAGAAAAAAGAACTAAGAAGGGATGCTTTAGCAGAGATCGCTCCCTTGGTATTATGAGAACAAAAATAGAAGTTAGAACATATGCAAGACAAGGAGCTCCACTCTAAGCAAGGAGTAGACAAGTTAATGGTGAAAAACCCCCAAATCACAAAAAATTAAGAAGGAAACATCGAAAGCCACTAAAAAGGAATATGTAGTAATTAGGGAAGAAGATTTAAGAAGGCCCAACAAGCTCAACATACACCGCCCTTTAGGGGAACTCAACAAGAAACTAACCAATCAAAAGGACAAGGATTGTTGCATACAATTCCTCCATCACTAAATAGACCATCATCTTCCATTGTAACATCAATGATATAGTTCATCAAGTATTTTTTACAATAAAAGTAGATCCAACCAACTGCAACACCACAACTACTTCAACTACCACTAGTTAGAACACATGTAGACATTACAAGCATATCACCACTCCAAAATTTTCAACTTGGAGACATATTTCAACAAATGAAAAGAGAATATATCCTAAAATAATATGTGGAGAGCAAGGAACAATTGGATGGAGTCATAAGTGATATTAAAAATAAGTTACCACAACTACAAAAGGATATATCACAACCATTAAGACAATAACTAAAGTAATTTTTTATGGACTCTTCAAAGAAATGAATAATCAAGCCACCACACTTTGCAATAATATTATAGCAGAACTCACAAAAGCGAAGATGGATGAAGAAAGAAAGAAATATATAGTGGCCCACACACAAAGTTAGAATCACACATCAACACCATACAAACAATTGTAGGTGATACCAATGCCCTCTATCAGTTGTATTTGCAATGGTTGGATCTAACTAAAAATATAAAAGTGAAAATAAATTAGATAAAAGAAAAAGTTCTCTAGGTGGCCATATTTTATGACACTATAGATCATAACCTCTAGGAAAAAAACTAACAACTATTTATGGGCTCTTTGAAGAAATGAATAATTAGGCTATCAAACACACTCTGAAAAAATATTATAACAAAACTCACAAAAGAAAAGGCGGATGAAGAAAGAAATAAATGTGCACTAGCCCACACATAGCTAGAATCACACATCAACACTGTACAAACTACTATAGGTGACATCCAACTCTTTATTAGTAATGTTTGCAATAGTTGAATTTAACTAAAAATATAAAAGGGTAGATAGAGCAACAAATTATGTAGGTGGACACAACTTATGATGATATACAGTATATGGATGCAAAAATAAGGGCACAACTTGAAGCTCTTCATACAAAAATACAATAGCTACAGGATCAAAGAGAAGCAATAAAGACCCAAATCAAACAATTTATGGACGTGGTAAGCTTGAGGCTAGCACATTTCACTAGCCTTCTTCACAATTCAAAGAGGGCATCTCAAAAAATACAAATCCCATCTACAATAATAAAGGTAGATAAAATCCTAATACATGTGAATACATAGGTACATGTCTTACAACAAGAAAAACTATAATGGGACAAAACATTTATCCAACTTGGGGATATATATATATATATATATATATATATATATATATATATATATATATATATGTATGTATGTATTTATATTTACCTACAAACAAAGCCATTTTTCATGTATTGAGGACAAGAAACAATTTTGAAACGGGGGATGATGTTGGTAGAGATTACAAAAGAAACTAGAATAGAGTCATAGAAGTCAAGAGAACCTATCACAAGTAGCCACAAATTTTATATGAAGTATAAGGTCAAATAGGCCTAATAGTATTAGATACATATTGTAAAGAGATACATCCCGAATAGTATTTGTATGTATAGAAAGATAGATGTATGATGTAGGAGATAAGTAGAAGAAAAGAGAGAAATACAATATGTGTAAGGAAATCAAATAAAAGAAAGGAATAACATTAAGAGCTAACAATTTTCTTGAAGAGAAGGGGGATTTGCTACTCATAGGTCTCTTTATTCTCAAGAGAATCCTCGGGAAATTTTTTCCCTAAACTACCTCAAGGAATATAGTGAGAATTCCAGAACCAGAAAGAGCATGTCACTGAGCTTTTCTAGAAAAACTAAAAAGCTTTCAACCAAAGACAACAACACAGAATATAGGCAATAGTGCAGTGCATTGGAGTCCTGGAAGTGTGTTGGCATCTTGTATGGACCAAAAATGAGGATGTCTTAGAGAACAGCTAAAGTGACTACTAACAATCTAATACTAAGAACTTCTAGAATGCGGGAAAGTAACAAAATATAATAGAATTGAAATAAAAGTAAAAGTGAACTAAATGTAAAATGATAAAATTGAGGAAGGAGAAAGTCACTAACAATCTAATACTAAGAACTTCTAGAATGCGGGAAAGTAACAAAATATAACAGAATTGAAATAAAGTAAAGTGAACTGAATGTAAATGATAAAATTGAGGAAGGAAAAGAAAGTGCTTGCAACAATATAAGTAATGAAGCCTCGAGAAAGTAAATATCTTCACTACCTACACACATAAGATCGAGGGAAAATATTCTAGTTGTTTAGGGGCTTTCCTCAATCAAATCCCTGTTTTTATGTTCCCACCTACACTGACAACCATATAGATAGAAATAAATAATAAGTAGAACTAGAATGAAGGCAAGAGTGATAAAAGAAAACCCCACTCAAGGAGGAGAAATCATATCAGGAAATAGGGATGCAATAGATAGGGGATGTGATAAATCCCAAGATTCTCAAAGACAAAAGATAAGCAAGATATCACCTACAAGGGTTAAGGAAGCTCGAGAGAGAGATAGCTGTGAGAGCCAAGAGAGTTGCAAAGAGTGTTGCAAAAATATGAGAATGTTATTGTAACAAGTTGTAGAGAGCTATGTAAACAAGAGAGAAAAAGAGAAATACAAGGGATAATGTTCAAGAGAGAAGCTAGAAGACCAAATGAATTGAAAAGATAGTATTTAAAGAGAAAAGAGGAGGGAAAAGAAGCTTCTCGAGTCGCTACAAGGTGTCTTGGGTTGTTACCATCAACAAAAGTAGCTGACAAGTGGCAAGGCACTTGGAAACGGTCATTTGAATGTCAAAATGTCAAATGACTCTAGAACAACATGTTGACATCTGCGTGGAACACTAGTGTCCAAACAAATCACGCTACAAAACAACGAGAACAAGAAAAGCACAAGGTTCGACACAAAGCTGATGTGCGAAGGTGGCTACTAAAAAGGGATCTTGAGCATCTTGAGAGGGGAAAAAGGCTAATACAAGGGCTAAAATGAGCCTACACAAATGCTAAGGGGATGGACACTAAAGCAGATACAAGAATGTATGTGAAATTGCATGGGGTGCAATTTTATGATATTACATTTTTCCCCTACTTTAGCGGGCATATGAAAATACACTAATATGCATGCTAAATAAAATCTACTAAAAATAAATAGAATCATGATACCAAAAGGATACTGTAGAGGAAGAAGACAACTCTTCGAACCAAGGAATCATGCCCCCAGGCTGAAGACCTACAAAAAAAACACATTAGAAAAGAAAGACCTACATAAGACAACAATGTTAGAACATAAAAAGCCATTACATCACAAGGATAAAACATATAAAAACACATACACACAAGCACATAAAAGACTAAAAAGATTTGAGTAAGAAAAGTAAAAGAGACCTTGATGTAGAAGGTTTTCTCAATACTATGTGTTGTCCCCAAATTAAAAAATAACAATAGAAGAATTCTTAAACGGAGAGAAAAATGTAAGGATCAATTGATTCAAGAGAAGAATGCACCCAAAAGTCATGGAAGCAACTAATGTCGAGAGAGAAAGAGGTATATACTCAGGATGAAAAAGATGCAAGTCTTCAATTTGGTATACACAATTGAGAAGAGAAGAGAGAGATGGCTCCATAGGTACTCAGTCCTACAGAGATTTGAACAAAAGTATTGTAGGTGCTTGGTCCTATGAAAGGTGAACAAAAGCTTTGTAGGTGTTCAGTTGTACATAATTGGCTCCACGTGTGTTTGATCTCATAGAAGATGAACAAAAGGCTCTATAGGTGCTTGGTCTTGAAGAGAGAAAGTACTTTACAATTGCTCAGTCCTGCAAAGGATGTGCCATAGGTTCTCAGTCTTGGTGGCTAGATGTGCAAGGCTTCATAGTTTGAGGTCCTCACAGGTGCATGATCCTACAAGGAAAGTTTGATGCAAAGTATATCTATAGGTTCTCGGTCTTGCAAAGCAAGACTAATCAGATAAGCCCATGGCTACTGCAAGTTGTGTTGCAGGAAATTCAAAGAAAAGATAGGTCTAGTCAAGCTACCCCCAAGCTAGACACCAATGAATTCATTTGAAGGAGAAGTTTTCAAAGGGGGTTTCTTCAGTAGGGAATCCTTCAAGACACAGAGGGGCACTTCAAAGGAACACTCCTATTGAAAGATAAAGAGAAGAGAGGGGGTCCTTAAGAAGGACACACATCTTTAGAACAAGTTATCACTGCCCCCTAACATACAGAGAAGGAGAACCATACAAGATACTATTGCGTCGCTACCACAAAAAGAGTATTATTGCACATAATAGTGTATGACCATGAATGACAATGAGCTAGTAAAGCTACAACTATCACATAATGAGCAACAACACAATAGAAGGGAGGTGTAAGAACCTCATGAGAAGATGCTTATAATGGATAGGATAGAGGTAGACCCTAATATCACTTATTGTTTGAAGAGGTAGGTGCACCAATAAATAGATGAGTGATGACACCAGAATCAATAAGTTGTTGCATTTTATTCTTCAAGGCCTTGCATTTGCTAGTGGAATGGCCAAAAAATCAATGGTATGCACAAAAAAAAGTTTTTCTTTATCATGCTTATAATATTTCTTATGTGTAGGAGGAGGAAGAGTAATTAAGTGAGCTTTAATAAGCCTCAAAAAAATACTCTCTTTCTTAGATAATGAATGAGGAGTAGGAAGCAACCCTTCCTCTTGTGGAGAAAAGCTTGACTTCTCACAAGAAGAAGACATGAAGATAGCAGATAATGACAGATAAATCAATCCGAGAGAATGAGATTGAGTGAAAATCATGTCAACATTCAACCATGGTTTTCACTTAGATTGTTCATTCAAGCAACCAAGACTAGAATTATGCTTACGAGGTACACATTCTATAGGGACTTGAATTCCTTGTTTGTTGCACCCACAACCTTTACACCCATAGCCATATTTAGAGACAATTTTAAATCCAAGGCCATAATGTGTTTGAAAATATTGAGAAAGAGGAGGATCTTCATAGAGAGAATTATTCTAGCAATGGGGATTATACTCCTCTCTAGGATCACTATCAACCTTCTTGATAGGACTATCGACATTAAACTCTTTAATAGAGGTGTGATCATCTCCCTCAGAGGGGGAGGATCAGTATTAAGAACATTACAATTTTTGTTCACATTACCTCACAATGTAAAAGAATAATCATCTTTGATAGCGGGTTTGGATTATTTTATCAAAGGTCTAAGTGGATTGGGTCAACTTTATACTCTCCAATGAATGATGATGTACTGTCTAAATAACCCCCATCATCACCAAGACATGCATTTTCTTGAGGACTAGACTTAGAATTTCTTGCTTTAGAAGGGTCTTCTTCAGGGACATCAACCTCAAGAGTATCCTTTGCAATAGATATTTTTGAATTAGATGTCAACACATTGAATGACACTAAAGGGAAAATAATTTTAAGAGTAGGCACAAGTGAAGCTTGACCAACAACTACCATCTCACATAAGTGTGCAAAATCAAGGTCAACTTTGATTGTGACTACCTAATTATTATGAGTGAACTTAAAAGATTTACACAAGGTAGAATAGACTACACATATAGCATGAATCCATGATCTACCGAGAAGAAGATTATATGGTAATTTTTTTGACATAACATATATGAGGTGGGTATGGTAATAGGCCCAACCTCAAAGGTAGGACTATCATGCCTAGAGCTTGTCAGTCGACATTATCTAACTTGTGAATAACAAGAGAAGAAGCTACAAGTGAAGCTAAATGAATTTGAATTTTAGGCAACAAATCAATGCTACATACATTGAGTTTCGAATCAACATCAACAAGAGTGCATCTAATGTTGATATTGTTAATGTTAACTATGATCATTAGAGGGTATCCTTGCTTTTACACTTCTAGAGTGGGTTTAGGAGTTAAAACATGAAGCTAGAAAGCGTTTGAAGACCCCAGGCCGCCTGACTACATCATTGTTTGTTTGAAACAGTACAGAAGAATATTTTTACCAGGGCTTTCCTAAAGAAGCATACCTTGATAAACTAGAGCAAACTGAAACAAGTCCCACAATGATATCTTGGTTGGACTAACACATAGTTGCTCGACAAGATCGTAATCGCCAGGTGCTTCAGTTCTAGGTTTAGGTGCTTGAGGAAGGCTTGGTTGAGAAGATGGTAAATAAGAAAGTTGATTAACATTTTATTTATTATTTCTAGTATTATAAGTATGGGCTACCACTCTATAAGAGGGAGCCTTAGAAAGATCAGGAGAGTCACTATCATATGGAACACCATTAATAGAACAAATCCTTTTAGGATAAGGATTGACTAGAGTTAGATAAATAATAGGTCTCTTAGGCCATTGAGGGGTGGCAGAGACATAGATTATATTTATAGATTCCTTACAACTTATAGAGGAATAATTTGAAGAAATATGTTCAACATCTATCCTTGGATGATCCAATGTGAGAGGAACTTCATCATTCACTAATGCATCATCTCTAGAAGGGTGTGCATTGGAATGAAGAGAAGGTAGAGTAATGTTAAGAAAAGCATTAATGATTTCATGCTCTTGTGCCAAAATATCCTTAGAAGGAATTCTAGGAGAGGGATCCAAAAAGAAGAATAAGAAAGGAGAAAAAAACTCGCTTTCACATGCTTGTAAGAGATATTCTTGAAGTTTCTTAGCAAAGGTAGAAAGAGATAGAAGAAAGAAAGAAAATAAATTTTAAATAGAGATATAGACAAGCCAGTTGAAGGCTGGCGTATATCACTATTGACGACATGGAATGGGGTTCGAGGCAACACTCTAAAAAATATATTTTTGAAGGATAAATCTTTGATTTGTCCCCTTTTTTTGAAGGGGTATTCACATTAGGCTCATCAAAATGTAGAGAAGGGGGATTCACTACTCACGAATCTCTTTATTCTCAAGAGAATCCCAGTGAACAAACTGCCCTAAACTACCTCAGGGAATAGAGTGAGAGTTCTAGAACCAGAAAGAGCAAGTCACAGAGGTTTTCTAAACAAACTAGCAAGTTTTTGGCCAAGGACAGTTGTGATGAATAGGAACAACAACATGGCACACTAGAGTCCTAGAAGCGCACTGGCGTCTCATATGGACCAAAAATGAGGATGTCTTAGAGAACAACTAAAGTGACTACTAACAATCTAACTACTAAGAACTTCTCAAATGTAGGAAAATAATAGAATATAACATAACTAAAATAAAGTAAAGTGAACTAAATGTAAATGATAAAAATGAGGAAGGAAAATAAAGTGCTTGTAGCAATATAAGTAATGAAGCCTTCAACAAGTAAATATCTTCAATACCTACACACATAAGACCAATCAAAAATGTTGGGGTTGTTTAAGGGTTTTCCTCAGTCAAACCCTCGTTTTGGTGTTCCCACCTCCACAAACAGCTAGACAAATAGAAATAAACAATAAGCAAAAATGGAATGAATGCAAGAGTGATAAAAGCAAACCCTGCTCAAGGAGGAGAACTTGTATCATGAAATTAAGATGCAATAGATAGGGGATGTGAGAAATCCCAAGATTTGAGAAGACACAAGATAAGAAAGATATCATTTGCAAGGCTTAAGGAATCCCCAGAGAGAGAGAGAGAGCCAAGAGAGTTGCAAAGAGTGTTGTAAAAATATGAGAGTGTTGTTGTAGCAAGTTGTAGAGAGTTGTGTAAACAAGAGAGAAAAAGAGAAAGACAAGGGAGAATGTTCAAGAGAGAAGCCAAGAAGCTAGAGAGAAGCTAGAAGACCAAATGAATTGACAAGATAGTATTTAAAGAGAGAAGAGGAGGGAAAAGAAGCTTCCCAAGCCAATACCATCAACAAAATTAGCTAACAAGTGGCAAGGCACTTGAAAATGGTCGTTTGAATGTCGAAATGACACAAGACTCTAGCACGACACACTAGTATCTAGAAAAATCATGCTACAAAAAGAGAACGAGAAAAGCACAAGGTTCGACACAAAGCTGATGTGCAAAGGTGGCTGCTGAAAAGGGGTCTTGAGTATCTTGAGAGGGGAAAATGTTGATGCAAGGGTTAAAATGAACCTACACAAATGCTAAGGGGATGAACACTAAAGTGGATACAAGAATGTATGTGAAATTGCAAGGGGTGCAATTTTACGACATTACAATTCTATCAAATTATGTGCATATAATACATGAAGATAGTATTGGAAATTATTTAAATTGATATTTAATTGTGGTTTATACTCATGATTCTATTTTAATATCAAACCTCTCAAAAAAATAGTCTTAGAGGATTCCAAGTCTTATAACAATTAACAATCTCATTGTAACCAATGAAGATCTACATTTGTGAGACTTTGGATCTTGTTTAGATCAATTTTCTTAAGGCATGTGAACATAAGCCTCACAACTGAACATCCTTAAATGTGAAACTAAAGTATTTTTACCTATCCACATCTCATAAGGTGTTTATTCAACAAGAGCTAAATAATGAGATTGATTAACCAAATAACAAACAATACTTACAGTCTCTACCCAAAAGTATCAATTTGTCTATGTACCACTTAACATACATATAATTATTTCCATTAAGGTTTGATTCATAATTTTTCTATCAAGTGTAGTCTTTTATCCAACAATGCTTGCATGCTTATGAAACTCAACAAATTTTATCAGATCTCAACAACCTTACCTTATAATCTATTTTCTTTTCAACTAAGGCTTTAAATTTCTTAAACTTTGTAAAAATTTTAGATTTTGAATGCATAAACTAAATTTAGGTGAATCTAGAGACATCATCAATTAATGTAATTTAATAAAAATATTTACAAATAGAATCAATATCCACTAGACCAAACACATATTAATGAATGAATTCTAATAATATATTAACTCCATTTATTCCAATGGGAAATGAAGATATATTCTATTTTACAAACACACAATGCTCGTGAAAATCATTTTCACCAATAGAATAATTAACAAAAAATCAACCAAATTTTAATTAGCAATAGTCTTTATACATCTTTCACTTATGTGACTTCAATGTTAGTGCCACAACATGCATGCATTATTAGTACCAGCTACATTGTCATAATTAAAAAATGTGGAGGCATTTAGCCTAAAAAATTTCAAATTTGAGATCACCTAGCAGCCACCAAGTTCCCTCTTACCAAACTACAACTAGATTTTCCAAATATCACATACATATTGGAATCATTTAACTTCTCTAGAACTAGTAAAATTCTCATAAGACTTTCTTTATTAAAACATGGTCAAGGGTTTTAACCCTTCCATCATTGAAACATAACTATATCGTTCCCTTATGAATAATCCACTTGGTACTATTGTCTCCAAGGAAAATGTCTCCTCCATCATAAGTTGCATATGTAGAAAACCGCTCCTTGTGAGGAGTCATGTGATAGAAGAAACATGAGTCAAAGATAATAATCATTACTTATGGTGTTTGTAGAAATAAAGAAAGCATCATTGTCATCGTCATCAAAATACTTTTTTGGAATTTGAACCGTTTTTCTTGTTTTTGTATTCCTTCTTCACACATCCTTGCTTGCCACATTTCTAACACTTTTCTCTTCCCTAGGGTTTTAGAGAATCTTATAAAATTTGATCTACCTTTATCCTTATCCCATTTAGATCTTCCTTTTCTTTGGATCTTCCCCATACATGCAAAGCACCCTTTGATCCTTCATCCATAGATTTTATTTTCATTTCCTAAATAAAAGAAGAGTAGTAATAAGATTGTCCATTTTCAACTTTGCACTATCTTTAATGATAATAATTAGATTTTCTTTATCAAGTAAAGAGAAAATTAATAAGATACAGTAATATCTCTCTTGCAACTTAACACATATAGAAGAAAATTGACTTGAAAGTAAATTAAATACATTTAAATGGTCTACAATAGAATCACAATCTTTTATTTTCAATGAATACAACCATCTTTTGAGATATAACTTGTTGGTAAGAATTTTGGTTTGATAGATATCACCTATCCTCTTCCACAACTTGTAAGAAATAGTCTCCTAAAAAATATTCAAGAGGACAAAAGATACAAGACATAACTATATGGTTCCTCGTGCCTTCTTGTATAGTTTTGAGCAATCTTCATTAAACACATTATGCGACTTCTCTTCTTGTGAAACATACAACCATTGATCTCTTTCTTCAAGGAGATCATCCATCATTAACTTCCACATCTCATATCTAGTACCATTGAATTTATTAATATCCTTATAGGAATTATAAGCCATGGTTTTCAATTCTTTCCCCAAATCTACAAAACTAAACAATACAAAAGCTTCCACTACAACCAAAAAACTTTTAACACTTATAGAAAGGTGTCTCTCTTTATATAGAACTATACATTTTTCTATGTTTTTTGATTCAAGATCTCTTGTGACTCCTTCATTATACCTTATTTGGTAGAGTGATGTAGGTTGGTAGTTTTTAAGTAAGAAATTAGTTGGTACATTGAGTTGGCCATATGTACCAAGATGGTAGTAGATTCACTTGTGCATGGTTGTACTTTAGGCCTTAGATTCTTCACCATCAAAGTAAACTTACACATCATACCCTTGAAATATTATAATATCATTCTTATTATGGACTGGATTTGTGTCCATTGGGCCAAGATCAATTTCTATAGCAAGGCAATAGAGTTTTTGATGACTTTGGTGACCATATAGTGATAGCAAGAGTTCATAGACCTATTTCTATTTATATGATCTTCATAATATAGTTGAATTAGAGAATATGGAATGGATGCCAAATGTTCATAATTGTAATGAGTGATTATCAAAGAGTGAGGTACACAAGGTTTCCCTTTTGCAAGAGAACACATGTTTTTATGAGTGTGATACTTAGCATGTTGCTCAAGTGAGCCACATTTTCATATTGATCTAGTTCCAAGATCAAAGCCTATTTCACCAGCACCTTATAAGATGGCCACTCATGAGATTTGTAAGCTTAAGTTGTAGCTAGAGAAACTATTGGAGAAGGGGCACATTCATATTAGAAAATTCTCTTGGGATGCACCTATCATCTTCATGAAGAAAAATAATAGATCTCTTTGCTTTACATTAATTACTCACAATTAAATAAAGAATGCTAACATGCTTAAAACTAAAGTATTAAATCTACAATACAACAAACAAGACTCAACAACAATATTTCTTAGTGTTATAAATAATAGCTTTTGCGTAAGCCTAATGCATGATCATACAGAGGACTATATGTTTGAGATAAGAGGACAATACCTAGATAATTAGGATATATTTCTCCATCTCATGCCATGTTATGTGGCATTGAAGATTCCTCATTGGAAGCCACTCCTTAATGTTTCATGATGAGTTAGCAGCATTATTTAGACAATGTTATTCTCTTGGAGTGTTGACAATATTTAACTTTATTCTTGGATTTCATTTTTGAGTGGAGTGTAGTTCTAAACCGAATAATTTAAAAAAACCCAATTTAAACAAGTGCATTTAGATAAGAAGATTTGACTAATGAACTATCTACTTATCTCACACCTATTTTAAAATCATGTCAAAATTGGATAGACTCCTTGTATCTTCCAACCATCCCTTTATATTAATGTTAGGCATACACTTTAAAAATAACACCTACTCCAAAAATTAAAAAACTTTAAAAATGACACCTACTCCAAAAATAAAAGAAACTTTATAAATAGCACCTACTGCAAAAATAAAATAAAAATTCCCTTAATAAAGGATCAAACCTACAAAAAGAAGTCCTAAAATTATTAAAAAGATTTGATCTTCGTCTCATGTGATGTTTCAAATGAACTCCACAAGATAGAGGGTCCCACTATAGAGCCCTTTCCCTAATTAATATATTTATATTAAGAATAAACTTTAAAAAATGGCACCTACTCCAATAATTAAATAAAAATTCCTACCCAAAAAATTAAAAATAAAAATTAAAAAAAATTTCCCTTCATACATTATTATTAAGTCAATTTTTAGGATTAATTTAAAGCACAGTCCGGTTGGCATTTCCGTTAGATAAATGATCTTTCCCATGCTGTTATGTATTCCACAGTTCATCACAGACGTGACCAGGTCTTCCGACCATAGTCCCACTCCGACAGTGAGAAGAGCCCACTCCAAATTCAGAGAGTTTTCAGAAGAAGAAAAAGATGGATTCTGCAGCTCAGAAACACGTTTTGATGATATGTGGAGACTACATGGAAGATTATGAGGTAGGAATCGATCAACCCATTTCACCATATAACTGTGATTTTGTTTCATCAAAAATAATTGAAAATAATTGAAATATGTCCACAGGTAATGGTACCTTTTCAGACCCTTCAAGCATATGGAATCAAGGTGGATGCTGTTTGCCCCGGGAAAAAAGCTGGCGATAAATGCCCCACGTCTATTCTTCAATCCTTTGGTCATCAGGCATGTTTTCTTAACTTCTTTCTTTCTGACATTTTTTAAATATGGTCATAGGCTAGAACAATGTTGCAATTTACTTCCCTCCTCATATCCGACAATCCATAATACATAAATGATGAACAATCCCCAGCTCCTTCAAGTTCGTTGGAAACTAGGCGGGCAGTGATTAGAATCCCATATTGTAGATTGTTTAATTTTTTCTGTGTTATAAGGATTTTTAAATTTTGTGACGTAAAAGGTTCTTTTAAGTTCCATAATGCTTGCCGCCCTGCACACCTAATTTTGCTTAGACTAGATGGTAGCTTATGGAGACTACTTACCCACCTGACTGTGTTTAGACTGTGAAGCGCATATACCCCACCCCATTAGCTTTCAATCTTTTGGCTCCCCTCATTCACTCAAGAAAGATAAGACGGAACAAACACTAATAGTGTAATAGTATATCTCATTAGAGAAAGAGAAGAAGAAAAGGATTTTTCTTGGATAACATTAGGTTAGCTGACTTGGGACCCCTTGGAAACCAATGTGGCAACCTGTGAAGCCAGGATAAAGTCCATTTGGAAACAGAGTTTGTACCTCAAGAATGATAGTCTTTGTAAATAAGGGGAAAAAAGGAAGGATCCTTTTAAGATCCACAACATCTGGTGTCCTATGCCCCTAACTATCCTTAAGTTGCAGGTAGCTTACACCTTATGGGATGGATGACCCTGCATTTCTGACCTTTCTTAGACTATGGGGGCACATGCCCTAACATCCTTAGGCTGCATATAACAAAACACCCTACATTTTTTTGAATTTTTGTTTGGATATAAAATGCATATGCAATGTCTTCACACTTTCTGATCACCCATATTTCAGAGTGGGCAAGGTGAGAGCGTACAATGCTTCAACCACACCTATGTCACATGGTTTGTTGAATTTCATGTTTGACGTTCGAAATTCAACAAACATTAAATCTTTTAATTAAAATTGTTGAAATTTGTATTTAAGTTCATATTGTTTCTGATTGAAACACAATATTAGTTTGCAAGTGAGTCTGGAAGATGTTGTGGTTGAACACAAGATTTTCTTGCCAGGGCACAATGTATTTTCTCCACAATTGACTATTTACGGGGCCTGATCAATGAACTAGAGTGGAGCAAGGCATTACAATGTTGAGTTCAACTGTTTAGATCGCATTTTCATTTTGGATCTGGAAGTTTCTTTTCAGTGCTTCTGCCCAGTATCGACCTATAGAGCCAAAAACTATGCAACTCTAGGAAATTCTGCCATTTACATTTCATTTTTAGGCTTTTATTTATTTAGGTTTTTTGGTCTTTTATAAAATTTTAAATATGCATTTTGGGTTTTATTTATTTAGGTTTTTTTGTCTTTTTGTTTCAAAGTTTTTTGTACACCTTGTTGTGACGTGACTTAGGGTTATGGAAAGAAGTTGTAAAAATGGTTGTAAGTGATTTTTTTTTATCTCAAGTAACCCTAGTTCGAGGAATTCAAATGATCAAATAGAACTTGCAATTAGGGAAAATTGAATAATGAAAACCCTAGGACAAAACCTGAAATGAATAAATGGGTGAATGAAAATATATAAAATGGCCAAAATGATGCCCTAGACATGAATGTAAGATGACAAATTGAAAAGGTATCATTTAATGCTTAATAGTTGAAATATCCCCTTCCATGTTGAATTTCTGCAAATCCCTAAATGAGGAATTTGTGGATTTTCCTAATGGATGTGGTATTCCTTGCAAGAAGTCCAAAGATTGAATAAACTTCAGAAAATTACTTCCACTAGCTCTCTAGTAAGATTAATACCACTCTTGTCTCCACCCTCCTTGTCCAACACTAATACAATTGCAAAAGAAATAGAAGAGCAAGGAATGTATCAAGGAGAGGTTAATACTAGAGCCCAAGTAGATCCTGTAGTGGAAGAGAGTTTAGTAGAAAAATATCAATTAGTAGAAGTATTAAATGAAGAAGATGATAATCTGATTGATGTTTCCACATCATGATTGAAGAATCAAGCAAAAAAGATGATCTAGTTCTTTTAACCCAACAATTGGTTGGGGAGCACAATAAAGAGTTAGATCTAGTTTTGGAGGAGATTCAAATGAATGTGTCCACTCAGGATACTTCTAACCTTTGGGCATCACTTTTTATGGCACCATTGAGCTAAACAAAGCATAATGATCAAATTAATCAAGTGCAAAGTGAGCTTATACAAGAAGAAATCCTTGTAGAAAAACAAAGAGAAGATTTGGTTCCACAGTAAGTATTGCAAGAGGTGCCTAGCATAGCTACATTTGACCCTGATATCTCCATATTGCAAGAAGAGAAGAGTGTAGAAGAGAGAGAGGGAGAGGGAGAGGGAGAGGGAGAGGGAGATATGACAGTGTTGAAATTGGGTAAAATACCACATCTAACTCTTTGAGTGTAGTGTACCCAAATGGATGGGGCCAGGTGCAAGTCCTGGGTGAAGATGATGGAAGAAATGCACCTCGCAGTTGTGGAATTGAAGCCAAAGCCAAAGGTCAACCACCCACTCAAAGAAAAAATTATTAATGAGAAAATATGTTTCGTTTCTTCATTTTATATCAGTCCTGAATGTTCCTAAGATGCAGAGGAAAGAGGCAGACCACAACGAAAAATCTGTTATTTAAGACCTCTACAGTTTTGAAGATATATATTGTATCGAAATACCTCTATACTTCCTTTTTGGAAGACTTTTCAAGGAATGTATTCTGGGAATCTGTTAACCTGGTAAAGTTCAAATTTTTGTAAACAATGCTCTTATGATCATAGTCATTAATACTGGCAGACATATCATCTTGCTTCCTACGTGGTTGATTAACTTTATGCATTTGTTGGTGGAGATCTGTTCCAGGTGAATACCTCGTTGATCTGATTACTTCCTGTCTCTTAGGGGAAATTTTGTGATAGGATTTGAATTTTAGGTTGGAGACACCTTGTTCTCTTCCACTTTATTATTATCGATATGTCCATGTCAATATCTTTTGTTGTTTCAAGTCTTTCAATGACAATTGTAATTGGTTTTGCTTGATAGGCCTATCTGAAATTCATATTGCCTCCTTCCTATGCAAGAAAAAATCCTTCCTGATGAAATTTTATTATACATCAGTTTACTGTTGCACTGTACAAGAGCCTCTGTTAAATTCTGGGCTAAACAGACCAACCTTATTCTTTTGACACTATCTAAAGAGATTAAACACAGCTTTCACTCAA
Organism: Sequoia sempervirens; assembly: GCA_007258455.2. NCBI lineage: Eukaryota > Viridiplantae > Streptophyta > Pinopsida > Cupressales > Cupressaceae > Sequoia > Sequoia sempervirens. Next base: position 131,488,718 of record VDFB02252616.1, read on the forward strand.
GATTTAATTGCACACTTTTAATCATGCGCAAATGTGGAAGATATCTGCCTTGCTTGTCTCTAGGATATTAAGCAGTAAGATGTTTGCATATTCAACATTGTTTGTTGAAACTTGGGAGATCTATAGAAGAACTAATAGTGAGTTCACAAAATGATAACAGAAGGGGAAGTTTTGTATGCGTTGAAATTTATAAGGTATTTAAGTTGAGTTTCATTCCTTTCAAAAGTTAATGTGCATGGATATCGGATAGGATTTGAGCTACCTATTAGACTTTAAAATTTGAATATCAGCTCTGAATAAGGTGCTCATAAATATAAATATCTGATCTAAACTAGGTGCTGGATATTGTGTATTTGCAGACTTATTCAGAGCTACGAGGTCACAATTTTGAATTGACAGCAACATTTGATTATATTGATGTAAAGATGTATGATGGGTTGGTGATTCCTGGAGGACGGGCACCTGAGTACCTAGCTCTGAATGAATCCGTTCTTGAACTGGTTAAGCATTTTTTTTATTCAAACAAACCCATAGCTGCTATCTGTCATGGGCAATTGATTGTTGCTGCTGCAGGTGTGTTAAAAGAGAAAATGTGTACTGCATATCCTGCTGTAAAGCCTGTTGTTGTTGCTGCAGGGGGAGCATGGAAAGAACCAGACACATTATCAGCATGCGTCATTGATGGTAATTTAATCACTAGTGCAGCTTGGCCAGGACACCCTGAGTATATAAGCCTTTTCTTGAAGGCACTGGGAGGAAAGGTTACTGGCTCAGGGAAACATGTTTTTTTCTCTGTGGGGTAGGCATCGGCTTTTTTGATTGTTTATATCAGTCTCTGAGCATGGAAGTTCAATATTTTCTGTTTAAAAAAACTTAGAACTTTGTGATCTCGTTTAGGTTTTGGTTTGGTTTTTCTCCTTTGGCTGGCCATTCTGTATGGATTTAATGCAGAACAAATGTAACATATTTGTCTATTGAATGAAATTCTGGTCCATTAGTCTCTCCTTGACACTTGTATAATCCTGTTCTCCTTTTCTTGGTAGGACTACATGGAAGATTATGAAATAATTGTTCCATTCCAAGCTCTGCAATCTTTAGGCTGCAATGTTGATGCTGTTTGCCCTGGCAAGAATGCTGGAGACACATGCCCAACTGCTATCCATGATTTTGAAGGTGACCAAACATATAGTGAAAAACCAGGCCATAACTTCACTCTTAATGCTAATTTCGAGGATGTCAAGGTTGAAGACTTTGATGCTTTGATAATTCCTGGAGGTCGTGCTCCTGAATATCTTGCATTAAATGACAAGGTTTTATCCATTGTAAAGCTATTTGCAGAAAGTTAAAAACCAATTGCCTCAATTTGTCATGGGCAGCAGATACTAGCAGCAGCAAACATACTCAAGGTAATTCTTTTTGCATACAATGGCAACTTTACTTATGCCATTATTCAATGTCATGAGTACATGTGCTTAGAAAGTGTATTATTTCATGTAAGAGTTGAAATGTTGTTTTACAGGGAAAAAGGTGTACAGCATACCCGGCAGTAAAACTTAATGTATTGCTTGCTGGTGCTGAATGGTTGGAGCCAGAACCAATAACTAAATGCTTTACAGATGGGAACTTAGTGACAGCAGCAGCTTGGCCTGCACATCCTGAATTTATCTCCCACATTATGGTATCACTAGGAATTAGTGTATCATTTTGAACTGATGGTCATGTTACCTGAGAAATAATTGTACTTTGTATGTGCAAAAATGCTTAGTTGTATGGACCTGCTGTGTGTAAAATGTCACAGAACTCTCTATTTATATGCATTAGAGTAATTGGGACACACATTTCATGACACTTGGGTATGTGTACATCTCAAATATTCTTGAGGAGAACTTGCAGGTACATAAAAGGATATTGATAAAAACGAATAACATAAACTCTTCGAGCTTGGGTAAACCT
>VDFB02252616.1:131499294-131603529 GCA_007258455.2 Sequoia sempervirens
TTAACACCCCAAATGATTAGATTTTTGTTTAATGCTCTTGTTCCACAAAATCCCAAGCAGCTCAATGAATTAGAAGCTCTCAAATTATATAGTGATAAGGAGACTAATAGGACTCATATGAACAAGAGTTGGATGAGAGTTGAGAAAAAGTCTCTAACAAAGCTTCTTGATCAACCTAAATGGGCAGACTTCTACAAGGAGATTTCAGATATAATAATGATGCTCTATAGGGTGTTTGGGAAGAGGGATGCATCCCAATTTAAAGAATGGATGTTCCCATTCATCCAAACCATCCTTGATGGTAGGAAACAGTTTGATTGGCCTATGATTGTTTCATATTGTATACATAATCAAATTCTTAGAGTGAGAGAAACCAAGAGTTTCTTCATGACCTCTTATGTAATCTATGTAGCTGCCAGAAGGGGAATCTTTCCTGGACTCAATGTAGTAGGTATATTGGGAGAGGCTCAAGGAAAAAAGAATGTATGGGATCACTATGATCAACTTACCTTGCAAACCTCTGAGTTACATTACAGGAGGGTTAATGATGCATTTCTATATGTCATCATTAATCGGCTAACAAGAGATGTTGGTTATAGATTAAGTAGAGAGGCCATGGCCTTCACCAATGAATGGGGACACTAGTTTATTCAATACCCCATATTTACTTACTTCAGGTTGGGAGGTTTTGATGGCCACCCTCATTTACTCCCTAGGTGTTGTAGCTCAAGATCTTCTTGAGGTACAAGGAGGGGAGGCCATTACAGAAGTTGGTGGTTCAACATTTGTTGTAGAAGAAGTATCCACTCAACCTCTTGTTATAGAGAAACCAAGTGAGGAAATTCCCATAGGAACCCTTCATAGAGACATTGAGTTATTGAAGGAGAAGGAGCCTGAGATAGAAATTCATGACATTGAGACAGACTCTGAGGCTACCCCATCTGACAAGGAGACTCATGTGGTGGCATCCCTTGATGTAACTAAGGATGTAGGGACGGAACACATATTAACTGAAGAGGATCAATGGAAACTTTTTGAGGAAGCTAAAAGGGAAGCAGATGCCAAGGCACAAGCTGAGGAACTAGCTAAACAATAGGAGATTGATGCTAAGGCACAATCTGACGCATTATCTAAACAGAAAGAATTGGAAGCTAAAGTCAACACTAATGAATTGGCCAAGAAACAACAAAAGGACCAGGAGCTCAAAATGGAGGAAAGAGATAGACTCGCTTTGCAGTAAAGGATCCATGACCTTGAGGAGGAAAAGGTTGCTCAAAGAAGAGAGAAAGAAGCCCTTGAGGCTAAATTCAAGGTTGTGGAAGAGGCCCACAAAAAGAAAGAATGCCCAAAAAGAGAAAAAGAGATTGCAAATCTTGCTTTGTATGAGAAGAAATCCAAGGAAGCATGGGACTGTGTCAAGGAATGGAAAAGGCAAAGAGACCAGATGTACGAGGAAAGGAAGTTGAAAGAAGAACATTTGAAGAAGGATTTGGAAGCCAAAATATTGCAAGAACAAAAGGATAAGGAAGAGGTTGAGAAACTTGCACAAGAAGAGGCACAAAGAGAACATAAAAATGTGCAAGAGGTTGACTCTCAGCCTATGAACACAATATTGCAACCTTTATCTTCTACCAATGTTGGCTCTTCTTCAGCACAAATAGTCACTATTCCTACTGCTCCTACATAGTTGAAGCTTGACTTAGAGAAGAAACAGATAGTTCAACCTCAGCCTCTCAATTGGGATGAGATGTTGAAGGAGATTGAGAAGGAAAGACCCAAAAAGAAAGCTCGATATCTTCACTCCACCAAGCTCACAGATACAGGGGAAATTATTGTTGAATGTGCAATTCTAGTGGTGGATAAGAACGGGGATGATATGCAAATAGTTGATTACCAATTAGGCACTATGAATTTGGGGAGAGCTACAAGAAATCAACAAATGAATCTAATTGATATTGTAGCTTCCTCCACCAAATCTAGGATGATTAAGGATAAGCAAAAGAAAGATGAGCTTAAAGCCCAATTGGATCAGCTTCACAGGTTTCTAAAACATGTCTCAACTCCAATATCTCAACAAGCTACTACTCCTGAATCCCCAGTCTTACTGACAAAGAAGGAAGTTGATGACTTAGTACAGATGAGGAGTAAGGTGGGGATGCTTGAAAGATGGTTTGATAAACTTAATCAGGATGTTGTTGAAGTGTTAACTAATAGTTTCAAGGTTCATGAAACAACACTTGAATTGGTAGGAAATATGAACCAGCATGCAAAGGATCTAGGTAATCAAGATGAAGAGTATAGAGAATATGTTAAAAGGCTTAAGGACATCAAAAAAGTACCCAAGTCAGCTCTCTTGGAGCAGTCAATTCTTGAAGAAGACAATGTAGATTTTATTGAGAAAACTGTGAACATAATAAGACTCAAATCCAAGTTCATCTATGAGCATAGGAATGAAGTTAAAGAAGGAAGCAAAGACTTGAATGAGCAGATTGATGAATTGGAGGCAGTAGTTTCCATTCTGGTCAACGTGGACATCCCAGTGAAAGAGAGTCTTCCTCTGGACAAGTTGAGTGAAAAGTGGAGTAGTAGATTTGAAGAGGTAATGCAAAAAGGAGATGATGGAGAAGACTTATTAGTGGATAGGTTTATGGAAATTAGGGAAGAAGTAAAAGCTGCCATAAGGGAACTAATCAAGTTAAAGGATATACAAGAATTGGCTTCAGTAGAGTTAAAAAGGATCAAATTTGAAGACAATTGGCTAGATGGGCCTGATTTAGATATCCTTCAACAAGTGTTCTCTAGTTATGATGAGTATGTCATGGACCAAGCAACGCAGGAGTAAGCTAGTAGCATAGCTTTCTCCTTTTGACACCACATTCTCTCTTCTCCTATTTTGTAGGATTTTGGCACAAGTTAGACTCCAATTCCCATTCCCTAATTCCACCTTCTTTCTTGGACATCAGAATTTTGTACAGCAAAGCGGTCAAGCCTTGATGTACTTGAAGATCAGTAGTCTAGTTTCTTCATGCAGTCACGGTTCCTAAATTTGTGGATTTGAGTTTTGATTGAGAGAAACTTGCGCATTGCATCTCTATATGTACTTTTGAGCTCTATTTTGTAAAGGTGGGCTCATTGAAGAAAGATTGGCCACCTGATGATAGCAACAAGAATCATAGTCTTAGAATTTCACAATTATTAGCAAGATACTTTACAAGTTCAGTTGAACTTGGATACATTTTGATAAGTTTCATACATTTTTACATGTTGTTAAGTTTGGACCTCTTTGATAAGGTTAATGATTCATAATCAATCTATATGCCAGTGATTTGTTGTGCCTAAATGTTTCCTATTTGATGAGAATCAATAGAGGAAACAAGATTCAAGATTATCTCATTGAATTATCTGTGAATGAAATTGTTGTTATATCTATTTGATCTATGTTTTAATGATGAGTGAATGATTTGTTTCAAGTTTTTGAGGTAAAAGTTTAGTGAATAGTTGTGATTGTGAATTAGCACTATGAATGTATGCAGTGGTATAGATTATTCTATGGATTGCATTATGTTCTGGTTTTAGTTAAGTAAATAAACACTCATTATTGATGTGCATATCTAGGTATTAAGGAGTTTTTTTCATGTTCTATTGTTTTAAAGCTCTGATCTATCTTTTTATATTTATTTAACCCCCCCCCCCCCCAACATAGGTTAGTTGATTTAATGCAGTTTTGTTCCTTATTACCAACAAAATGCCCCTTGAATATTACAATTACATTGACCAATTGAGCAATATCAGCACAGTTGAGAACCAACTACCAAGACCTTGGGAGTTAGATTACTATATGTTGTCTTTATTTTTCAGGAGAAATAGAATAGAGATATTGTGTTTAATGTTGTTGTGTTGTTTTGAACATCAACACTAATGTAAATGATACCTCCATGATATAGAGGGAAACTTCATTTAATGCAAACATCAAAATAGGGGCCATGAATAGTCCTTACAATAAGGTTGTTTCCAACATTCCTCCAATTCACATCATAGATCATCATTCCCAAACCCTCCAATCCACTAATTAGGGCCAACAAAAGAAAAATTTTACAAAGAAAAAGATCAAATTCAAGACATTGAAGCTAATAAATTCAAAAATCAAATTGGTCGCATACAATCAAAATGAATCCTAAGGAAAATTGGATCATGCAAAGAACCCAATCCAAAATTCAATGAAATTATGGATCTATCCCAAAAAAGGCCCTCCATCTCTCAAAAGTGTCCACCTTCTTCAAATAAATTTTCAATACCAACACTCAAGGTGTATAAATCCATTGGTCCCAAACACACCCAAAATCTCACATCATCCATTATCCCAATTTTAGAAAATAAAAATCCTACATCCAAACTACCAATTAATTCATCCACATCTCACACCCCCCACCAAAACCTAATATCTTACCTAAAATCTAAAAATATAAAAGATCACATTCATCTGTCTTGGTAGTAACACTTCATTATAGGGACTCTAATGACACTCTATCATGATGTGCACATTTAGATAAAGCCAACTCTAGTTTCAACAAGGATTAAAATAAAATCCATGGGCTACATACAAGTGTTCTTATCTTGACAAAACAAATCCTTAAAGTAGGATATTATTGACACATTATGACAACATCTACATCAACACCACCAAATAGTCCTGCATAGTGGATGATCATTCAAAAAAAAAAAAAACAAAACAAAAAATAGGTAAAGATAAATAATCCATCCAGTAGTGAAAAACATTCTTATGGCACTTTGGACAAGTACCATGATGAAAATCTGGCACACAAGCATCATGTACAATAATTGATTATCTATGTGTACCATTCTTGGTGGGAGAATTTTATCTCATACATCATGTCATTTTATCTTAGCACCACTATTCATCCAATCTATTCCACTTTCATCCATATTCCCTATCCATCTTGATCTTGATAAAGGTTAGGGGCATATACTTCAAAACATGCTTTTGGAAAAATATTGGCATGGCCATTTTCTTTTGACCATATACTACCCCATTTCATACCATCACCTACATAACACTATATGAACAACTAGCTTGGGTCAAACATGTTATCCTATTATGAGATAATCTGTGGACGTAAAAATCCCTTATCCTAGATCTATTTTCCTAGTACCTATACTTCATATATCCACTTCCATCACACAAGTTCATTCACCCACTCATAGTGTCCCATACATTGCTAGACATTAGGGGTGGGTAATTACTTCCTACTTTGGAACAAATCTTGATGTATGTCTTCTAGCTCACTTTGTAATTTAGACACCTTCCAAAATCTAAAAAAAACAAATATCTAGCAAAACAAATAGAAAAAACACTTTCAAGCATTTTCCAAAATCTCATGATTAAAATTTTCCATCAATCTCCTCCATCAATATAAATCCAAACAAATCCCCATCAATCGCATCTCATTTACACTTTAGTGTGATATAAAACCATCTAAAAAATTTGGTTCCTAGCCTTGCTATAAATCTTGATCCATCATTTCAAATTAATCATCATCGGGTTCTTCCTATCTTAACAACACTATCCTTTCATTGTTCTTATCATCAACAACATTATCATTATCATCAATCAATCAATTGAATCAATCAACTTTAGCTTGACTAGCGACAAGATAAAGGTCTTCGATATCCCTACACATCCATATCTTCTCATCATCATTTATCATTATCATCATCTTCTTCCATCAAAAAATCCAAAAACACTAAAAATTCCAAAATTCCAAAAACATCAAATATTAAAAAATATCCAAAAACATCAAAAATTCTAACAAAAATCCAAAAAAATAACATAATCCACCATATCCATAATAATTTTCCATTGCTTAGACAATACATTCAAGCAAGAGCAAACTATGCAATACCTAAAGACACTAAGCATTCATAAAATAATCACAATTAAAGACTCTTGTTAAACTTTCTACAACCTATTGATTTATTGCCAAATTAACTTTAAACATCATATCATAAATATCATGCCTTAACAGATGCATCCTTCCTACAATGGAAATTTATCCATCTTAAGCACATATCTCTTGGCAATAAATTGATTTTTGTTGTTTTGTTTGGTCAATGATTCTTTTTGTTTCTTGACTTATATTATCATCTCATTCCCATGTTACTCAAGTATATCTCCTTGATATTAGAGGAGCAAGAATGGGGCAAGGTCAATGTTTTCATATGTTATGTTTGTGGAATGTTCTCGTTACATTACTGGGGAATGCATATTCCTTGTGTGTGTTGGAATGGCTTCTAGCATTAATAAACTTCCTTTGCATATAAGGTCATTTAATATCTCTTTGCACTAGGATTATCATGCTTAGAAATATTTTCCCTCATATATTCCAACAAGGTTCTATCATGTCTAGTATGAACAAGGACACTCCTTGTTTGTAGAGTTTGATTCAACATCGTCTTCACATGTGTTGTTGTTTTGAGCTGGGAACATAGTGCAAACAACAACAACTTCCTGTTCCTCTTTTCCATTCCTCCAACTTGGAACCTTGACTGAGTTAGACCCTATAGTTTCTTCCTCTTTCTGATCTTGAATTAATGCACAAAAAATTTCCTTACCAAGGTTTGGCATTTTATAGTCAGGATGTTTGGTCCAAGAAGGCTGCCATAACTATTCAGTAATTTGATTACTTAGCTTAGGTTCTGGACATGTCTGAAATTGAGGATTAATGGATTGATTTGATAGATTTTATTCATTCAACAACTCCTGTAGGGGCTGATCTTTAACTTTGGATTGAATATTGCCCTGTAACTTGGAATGTCAAGTCAAGAAAACTTACTTGGAAATTGTGTAGAAACCTTGAAAACCTCTTTCTCTGTTGGTTGATGCTTTATGCAAGAAATTGATTGGGCATCCATCATTGGTGCTTGGGAAATCAACATTTTAATTTTCTCTTCCTTTACAGCAAGATCTCCTTCATATTGTTTCTTCTGCATCAACAAGTCTTGCTCGTAGAGATAGGCCTGATAGGCCATCTCTTCTTGTTGTTGATCGTACTCTTGCTACCTCTTTAATTCTTCTATCTGTTTTATGATGTCTAACAATATGTCCTTCATGTTATTCATGTTATTCTTCATATCATCAACCTCTTGAAGCTGATTTTGGATATCCGAATGTTGATCTAAAGGCTGACCAGGAGTGGGTAGGAGGTAAGCATGTTGAGCATGCTGATAGGTTGTTGTTGCATGGCTGTTTGAGATAAAACCAGCAGCATGATTGGCTTGATATGGCTGATAAGGGTGTGGATAGGCATGAATTTCATGAAATAGAGGTAAAAACATGGTTTTTTCATAAAAACCAGACATGTTAAAGCATTTAAATTCTGAAAATCTTCTTTAAATCAAAGTGAATGGGACTTCTTTTGTAAATGTGAACATACCAACACTTCATCTGCTAGAACCAGTGGATTGTGCTCAGAGTCGCCAGGTATAAATTTGTACCTCTGAAAGGTAAAAATACGCTGTTGTATATACTAGGACAACAACTTGTATCTTTGAATTCTTTCTCTAAAGCGTGCTTCAAAGTCCCACCGGGCGTGCCAAAAATTGTTGTCAAACATATTGCATCTGAATTCTTGAATATTGAAATTCAACAATCTATTGAAACATTGGAACTAATTCTAGGTTGTGGGTATCCTATAAGGAATTAGACCTCCAGATTCTAGGCTGGTTCCTATTTGATTTTCTGGTTAATAACTGAGTGATTTGCTGGAAAAAGGAGAAAGACTAAATCTAAATTCTGAACTATGAAACTTAACTATGGTGATGCACCGAAGAATTCAATATGCAGTCTTAACTCACAGAATGATTACTCACTATTTTCATTTGCACAACTAGATCTAAAAGCTTAAACACATGAATGTTTTAAATAGAGGCTTTTAAAGAAACAATTATAGAAGGAAAATATGATTCTCACAACTAGACTGTTTGATTATTGATTAGCACAATGTTTAACCAGTGGATTTAAACTTGGATGCATACAAAAATTCATTAAGGAGACAAAAATATTTAAAGGTTTCATAAACTGCAACACAATAATCACTTTGATCAATCCTACATGACAATGATGCTTGAAAACTTGAAGGAAAATTCTAAAAAAGATGGTAATGAAAGGAGTCTTTCTACAAAAACACACTAATTGACTTGTAAACCTGCTGTTGTATTAATCTGAAAAATAATGCTGAGTTACAAAATAATTCGCTTTTGCAGAGTGCAAAGGAGAAAAATAAGAACTTTTTCACTTTATACAATAACCCTCTCAAAAGGCATGAAGATGAAACTAAAAGTGAAACTCAATGTAAAAATTGATATCTCCAAAGTAATCCACGAGCAAAGGCAAAAATCCTTGGAAAAAAGGTTCAAACTCATGCAAAAACGAGTGTGTGATGATCCAAACTCAAGGCCAACTGATAACTAAACTGTAAAGCACTCAAACTACACTAAAAATCCCTGAAAAGTGGGCCCAAGCATGCGAAAATCATCTTGTTTTTATCAATTCGCCCATGCATATCAAACTAAGAGTCCATCCATGTATCGTGCATGATCAATCTTTAGCTAATAATCTTTGATTCTCCAGTTCCATCTACATCCTCTGCATGATTTCCTTAAAGAAGATTAAGTGATTAAATGTTAAAAAATAACCAATGAATGATTATTTTAATATTTAAATGTGCAAGGCTCCCCCTTATTTTCATTTTAAATATTAATGTAATCATACATTAATATTTTTACAATAATAGCTTGAGTAAAATCATGCAAACATGCATGAGTTCATTATCATTTCTAAAGAAGAAATAATGACTTAAATTATTCTTTAAGTCAACTATTAGCATACACGGGCTTCCTAAGCATGTTTAAGTTTTATTGACTTAATAGTCAATACTACATCAATGATTCGAAATGAAAAATAATAAACAATGGTTAGGGAATTTTCTCAAAACAGTCGAACCCTAAAACTCTTGAATCATTTTGCATTTTGAGTTTTTTTTTTGGAGGAAAAGAAAGGCAAGCTGTTGTGTTGCCATGCCTGGGAGGGTTTCTGGAAGTTTGCTTGATTTGGAACTTGAAAATCCACTATACCTCACGGCTTCAGAGTTGAATCTTGTTGACTTCCACAAGGTAAGTTCGTTTTTACCAATTGGAGGTATCTTGAGTCCATTATATAGCATTTTATGAGGCTTTAAAGCCATGGCTATACATTATTTCTGACATCTTTTATCCATTTGTTCCTGTATTCCTTGCATTTTGCTGACTCTAGCCACCATGAGAGGAGAAATATTACAAAAACAACTTGAGTTCTATGGCCATCGACCTCCTTATGAATTATTTTTGCGTTAATGAAACAAGGTAAGTCTGAAACTAAGCTATTTCATGGCTTTTACTCTATTTCTAAAATAACTTTTGGCCTAAAGACCACGACCATGCTCATTTTTTGGTGTATCTTGTATCTTCCCTTGTCCTGGGCCGCCATTGAAAAGCTCAAACCTTTTGTATCTTCGTTGTTGTTGTACAAACTCGACTATGAACTTTAAAACTCAAGGAGAGCAAAATGGTAAGTTTCTCTTTTATTTTTTTGTTTCCTCCATTCTGAATAAAAAGAAAACCTCATTGCATTCTGTATTTTCTTAAAATAGCACCAACTCTACAAAAGAAAACCTTTTACTCTGAAACTAAGTTATTTCATGGCTTTTACTCTATTTTTGAAATAACTTTTGGCCTAAAGACCACGACCATGCTCATTTTCTGGTGTATCTTGTATCTTCCCTTGTCCTGGGCCGCCATTGAAAAGCTCAAACCTTTTGTATCTTCCTTGTTGTACAAACTCGACTATGAACTTTAAAACTCAAGGAGAGCAGAATGGTAAGTTTCTCTTTTATTTTTTTGTTTCCTCCATTCTAAATAAAAAGAAAACCTCATTGCATTCTATATTTTCTGAAAATAGCACCAACTCTACAAAAAAAATAAAAAACCCATCTCCATTGTGTATATATCTCACTTTCAAATAACTTATACTCTTGAATGAAAGCCACAACTGTATAAGTATTCTGGGTATTCTCCATTCATTGCAAACTCAAAGGCTTCATACACATTCTTGCGCGCCTTCTACATTTTTCTTTAAACTCTCATGTGACCTTGATGAAATTTTTAACTAGCTACTTTGATGAAACTTATGTGTTTGCACCCGTAGACTGCAATCTCCTCATGACTGTATCATATATCTAATAAATACTATCTTTCTTTTTTTTCTGAATGCTTCCCTATAGCTCTTAAAATGCACACCTTTTTTGAAGCAAGGCATTATCACTGTGCATATTCTATTGTTGTTTTTATTTAATTTTTTGTAGCTTTTTGCCTAAAATCATTGCAAATCATAGGCTGAGAACAACTCTTTTCTTATGCTGGTGCATTGATGTTCCTTTGATCATAAAGATGAAATTATACTATCTTGTTATCATGTTGACTGCCTTTCAACTTACGGTTGCTGCTTTTCTCGTAAGTAAGCACTTTAAAATGCTTTAATTTGGCACCTATTCCTTCTCTTTTTTGAATCCTTCGTTATAGTCATTATTATCACTGCCACCTTAATTTATTAAAGGATTGTGAATGAATAGTTGCATTAAGCATGACTTTGAGAACTGATATTGAACTTCAAAACTATAACAAGCTGCTCACTGACAGCCCCAACTATTGTAAGCACACAAACCTACCTAGTATAGAGGCCATCATTACTTATACAAGCCTATTTCTTGTTTGCACCTTTAACTCTCCCTTTTTCCTGGTTGTTATTCTTAATGCCTATGCACATATTTTTCCTCATGAAAATAGTAATATCTCATGGCTCTTGGATGTTTGATCACTGATTTTTTTATTTAATGCCATTACATTAACTTGAATGTATAGGCTGAGAACAAACTCTTTTGATTTGATTACTATCATTTTGGCATTTTGAAACATGTGTACCCACTTATTTTTATCAATTTCATAGTAGCAGTCTTGTTCATGACTATCCTTGACTCTTATGAAGTTCTCATGAATGAATATTGTTCTGCGCCTTGTAGTTGTAAGAAACAGATTAAATTGTTGAATGCTCTCCTTCTGCTTGACACTATGTAATGCTGTCCCAAAACCTTGTTGTTGTTTCACACTATTTCAAGCTTCCATTTGGATTTTGTTACCATCAAGGATGCTTTTTTAGTCCTTTATGACTGTCATAAACTTCTGTAACCATTTCTTCATCACTATGAACGCTTGTAACATCAGTCCAGTTTACTTAATCAATTTTGTAGCAGCCTTCATGAGTGTTCTCTATAAAATGCTCCTTTTCTTGATGTGGCTGTCTACTTCAAACGTATATTGCTACACTCTAAAATTAATGTTGTTGTTCGTAGTTGTTGTTAATTCTCCATGCCATATTGTTACAAATCCGTTTCTCTTGAGTCTTTTATAAATTGTGTAACAATTGATTTGTTCGAGTACCTTGTTCTCCTTTCAACATAAAGGGGCTCAATATCTCATTAAAATGTAAACATGAATGAAAAACAGAGCTGAAACTGAACTATGACAAATACAGTTAATGCTCTCTTAACATGCTTCTTTGATTGTTTTACTGAATTATGAGCAACAAGATTTGAATTAATCTATTTTCACCATGTTGATTTAAACTTCTTGATGACAGTCCTAGATGATGATTGTTTATTTGATGCTTAAATAACTCTCATATATGATGTGAATTAGAGGTGTCCTTATGATATGTCGGGATCTACCCTTGTGGGAGCTCGTTTTACTCCACACATCTGATAAAATGATCTTGAACATGATGAACCTATTCCTTCACATTGAAACAAACATGTTAGCAAAATAAAATAAGCTAAAAGATTCCATTGAGTTATGTTTTTCTTGATTGTTAGCCTTTCATCTGGTGAATGCTTGATTTAATGCAAATTACATTCTTGTTGGTAGTGTAGGCATAAGGCAAAATGTAATTCATCATTGCTTAGATTACATCTCTAATGTCATTTCTTTACAATTTTGCAGGTTCATGGAGCGAGGAAACGAGGCTGCAGCAGCTTGGAGATGCGACGACTGAAGACACCAATGAAAGTGATTCATCACTACAGGCAATGATGAATTGCTCCTCTTCTTTGCGCTTACGTTATTTTCAGAAATATATTTTATCTTTGAATTTTTTATTCATCATTTGATTGTCATAATCAAATTCAGTTACTCTCGCAGCTTGTGCGAGATTTCAATGTTTTGACAAAATGAATAAAAAGCATTATTATGCAACTTTCCAATCTTCTGTTTCAAATATTTGCACAATAAAGTTGTAATTCAGATGTAATCTAATCTTTATGATGAACCATGAATACTTTAGCAGCAAAACTTGAAAATTTATGTACCTATCAATGATAAATTCGACTCAACTCCACCTATTTGAGCTGGTAGTGAAAAATAGGTAACAGTATCATCAATCCATCTTCTGTATTTAATTAAATAATTTCATTATTTAATTATTTCACCAAATTTTCTTTATTAATTAAATAATTTTGATTATTTATTCAATTTACTAATTATTCTTTCATTGATTAAATAATTTGTTATTATTTAATTAATTCCTTAATTCTCAAAATTAAATAATTATTCAATTATTTGATTTATCCATTCCTCAATTAAATAAATAAATAAATATATTTATTTTATATATTTAATCCATTTTGCACATGACATTAATAATTAATTAATTTAATTTAATTGATTATTAATTTAATTCAATTAATTATTAACTTAATTTAATTAATTATTAATTTCATGCATTTCCACCTCACTAGTTAAATAAGACTGACATTTAGTGTAGTGATCAATCAATTCAATCCACTAATTCATCTATTTTGTTCCACTTCCACTTAGTCTCATTTGTCTCTCCAATCAAAACTCTTAATTGACTCATGCAACCAGTTAACTATCCAATTAAATCCTCTCAACAATTTTGAGCCATTGATTTTCTCAATCTCTCATCAGATCTTCATTGATCGATATCTCCATATCTATAAAACAAACCTATCAATCGTCAATATTTCTCTCTCTCATCAATTGCAAGAAATCTATACTAATCAAAGTGCTTTGGAAAATTTGAGAGTAACATATCATAACACTTTTCTCCAAGGTGAATATGAAGATAAAGTGGGTTTATGATATTGTCTTTTTGTGGTTTTTTCCATTGCTTCATTCATGTGATCTTGGTTGTAAATTTGTTTCAAACTGGTTATTAATTATTGGATTTCACAATCATTTTCTAGGTCATATAGTTGTAATTTTAGGAAAACTCTTAGATTTCATTGTGTCACAAAGAGGCATTGATGTAGATCTAGAAGAATTCAAAGTTATTCCTAAAATTCCTCCTCCCAAAGCTTTAAAGAAACTCTATATTCTTCAAGAAAAACTTCAAGCCATATGGCACTTCATTGCACAACTTATAGATAGATTCCAACCATTCTCACATCTTCTCCATAAAAATTTGATCTTTTAGTGGGACACTTATTGTCACCAAGCCTTTCATCAACTCAAGGAATACCTTACCTACCTCATATGCTTATGCCACCCATTCTAGGCAATCCCATCTTGTTTTATATTTTTGTTACACCAATATTATTGGGGGCACTCTTACCACAACATAATTTAACAATGAAAAAGAAATAGTTATCTCTTATGTCAAGCGTACCTTAGTGGGATATGATCTAAACTAAACACCAATAGAATAATCATCTCCAATATTTGTCCTTAATGCTCAAAAACTCAGACATTACATGCTCAATAGAAAAACAAAGCTCATGTATAAAATATTGATCCACTCAAGTAATTGTCATCTAAAGAAGCCTCCACTACACGAATGGAGATTTGGGTTATGATCCTAAGTGAATTTGATATTGAGTATATAAACTAAAAAACAATCAATGATTAGGCGATAGCAGATTAACTAGTTGAAGCACCATTAGTGGTAGATCATACACTTATCTCAGAGTTTCTAGATGAAGTATGAATCCTTGATCATAAGAATTAGAATGTTAATCACAAATCTACAAGTTTATAGAGATACCCAACTTGTTATAGAGCAAGTAAATGTTGAACATCAAACAAAAGATGATAATATCCTCCCATATAAAATAATGGTCAACAAATTCAAATAGTATTTCTCCCAAATCTATTTTTATTGGGTCCCTCATCTAAACATCATAGAAAGAGATTATATGGCTACTATCGGATCACTATTAGATATGCCTCATAATAGTCAAAAATGTGAATTCTTAGTGGAGTAATTATTGATCCCAACATATTATGTTCCCAATATAGAGTTAGTTTGAAAAATTTCCGGTCCTAACTCTCCTTGGTATCATGAAATCTACACATACCTCCACAATAATACACTCCCATCCAATCTATCCAACACCTAATGTAAAATATTCATCCATCGTTCATCCTGTCTCACTATCCTTGGTGATACCATTTACCAAAGGAGATTTGATGGAACCCTCCTAAAGTTCCTAGACATAGAATAATACCAAATTTATTTATGTGAGGTGCACAAAGGTATCCATGATACACATTTTAGTGGTCTCACCCTTAATAAGAAGCTACTAATAATAGGTTACTATTGGAAGACTATAAACAATATGCACATTAATTTGTTAAGAAATGTCTACCATGCCAGCAACATAAAAAATTGATACATGCACCATCCTAAGAATTGAAACCCATTGCTACTTCATGGCCTTTCTCATAGTGGGGCCTCAACCTTGTTTTGCAAAATCCACCCATCTTCCTCCAATGGCCATAAATTCATAATAATTGCCATTGAGTACTTTATAAAGTGGGTTGAATCCATTCCAATCACCTAAATCACTAGAAAACAAACTACTAAATTCATCTTGCATTGCATAATATGCCACTGCAAGATTCCCCTTGTCATTGTTACCGATAATGGTGAGCCATTCAAGAATCAAGATATTTGTTCTCTTTGCAAAAAAATCCACATCCAAAATTTATTCTCCACCCCATACCATCTCCAAATTAATGACCAAATAGAGGTTTCTAAAAAATCATCCTAAAATTACTCAAAAAGGTAGTAATGAATCTAGTCATGATTGACACCTACAACTCAATCCTATCCTATGGGCCTACTGCACTAGCATTTTTGCACCCACTCATGTGACTCAATATTCACTTGTATTTGGTTCTAAATCCATCTTTTCAATTGAGGTTCATATCCACTCATTACTAATATTATTACAACATCTCATGGATGAGGAGTATCTAGTTACACATATATAGGATTTAGAACTACTAGATGAGAGGCACCTTAATGACTTGAATTAGCTACATCCATGCAAAAAATTCCTATGTTGTAGCTATAACAAGAAGATAAAAAATTGTTAGTTTGAGGTTGGTGACCTAGTACTCAAATAAAATTAGAGGAATCTCCAAGACAAAGACAAGAAGGGTAAGTTTAAACGTAATTGTCTAAGACCTCTCATTGTTAATAACAATATGAATTAGGAGCCTATCAACTTGCTATAACATAAGGTCAACCATTGGAAGAGCCCATGAATATCATATGCCTCAAAATTTTCTATGAGGAATCCTCAATATATCCCAAAACTTTAAAAAATTTAAAAAATACAAAAAACCCAAAAAAATAGTAAAGAGAAATCACCCATCCAATGGTGGAAACTACCTAGGTGGCACCTTGGATAAGTATCTTGGTGAAAAATTGCTTGTAGGCATCATGTGTAGTAGCCTAATACTACCATCTAGTAGTATATTCTCCACCTTACATGCACTACCACTCCATGATCACTACCCTCACCCCACCTTATATTTTACTGTGAGTATTACTTATATTGTTAATTAGCCTCCCTATAACATATAAACCCATCCTAAAAACCTATCATGGCTTGATTTTCTATCACTTAATATTGTAGTCTATCTCACTTTCCCTCATTCACTCCATCCAATACTATACCACATCCCTTGTTGGTCACTAGAGGCAATACCCAAGTATCATTTAAGGAATGACCCTGTTTACATACATAATACAAGTTGGATAAATCTTCACATATAAGTTTCATACACTGCCTAGTAAACCAAGCTTATGCCCATACTTTGAGCTTTCCCCCATTACATTGAGCTTACTATACTTAAGACTACACCAAAAAAATACACATCAAACATTGTGCCATATCACAAATCATACATAGGTCTAGATCTCAAATAATAAACAATCAGCATACCTATTGTTCATCATCCTTATCTTCATAATCATCCATTCCCTTAGGGATATATCCTTCCAATGTTAAGAATAATCCAAAACATCATCCATCCTAATTTTGAAAGATATGTGATGGTTGCATCACTTATTTTTTAGTTGGTCTTTTGTTTTGATTTATCTTTACCCATGACTATACCTACTTATGACCACCTATATCTTTCTATATCTTGGTGTATTTTGAATAGTGTATAATGGGGAAACATATTTATTTTTGTGTCATGTTTTTTGGTTGTTTTTTACATGACTCACCAAGGCTAATTCCAACCTTGTGTGTGTAGGAATACCTTTATATATATATATATATATATATATATATATATATATATATATATATCAGTTATTCTTTGCATATACCCACCAATCACATGCCAAGGACTTGTGTACATAAGGATCTCCTCATATTGTAAAGCTCATTTCTCACACGAATCAACAAGGTTATATCACATCTTGCATGTACAAAGACAACCTTTTGTTTGAGATTCAAGTCCATGCAAAGGTTACCTTGTCACCTTGGTTCTTATACCTTGGTGCATAATCCCCTTTTCTATATCAAAATCTAGGATTTCTCTCATCATTTCATCATAATCTACTCCATCCATCTCATCCCTCATCCCCATCCATAATTTTCATACAAAATTTCACTAAAAATTTTGAATCACTCCCCCACCTATATATCCAATTTATCCATATCCATATCCCTCCTTAAGGCTCTAATTTATCCCCATACCATCCTAATAGCTATTTTCCCCCATTCTATCTTCTTTCCTCTCACTTTGTATCATGACCAAAACTAAAAAGATCATCATATTTGCATTTTTACTCACCCTACATATCCTACATCCACCCATAATTAGGTCATATCATAATCATAACCATTTCACATAGCATCATACATACATACATAGCACACCCCTAACCCACAATAAAAACTATCATAGATATCCATAATTTAAATATCCAAGTACTGATCACATATCATTGTAGTGTAGGAAAATGCATACCCTTGCATTTTCACACTTGTTTGGGCCTACCTTTCTTTATTTATCTTTATTTATGTCTTAATTGGTCCTATTTTACATCCACAAGCCTAATAAATTGTATCTTTTTATGGCTAATCCCGACAAACATCAAAGGATAAATGATAATTTACTGATTTTGGTTGTGTGTCCTTGATTTTTGAATCAACACTAAAATGCCACCTAGGGAATCTTTGTCCTCCAAAGGTCTTGGGACCCTGATTTTAAAGGCACCTTAGATGGGCCCCTTCTTGGAGTTTGTGCCTCAAGTTTCAAGCCTCGGGACTAAGATGCCACCTAGGGAATCTTAGTCCCCCTCAAGTTATTTTTTAGGATTTAATTTTTAAATCTTTGCAGGATTTAGCCTCCTTTAATTAATGAATTCATATGTCAGCTTGGTGTGGTGTAATTTTAGGATATTAAGCATGGATAAGTATAAATACAAGGTTATTTCATTCATTTTCATCCTAGCAACTTAAGTATTCATGGATTATAGAAAGTTTGTGATAAAGAGAGAATTCAAGAGCAATTCATCGAGCATTTGGAGACATCATCAAGATTTAAGCATCATATCAAAGATATTCTTGCATCATGTGTGTTTTTGAGCTCACATTTATGATGTAGGGTTTTGATTCAAGCAAGCAATTCAAGTCAAGATCTATAAAGCATTACTTTAATTCAAGATCTACATTCAAGCTAGCCACTTCACACAAGTTTGTAGATTTCATAATAGGGGTTTGGTGAGTTGCAACATAGTACTTTGTGCATTCATCATTTCTCTCCATTATTTCATTCCATTCCAAGGTTTTATTACCAACAAGGGGTTTAACCAAGGCAAACCCCCATTCAATAACAATCAACAAGTTTTTCTTATCTTGTGTGTTTATGTTTTCAAATTTAAGTTGAACTATCATTTGGAGTGCAAAATTGCAAAGTTGCAAAGTTGCATTGCAAAGTTTTCATCTCCATAGAAAGTCACCTACAGACCAGATCTGGAAGTTTCAAGACCTGAGATCTAAGAAGAAGGAAGTGCAGAGCTTGGAACTCAGGATCAAATTTCAAGATTGAAAAAATTCAAAGTGGGACTAAGACAATAGGAAGGGAACCTTAGTCCTCCTGGAGGTATTTTTTAGAGGTTTCTTCAGATCTGATTCTGACATCTGAAGATTTTGCATCTTCCCTAAAAAACAACCAAACTTAAGATAATAGTAAGGGCATCTTATTCCTCCCTAGCATATTTTGACAACATTTTTGCATTTCCATAATCCTCATCACATTTCTAGACTTCCCAGGAACATACATCCTAACTTTATGTTACTTAATTTTATCATTTGCACTCATTATTTGGCTTGCATTAGTAGGTTTTGTGAGTTGAATATTAAGTTGTCTTTTTCCAAGATTTTGCTTGGTGGTGAATCCCTTAAATCCTAAGGAATATTCCTATGTCTCACTTGTTGAGAATTGACTCACCTTTGTGTTTATAGTCAATCCACTTTGGGATCCTAGGTTTCCTTGAATGAACCATCCCCCTATTGGGAAAGATACAAGATTAGGGACCCACTTTCTTGTATACATTTTCCCCAATGGTTCATTTTGGTGAACTTGATGTTTTGGACATACATTTTTTGATTTGGAGTTCACTAAGGCCTTAGATCTAGGTTGCATTCATTCTTGCATTGCATCTTGCATTAGTGAAAGTGCAACTAGGGTTTCTCATAGTTGCATTAGTGAAAATGCATATAGGTTGCATTTTTTCTTGCTTGCATCATTTTATTTGATTGAAAATTTGAAAAAGTGTATTTTCAATCATCCTAATTGAATTTAGGAACATTGTTATTGCATTTAAAATTAAAAAAATGCATTCAACTTTGCATCCAATTGCTTGTCATTAATTATTTTTTCTTGCATTCATTTGCACACTTTTCTGTTTCTAAACATCAGGTCCCTGAGTGGGCAACTTGGGAACACTGTTATCAACTTAGATTTTGTTGTTTTTCTAAAAAAAATCTCTACTAGGACTAAAATTCCCTTATTGTTGTCTTAGTCCCTCTATGGTTTTTTGGCTCAAAACCTTTTCCAAGTTGTTTGTTGTTTGTTTTAGTTTCTAGAACCTCAAAATTTCATCAGCAGGACCAAGACACCCTTGTTGGCATCTTAGTCCCTCTTGATTTTGAAGTTGCATTTTTCAAGGTTTAAATAATATTTTTTTTGCTTCTATTTGTTGCTTTCAATTTTCTATTATAGTTTACAAAATTAATGTTATCTCAGTCTCTTTCATTTCAAGTGTATTTGTCCAATCTTGCATCATGGATATGTGCTTTGGAAAACTTTGGATATCTTTGAAATCCCTAGTGGATGTGTCAAGTTGTACTTTCAAAAAATGATCCTAATGAAATTGAACTCACTCATGTTCACACAACTCCTAATGCATGTCCTCCTCATGATGTTGAGATCATTGGAGAAGATGATGACATCATGAATAAATTCCTAAATGATTTCCTCAACAACCTTGAAGCTAATGTATCTTTTTATCCATCAATGAAACAACCAACACCCCATACAATACCGCCCCTTGAAATATTTGGTTACTTACATCCTAAAACTAAGTCAAAAGTTGAATCTAAGTTCCCTAAAGTAGGTGAACCTAGTTCCTCTAAGCAAAAAAATAATCAACCATTCTATGTAAACAAAGTTACAAATACTCCCATCAACCTCGAAGAGACATATGGAAAAGGATTCACAATCTTGAGTAAACAAGGATGTGATACAACAAGTGAACATAGCATTCATCAAGTCCTAGAGAAAATACCAATTGAAGAAACCAAAGGGTTAGGATATCAAGATCCCCCTCACAACATAAGACTTCCTAAAGAATACCTAAGGCTTCATAGTGATGGTATGGTAATCTTAAATCCTCCTCCTAATATAAATGTCCTCCTTCCTAAAGAGCAAGCCATACCTCCTAAGGATGAGGATAATATAGACAGGATCATCTCAGGACCTCCTGTCCTAATTTCATCTAAGGAAG
The DNA here is from genome assembly GCA_007258455.2 of Sequoia sempervirens. Lineage (NCBI taxonomy): Eukaryota > Viridiplantae > Streptophyta > Pinopsida > Cupressales > Cupressaceae > Sequoia > Sequoia sempervirens. The sequence goes on from VDFB02252616.1 coordinate 131,519,732, forward strand.
TTGGTGAATCAAGTAAACACAAAAGACCTTACAAATTACAAAAGCTACAACCCCCTTGTCCGCCACCTAAAATTGAAAGAAAATTGAAAATCCTTCTCAACAAAGGACTTATACTATTGCCACCAATGAAATACAAGCTCATACTATATCCTAAAGATGCAATTGTTCCATATTATCGATATCAAAGGACTCTTGGACATAATACTGATGAGTGTTGTGCATTCAAAATAATATTGGGTAAATATCACTTCGATAAAGATAATTGTTATCTAGTGATCAAATAACATCTCTTTCTGCCTCTTGTCATGTAATAGTTGTAGAATCTTAAAACATTTTCACTATTACATGTTGTTACAAGGAGCTCATTTTCCTCACCTACCTCGGCTAATTCTTGTCTTGCACTTAGTGGAGGCAATAATTTGATAGCTTTTCGTAGTGATGCATTTTTCATTGTCCCTTAGGTTCGTTGTCTACCTTCCACTTATACAAACTGAGATTGGGAGGTGGGTGACCTGCTTTAGATTGACTCACCTGTGCTTTACTAGTATTTTTTCTTTCCTTTTTATTTTCTTTTTGGTTGATTGCATGTGTGTAATGTGATCCCCCATATTGTTTGATGCTTCCTCTCTATGTGCATTCCTCTATTTATACCTACATTCTTCTATATTTTTAAGCTTTTTTGCCTTTTTCATTGGTCTTTACCTTTTATTTTCATTTATCTTTCCATTTTTGTCTTGTTTTTTCCTTTTGGGGATGACGTAAGGTGTCGAGACACCCTATGTCTCTTCCATGTTGACCCAAAATAATTTTCCTAATCTTTTATTTTCCTTTTGGGGATGATGCAAGGCGTCAAGACACCCTATGTCTCTTCCATGTTGACCTAAAATATTTTTCCTAATCATTTCTTTTCCTTTCATTTTTGTCTTGTGTTTTCCTTTTGGCGATGACACAAGGCATCGAGACACCCTATGTCTCTTCCATGTTGACCCAAAAGATTTTTCCTAATTTTTTCTTTTCCTTTCATTTTTTTCTTGTGTTTTCCTTTTAGGGATGATGCAAGGTGTTGATACATTCATGTTTCTTCCATGTTGACCTGAAAGATTTTTTCTTTCTTTTCACTCTCTTTGTGTCATTCTTCCAATTCTATGTGTATTTGGGGAATGATAACAGTTCCTAGCTCTCTAATACCATTGCAGCAAAGATAGATAATAACCCTGAATCCATAGATCCCTTATGTGTTTCTGGGGGGCAACCCTCTTTTTTCCTTTTTCATGTTTGGCTACTTTAAAGTAATTCCTCACAACATGGTGTTTAGCAATTTCTTTAAAATGGGGGCATACATTGGCATTATTTTGACATTGTTTTGGAATTTTTTTTCCATGTTCCTTGATGTGATTTTCTTACTTCATGTGATGTGTTTTTCTCCTTGTGGTAACATTGCAGGTAATGTCCTTCAAGAGCTTGTTCTATCTTAGCATATTACATTCCTCTTAGTGGTGATGCGATGCACTGCATTCCCTAAGTTGTGAATCTTTTATCCTTTGATTGGTCCTCTCTTGGAGACATTAGAAACAATGTCCCCTAAGATTAAGACCTCACATGAACTAAGAAATATTCCTTCGAACATCACTCCCTCTTGTTGCATTTATTTTTTGTACCTTATTAAATTCATGGAGGTATGGATTTGATATAGTTCTTGGGGGCTCACCTAGTGGACAAATAGCTTCACATGCATTTTCTTTTTGTCATTGTTAAAGTCATGGGGGTATGACTTTGATATGGATCTCTTGGGGCTCACCTAGTGGACAACTAGCTTCACTAGCCTTTGTGAGCGTGCATTTTGTTTGCATAGTGGACAACGTGTTCCACTTGTAAACCTTTTTTTGGACAAATAGCCTACACCCGATCCATAACATGATGGATGGCCAGTCGAAGCTTGATCTTTTGTATTTTTCTTTTTTCCTTTTTCCCTTTTCTATCTTTGATGGTGTATGTTTGTGATCTAGTCATGGCTTCATATATCATGCGCAATTGTGTTCCTTTTGTGCCTATGTTGGTTTGTCATTGGATATTGATCCTAGGGGCTTGGCCACCCTGTTGGTTATTGTCATCCTATCTTACTAACATTCATACATTTGAACCCCTTTTGATTGCGTGGTTGGATACTTTAGTGTGAGTTTGAAAAAGTTCATCCTCTCACTAAAGTGGGGGCTAAATGTAATGTAGGAAAATGCATACCCTTTTATTTTCACACTTGTTTGGGCCTGCCTTGCTTTATTTATCCTTATTTATGTCTTAATTGGTCCTATTTTGCATCCACAAGCCTAATAAATTATATCTTTTATGGATAATCTCGACAAACATCAAATGATAAATGATAATTTATTGATTTTGGCTTTGTGTCCTTTATTTTTGGACTGGGACTAAAACACCACCTAGGGTTTCTTTGTCCTCCAAAGGGATTGGGACCCTGATTTTAAAGGCAGCTTAAATGGGCCCCTTCTTGGAGTGTATGCCTGGAGTTCCAAGCCTCGGGACTAAGATGCTACCTAGGGCGTCTTAGTCCCCCTCAAGTTATTTTTGGGATATAATTTCAAATCTTGGCAAGATTTAGCCTCCTTTAATTAATGAATTCATATGTCAGCTTGGTGTGGTGCAATTTCAAGATATTAAGCATGGATAAGTATAAATACAAGGTTCTTTATTTCATTTTCATCCTAGAAACTTGAGCATTCATGCATTATAGCAAGTTTGTGATCAAGAGAGCATTCAAGATAAATTCATCAAGCATTTGGATCCATCATCAAGATTCATGCATCATATCAAAGATATTCTTGCATCAAGTGTGTTTTTGAGCTAACATTTATGATGTAGGGTTTTGAATCAAGCAAGTAATTCAAGTCAAGATTTATCAAGCATTACTTCAATTCAAGATCTACATTCAAGCTAGCCACTTCACACAATTTTTTAGATTTCATAATAGGGGTTTGGTGAGTTGCAACATATCACTTTGTTCATTCATCATTTTCGTCCACTATTTCATTCCATTCCAAGGTTTAATTACCAACAAGGCGTTTGACCAAGGCAAACCCCCATTCACTAACAATCAACAATTTTTTCTTATCTTGTGTGTTTATGCTTGTAGATTTAAGTTGAAGATCATTTGGAATGCAAAGTTGCAAAGTTGCATTGCAAAGTTGTCATCTCCACAGAAAGTCACCTATAGACCAAATCTAGAAGTTTCAGGACCTAATATCTGAGAAGGAAGTGCAAACCTCGAACCTCAAGATCACATTTCGAGATTGCAAAAATTTAGAGTGGGACTAAAACAATAGTAAGGGTGTCTTAGTCCTCTTGGAGGTATTTTCATAGATTCATTCAAATTTGATTCTGACATTCGAAGGTTCTGCATCTACCCCAAAAAACAACAGTGGGACTAAGACAACAGTAAGGGAATTTTAGTCCTCCCTAGCATATTTTGATAGCATTTTTGTATTTCCAAAGTCCTCATCACATTTCCAGACTTCCCAAGTACATACATCCTATATTTTTGTTACTTGATTTTATCATTTGCACTCATTATTTGGCTTGCATTTCTAGGTTTTGTGAGTTGAATATTAAGTTGTCTTTTTCTAGGATTTTTCTTAGTGGTGAACCCCTCAAAGCCTAAGTAATCTTCCTAGGTCTCCCTTGTTGAGAATTGACTCACCTTTGTGTTGATAGTCAATCCACTTTGGGATCCTAGGTTTCCTTGAATGAACCATCCCCCTATTGGGAAAGATAAAAGATTAGGGACCCCCTTTCTTGTACACATTTTCTCGAATGGTTCAATCATAATCATCCATCCATCCATAATCTTAATTAGTTAAAACTCATTGAGTAAATATTTTCATTGCATCATTACCATATTCACATAGAAAACATAAATCAGAAACCATTACCATGTTACCATTTCATTCATAAATATAACATAACTTATACATAATAACATCCATAGGCCATCCTAAATAATAAAAATATAGGAAACACAATCATATAATCCATTCATAAACCATAAATATCATATGCATAATCCATCAGAATCCATCATATACATCCTAAAACATGTATATCATAAGAATTACATAACACATCATAAACCATCAAGCAAAATCATCTCATCATATATACAAAAATAATGGACATGATACAAAGTTTCATACATGTCTATAAGTGGCTCAAAATATAAAATACATATACAAAGAAGCTTGCAATAATATAGTCTATCATAATCCTAGTTGCTACTCCCACCCTTTGATGGTGTTGGTGATCCTAGTACTCTCCTTGCTCCTGGTGGTGGTTTTGGACCTCAAGGTAGTGGTGACCCCATACTCACAAATCTTAACTATATAGATCTTCATCTTCCCAATTGTCTGCTCTCACCAAAGCTCGGTGCCCTTTGACTGATAGGTAATATTCTCTCATACAAGGATCAACATTATTATGCCTCATGAGCCACTTGTGTTACCTCCCTCTAATGCATGTTTGATACCACCTATCCCATTCCCAAGCCTCATAGAATGCCTCTAGTGGTATCCCTCTCTTGTATGAGTTTATACACATTAATGTATACCCTCTTTATCCAAATTGGAGTTGCATCCCACATTGTGATATCCTTGTCTCTCTCTCCTATTAGATATACCACCCTTGTTCCTATAGAGTGTCTACCCTAGCACTTTAGGAAATTTTCTCTTGTAGGAGATCACACTCTATCTATAGGCTATCTACTTTGGCCTTCTCTACCTCATAGAATTCCTAAATACTATCCCTCTTAGATATCCTCCATATCACTCTACACATGTTGCATCCATCTTGGTGATAACTCTCTATATTTGACATGGATATGCCTAACTACACCTCAATATCTCTTTCATCCTCTTCCTCATAGCTTTTCCATCATCCACATCTATCTCCTATCCCTCCCCTCCTCCATTTCCTATTGATCCTAAGAATCCTTCATAACCCCCCTCCATCAATGTGTTAGGATTAAGGTTTCATCCACCTTGTAAATCCTATGCAATGATTCCAACATCATTGGAAGGTGTCTCTAAGCACTTAGGGTGTATTTGGAAGTTATTTTTTAATATTAATTCTTGCCACTGTTTGTAATATATTCATAGGTGGTGATGGGTCCACTAGTAGTGATAAAGGTGAGTTGTGGACATAAATATTTAATATTATTTTCCCCACATATGGATGCCTAAAATGGGATAATAAAATATATGAAAAAGGAAAAATGAGTGACCTTTGGTATTGTCAAAGTAGGAGCTTGGAATGAGGCAATAAGTGTCTATTGGTATTCCATCATTTATTGTATTTAATGTAATGTTTATCTTCCATGTTTGGGTGCCCAAGTTGGAGGGAAAGTATTGGAGCTAAAACCGGTGTCCTTTCACATTTTGAGGTGGTATTCCAAGGGTTTTGGATATTTTTAATGAAGATTCATATTTGGGGGCCATATTTGGTTTATTGGATTCCTTTACAAGTCTATAAATTCAACCTCTTGGATGTAGAAAGTATGAGCTATAGTCGGATGTAGAGTTTCATTGCAAGAACATGGACATGTTGAGGCATAAGGAGGTTTTTCATAGGTACATTGGTGCTACCATAGTGGATGAAAAGAGGAGAATATAGGTGATTCTATTTTAATCTCATTTATTTGAAGATAATGCATACTTGGCCTCTCTTCTTGGTGGAGTTTTTCCTACAAGGGTTTCTCCATGTAAATCCTATGTTATGTGATGCTTTTGTGTTGTTGATGTGTTCCTTGTTGCTGCTATCTTATCATGATGCTATTCTTTATATATATTTTTATAAGTTCACATAAGATGGTGTTAATAAGCATGATATGTTGGTTGATTTTTGGCATCATAAAGAAGATGAATCTAATCATGGTAATTCCATAATAAGGAAACTTAATTTTCAGGTTTGCATATAAGTTATAAATTTTTATGTTTATATATTTTAAGCCTTGTATCTCATCCATTACAGTAATATTTGGATAGAGATTGAATTTTCTAACAATTGGTATAAGAACCTATTTATTTCTCATCATTTGGCATCAAAGCTTAATTTGAATTTGGTTTTAGGTATTCCTTCATTTTTTATTTCTTAACTTAGAGAGCTTGTGGGAATTTGTTAGAAGGAATTGAAAGTTGTTGGAAGGCTTGTGGGGCTGTAATGAATGCTCTACAAGTTAACTTTGTTTTACATATTTGTGAGATTGGAAGTCATGGATACTGTCAATGTGATTTATTCTAGGCATTGGGAGCTCATGATTATGGATCTTTATGGAGTTGGTTATGTTTTGGTAACTTGGACCTCTTGTTTAACAATATGCATATATCCTCTTATTTGGTGTTTTTGTTCTTTTACCAAGAGACGTCCTGATCACATGGAGAAACACCCTCAATTTGGACTATAGAATGGAGTGTTTATGTTGGATTTATGGTTTTAACCCTTGGTTACATGAAAGGATTGTAAGATAAAACACTAGCCTCTTTTTGAGTTGTGGAGTTGATATGTTTCATATACTATAAGCTCTTGGAAAACTTAGTTTTCATATTGGGTTGTAGTTTACTCTTGTTTTCAGCTGTGGGTCGGTAGATCTGTGCTTATTCCATTATTTAGATGACATGTTTCATGTGAAAGTTTGGATGGTTAAATGCATTTCAAATTTATAGAGATAGTTTTGCATGTTTTACATATTTTAAAATTTGTTGAATGTATATCTATGATGAGATTGTATTCAAGGAGTTATGGATGAAGATAGTTATAGGTTTGCAATGTTGCTTGGAGGATTCTTATTAATCTATGGTTACTCTTGTGTGGGTTTGTTTAGAAAATCATATCTAGTGTTGATTCTAGTGTTTGAGTCTTGTAAATCCACATGTTATACTTGATTTTCTCTATTTTTTATGATACTAATGTGGGATTGAATCAATTTTTTCAGTTATTTAATATTGTGGCACTTATTATGTATTTATCCTTTAAGATGTATATGTGTAAATCTTGTAAAATTATCTAATATGGATTATGTTTGGTAGGCCATATTCTTGATCACTATTATCAAATTAGTAATGCTTATTGCAATGATAGATGGTTATTAAGAGTACCCGATCTTATTGTTCACTTGAATCTATAGTAGTTTTTTATGGTGCATGAGAAGCTTTATTCACTTTCAGTAAAGTTTTGGAAATGATATTGGTTATGATGTCGTGTAACTCGATATTACTTTTAGTGGGAGATTTATGCAGTTGCATAATGTCTTCTATCTTCTTTGTTTCAATATTTTAGTTCTAATACATTATTTTTATAATGTGTAGTGAGGCATGGATAATCTTTGATTAGAAGATGGATGGTCTTTTGTAATAGTTGTTGGTGTCATAAGGATTTCTTGGATTTTTCCTTTAGATAACAATAAGAGTTCAATGAAATATTTGCTTCTATTGAAAAACGATGTGTGGAAAATGTATCTTCTTGGTTTGGATAGTGGTTGTGCTTTACCTTTTGGGAGCTCATGGTGTTGAGTTCTTTGATTATGTTGGGGCCATGGAGGATCTTCAATTAGGAGATGGTTATCATGATGTCTAAAGAGCTTGGTTACATAGTTTAATGGGAGATTTTGAAGTGGTGTTGATTCATCATTTGATGATGGATGGTTACTTTCATGTGATCTCCTAGTGTATAAGAGTAAAATTGCACCCCTTGTAATTTCCCATACATTCTTGCATCTGCTTTAGTTTCCACTCCTTTAGCATCTTGAGTAGGCTCATTTTAGCCCTTGCATTAGCCTCTTTCCATCTCAAGATGCTCCATCACCCCTTTTCAGCAGCCACCCTCACGTGTTAGCTTTTCATTGAACTTTTCACTTTTCTCATTCGAGTTGTTTTGTAGCGTGACGTGTCTAGACACTAGCGCGTCACGCTAGTGTCCTGTGACATGTCAACACTCAGACAACCATTTCTAAGCATGTTTTCCACTTGTCAACTAATTTTGTCAGTGGAAATGGCTCAAGATTCCCTATAATCACCCGAGAAGCTTCTTCTCCCTCTTTAAAAGTCCTCTTTTCACTTCATTTGGGAACTTCTTCCACTTCTATTTTCTCTCTAGCCTTCCAAACTTTAGTTTTTGCTTGCATAGATTCATAACAGCTTGTTGTAGTAGCTTCAAGCTCTCTCAAGCTCTTTACAACACTCTTGCAGCTTCACCTCCCTCATTTCATGCTTGTGAGCATCCTGGGATTCCATATCCCCTACTATTCACATACTTACTTGGTGATACGGGTTCTCCTCCTCGAGTAGGGTTTGTTTTTATCACCTCTTTTGTGATACGGGTTCTACTTCTCAAGCAAGGTTTTCTTTTATCACACATTTACCTGGTGGTGTGAGTTCTACTCCTGAGCAGGTTTTTCTTTCACCACACGCTTTGTTAATCTCACTCTTTCTCTCTATCTTCTTGGCTTTTTGTGGAGGTGGGAACACCAAAATGGGGGTTTGACTGAGGTAGACCCCTATACAGCCCCAATAATTTCTCTCTCCCTCTTGTGTCTAGGTATTGAAGACACTCAGGAGCTAGAAGCTTCATCACTCGCACAGTCGTAAGTATTTCCTTTCTTCTCTTTATTGTCTCTATTCCATTTCAATCTTATTACTTCATGTTGCTTTCTTGCATTCTAGAGGTTCTTAGTAATCGGAGTGTAAGTCGTCACCTAGCCATTTTTTGAGAAATTCTCGCTTTCTGATCCCTACGAGATGCTAGCATGCCTTTGGTACACCAGCGTGTCATGTTGTCGTCCATATTCTACGTTGTCGTCATTTGGCCGAGACCTCGATAATATGTCTAGAAAATATTTGTGACTTGCTCTTGCAGATTCTGAAACTCTCACCATTGTTCCATTGAGGTAGTATAGGGTAGTTCGCCCCATGAGGATCTCTGAGTGAAGAGAACCTGTGAGTAGTGAATCCCCTATATCACTTTTTCGTGAACACAACGTGAAGAACAATGTTCTTCAAAAATATAGGAATTTATTTACCCCTACTTGGCAAGGTCATAACTTTTGACTCGATGCTCAGAATTCAGAACCATTTGCACCGTTGGAAAGGTCTCCTAGAGAACTAGTTCAGTCCTTAAAATACTAGTGCCTTTAATAGTCAAATTTTAGGGATTGACGCAAGTTACAACCCCAAATTCTACTCCAAAGACCTTTGAAAAAGCAAATTACTAGAACATAGAAAATACCAAAAAAATTGTAATAGATTTAATATCTTCTTTTATTAGTTCTATATCTAATTTTGTTCAAAATTTTAATTATGTTCTATTTAATGCATATGATGCTGACTTGGCTTTGCCTATGTCACTTGATATCTTTGATCCTTCTCACGAAATTCCTCTAGCTTCCAGGGATATTTTGTCACAAGAAGATGAAACCATTGATACTTTTCTTAATGTTATTCTACCTTCTCTTCATTCTAATGCACTCTCATCTAGAGATGATGCATTTGTGAATAATGTGTCTACCCTTCATTCCAATGCACTCTCTTCTAGAGACGTTGCATGTGTGAATGATGAATCTACCCCTCATTCCAATGCACTTTCTTCTAGGGACATTGCATTTTTTAATGATGAATCTCATCTTTGTTTTAATGCACTCTCTTCTAGATATGATGCATTAGCACATGATGAATATCCTTCCACATATGATTCTCCCTAGATTAATGTTGAGAATGTTCCTTCAAATAATTATTCCACATTTGATCCTGTTTGGATTAATGTTGAGAATATGTCTTTGAATAATTATTCCACTAGTTGTGGTGATTCAGTAAATGTAATCTATGTCTTTGTTGCCCCTCAAAGGCCTAAGAGACCGGTTATTTAGGTAGCTCCAGCTAGTGCTTCTAAAAGGATTTCTTCTATTGATGGTGTTCCATTTGATGGTGGTTCTCTTGATTTTCGTAAGGCTCCCTCTTATAGAGCGGAAGCCCATACTTATGAGAATAGTATGAATAAACAACCAATCCTTCCTCAAGCACCTAAACCTATGACTAAAGCACCCAATGATTATGATCTTGTCGAGCAACTCCACATTACTCTGGATAAGATCTCACTATGGGACTTGCTTTATTCTACTCCAATTTATCAAGGTATGCTTTAGGAAGCCTTACAAAATATCCTTTTTCCTTCTTCTACTAGGTCGGTAGATGTTGATGCATTGATGGTGTATATTCATGAAAATTTGTCGAATATTACGTTCTATCTGTAGGAACTCCCACCTCTAGAACTATAAAAGCAAGTGGATCCTCTAATGATTATAGTCAACATTAATAAAATTGGCATTAGATGTACCCTCATTGATGTTGGTTCAATGCTCAATGTATGTAGCATTAATCTACTACCTAAGATTAATATTGACTCATCTTCTCTTAATACTTATTCTATTGTTATTTGTGGGTTCAATAATGTTGGGTGACAAGATCTAGGTACAATAGTATTGCCTTTGCAACTTGGACCCATTACCGTACCTACCCTTGTATATGTTATGTCAAAAAAGCTACTTTATATCCTTCTTCTTGATAGACCATGGATTCATGTTATGGGTGCAGTCTTGTCTACCTTGCGCAAATCTATTAAGTTCATTTATAATAATAAAGTAGTCACAATCAAGGCTGACCCTGATGCTATGCACTTATGTGAAATGGTAGTTGACGGTCAAGCTTTAGTTGTGCCTACTCTTATTCCATCAGTCTCTTCCAATGTGTCGATGTTTACTCCAACAGTACCTACTACAAAGGGTACTCTCAAAATAAATGTCCCCGAAGAAGATCCTTTTGAAGCAAGGAGCCCTAGGGGTGCTCCTTCCACCTCTTCCCAAAGGAATGCATGTCTTGGTGATGATTTGGGTTCTTTAGACTTTATAGATTCCTTCGTTTAGAAATATAAAGTCGACCTGATCCACTTAGACCTTCTAATAACATCATCCACCCTTGCTATCAGAGATGGTTATTCTCTTGTATCACAGGGTAGTGTGAGCACAAATTGTAATGTCCTAAGTGTTGATCCTCCTTCTAAGGAAGAGGATTACACTTCTACTAAAGAAGACAGTATTGGTAGTCCTGTTAATAAGGATGATGGCGATCCCATAGAGAAGTGTGATCCCCATTGTTGGGACAATGCTCTTTATGAGGATCCTCCTTTTTAAGATTTGCAAACGCGTTATGGCCTTGGCTTTAAGCTTGTCTCTAAATATGGCTCTGAGCAAAAAGGTTTTCAGCGTAGAGAACAAGGCATTTAGGTCCCTATAGAACTTACACCCCGTAAGCATACTTTGGGGCTTGGTTGCTCAAAGGAACGATCTAAACAGAAGCCATGGTTGAGTGACATGAATTCTTCTCAACCTCGTTATGTTGAAAATATTCTTCCTCCATTGTCTCCTATCTTCATGCCTTATTCTTCTTCTTGCGAAAGTTCAAGCCTTTCTCTGCAAGAAAAAAGGGTTGCTTCCTGCTCCTCATCCTTTATCTAAGAAAGAGTGTATTTTGTTGTGGCTTCTAAAAGCCCACTTAATCACTCTTCCTTCTCCTACATGCAATAAGCTTCATAAACATGATGAAGGAAAACACTCTTTCTATTCATACCATTGAGTGTCTGGCCATTCCACTGGTGAATGTAAGACCTTGAAAGAAAAAATACAAAAACTTTGTGATTTAGGTGACATCAAACTCCCATTTGATTGATGCACCTACCTCTTATTCACATGACAAGTGATATCGAGGTTTACCTCTATCCTGCATGTCCTAGATATATTGCATAGTTCTCCTCCCCTATATGTTGGGGGAAATGATAACTCATTTTGGAGAGGTGTGTCCTTATTAAGGAGCCCCTCTCTTTTCTATGCCTTTCAAATGAATTTTCCCTTGAGTAGACCCATTTTCTCTTTTGAAGAGTTCCCGAGGGACCTCTTTGAAATATTTTCTCTCGAATGAATTCATTGGCATCTAGCTTGGGGGCAGCCCAACTAGTCCTATTTCATAACTTTGCGTCTAGCTTGGGGGCAGCCTAAATAGACCTCACTTTTCAAATAGTGCATCCCTTGAGTGGAACCCTCTTTTCTCACGTCGAGTTCCTGAGGGACCCCTTTGAAATATTTCCAACTTATTGACAGTTTGTGTGACTGTCCATTTATTTGCCTACATGGCTACTTTTTGACATGTTCTATCTGCGAGTAGACCTATCGCCGCTTTTTGAATCTGTGGAGTCCACTTCCTTTGGTTTCCCCCATGTGAAAGATCTTGGGGGATACCTCCCTGTAGGTTTGAGAGCCTGTAGGGAACTTCCTTTGAGCTTCCTCCATGCGAGAGATCTTGGGGGTGGCTCCCCTGCAGGTTTGCGGGTCTATAGGGTACTTTTTAGGGGTTACCTTCAAGTGAGAGTTCTTAGAGGATACCTTCCTTGTAGGTCTACAGGTCTATAAGGAACTTTCCCAAATTCTTCCATGTGAGAGATCTTGGGGGATGCCTCCTTGTAGGTCTACGGGCCTTTGAGGCACTTACACTTTTATTTGGTGATACAGGTTCTCCTCCTCGAGCGGGGTTTTCTTTTATCACCTCTTTTGTGATATGGGTTTTCCTACTTGAGTGGGGATTGCTTTTATCACTCTTACTTTATGGTGCGGGTTCTACTTCTGAGCGGGTTTTGCTTTCACCATGCGCTTTGTTCATTTCTATCTTTCTCTTCTCAATTGTATTTACCAAATCAAAGATCAACACCTTCTTCATCTTGTGTATATACCCTTTCTCTCTTCATATTACAATTCCTCTATGTGTTCTCATTTGGGGGTGACACATAGTATTGAGACAACCTTTTACATCAATTTCTCTTTACTTTGTAGACTCTAATCCTTTAGCTTTTTATATTCTGACATGGTTGTCTAGTGCAAGTATTCCTTGTCTGATGAATTGGTTTTGCAGGTCTTCAGCCTGGGGTCATGCATCTGTGATTTGCAGAGTTGTCTGCTTCCTCTATAGTATCCTTTTGGCATATGATGTTGTTTATGTTTAGTAGATTTCCTTTAGTGTGCATATTAATGTAGATTCATATGCTCGCTAAAGTGGGGGAAAAATGTATAAGAGTAAAATTGCACCCCTTGCAATTTCCCATACATTCTTACATCTACTTTATTTTCCACTCCTTTAGCATCTTGAGTAGGCTCATTTCAGCACTTGCATCAACCTCTTTCCCTCTCAAGATGCTCTAGCACCCCTTTTCAGCAGCCACCCTCATGTATTAGCTTTTCAATGAACTTTGCACTTTTCTCGTTCGTGTTGTTTCGTAGCGTGACATGTCCAGACACTAGCACAGCACACTAGCATCCTATGGCATGTCAACGCTCAGACAACCATTTTCGAGCATGTTTTCCACTTGTAGGCTAATTTTGTCAGTGGAAACGACTCAGGATTCCCTATAACCGCCCAGGAAGCTTCTTCTCCCTCTTTAAAAGTCCTCTTTTCACTTCATTTGGGGACTTCTTCCACTTCTAGTTTCTCTCTAGCCTTCCACACTTTAGTTTTTGCTTGCACAACTTCATAACAGCTTGTTGTAGTAGCTTCAAGCTCTCTCAAGCTCTCTTTACAATACTCTTGCAACTTCATCTCCCTCATTTCATGCTTGTGAGCATCCTGGGATTCCATATCCCCTACTATTCACATACTTACTTGGTGATACGGGTTCTCCTCATCGAGCGGGGTTTGCTTTTATCACCTCTTTTGTGATACGAGTTCTTCTCGAGTGAGGTTTGATTTTATCACACGCTTACTTGGTTGTGCAGGTTCTACTCCTGAGCAAGTTTTACTTTCACCACATGCTTTTTTCATCGCACTCTTTCTCTCTATCTTCTTGGTTATTCATGGAGGTGGGAACACCAAAACTGGGGTTTGACTGAGGTAGACCCCTATACAGACCCAACAATTTATCTCTCCCTCTTATGTGTAGGTATTGAAGACACTCATGAGCTAGAAGCTTCATCACTTGCTTTCTAGTCCCTAGGAGATGCCAGCACGCCTCTAGGACACCAACGTGTCATGTTGTCATTTGTATTCTGCCCTGTTGTCCTTTGGCCGAGAGCTTGATAGTCTGTCTGGAAAATCTCTATGACCTACTCTTTCAGATTCTAAAACTCTAGCCAATGTTCCATTGAGGTAGTATAGGGCAGTTCGCCCCGTGAGGCCCTCTGAGTGAAGATAACCCATGAGTAGCGAATCCACCTATATTACACCTAGGAGGGGATGTTAGATAATGTTTTCATGATATGTACATGATTCTATAGTTGGAATTTTGACAATGGTATTGTTTAGTTCTCTTTGGTTTTGAGTATTGATCATTTGCTTGGAGCATCATGATTTTGTAGGGTTGCATTTGAAGTTGGCATGGATTGATTGGTGGATGCTCATGGATACTAGAGAGGCTTGGGTGAGGCTAAGAGATCTCTTATTTATGGGATTGTATGTTGATATGGTTACTCTTTGATGAGGATTTTAGTAGAAAGACTGATGTGCCTACACCTAGTTATGGATGTGAATCCATTATTGACTTGAAGGGAAGATTAAAATTTATCAGTGTTGTGTACACAAGACAATATTGTATCCCACTATTGATCTACTCAGCAAGTTAATGATTTGAGAGGTATTGTCTGGCTAATTATGAAAGGCATTCTTTATTTTTTTTATCTTGTCTTCTCATATGAGTTATTCCTAAATATGAAGATTGTAAATACTTGTTAAGAAGAAGATGCATGGTTTATGGATTTTCTTTTTTCTCCTTGTTTTGGTATTGAGCTATGGATCTAGTTTTGAGGACTTATTTGGAGAGGTATAGGAAATAGTTTGTGTCTTTGGGAATGTTCCCTTTGTTGTGAGAATGATTGGTTGGTTTGATCTACCTTCGGTATGAGAGGTTTACATCTATTGTTGCCTTGTTTTTATTTAATTTGAATGTTAAGATGTTTATATCCTCTTAGTTTGGGAATGGTGAAGGAGATCTTACTTTACACATCTTGGTACATGTTAGTGTGGAACAATATAAGGTTTTCTTTACAATTTATCTCTTTGGTCATGATAATCTTCTTAGATGTTTGGTTTCACATGGTTGAGTGTGAATAAATTGGGAGAGGTATGAAGATTAGTGGTGAGAGAGGTATTGTAACATATTTGTTTGCATGATTTGCATATCATTGTATGTTTCCTTAACACTGTGTAATAGAGTAATTAGCCACATCCTCTATTTGAAATACTATAGGAAAACTTTGTATGCCTTGATCTATTTTTAGATTTGACATTACTCATGCAATGGGAGTTTCTAGATACATATTTGGTTATCATCTTTGATATATTGAATTTTTGGTTATTGATGTGATGATGAGTTTGCATGTTTCATTGGATTGGGATCTATGAGTTATGCAGGTTGTGGATTAGCTACCCATTTTATTACAATGGGATGACTCGTATTTGGACTATCTATATCCACAAGATTATTTTAGTGCTTTTCAGATTTGTTAGTTGGCCTTGTTTGTGACCATTTTTTTATTGGTATGTTGCATTGAGATAGGAGGATGGATATACAAAGACTTGATTATAAATTTTAGGTTCATATGTTGATAGTATGAAGTCATATCTATGATTTGTATACCCTAGTTTGAGGTATGGTTAGCTTGGATGAGTTGTAATTTGTTGTGGTTGCTATTCTAGCTGGTATGAGTAAGGAAGCTACTCAAAGCCTTTGTTATCATTTGAATTTGATTCTTGTATTCATGTAAATATTGGTGCATGTTTCAGTGACATTTGATATGTTTCACCTTGGTGTGTTCCTTTTTCTTTCATAGGTGGCATGGTGGAGGATGTAAAGGATTTCTTTGTTTGATGGTTGTTATCATGGTTGATTTTGCAGGTATCTTGTTGGAGCATGAGAGTATGGTGAAGATTCAAATGGTATATGTTTGGCTAAGGAATGTTTTTCCCTTATTTGTGACTTTGATGGGTGTGTATACAAGGTTGATGTCAAGTGGGAGAATGTTAGGATTAAGGTGCCATCCACCTTGTCAATCCTATGTCATGGTTCCAACATCCTTGGAAAGTGGCTCTAGACACTTAGGGTGTATTGGGAAATTATTTTATAATATTGATTCTCACCATTTTTTGTAATATATTCATAAGGGGTGATGGGTCCACTAGCACCAATAAAGGTGAGTTTTGCACATATATATTTAATATTACTTTCCCCCCATGTGGATTCCTAAAATGTGATAATAAAAGATATGGAAAAGTAAAAATGAGTGACCTTTGGTATTCTTAGTGGTGGATGTTAAGATAAATGAGACCCTTATCAAGAACACCTTGATTTATTTAGGGACAACCATTAATGTCATGACTAAGGAGACAATGTAGCTACTTCAGCTAACTAACCTTAGACCTGCACCAACTGTTTTACAATTGGTAGATAGGTCATCAATGAAACCTAAGGGGATCATTGAGGACTTAGTCATATCATTAGATTTATGGGAGTATCCTACAAATTTCATAGTCATGTAGCCAAAGATCAACCTTGCAGGATATCCACTTATTTTAGGCAGACCATGGTTAGCAACAACTAATGCATTCATAGGTTGTAGGTCTGGGAACATGATAATTTCAAATGGAACTGTAACCAAGAAATTGGTTCTATATCTACTAGCCCAACCTCATGAAAATCTAGAGAAGACTATATGGCCTACCTTGGATGAAGAATAACACTATTCCCTTCAAAATCTCATGACTATTGAACGCAACCCCTTGTTGACAAGCCAAGATGAGGATGACTTAATTGACCACATCATCTAGAATAACTATGGTAGCAACCCACAACAACAAGACTACCTTTCATGCCTGTAGGATCCATTGTAGCATTTTATCCTTTCCAATTCATCAGAAGAAATATCCTAGCTATTCCATTCTCTTTCACAACAATAATGTGTCCTCAACATTAGTAGACTTGACCTTTCATCTATGAAATTAGAACCCAAAACAATGGAGATCATGCTAGGAAAAGTGTTGAACATCAACAATGTACTAACTGAGGAACAAAAAAATTCCCTAAACACTATGTTGCAGGCACACACAACAGCCTTTGCATGAGACTACCATGACATGAAAGGGTTTGATCCAAAACTATGTATGCATAGGATCTACAAAAATGATGGTTTCAAGCCAATTAGATAGCCCCGAAGGAGAATGAACCCTACCTTCATAGAAATAGTTAAGATTGATCTACAAAAATTATTTGATATAGGATTCATTTACCCTATTTCTAACAGTCAATGGGTTTCACCATTAGTTATTTTCCCTAAGAAAGGAATAAAATGGATGGTATGTTTGGACTATAGGGAGCTAAACATAACCACTAGAAATGATCACTTCCCACTACCTTTCATTGACCAAGTGCTTGCTTCCATAGTAGGTAAGAAATACTTCTCCTTCCTAGATGGAATTAGTCACTATAACCAAATAAAGATAGCTCTAGAGGATCAGGATAAAACTACATTTACATTCCCTTGGGGTACATATGCCTACTCTATTCTTCCCTTTGGACTATGTAATGCCCCATCCACTTTCCAGAGGGTAGTGCTTAGTATCTTCTTCGATTATGCTCATGATTATATGGAAATCTACATGGATGACTCCAATACCCATGGAGAAACATATGAAGAGGAACTAAAGAATCTAGAGAAAATTTTGAAAAAATGTCACAAACACAATATTTCATTGATTCATGAGAAATGTTTTATGATGAAAACTCAAGTAATTGTTCTAGGGAACTTTATATCAAGTGAAGGAATTCGAGTGGACCCCTATAAAATTGAGATCATCTCTACACTTCTTGTGCCATAGAAACAAAGAGATGCAAGGAGATTTTTGGGACATGCAGGCTAATATAGAAGATTCATTCACAACTTTAGTAAAATTATAGCACCCTTGTTTTTTTTGCTCACCAAAGAAATAGAATTTGACTGGACTATAGAATGTCAACACTCCTTTGAAACACTTAAGAAAACTTTGACAAAAGCACCTACCTTGAGAGGGCCAAACTGGACATTACACTTCAACATATACACTAATGATTCTAATTTTGCTATAGGAGTAATATTGGGACAAAAATAAAGTAATAAGGAGTATGTTATCTACTACATCAACAAAAACTTACAAGGAGCCAAACTTAACTACACAAATCATACTACAATTAGGTACTTGATGAATAAACCTGTCTCTAGGGGTAGACTAGTCAAATGGCTACTCTTACTATAGGAGTTTGATATAACTATAGTGGATAAGCTTGGAAAAGCTAATGTAGTGGAATATTTTTTTTCTAGATTGCCCATATAGCTAGAAGAAGGTGTTGTGGATGACTATTTTCTAGATGAGAATTTGTTTGCATTCAATGTAAAAACACCTTGGTTTGTTGACATTGCAAATTACTTAGTGGCAAGGCAAAAACCATCACTATTCTCTCATAGAGAAAAGAGGTAGTTGGTGCATACAAGCTTTCCATATTCTTGGGTAGTTGGTTACCTATTCTATATTGGTCTAGATAATATCATGAGGATATGTATAAGAGATGATGAGGTCTTTGACATCCTAAAATCTTGTCATGATGAGCCCTATGGGGGTCACTTTAAGATATTAACAATTGGATACTACTGGACAACTCTCCATAAGGATTTAGTAAAGCATACCAAGAGTTGTGATAAATGTCAGAGAATGGGAAAACCAACAAGGAAAAATGAGATGCCTTTGCAACAACAAATGCAATTAGTGCACCATTTGAAAAATGGGGACTTGACTTCATTATCCCAATTTCACCAGCCTCTAATAATAAAGAGTATAGTTTGGTTTTCATAAATTATTTGATAAAGTGGGTTGAAGCCAAGGAATTGCAATTTATTAGAGATGGGATTGTAGCCAAGTTCTTTTATGAAGACATCTTTACTAGGTATGGAGTACCTAGAGAAGTTGTAACTGATCAAGGTCACTAGTTTACTTCTAAAATCATTTCTAAATTGGTTGAAGAGTATGAAATAAGACATATAAAATCAACACCTTATCCCCTGAGCCAATGGACAAGTGGAGGTTACAAATAGAGAAATTGAGAATATTTTGACCAAGATAGTGAAAATTGATAGAAAAGATTGGGTTGCTAGATTACCTGAAGCAATGTGGGCCTATGGAAAAACATGGAAAACAACTACATGATTCAAACCTTATGAGTTGGTGTATGGTAAGACAATAGTTCTACTAATAGAGTTTGAATACAAGACACTTGGGAGAATAGTGGAATTAGAAATGGACTTGATAGTAGTATAGAAGGAAAGGCTACACAATCTGAATGAGTTAGATGAAATTAGAATGGAGGCCATGCATCACACAAAGATAATTCAAAATCAAAGGATTAAATGGCATGATTAGTTCATAAAGACTAAGGAATTCAATGTGGGTGACTGGGATTTGTTATATGATTCTAGATATAAATATTATAAGGGGAAGCTCCAATCCAAATGTTTGGGACCATATAAAATACATTAGGTATTCCCTAATGGAGCAGTCAAATTGTAGACCATTAATGCAATTTAATTTTCACTACTAGGTAATGGATACAAACTAAAGATATACAAGAATCCAGCACAAAAAGATTATTTTCTTCTTTTCTTAATGCATCTATATGGTCAAAACAATGGTTTTAATACAAACATACTATCACAAGATAATAACTCAACAATATATACTATCAGTTTTTATAGTGACTCATCAAATGAGCTACATAGCTCACCTCCTAAGAGTATTTAGGTATAATCCCTTATCCTGCTTCTCATGCAAAAAAATTACAAGTGCCACAATCAATAATCTTTTTGAAGACCGCTTCACTATGTAGTAGAGACTTGTATCATCATAAATAAAAAGTTGCCACTATTTAGTTCGGGACCTGTTGATGAAGGTACCTGCAGCCACTACCTATCAAAGAATTCAAAAATTTATGCCAAATTAATTGTAGTTCTTCCACATTCATTCCACCTTTTCCACACATGCAACCTTAAGCCTTTCATATCAATACATGCAACTTGACTACTCCACTCCATGTCACCTATTTTGAATTTCATGCATTCGAACTATCACTTCACATTCCATCAACCGTGCATACTGCATCTTTTTAATCACATGTGCCAACCTTTCATTTATTCCATCACACATTGCAATTAACTAATGTTAAATAAAACTCATGCTATAGACACTCTTCCAATAGCTTTATACGTGAAAATTTGTGTTCCTCTCATCTGATAGGTACACACACTAATCTCCCATAATTAACATGGATTCTCAATGCTTTCATTATGTACTTGCATTTAAATTTTGCATGCTTTGCACTTATTAATCTTATTTCCATATTCATTAATCATACCCTCTGCCTAGTCACATGTATTGAAGTGAGGTCACTTCAAGGTTTTAAGTTGGGGGATAGAATATATTCCAAAATATTATTTTCACCATCAAAAGAAAAACACAGAAAAACCATACAAACCTTTTTTTCCTTTATACTTTTTTGCACCTACAACCTTTTTGTTGTCAATTCCCTAGATTCTGAGCCAATTTAAAGCCTATTCAAGCTGAAATAGAGGAGGAACATGCATAAAAATTTAAGTTGTAATGGAGAAGTGTATGTGTAATTTTAGCAGATATAGACGGTTGGTGGGTTGTTGAAATTGAATTTTGAGCTGAAATTTTGAAGTTTTGAGCAAAGTCGGGATACTTCTCTATGGGAGGTGATATTCTTAGAAGGGAACTGCAACACACAAGAAAATATTGGAGGATAGGTTAGTTTTTCCCATTTTCACAAGGTCGGCATGGTTAGACAACTTTTTGAAGTTGACAAAGTTTAATGAAGACATGACAAGTCAGTTTACAATAATATTACAACATGATGAAGCCATTGTCAAGGGATTGAGAGTGGATCTTCAGAGGCAACAATTGCAAAAGTGACTGGTTTACTAACGAATGGAGTTGAGTTCCTTGTTAGAGAAAATGCAATAGCTACTAGGGATGAGTTCAGAGAGGTAGAAGAAAATATTGATTCATCATCACAAGTTGCCAAGAGATTGTCACTTCCATGGGTATGGGTCTCTTGTGCTTCTTATATTATTTAAGTATATCACTTGTGATGGTAGACAATACCTCCTATATACTGTGCATTTTAAGCTACTAAGTCACCTTTGTCATAACAAATTGGTTAATGTACCTAATTTCCTTTAAAATTTGTTAAAAATAATGGGATCTGAGTACCAAAGGAAGATAAATGATTAAGCTTTGTCACATTACTGTTTAGTAACTATGTTAATAAAAAGGATCCTTATGGTTTAGTATCCATAGGTGTCCTAGGAAAGCTTTTCAATTTGTAATGACATTAATCATATTCTTGAGGAACTAGCAGTTCCATAAAACCTAGAGTCACTTGTTGCATCTTTAAGGGAAATGCCCCGTGTTTCACCTGTTGCTTCACCTACACGTAGTAGAGGTGAACCAGAGGAGAAATGTGTGCAAGGATCACCACATGTAGCATTTGAACAACCTACAACAAAAAAGACCCCAACTTCTTCTAGAACGTCAAAGATCAGGAAAAAGAGAGGTATTTCTTCTACACCTTCAAAGGTGCATAAAAAGAAGGTTACCCAAAAAAGAAATGTACCCCACCAACGTGTTCAGGCTACTTGAGAAGGAAAGATGCCACAAGGGGAAGTATTGAGAAACTAGAAGAGGAAATAAGGGGCAAAGAACAAAAATAAGATGTTATGATAGTTGGTATTAATTCAAAATTGAAAGATGATGTTTCTAAGAATGTGCATGTTCCCACAAAAAGGAAATGGTATATATCCACTACCTCTTAGTCAAATTCAGATTTAGAGGATATTTTTGTTGCAAACAAAATAAGCAAGAGAACCCCAATTAGCCTTGATGTTGAGTGTTTTAAATACATAGAGGTTGGTGATGAACAATTTTTGAAAGATTAGGAATTGTTTTTAGAAGAAAAAAAAATGTTAGGAAAGAATTGCAAGAAGAATTAGAAAGGATCAAACAATTGAAGAACTGGTAAAAACTTATGAGTAGAGGGATAAGTAAAGAGATTAAAAAGTATAGGAGTTGGAGGAAAAATTACATAATTATGGACATGGGTCAAAATTGGATTTTCTTGCACAATTAGCAATGATTAAAGCAAGAAACAAGGAGTTTGTAGCAGAGAAGAGGAGACCCCTTACTATAAAAACTCCAACTTATCATACAACCTTGTCCCTAGGATATCAATTGTGGAAATTTACTCAAGATTTTTCTAAATGGAAAGAGAATTCGAAGAAGAAAAAAGAAGTAATGATTGCAGAGCATATTAGAATATTGGAGGGTAAGGATATTGAATTAAAAATGTTAGCAGTCAAGGTGGAAGAGGTAGCAGATAAAGTTGCTCAGAATGTTTGATGTAGACCTTGAGCTAGGACCTATACTTTATTTTTGCAAGAAAAATTCTTAAGTTTTCAGTTCAATAGGTTAATTAGTAACTAGTCAGTTGCTATAAGAAAAAAATTTGATTTTCTAAATGTCTTTGTTGATGCCATACAAGAAGAACGAGATCAATTGTGTGAATATTATTTGCATAATTATGTAGTTCTAGAAGACACTAAATGGAACCCATTAATCTTTGTGGGAGATTTACAATTAAAGGCACTAACATCCTATTTTAGGAATGAAAAGTTCAAAGTTGAACTCATGGAAGAATACATGGAGAGAGAAAAATCAGTTGCTCTCCCAATAAGGAAACAATCTAAAACCCTTGTGGTGATCATACAAGAATGGTTACAACTCTTGGACGACAAAGGTGTAGGCAGAAAGATCATAAACTTGAGAACACAGGATTATAGAAGGATGTAGATATGGACTATTGGACTCATCCACCATTCCTACTAGTTTGTGCAAGAAAGATGAGATACTTTAACTCGTGAGTTGCAAAGGAAAGAGCCCCACTCCACTTACAATTTTATAGTCATGCTTGAAAGAACAAGAAGGTATATGGATATTTCCATAGACAAAGGTCTTGAATGGGTGCCACTTACATTCCAACCACCAATGCTTCTATACCTAGTACCACACTGGATAGGGGAGAAGAATGAGAAATGTGAGAGAGTAGAGGTTATCATAATGAAAAATATTCCATGATATAGATTATTCTATTTGAAATAGGTTAAAGGAGTGGATGTTGTCATAGACCTCAAGGAAATCACTCTGCACTTCAACCTCTAGCCCTAGTTAATTTTCTTGGGAACAAGCAAATGAGTAGTTGGAGGTAATGATGAGTCTAGTCATTAGATAGTTTTCTTATGTTTTTATACAAGTTCATAGACATTACTAGAAACTTATCTTATACATATTCCTACAATTTATGCTATCTTTTATGCTTATTATGCAACCTTGAACCTAATTTAAAGTATATGGAAATATGGTTATGATGTGATGGTTATTACATAATTTATGTGTGGATATGTATGAATTGTAATGGATATTTGTTCTTAGCTATGGTTGTTAGTATTTTGTACATGTTTTGTGAACTAATTCTTTGCATTAACAACTACAAAGCACATCCTGTAGCCAATGGAGCTCTCAGACAACAAAGCAAGGGAGGTTCCAAAATAAATTGAGCACAACAACTACAATATGGAGACACTTAATAAGATGATTTGCATCATTATGATGTTCAATAAATATGTTGAAGGAAAAGAACCCATTTACAGTTAGGAGTCTAATGTGACTAATTCAAACAATCCACATTTTAGTTCTATTACATCAGAGTCTAAGTTCTACTTGGACTCTTCTTCCTTTTTCAGTTATAGATTGCTTAGTCATTATCACACTCTGATATATAGGGAGGGGTGATTTATGTTTTTAGTTTAGAGTCCTTTTTTTAATAAAACTTCCCTCAGGCCTATATGTATGTGTTGATCATGATGTTATTCACACACCAACAATGCAGATAAATCCTCATAGATGGACTACGGGAACCTATCTTTACTTGAAAGATTGAACTAGGACAACCCAAATCTTAGGCTAACTCAGCTTAATCCCAAGGCTTGTTTATGTCAGGTCTTGAGCATACTAGGTTCACATTAGGGTTCGTTGTGATAAATTTGTTAATCACGAGGTATAAACGGTATTTTGTTTTAATTTCTCAAATGAATCATAGGGATAGGTAAAAGATAATCTTGGTCTCATCATTTAACAACTTCATGAAATTGACAAATTTGCAATAACATTTTATGAACTTAAAATTCTTGCTATCAATTAAGTAGATTTAGCTTTAACCATTCAATAATATCATGGAATCAAAAGATTTACAATAAAATTTCCATTCATTTATCTCTTTTTTGTAATAGTTTTTGAAATTTAAACATCTATTCACAACAACACAACAGGAAATTAGTGCCAACTTTTGTGCCAAATTTTAGTGTATTTTGAGCACATGAATTGAACAATTTGGCTGGCGCTAAACTCAGCGCAAACAGGCATGGTTAGTTTGGCATCGAATTTTGTGCCGACTTTTCTACTAGATTTATCATCAGATTTAGCATCGATTTTAGCACCAAAAAATCATGGTGCCTCCATTAGTGCCTAAAATAGTGTCAAGAAGTAACGATGAAAATTGCGCCGAAATTGGTACCCAATTTGGCTTCCATTTTTGCTTCCATGTCTACTCCCATTTTTGCTTCTAGTTTTGCTTCCAATTTTGCATCCAATTTTGCTTCCAATTTTTCCTCCAGGTTTGCTTCCAATTTTTCTTCTAGTTTTGCTTCCAGTTTTGCTTCCTATTTTTCTTCTAGTTTTGCTTCCACTTTTGCTTCTAGTTTTGCTTCCAATTTTGCTTCTAGTTCTGCTTCCAAGTTTGCTTTTGGTTTTTCTTCCAGTTTTGCTTCCAATTTTGCTTCCAGTTTTGCTTCTAGTTTTGCTTCCAAGTTTGCTTCTAGTTTTGGTTTTGGTTTTGCTTCTATTTTTGCTTTTGATTTTTCTTCCATTTTTGCTTTCAATTTTTGCTTCTAGTTTTGCTTCCAGTTTTGCTTCGTTTTTCTTCCAGGTTTGCTTCTAGGTTTGCTTCCAATTTTGCTTCCAGTTTGCTTCTTGCTTCGGTTTTGCTTCCAATTTTCTTCCAAGATTGCTTCTAGTTTGGCTTCCATTGTTGCTTCTAAAAATGCTTCTTGTTTTGCTTCCATTTATTAATTTAATATGTTTTATTTCAATTTAATTAGTTAAATATATCATGCCTCTTAAATAACTCATATGATTATAGAGTAAGTAATTTAATTATTTAACTCATTTGATTAAATAACAATATAATTATTGTAACATGATCATCATTTATAATTAAAACAAGTGAGTCAAATATCTATAATTTAAATGAATTTGACAACATCCATCTTCAACAGTAAATTAAAATCATCATACTTAATAAATATCCATCCAAAAATCATCGACCACTTTTAATATATATAAATTGACAAGTCAATATTGATAAGATCATCATCATATATAACTAAAACAAGTGAAACTCAAATATGCCAGTACATCAAAAACATGTCAAAATGATACATGTCCAACAGTTGACATAATTGAAAATGATACATGTACAAATGATATAAATAAAATTGATAAATTATGTAATTCAAATTGATACAAGTCAAGATGATACATGTCCAGATGATATAGTGAAAATGATACATGTCAATATGATACAACTCAACAATATAGTACTGTAGGCCATGAAAATGATACATATGATAGCAACCATGAAAAGAGTCATCATAATGATATATCAACAATGATCCATGATGTAGTCTATATGATCATGAATGTCACTGGTTACTATCACCAACTGTCTCATCATCATCATCATCACCATCCTGATCATCGTCGTCGTCACCGTCATCATCATCATTGTCATCAGCCTCGATGTCTTTTGTATCTGCATCATCATCATCCTCTACCAATGATCTATACCGACATAACCAATATTTTGTGGATCTATATCATGTCGAGGATCATCTTGATCTTCTAGAAGACTCGTGTTCTGAAAAAAACATTTAAAATGAAAAGTTATTATTTATTTCATGCAATAATTTAATTTTTTGCTATATATCTAATATTACAACATATGAGATGAAACCATAATCATATTACATCATATCAAAGTGCACATACCATAATAAAATTTCAAAAAAGTTACAGCTAATACTGGTGAGTGAGGGAAAACTTCGGCTTTCAAAAACAAAGCCAATTAGGTTGGAAAACTTGTGGATTGGGCCAACATTTGGTGGAAGAGGAAGAAAGATGACTGGAACTCTAGAGACCCACCATAATGGATTTCAATATTCAACCATGAGAGTAGAAGAGACATCTGGTATCATGTATCAAAACATTAAGCATGCATTCTTCTAGCCAATGGAGAAGGAGATGATTACTTTGCTTCATTTTCATTCGCATAACCATATCACAACATGGGAACCAAGAAGACCAAGGATGTTCAGTTTTATGTGGAGGTAATGGATGTGTTCCAAACTTTAGGAGGGGAAAGAAGGTCAATGTATGATCCCGATGAAATTAAAGAAGAACAACAAGAGAGGGACAAGAAAAATAAAATCAATACAGAGTTTCAAGGATTTTTCAAGTGAGTAAGAGAGCTATGGGAGCAACCTCATCTAAAATATTTTGAAATAGAGTTTGATATACCATTTAGAGAGCTTGGTTTTCATGGAGTTCCTTTCAAAGCCTATGCTTATATTGTTCCTACGGTAAACTATTTGGTAGAGTTGGTGGAATTACCTTTCTTAGTAATCACTATTAGTGAGATTGAGATTGTTAACCTTGAGAGAGTAGGACTTGGGCAAAAGGCATTTGATATGGATATTGTTTTCAAATTCTTCAAGTGGGATGTACTTCGCATTGATGTCATTCCTCAATCTTCACTTGATGGCATCAAGGAATGTTGAAATCCATGGATAAAATTATTATGAAAGCATAATGAACTTGAACTGGCAGCCAATTTTGAAGAGTATTACTAATGATCCAGATAAATTTATTGAAGATGGTGATTGGGAATTTTTGAATATGGAAGCTAGTGATTTTGATTCTGATAATTCAAAAGAGTTAGATCAAGGATATGAACCCTCTGATGTAGAAGAGGAATCATAATCAAATTTCATGTAGCCACCATCAAGAGTGTTACAAGCCAACAAGATGGAGGGAATTCTTATATAAGGATAATTTTCAATGTTTTAGATACTGGCTTTAGTGCCAACTACAGTGGCAACATTGGAATTCCCTAGCAGTATTTATGTCAAGGAAATTTCCTTTAGATGCAAGGATTCAAAGCACATCAACCATGTGGTACAAATGATTAAATCCCAGAGACAATCTGTAGCAATGAAAGAGTCTGAAAAGGTAGAGAGAGCTACATTGGTGACTTAGGAGAAAATGTAGCTTTCAAAAACAAAGCCAATTAGGTTGGCAGGCATGTGGATTAGGCCAACATTTGGTGGAAGAGGATGAAAGATGATTGGAACTCTAGAGGCCCACCATAATGGATTTTGGTATTCAACCATGAGAGTAGAAGAGAGAGCTGATATAATGTATCAAAACATTAAGCATGCATTCTTCTAGCCATCAAAGAAGGAGATGCTTACTTTGCTTCATTTTCATTTGCATAACCATATCATGGCATGGGAACCAAGAAGACCAAAGATGTCCAGTTTTATGTGGTGGTAATGGATGTGGTCCAAACTTTAGGAGGGGAGATCCTGATGTCTTCCAAGAGGCATAAAGTCAAATGAATTAAGGTCACCTAGATGTCTGCCAAAGTTTACTTCCAAGTTTTATGACTATTTTTCTTGACTGTCAGAGTTTACTTACAAATTTTGAAATTTCTTTCTGGTCATTTTGATGAGGATATATTCAACCAATGTGTAAGAACCTCTTGTTTGTATCACAAGCATCTGTGCATTGCAATAATTTTTATTATCTATGGTCTATAGCTATATCGTCTCACTTATTGGATCTTCTATTTCAATGTTTTCTATGGTTTCTATGGCCTTCTCTATTTGAGGTAGCACCTAACAATCCTACCTCCTTTCCTTAGCTAAGAAGTGGATTTGAATTTGGAAATATTGCACTTTAAAACTAGTTATGGTTTAAGGAGATATATTTTAGCTTTGTTGTTGACACCCTCAATCTTCAACAAGGACTTAGATGCATGGACTAAAATGCAAGCTTTCAAACTTAGATTTGAATGTGCATAATTTAATTGATTATGGTTTTCACAGGTAGTTGGCTTTACATGACTATTCTAGATTTTCAATACATCTAATAGTGACTGCATCCTTATCAAGTTTGGCTACCCTTATTCATAATACCTCGGCCTTTAGACTTGATACAAAGTTGTGCATTATTATTCCATATTTGTAACATGTAGGACATTTAAGGGGTACAACATATAGAAATTCAGTATTGTCATCCAAGGAAAACTTACAGATGGTGTATCAAGAACAATAGAAAATGATTTTATTAGGGTTAATTCTTTCTTCTCCCACGCTGGTAATATTTTCCCCAAAACATGTTTTTTTTAATTATTTCGACGCATCTCAAAATTCAATGTATTGTTTAACATTCGTTACACATTTCAGCTATTTATGCAAATGATGCATATATGTTAACTCGATCAGTGTTGTTACTTCGGTAGTTTGAATTCTATGACAACCAGCCATTAGGCCATTGTGTGCGGGAGCACATTTGTGTTTTTAGTTAGCTTTTTTGGATAGCTCTACTAGGTGTTGAGGACATTCCATTTATCTTTTGAATGTTAAGAAGACAGAGTTTCAAGGATTTTTCAAGCGAGTAAGAGAGCTATGGGAGCAACCTCATCTAGAATATTTTGAACTAGAGTTTATATACCATTTAGAGAGCTTGGTTTTCATGGAGCTCTTTTAAAAGCCGTTGCATTTATTGTTCCTATGGTAAACTGTTTGGTAGAGTTGGGGGAATTACCTTTCTTAGTAATTGTTATTAGTGAGATTGAGAATTGTTAACCTTGAGAGAGTAGGACTTGGGAAAAAGGAATTTGATATGGCTATTGTTTTCAAAGACTTCAAGCGGGATGTACTCTGCATGTACGCCATTCCTCAATCTTCGCTTGATGGCATCAAGGAATGGATGAACTCCATGGATATAAAGTATTATGAAAGCAAAATGAACTTGAACTAGCGGCCAAGTTTGAAGACTATTACTGATGATCCAGATAAATTTATTGAAGATGGTGGTTGGAAATTTTTGAATATGGAAGCTAGTGATTCTGATTCTGATAATTTAGAAGAGTCAAATCAAGGATACAAACCCTCTGATGTAGAAGAGGAATACAAATCAGATGAGCAAGGTTCAAAAGATGAATCTCTTGTGGAGTTATAGGATGATGAAGAAGAAGAATATTCTAAAGAGGAGGAAGGTAAAACATGGGATGAATTAGAAGCCAAAGCCAGAAATGTAGATAAGGAAAAAGGAGAAGAGTCTAACAATGAAGAGGAAAGGAGGAAACGAAAGGTAAAAGCTACAGGGAAGTATTGAGCACCTGATATTAGAGATTCAAGAGGAATACCTACCAAGAGGCATAAAGTCAAATGAATTGATTTCATCTACATCCTTCTACTATTTATTCATGCACATAAACGATCATCTTGTAATCATAAGATTTGAGCTCTATTTACTCATCCTATGCATCAATAAACAACTCAACACAAGAGATACAAATTGACATATTAACACAACAATATCCAACTAAGTTATTAAAACTCAACTATTGATACCTCATTCTCCATCTAGATTACAAAATCATTCCACTTTTTTTTTGTAACATATTCTTTTCAAATTGCTTTGGATGGTAGCCATATTTCTCCTCCTGTCAAAACATGGCACATGGACTAGTTAAACTAATTAATATGCAATCATTTACTTTTTCCAAGGAAATAAAAAAAAATATCATTTAACATATTAAATATACTTACAAATGTACAGATCAAGGCTTGTAAACCTTTCTAGCCACTGTGATGCGTGGCATGAAGTTTCTCAAGCCTAGCCTTGGAGGCCTTGTCCTAAAACATATACTAATTCAATTTAACTATGCACAAATAAAATTTAAATATTGTTTAATAAATTTTATATAATCTTATGAGAAAATTCAAATACTTGTGTACTCTCCTCACCGGACTTCCTCTGTGCATTGGACTTCTCATATGCTTTTACAAGCTCTTTCCAGACTTTCACACTTACATCAATTGGCCTTCTTTTCTGCCTTAGCTCGAGGGATTTTTTTTATCTTCTTTGTTTGGTTGCACCAAAATCTCTTGTAGTTTTGAGACATTTGTAGCTTTATCTTCTTTACAGACCAACCTATGCGAAATTCAGTCTCCATGTCATGGATAACTACTTTTTTCAATTGCACGGGTATCTGTGAGAATGGGAAATGTAGATGGTCTTTGAACCGTTGAAGGCATGATTCCTTCAACCTATTCACAAACATTTTCCCAACATCCCTCATTTGGACTTCCCCTGAAACCACCTTGTATTCTATCTTCATATTGTAGCTACCAATGCAAGATTGATAACATGGCGTGGTGGAAGAAGTCTGTGTCCCAGGAGTGGCTAGAACATTGGAAGTCTCTGCTCCCTATTCCACATTCTTAGGATTTAATGTCACTAATTTCCTCCTGGATCTTTCGCTCGATCTAGGATTGGTTAGGGAATCAATTGATTCCCTTTAACACAATTGATTTGTTTGCAATGTTTGAGGGGCATTACAAGATTTTTTTTCTATGTATCTAACAAGAGTTGTCCAATCCACATTAACCAATTTGTTCACTGCCTCTACCCCCAATATGGAAGCCAATTCCTATTTATCTTTGTCAGTCTCATGTCCCTATATATATATTCAAATTATATTTCTTCTTTTAAATTTAGAAATAAAAAACTAAAAGCTACCATTCCTCTTTATCTTTGTCAGTATCATGTCCCTATATATATATATTTTTAAATTATATTTCTTCTTTTAAATTTAGAAATAAAAAACTAAAAAGTAAAATTGAAAGAAACAATGGAAACATTTACAAATCTATAAATTGACAATGAATTACCTCATTGTGGCCAGAGTCTATTGACAATGCTCACTTCCTTCTATTGCTTGACATTTTGAGGTGACTTAGGGAAAATTATTTTCATCTAGTCTATGGAGGAAAACAAAGTACACATTGTCAGATATGAAATTTTTCATCCAGTTTGTGGTATGAAAGTTTTGTTTTGTGGGAAAATATGTTCATTGGGTTTGCTTAGTGTTGATAACCTTATCATGAAAAATATTTCATAATGCAATCTTGCATGAATTTGTCATGGCATCAATGACTATGGTGCAACTGGGAAAAACCAAGTGGTTTCTGCATTTATTTTCAACAGTTGCTTAGCAGTGACTAGCCCAATTCCCAGATTTGCCAAGCAGTTGACTATTTCCTTGATACCCAGGTTAGGGAAAGAATACAGAGGCATCAAGGCTTTGTGCTATAATATTTTGAGCCAAAGCTCAAATGGGTAGGGTAAAAAAAAATTTTGGTTTCTCAAAGGTTTTACAATTTATAATGATGGGACAATTTAGAGGTTGCCTGGACAAGTTAGGCCACAAACTAGTAAACAATCACGAATTCAAATGCAATACAAAGAGTAGTAAAAAATCATGAATTCAACCAAGAAAAAAAAATGTAACCTTACCTATGGTGTCGCAAACTAAATCAAATTTCTCATCAGCTCCTGGTAGCGCCTTGCTCTCTTCCATTCCGTGACATTTTTTCCTTTTTTGTCGTCTGATTTCTTCCTTCATGTGGGAAATTTTTTAATTTTTTATTTTGATTCAATAGTTGGCACTTTAGTCAGCGGTGGTTAACGCCAACTTTTGGTCTTTAATGTAATTTGTTTGGGGTGCCTAAGGCGGTGCCAAGTGCACCTAATTCAACACCTATCATTGTTGTATAGTGACTATTTTCATTGTTGGATATCACAGGATCCAGAGTGTTGGAAATAATTCCAACTCCTGCCTTGTTTTTGTGAC
Organism: Sequoia sempervirens; assembly: GCA_007258455.2. Taxonomy (NCBI): domain Eukaryota; kingdom Viridiplantae; phylum Streptophyta; class Pinopsida; order Cupressales; family Cupressaceae; genus Sequoia; species Sequoia sempervirens. Next base: position 131,552,003 of record VDFB02252616.1, read on the forward strand.
CACCATTGTCCCGTGGCTCCTTCATCAGCTTGATGCAGTAGAGTGGTTTTACTGCGGTTCCGCAAGGTGCTTCATCCTTCTTGGTGATAGTGTGGTGAAAGCTTCTATGGTGGCACATGATTCTTCCTTTTGTTCCTAGCAATGTTGCGGTGACTCCCACAAGTCTTCTACCATTGGCATGCAGTAGTGTGGTGACCACCGCTATCTCACGGCTCCTTCATCAGCTCAATGTGGTAGAGCGGTTTTTACCACAGTACCGCAAGTTGTTTTTTCCTTCTCAACGGTAGTGTGGTGAGAGCTTATGTGGCAACATTTTTATTCACAGAGGAGGCCATGGAGAGAGGACGTGGATGACGTAGAAATACTAAATCGCTAAGAAGAAAGTGGGTGGAAATAGATGAGACAACAAAATCTGTAGATACAATAGAGGTAAGAAGAGAAAGCAACCTCAACCAAAGGAGGAAGGTGTTTATGAATTCACAAATGCTACAACATAGAGGAGATATCAATATGTCAAATATATGACTAAAGTGAGGTTTTGTGTTGGAAAACATACTCATTGAAATGATATAATTGGTGTACTAAACATTATTTACTATGTTGTGTATTATAGGGGCGAGACGAGGCCATGGCAACAAATTGTTTCATATCAAATGTGGACACAACGGATGAAGCAAGACATTAGGTACTCAAGCTTTGACTTAACTTAGGAAAAAATGATCTAATGGAATTTTGTGATATGTCCATCTTTTTTCACAGTATTATTGAAATTTATAATGTATTATCCCATCTTGACATAAATTAATGCATGTTGTTGATTATTTTAGATGGAGATTGGAGCAAATGCAGAGCTTGAGCATTCAACTAGCAAAAGAAGAAGATATGTACGTGGACGTGGACCTAAAATTGTTAAATCACATAGATGACAGTGGATGGAAGAGGATATGACAATGGATATTGTAGACACAACAAATGATTGCATTGAAGAAGAGTTAGGTCAAGACTATAGTACATGGGATGAATACTTTGAGAAAATTGTTGTTTGTGGATGTTTTGTATGTCGTGGAAAGAAAAAATTCAAATGAGCGATTGTACAAAGACATTACATATATGATGAGATTCCAGACAGTAGTATGCCTCCTACAATAGATTAAAACCAAAGAATAATAAATGAGTGTGGACAAATGTTTTATAAACTATGTTGTCAAAATTGTGTTTTATTTAAATTATTGTATAAAAAAGGTAGCCTATAAAATAATGTTTCATTATTCAATTGATGTATATATGTTCATACAATTTATATTTATATTTTTTAAGCCATATTTGATTATATTTCTTTGAAATTGATACATTTATGATTTATCCAATTGTTTCCAAACAATAAATAATGCTTGTGTTTGTTGATAGGTAGAAGATTTTGATGAAACACATACTAATACCCAAGATCCAACTGGGTTATTAAGATTTGGACAGGATGATCCAAACCATCCTTTAAACCATACTAGGGAAAGAAGAGCAATATTGAAGAGAACACTACCACTTGAGAAATTTGAAGAGCTGATGAGAGTCGCATACACTGATGACATGCCACCTAGCCTTAATGATGATGATCATGATAGTGAAAATGCAGTGCATGAAGAAGGATTGAATGAAATTCTTACACGTTTATTTGGGGATGGAAACAATAATGACAATAATGATGATATGGTTGACAGTAACGATGATAGTAGGGTAATTACCACCAATGTAATTGTTACCTAAATTTCACTAATAGCTCATTCAAGTAGAGCTCTTTAATTTCAGACTGACAAAAAGTTACATTTTATCCTCTCCTATATTAGATTCAATTGAATAAATGAAATAATTCAAAATATTACATTTACAAATTACTGCATTTATACAAGTGCATGTAACATAAGAGAGATTTATCACAAATCTTTTCTAAACAAAGAAGTAATCTTTATTGATACAAAAGTGCATATTTGTCTCACACAAGTCATGAGACTAACTTGACTTATTCAATAAAAGTAAATAAAAGCATATACATGAATAAGTAAACAAATACAAATGTGCATATAAGGAGGGAGACCAGTCATTTCCTAAGAATGACTAGTTTTGGATGTGTCATCTTGTCCTACTGCTATCTTTGAGTTGCTTGTGTCTTTCCTAGCTCCATAGTGCTCCTAGTGCTTGCATCTAGCAATAACAATGATGTTAGAGCAATGCTCTAAGCAATGAAAGATCTCAAACCTTACATGAACATACACCTATGCATGTATAAATTGATCTCTAGATGCATTAAATAAGAAACACACTATAAGTGTCCCTGAAAACAAGAAAGAAGTGATCAAACACACCTATGATATGCTTTGTTTATCTAATTATTTGTTCCTTGTGCAAATTTAGGACAAGTCTTATTACTGTTCTAATTCAGTTAAATACAACATGTGGGGTAAATGTGGCTCCCACGAGGGTAGAGCTCAGCATGTTTCCCTCTGATGTTTTAAGAGGAATAGGAAATTGAGCAACTTGATCAAAGATATACATGTTAGTAATGCATTAAATCAATATGGAATCACACTAGTTGATCAAATTTCATTATCAAATTCAAAAGATGCATCAAGTTCAATTATGCATCTCTTAAATAGTGAAGGAGAAAATCAAGGCATGCCTGAAATCATCATGAAACAAATGGGGCTTCAAGAGGGAGAAATCCAAGGTATTGTCGAGTCCCTCTCACATTAACCCTATTGGACAGCCACACATCACATAGGATGGTGAGCTTTCAAGTCACCAACATAGGTGACATGTGTTTTCCCACTAGGATCAAAGTGAGGAGACAGTGTTATGTATTGCACATGATCAAAAGGGCTAAAATGTTGTGGAAACTAGGTAGAAAACATGTGGAACAACCAAACATTGTTGTGGAAGCCATGAAGGTTGGGGCAGTCCTAAAGAAAAATGCATGCTACATGTCATGAATAGGACATAAACAATGGATAAAATCATGATCTCATGCATATGAACAACAAACATGAATTCATGAACAAGACGACTAGATCATAACCTATGAAGAGAATGGGGGAAGCCTTATGAGATATGCAAAAGATAATATAAAGGGAAGATCTTAGTCATTAAATGTTATAGTGCAATGCATGAATAACACTAGAGAAAGTTAACAAAGTTCAAATGACAACCAGTGACAAGGTATGGTGTTGAGAGAGTGACACAAGGATGAATAATGCATATGAGATTGCCAATGAAAACCACTATCAAATTAAAGCAAAAGAACATTTATGTTAAGATACATTGAAGTTTGCAGGAACTCGAGGAACTATGCATTATTCACATTGAACAAATCCATGATAATAGATCTTTTTTCATAGGTATGAAACAACCAATCATGCTACATGACAACAAGGTCCAAAAAAGAAATAAATTTCATAATGCAACACCAATGGAACTAACAAAGTTCAAACAACATGATCAACCTTTCACCTTCGAAGGATACTAAAGCAAAGATGTGTTTTTCACATAAGAGGGGTTTCTCATTTTGAACACATATGTTCTCCATTGTTACAAGAGAGGAGGGGCAGAGTTTATGAGTGTGCAATGATCATGATAATCCTACAGTCATCAAGATCAAATTAAAGATACTCATCCCATGTTAAGGGCAGTACTATGAAGCATAAAGAACAATTAGGCCTTGAAGGTTCATGATCCTTGAAGGGTAATGACAGTGTGTGGTGAGCAAATAACCAATGACCCAGAAGCTAGCATTCTGTGAGGAAATACAAAATACACTCAAAACCATAGGCACAAAAGCTTGTCATAAACACTACAATATTGTTCTCAAGTCACTGGAAAGAGAAGACCAGGACAAGTCACTAAATTCATTTAATGGAATGAAAAAAAATGATAAAAAATAGAGAGGCATCATTGTCTACTATGGAGAAACAAAGTACATTCAAGAGGCACAAAAGAACTGTAAGAAAATAGTGTACCTGATCAGACTACCATAACAATGCATAGTTGAAGCTCTTAAAGTATGGAGTGCACCAAATGGGGCAACCAAGTGACAAATGGGATTGGTAACAGTATAACAAGACAATCACCTTGAGAAAGAAGCCACTTCATGAATGCCAAGAATAGTATTTCCCAAATTGAAGATATGCAATGAACCACATGGAAGTAAAACACATCAAGCAATGCTTATGCACTCACATCAAGACATAGTTGAGTACTTTCAGTCTATTTTGTGCTTGTAAAGACAAATGTGTACATCTACATTGAATGGACAACAGTTTCAATACATGGGAAACTTTTTGGATGCATGAGTATAATTTATTGAACACTCAAATCATGATGAAGAGAAACATGCACATGATCTATTTCTAGTCTTAACATATCAGTCAATTGAAATCATAGTGCATACATGAGTAGCTCATGTTTACAAAATGTGTTGACCCAGTTGCAAATAGTACAGTGATCTTTGCTGAAAATGATAGTCTTGGACTATCAAGGTGAGTTTTTTTAAAGGTTTTCACTATCAAATAGTAATGGTGTAGAGATCAGTGAGATAAATGTGGTAGAGGTCAGTGTGGACTTGTTGTCACAACCAAAAGCTAAGGGAGACATGAAATTCATTGTCAAGTGTAGTGTTCAAAATCATGAAAAGGACATGATTTGAATCAAGAGAATCATGGTCTTCATAAGAAAGGACAACATTGAAGATTATGTTTAAATGCAGAGTTTAGTGCATGTGATATAGTGTCTTCATTCAAGAAGAATAAACAAATTCAAAGCAAAAGCAACGAAGGCAGCCATTTGATCTCTTTGAAATCAGGTATTCATCACTATGAACAAATGAAAAACATTTATTTCAGAAAGTCATAACATGAGTTTTTTCCATCCTAAGATATCAATATTAGAGCTTCCATTGAATGATCATTTTAGTGCTTACAAAGTATAGCCATGGATAATCACTGAAGAAATGAAAGTTTGTAAGCACAGGTAATAAATGTGACAATGTGATAACTATTGATCTTGCAGAGGACAATTGAAGTTCCTAATCACATAAAAAAATCTTCTAGATTTCTTTATTAAAAATATGGAATTGTTTTCTTCTCAAATGAAGAAAACCCACTTGGGTTTTTTATAAGAGATTGCAAAAATGGAGGTGAAAGGGTATGGTTTTGTCACAAATGGAAGAACCCATCTGGGTTATCATAAGTTTTAGAAAACAAAAGTAGAAATGCATGGAGGTTCTTTTCCAGAAAAGAACAACAAAAACATTTAAAAGCTCAAGTATTCCTTTTTCAACTGTGGACAAAATCTGAGTCATTTTCTTTAAAACACGAAAACCCACTTGGGGTTTTACAGAAATTACAGTTTTTCCTACAGGTCAAAGAGCCCACTTGGGGTTTTCTAAATTAAAATGCAAATACAAAAAAAATTAAAGGTTGTCATGAAGTTTTTAAAAGCATATCAGAAAAATATGATGCCATTTTTCACTATGCTACAGCTACGGCTAGAAGTTGTCATTTGTCTACAAAATGAAGAACCCATCTAGGTTATTTTATTATAAATTGTAAATGCAGAGCCATTCAACAACTATAATGAATAGTTTGAAACAAATGACAAGTATGAGAAACCCTATTCCATTCTCTTGGCCGCAACTTGAATGGTAAAATTTTCTTCACAAGAGCAACGAAATATGATGGGTTTTCTTCTTTCAATGCAAAATGGAGAGGGAAACAACTTTTCTTTTCTTTTTTCTTCAAGAATGGAGGCTTGAAATGAGCTCTTTTGCTCAAAATCTGAAAAGAATGGGTCTGAGTGGAGCTTACTTGAGCAGAGAGTCGCCCATTTTTATTGATGGTGCAAGTTTTGTCACTTAGAAAGCCTTCATTCAAGCTTCATTGAGCCTCAACAATGGTGGCTAAGGCAAAGGAATAACAAAAGAAGAGAAAAATGACACACAAAATAGTCAGAAATGCTCTACAGACCACAACCTTTACACATCAAATGACTCCAAAAAAGTGACAAAATACAGATTTTGTGCCAAAAAACCAATTTACCTGCTATCCCATGCGCTTTTCATTAGAAAATTGTCAAAAATCCATAAAAAAAGCACCATTTTTGTGCCAATTTCAAACCCTATGGTGGCAGCATAACATTTTCCAGAATGCTCGAAGTGAAGAATGAAATGATTTTGTCACATTTTCCCATCTTTTGTGTTTAGGGTTCGACCCTACTTTTGGTGGCTAATGGGATTTTTCCCATTTAAAAAAAAAAGAAAGTGAAACACATTTAATTGTGAAGTGGGGGTCGAATGCCATGACTTAGGCATTTCATGCCTTATGTCTTTTTGCCTTGTTACAAATTGTTAAGTCCTTCAAAATCAAGCATGTGAAAGGTGCCAAGTGCATAATATGCCTTGCCCTTTAGAATGTGATGTGCCTTGAAAACCTTCAAATGTTCCTTCCAAGAAGTGTGGAAGTCCTTGATGCCACATAGGATGAAATTTGGGCCTTTATTTTTTCCTTTGAAAATCAGAGAGTATTGACCATGTGTGGCCTTGAAGTGCAAATGGAGGTAAAGTATAAATGATCAAATGCCTTGGAGGTTGATTTTGTTAATGCTTTTAGAAGCATTTAGATATAACATTACATGTTGCATTTTATTTCAAAGTATAAAGATATCATTTAAGTGATTTACAAATCACTTTTATTATGTCTTTTTAATGCAAATGTAATGTAATTCAAAGAGGTGGTGGGGCCCTCTTGTATTTTGCTTTAAAATGTAAAATATCTTGATTAAGTGGTGTATTATGAATCACTTAGTCAAGTTATTATCTTTAATGCTTTTTTGAAGTCTTGTGTTTTCAAAACACACATATTGCATGGGTCAAGGTTGGGAGACAAAATGATGAGTTCCAGACATGAGGAGAGTGTGTGAGTGGTGCATTTGACTGTTTTGGAGAAACATGTGCTATTTTGGAGGCTATTTTGTCACACTTTTGGCATGACTATGGTCTTGGCTTGACTTTGGACTATTTGGAGGAATTTTTGGAGTGACTTTAGAGGGTTCTTTTTTGGCCTCATTGTTGCATCTGACGAAAACCTTCTAGATGGACGTGTGTGAAGGGATTTGATTGGTTTTGCTTAAGTATCTTCATTTTGTCATTTTAGAGGGAGTTATTTCTTTCCAACAAAGGGATAGCTTTAGTTTTGGAATTATTTTCAGCGTGGAGCAGTATTGTAACTTAGATGGAATTGTGATACAATAAGCACCTTGAATCAATAAAATAGAGCATTTTTCCTTCTCATTTCATGTTTCATAGTATGTTGTTAGTGATTGATCAGTTTGTTTTGTGAAATTTATCTTTCCTTGCAAACTTGTCTCATGTTTAAGCATTTGTTGAACAGATAATGCATGGTAACAAGTTATAAGTTGTGTTAGTTAATAGTGTTGTTAGTTGTGAAACCTTTTGTTTTCCTTTTACAAGCCCTGTTTAGAGACCTTATAAATTACTTATGTGAACTTCATTTGAAAATGAGTTGTGTAAGCCAAGTTTTATGATATTGTTTTGAATGTGATAGGTTGTTATCAAGTCCTAGTTTTTTTTGGTGTATCACCTTAGGTATTTTCAGTTAATGTTCATGTTTTATGCATTTCCTACCCTTTACCTCAGAAATCAGTAGTTAGGTGGCATCAAAAGGGGAGCCAACCCATAATCTAGAGGTCTACTTTCAAATAGGACACCCACAACCTAAAAGCAGTCCCATGTTACATCCAAACCTGCTAAGTTCATTCATGGTTTTGCATTACGGGTGTAGATTTGGATCACTAACAGTAATGTTGATAATAACAACATCAAATACTCCATCAAGCAAGCAGCGAAGACACCTGTGTTCAAATCGGGTGCAAGTAGAACCTCAAAACTGGCATGCACATTAATATTAGTAGCAATCAAGTCACTATTTGGTTGGTCAGATAAACGATTCACTACCCTACTGAAGTGAGTTGAAATATGTTTCTTAATTTGCATTGTCAATTGGTGAACATAATTTGTAAACATTCATCAACTTCATTTATATTTTTTTAAGGGGATTTTAAAACCATAGATTGTATATAAATAGTCCTAGTATAGATTGACATATAAAACATGTTCATCATAAGTCAAAAATTCAATTGATTTAATCTTTGGCAATCTTACAGGGCACTAAAAACTAAAATATTCCCTGAAGAGAATGTGTTTCCATCAACTTGCAGAGAGGTGTGTTTGTTGTTGGTTGAGTTGGGGATTGAATATAAACAAATTCATTCATGTAAAAATGATTGAATTTTATACAAAGATGAATATCAAAACAAGTTAGAATGCCATGTATGCAAAGAGAAGAGATATTGTATAGATGCACAAGGTCCTACAGTTCCAAAGAAGGTTTTATGTCACATGCCAATTATACCTAGACTTTAACGAATGTTTTGTTGCAATTCACTAGCGCAATTGATGGACTGGCATGAAAAAGAATAAGAGTAAAGATGGATTCATGCGAATTATGGCCGACTCCAAAGCAATGAAACACAGAGGAAAAATGGCCAGCAAAATTCAAAGATGAACCCCGTAGTATCAAGTTTGGTCTTGCAATTGATGGAGTATGCCCATTCTCTTTCCTAAGCTTAAATTATAGTGTTTGGCTAGTCGGATTGATCGTATACAATATTCCCCCATGGATGAGTGTTAGAAAGGAGCACCTTATGCTAACTCTCATTGTTCTAGGAAAACGTCAAGTTAAAAACATGGATGTTTATCTTGCGCCTTTTATTGGTGAGATGCAACTGTTATGGAAAGGCATAAGAATGTATGACATATCATGTCTTCCATCAAATGGGTCCTTCATGTTGTATGGTGTGCTATGTTGGACTATTTATGATTTCCCAAGACTTGGTGTTTGTTCTGGTAAGATAAAATATTTATGTATTTACACTCATAATTTATTTTCATCCCAACTTTCATACTTAGTTTTATACTATTTTTTTTTTATGTTATTAACATTCCTTATTGAATTGCAGGGCTTTAAACAAAGGGGATATTTGCATGTCCAAGATGTGCAAAACAATTTCAAGGGTGATATTCTAAAGATCTACATAAATTTATTTATGCAAACAATAGGGTTTTTCTACCACTAGATCATAGGTTTAGAAATTGCCTGAAGAATCAATTTTATGGAAAAGTTGAAAATAGAGGCCCTCCCATGATTATGGGTCCAGGTGATTGGCTTAAGAAGTATGAAGATGTTGAATTGAAAGCTTGGGAGGATTCTTTTGATCAGGGTGATTCAATTGAAGAACCAGAACAAGTTGTAGTTAATATGCTAGAAGGAATGAAAAGGAAATCCATATTTTATGAGCTCCCTTACTGGAAGGATCTATTAATATCTCACCTATTAGATCCTATGTACATCTTCAAAAATGTCCCAGATTCTATATTTCAACACATATTAGGCAAAGAGAAGGACACCTTGTCTTCAAGGAGAGATATTGCTCTTTCACGTACCAAATTTGATAGAAAACATTTCTAACCAAATAGGGAAAATGAAACATATGTAGAAGCTCCATGGATTTTGAAAAAAAAAAGAGCTAGACCAACTAAAAAATGTCATCCATTCAATAAGGACACCTATGGGCTATGGGTCATCATTGGCTAAAGCTTTTACAGTTGATGGACATATCACAGGATTTAAAACACATGATTTTCATAATTTAATGAAGGTATTATATATCAGCATTTAACATTTACTGGTAACATTGCTTAAGCACTAAATTTATTTTGATATTTTGTTGTGTGAGAAAAAATTACTAATGACCTTTTCATAAATGTGTTTGATAGCATATCATGCCATTGACAATTAGGGGGGATTCTTATCTTACAATTCACTTAAGGAATGCCATAAGTCGATTGTCAACATTTACAAGGTATGTGGTTATATGAAATGTTCATGTGTGAGAGACATAGAGATATTATATTGCATTTTAATTGATGACTAAAGGTTCATACTAATTTATTGTTCTTATATTAGGTGGGTGACCTCCAAGGAGATCCATGATCTAAAGTGCCAAAGTGGAAGAAGGAAATTGCAAAAATTGTATGTGTATTTGACAAAGAGCTCCCTACAAGTTTCATGGACCTACAATTCCATTTACTTATACACATAGTTCATGACATTGAATTGGTGGGTGTCGTATCAATGAGGTGGATGTGTTTCTTTGAGAGGTATATGAAAACTCTTAAAAGATATGTCTGACAAAAGGCACATCCAGAGGGTTGCATGGTTGAAGGGTATGTATTGAATGAAGCATTTTTCTTCCTCTTTGAATTCTTTGTTAAGGATTTTAAAGATGTACCACGTGTCTAGGATGAAGAACGGGCATCATATATTATTGATGGAGAAAAAACACAATCTAATGGTGTTGAAGTACAAATTAGTAAGTAAATTCATGATCAGTGTGGTTGTTTTTCTTGCAATCATTAATTTACTCTGTAATTTATTTGTCAAATTAACAACATGAAATTTGGAGTTTGAAATAAACATGTTGACATGTAATAGGTGTAAACGAAATTTCTATAATCGACAAGTTCATTCTGTACCACATGGACTTTATGAACAAATGGATTGATTTGTATGATAAAAAGAGCAAGAAGTGTTAGAAGCAAGGATATAGTTTAAGAGATTGAACCCAAGGAATAATCCACTTCCCACTCATCTGCTTGGGGAATGGGGAAAAGATTGCATACTAGAATGGGTTACTGAACAAATTCAAAATCAAATAGAAGATGTAGGTACAGATTCAAACATGTAACAAAAGATGAAATCAACATGTCTAGAGGATGTGAAAAAAAGGTACAGTTGAAATTTTACAAAATTTTGTTTCCTTGCATTTTTGACAGTATTATCTATTTTAATATTCATCATTATATTTGTTTTCACTAAAATAAATGATCTTTCACAGGTGAGGAAATATCCAACAATGTGGGCATATGGTCGACATTATCATGTAGAAAGTGTAGACATAAAGAGACGATCCTTCGATTGTGGCATCATGGTTGACTTCGAGCAATCCAGTTGATCAAGCTCAAAAGATAAGAATATAATTGAAAGGAATCTACAATATGTTGGGAAAATACAAGAAAATATTGAGTTGGATTACCACTCTTTTAAATGTTGTATTTTTAAGTGTAGATGGTATGAAGCATTTGAGAGGACACGAAAAAATGATACCCATAGTGGATTATTTTCTATAGATTCCTCATTGTTCCTACCGAAGGAGAAGGAGCCTTATGTTCTACCAATTCATTGTGAGCAGGTATTTCTTTAACTCAAACAAGAAGTGGTAGTGATCATTAATCTATTAATTCATAGCTTATTGAGAATATATACATATGTTTATTAATCAATAAAATTGTTATAACATACCTTTAATATATGTATGTCGTTCATGTGCAGGTTTTTTTATATGAAGATATTTTGGACCCGAAATGGATATTTGTCATACATTATGATCCAAGATTAAGGCCTGTATTTGACGATGCATTAGTGGATACTAAGAAAAACAATGATGGCCAACAAAATGAGAGAGAGGGATTAGAGAACGTCGAAGAAATTGACTTCCATGATGATGTTGAAGATGGTTATGTTCAGGCACAAGAAGACAACAATCCAGAGTTAGATGATGTTATGGAAGACAACAATATGGATGGTATAGAAAATGATGATCCAAAAACATCTGGTAACAATATAGATGGTCTATAGTCAAATTTCAATGATGATGAAGATGATGTAGGTCAAGATGAGGATGATGATAATATTAAATACTTGAAAGAACATATGAAAATTGGAAATGATACACTAGATGACATTGTAGCAGACAATAATGTTAATGACCAAGACTTCTAAATTTTCAGAATTATTTGTGATCTGTGTTTAAAAAAGGATGATTCTTATGGCCTAAACTTTGAAATTCTTTAGTAATATTATGTTGTACTTGGACAATTGAAAACATGTTTTATTCTCTTAGCAAGCTTTTTTATTTTCCATTATAATTCTAGACCAAACAACATTTGTGGGGATGGCCTTTTACACCAATCTTAATTTGTATGAAGTTCACGAACTTGTTGTCAAATAGTAAATTCCCTTCGTAGACAGGAAATGTAAAAGCTTCATTTAAGAAAAGATAAGTAGTCTCTTTCTGAGGGTAATCCACATGCAAAAAGTAAAAAGCACATAAAAAAACAATTGTATAGTAGAAAATCAGATTCAATCAGTTATGTCTTATTTCACTTGCACACTTATCTAAAAGACATACGGTATTCACCATAAATTTCCCTTGACAAAGCAAACATGTGCTTTCATTTATTTTTACTGTATATCTCAGAAATGAAATTTTTGTTACATAATGATGCACTGAGAAAATAATATATGCAAAAAAATGCAAAGAAAATGTTTGAAATTTATGATGCAACCTACTGTGTTGCGCTAAAAAGAATCAAGATTAACTGGGACAAGAAATAAAAATAATTTTTTGATGATTGTACTTAAAAGTGAACAGGATATGAAAAGTGTGGACAATGATGGTGCTAAAATTGAAAACCCTGATTTTGATGACATTACTGTTTTATGTCATTAGAGATAAAGAGCACATACAATTTTATATACATAGAAAATGAAGATTTGAAACTAGTAAACTGAAAATGTAAACACTGTAAGATTTTTCCTTAAACAATAATTCACATACTCACAAAAAAGGGTGAAGCATTTTTTATTCAAACTTTGTTTTCTTTAATAGACATAACAATAAAAGTATATTTACAAGTACAAGAATATATACATTGTTTCATAGAAAATAAGGAATGTTTCATAAAATATACAAGTACAAGAATATTTACAAGTACAAGAATATATACACTATTTCATAGAATATATGCACTGTTTCATAGACTTCTAAATTTTTAGAGTTATTTGTAATCTGTTGGGTCTCAAAAATGCAAGTTTTTAGACCATAAGAGGGTGCCAATCTCTAAGAGGACTTTAATCCTTAATACAAACCAATTAAAATAAATTATTTGAAAGGACTTTAATTCACATCTAACCAGAAACCAATCAAAGCATCCACACAGTAATAACAAATGTGCCATGATAAATCTTGCAGATTTAAACAACTTGAAAAGACCACTTTGGAGATAGCAAAGAAATAAATAAGCATGAAAATCGACACAACAATTGAACACTGAAAATGGATTACGAGTTATAATGTATCTACTCCATTATATTGCTCAAAATATAAACATACATAACATGAGTTCTTTTGATATGAATAAGTGGATGAGATGGTCTAGTATCTATTCTAATGGATTGAAATAATGATGGTATGATGATCAAAATCAGTCCTTGGTTTCCCTATTTGTACGGGAAGCAACAAGCTTTAGGTCCATTCACAAAAGTTACATTGTTTCTTAACTAAAGCATAATTAACATAACATCAAAACTTAAAAAGAGTTTATTGTTAGATGCACCACAATCTGTTAATCATCAACAAGCACGCATGACCACCTAAGATTTTTTCAAGGCTCAAGCACCATGTTAATGCGCCCACAAAAACCAAACTCTGACTACCTCCTCATACAACTTGTGCAAGGAACAAATTAACCTTTGACATGTGATCAATGTATTTCTCTTGGGCATAAGTTTTTGCATTCTGTAGAGTGTATGTCATTACATTATCCAATCAACAATCCTCTTGAGCTACTTATGTGTTTCCTTGAGTACCTCATCCTCATCATTGATGTCATCAAGGATGCCCAAAAAATATTTTGATATCTCATTTTTCCAAGTTTCTTGATCCTTCAAATTTGTTTCTTCAAAGAAATATGGCATGGCCATACATAGTGGTTGGCTGAAGTCACTCAATTCCTGTGTCAAGATATTCTAGAAGTTTTCATGTGTATTCATGAGGCTCTGACATTCTTGGAGAAAAGCATTATTATCTCCATCTTTTACCTTGATATGGGATTCCATTTCTTTCATCCAATCAAGTAGTCTTCCATGCTCCACGAGGGCCTTGTATGTTCCACTGTGAGCACACCAGACACCATTTGTATGTTGGCACATATCTTTGAATTTCATACAAATTATCCCTAATGCTACTTCAAAAGTAGTAGCCTTCAATTTTCTTTTTACTTCTTCCCATTCCTTTTGAGCCTTTTCAAATTTATGCTTCCATTGAGTAGTCTCAGACATGGCCTCTAAAACTTTTCTTTCATGTTCAATTAAAGGAGAGTAAATCCTTGGAGAAGCAATCAACCTATCTTTGTTGTTGGTTAATTCTTGTTTCAACCTGTCATTTTCCTTTATCAGCCATTGGTTATCTATTACTAGCTTTTGGATCTAGGATTTGGTGAATTTGGATACATTCACATTCAAGTCAACAGTCTTCAAGGGATTTGGTGAATTTGGATACATTCACATTCAAGTCAACAGTCTTCAAGGGATTTTTCTCCCCTACTCTTTGTACCAAGAGATGTCCAAAAATATGATCATGTTCAATGAGAGAAGGCTTCTTGCCTGGGGGGTAAAGAGCCCAAATTTGCAAAGTGGTATTATCAGGATTGTACCCTAACCCTATATAGACCTTGTCACTTCCTTCATCCGTTATTTGCAAAGTTTTATTCTTTCTCTTCAAAAAGCTAACAAACACAATGGTTGAACTAATATCCCACCCAGGAAGGAGCATAACTCTAGCTTCTTGCAATAATGCTCTTCCTCTCTTGGTAGTCATGTTTCTCATTTCCCTATCAACTTCATGTTGCAATGATTTCAAGGCATAAGCCTCTTTCTCAGGGTCAATGTCCTTTAACCTTTCTCTTATTAGTCTTCCTTTATACTCATATATAAAGGACTTAAATTCATGGGTCTGCACAAAAGTATCATTTGCAACAAATTCTTGACTTGCACGATGCCTCACATCATTTGATATCTCATCAGAGGCTTCAAAGGTGATCGCACTTCTTTCCAATCGAATCTCATATTGGGGTATAATAGGAGCATTAAACTATGAGACTTCTTCTTCCTCCTCAGTGTTATCTTCTTCCATGGATGGGGAACCAACTGAAAAGCTCACTTTAGGGGTAGGTTGAGGTGATAAGTGATCAAGTGGTGTGATATTTTCTACTTGCCTCCTAGGACCAATGCCCCTTCCTCTTTCAAATGCCACAAGTGGAACATCTCTTATTAGTTCTTCTTCATGGAGGATTAACTGTTCAATTATTTCTATGGGATCTTGTATCTCAGGGAAAGCCCCTACATATCCTAGGTTATTAGTCACCTTTCAAGCCTCAACCATCATAACCCTATTGTAGGCATTCATTCTCATCATGTTTTATTTTTCTTCACAATTTCTGATGACATCTTCTAAAAGGAAACTATGCTCATACCCTTTCAATTTCTAAAAAAATTTGGCATGTCACAAATGAAGTTTTCAAGATCAAACTTTTCCCTTTTGTTGCCAACCGGCAAGCCATAATAATCCAGTTTACCACTAATCAATTCATAGCCTAAATCGGGGATAATAGTGAAATCACCAAAGCATAAAGTGGAAGGCATGAAAGTCTGCCTTCCATAGCTCTTTAAATGCATGAAAGCTGAAAATGACAATTGCCTTATGATCTCTAAATAAGAAACTTTTTCTAGCATAGTCTTAGGTAGCAAATAAGGTGCAACTTCAAATCCATAAACCCTGATAACAGTACAATCCCCAAACATGTACCAGTCCCCCCAATTGTGATTTATCCTTGCTTCATGACCCATATCTTTTGGTCAGAGAAATCTTAAGATCTATGGGGAGAGGTTGTAGTCACATTTGTGGCCTAGCATCTTGTATAGTGGTTTGAAAAAATATTCCTCAAAACATAAGTAGTGGGACCTCCCACACCTATTGTCCCACACAGATGTCCACATTTGTATAGGCCTTGAATTTCCATCATTATCTAAGTCTTTTATTCTTAATTCCTCACCCCATATCCCCATCACATGCCCTTCATATAATATCATGTGCATGAAAAGAGAATAGTGCTTGAAATTAATGGCTTCATTGTCATTCTTGATGATATTGATGACATTATTGATGGCCTCTGATAAATACTCTGCATACTCATAGGGTTGGGCATTATGGCTCTGGATGTCTGTGGCTAAAACCATGGGAGCAATTGTCATGTTCTCAGAAACATCAATTCCTAGTACTTGACCAGTTGAGTAATAAATTTATTGAAAGTATTCTTCAAATAAAGCCACAGAAAATGGGGGCTTATCTTCACTAGAGAACCTCATAGTTTAGTTACCCACACCTTTAACCCTATGTAGAGGAAATTTCCACCTCTTGTAACTTGTGTCCATGGTGCGGTATTCCTCCAACAAGTCTCTAATTTGTAATTTTGTTTTCAAGGAAGTTTCTAGTTGAAAAATCATGGAAATATAATTTGGCTTTATGACCATGAACTGTGACCCATATGGCAATTGAATTGCTATTGTCTTCAGATTGTAATTCTTTTCCAACACATTGATTAACTCTATGTTCACAAAGATGTTGGGTACTACAAGATTACCCAAATTCAAATTCCATGGGTTTGACACTGGGCTATGCCAAAATTTCTTCCTATAATGATAAATAAAGAGGTTGTAACCCCTACACGAAGTCCATACATCTCCCAGATTTTTCTATTTATCTACTAATGTCACAGACAATGGGTTAAGATATGCGATTCTTTTGGATTTTGGCCCAGACCCAGGACACTGATCGATTAAGTCTTGATTTAGTTTCCTAGCTTTAGTTTTTTATATTTTTTCTTTTTTTTTGCTTGGGGTTTTTTCCATCTCAACCCTACTCATGCAATGCTTTCATCTACTTACTGAGAAAATACTTTGAGTTGAGTCTAGACCATGTACTTGGATAAATGCTACAAATTTCCAGTTGCTTACCGTCGTCCAACTTGGTTCTCCAAATCCTTCAATTACAATTCACAGTGATTTCAACTTCTTTTAGGCCATATTTATCAAATTTCAAGACACTTCATCCAACCTTGATTCATAAATAGCGCTCGTGCCACATTTATGATCAAGTTCTTCATTAATAGTGGTAGTCTCATCAATATTTTCATTAGTCACATCAATCAAACTAATCATAATTTCATAACTATCGAAGAGATTTTTAATTAAAATGTCTGTTGTTTCTTTGATATGCCAGTATGGCAGTGTTTTTCCCTTCCCTTCAATTGTTTACCACACTACCGCCTTGCTCAAGGCTTCTTGCTACAGGGTTGCAGTGTATACTGCTCTACTGCATATGTTGCTCACCTTCCCAATGATATAGTGATGTATGCTTTTGATCATTACTTGAAGAGTGTCGATGAGACAATCTTATTTGTCTTACTGATATCTCAATGTCTCATCAACATTAGATCTTATGTTGGTTGCCGGTGTCGATGAGACAAGTTAATGTATCTTGCCGATATGCCACTGTCTTGTTGGCAATTACTTCATTATATCCAAGAGTTGTGTTTCACCAAGCACTTGTAGATATACCTTGTCTATGTGACATAAGTGATTCTCTCCTTGATATGCCTGTATCTTGTTGACATTTCACTATTTTACATCATCAATGAGACATATAAATAAGTCTCTTTGACACAAGGTTGTCTCATCTACATTTTTTATCAGTGCTTTGTGCTAATGTCGGGGAGACTTTGGAGGGACTCTCATCAACATGGTGTTGTCTTGGCGTTATGCTATGAGAAATCATAGGAGTATTTCAAAGGAGGAATACACTTTGATGCTATGATCAAGGGTTTTATTTGGAAGCTCATGTGAGGGATTTTATTAAATTTAAGTTATTATGACAGGAATTCTATGCATATGGTGGATGTAAGAGATGAGTGAAAATAGAAGTATGCAAAAATAATTAGGATGGAATTTTGGCTACAACACAATCCATGTTTAAAAATGGATGATTCTTATGGCCTGAACTTTGAAATGCTTTAGTAATATTATTTGTGTCGATACAAATTACCTATTGCAATATCCTTAAATTGTTCAATCTTTGGTATGAATTATTGGAAAAAAAAATTAGGATTACTTGGATGCTTCTTCCATTAATTTTGTATCAACATATGTTCGTGAAGACACAAAAGTTAATAGCTCAATTAGGTAGAGCTTTTGTAATTTTCAAATGAAGAGTAAGGTACATTTTTATTTCTGCTACATTACATTCATGTGCATAAACAAAATCAGAAGATTACATTACTAGATTACACTTATGCAAATGCATATAATATATGAAAGATTGCACAATCTTATCGAAAATGTAGTCTTTATTAATAATGTAAATTTATGTTGTTCCACACAAGTCATGGAACTGACTATTTGAATGCATATAATCGAAAAACTATACATTTATAGATACAAAAGGGAAAAATGCACATAAAGAGAAAGGGGACCTGTCATTGCCTCAATGATGAATCTCGGTTGCTTTTTTTTGCATCATCTTTAGTCTTCTCACTTGTTTAAGCCTCCAAGTTGATGTATTCCTTGTTTCTCCTAGGTTCCCTGCATTTGAGTGAGATGATTGTTGTTAGAGCAATGAAGGATCACCAGTCAAAATATGTGCATACATCTATAAACATATAATTTGTTCATCATGTGCATTCAAATAACTTGCATACCATAGATGTTCAGGAAAACAAGAAAGTTATCAAACATATCTATCATATGCTCAGTTTTATCTAACATGTTTTCTCATTGTGCAGGTATAGATAAAATTAGGTTGTTTTGTTTATCTAGTTACAACATGTGGGGTGAAATGCAGCTCCCACAAGGGTTGAGCCCAGCTTGCTACCCTATTGTTTCATTTGAGAATGATAATTAGAAGTAAACCATCCATGAAGCATTAAAGATCAATCTTTGCAAGGATAGTGGAGTATGTTGGTAAGGGGTAATCTCCTTATTGATAAATATTTATCCTTATTAATAAGCACATTCCACTATCAACATAGCCATGATTCTGAAAAAATTGATCATCAAGGATTCCAAGATAGTTTTCATTATTAGTCTGGTTAAAAGTAAGCAGCCCCAAGAATCATAATAGTCACAAGAATTGAACATGAGGGGCAGTCATGTAGATCAAAAGCTTACACAATAGTCTTCACTTGCAAAGACAGAGACAACATGTTTCCACATAACAAATTAAATCGAATGCATGAAAGGTACAATGACGAAGTCCATAATAGTGAATGTTGCTTAAGAGGGATTGGAGGACAACATTTTGTATCAAGGAGAACAAGGTAATATCAAACTTTGTTGTACCCAAGTATGACAATACCTGAGCTTTTGGTGTTTCTAGATGGAACCTATTGCAGAAAAGTGTAGTCTCCATCTGAAGGAACCATCTTCAGAGCTCTTCCTTGAAATGAGGGTTGAAAACATTAGAAGAAAAGAAATACCATAATTCTAAAGTAACAATTTGTATCAAGACAAATGTTAGAAAGTATAATTAAAAAGACAAATCCTCACAATTGGACCTCAAATTGGAGCAAACAAATTTATGATTTTATCTTTAGAATGTAGGAACTTTCTCTGTCGGAGCTTCATGACCTAAAATTGGATCTACACTTGGACCAATAAAATTTATGATTTTATCTTTAGAATATAGGAACTTTCTCTGTTTGATATTCATGACCTCAAATTAGATCAGAAGCTAGATAAGCAAATTTATTATTTGATTTTTATAATGTACAAACTTTCTCTATCGGATATTAAAGATGTAAGGTTGGATCATAAACTGGATAAGAAAATTTATGATTTTATCTTTAGAATGCAGGAACTTCCTCTATCAAATATTTGGAAATTACTACACACAAGTTCTACTTCAGAGCGAAAACACCCATAAGTGTTTCACATCGGCTCAAGGTACAATCCAACCTGGTTATGACACTGATAGCAATCCAATTTTTCCTGAACTGTCCATACCTGAACATTTCATCACAATCTATTCTTCCTGCACATAAAATGCCACATATTAACCCCTTCTAAATAAAACTCAAAATACCATGAAACAATGAGTCCCCTATATTAGTAAGTAGGCAGCCTATAGGGCATAGTTTGATTTTATACAAGGATGCTCATGAAAGGAATCTTCAAGTGACAGTGAGTGAGTTGTTTGAGATTGCAGCTAATGGTGGAATATCCAGTCTTAAAGGCAGTTAGCAAAGCAGTAAATGTGAAAGAAAATCAAATTGTACACAACAAATAATTCACAATGTTATCTTGCATAATGCCTTAAGTTTGAAGACAAAAATCTCACTGTATCTTGATGAAAGTAGTGACCTTAATGGTCAATCATTGGCAACCATCATTTTAAAACATGTTATTGTGCTTATGGAGACAACATTTTAAGCAAGGTGGTGAGTGGTGGTTTGGAACAATGATAGGTATGAAGGACTTTCTTTATATGCATACTATGCAGTCTAGCTTAAGACAATGTTCTTAGAAGAGATTGAAGGTGGATTATGGAACTCAAGGGTTACATGATAAAGATTAAAGCAAATACTGAGATCTATTTAAAAGCCACTATCATGAAGATATTAAAGATGTCAAATGCAAAACCCTAGCAGCTAGAGTAATGAACATAATGCGAAAGAGGACAATGTGTTAGGGAAGATTTAGGAGATCTCCACATTATCTAATCATAGGAAAATACATCATTTTTTTTAAATTAAAAGAAATGATTCGAAACCCTATATAGGACACATTGATACTTCAAAAGCATCTGATTTATTTTTTAAAATTAAAAGAAGCCATTTTAAACCCTATATAGGATACATTGATACTTCAAAAGCATCTGAAGGAATTTGAGATTATACAAACATATGTCAATTAAATACTTACATTACAAACAGTAGCGCAAACATTGTAACCCTTATTGATCAAAGCAGGAATGAGATAAACAACAATGAATCCTATGCCTCCTTACCATTCTCTGTCATTCTTTACTGAAACACTTCTCCATTTTGGTGGGATACGCCTGAAAATAAGGTTTCAACAAAGGTTTTATTGTATGTTTATTAAAATGAAAATTCCATTCTAGTGGGCTATGCCTGAAAATAAGATTTCGACAAAAAATTTAGAGTATGTTTATTAGAGTTTTAGAGTACTTTGGTGGGCTATATTCTTGATTCCTAAAATTATTTATTCAAATGGATTGTGACTAATGTGATTTATTGCATTTAGTGTTGTAAATTGTAATAATGCCACAATTACTGTACTACCGTTGTCTCTTATTATACCCACTGCGATATGGTAGTGTTTTTCCCTCCCCTTCTATTGTTTATTGCACTACCGCCTTGCTCAAGGATTTTTTTTGTGAGGTTGTGGTGTATACCGCTCTACCGCATATGTTGCTCACCTTCCCGGTGGTATAATGGTGTATGCTTTTGATCATTACTTGAAGAGTGTTGATGAGACAATCTTATTTGTCTTATCGATATCTCAATGTCTCATCAACATTACTTCATTATATCCAAGAGTTGTGTTTCACCGAGCACATGTAGATATACCTTGTCGATGTGACATAGTAATTCTCCCCTCGATATGCATGTATCTTGTTGACATTTCACTTTTTTACATTGTCGATGAGACATATAACTAAGTATCTTCGACATAGGGGTGTGTAAACTGATGCTAAACCTGAAGCTAAACTCAAAGCTAAAGTCAAAGCTAAAAGTGGCACTAAAATCAAAGCTAAACTCGGAGCCAAAGGTGGTGCTAACGGCGGTGCCACACTCGAAGCTAATATCAGTGCTAATTTCAGTGTAAATTAGTGCCAAATTGTCTTGATTGACGCAAATAAACACCAAAAATAGTGCCATCCCAATAAATAGCATAGAAGTTTTCAAAAATTTGGCAAAAAATACATTAAAACAGTGGGTGGAAGCAAAAAACATAGCAAAAAATGTAGTAAATCATAGGGATTTGTTGTAGTGATTCTAAAATAAAGCATCAAAAGTACTAAAAAGGTAAAGTTGCTCCTAGGTATTATCCATGCATGCCTCAAGAATTAACCAAACCAAAGCAAACCATTCCATACCTCACCAAATTGCTTCATAGCTAGGCACAAAATGATGTGAGATTTTAAAGATAGGGAGATTATTTAAACACCGAATAGGTTCTGTATGCACCCTTAAATGGCACAACACACAGTCTTGTCCAGCCAGAACAAACAATCATCTATGTAAGATTTCATATCAGGAAATAGCTTTTAAATTGGTTTTGATATTGATTAGCTTCTATGTGCCTACAAGTTTTTAATCTTGAATGGAACAAAAAGAAGGAAAAAGAACAAAACTTAAAGAATTTTTGGTTCTCTGACATCCACAAATTCTGAACTTAACTTAAAATGAGACATCTCCCGACCTTTTATAAGAAAAAGACATAGGGGAGATTAGGCAAGTACATGAGAGGGAATTCAAGGGATGGATCATGATAAGGCACGTGGAATATGACAACTAGTAGGAGAATTGCTGACAAAGTCAATAGATGTCAACCTTCTTTAGCACATTAAAATCTTTCAAGATATTTATCATTAAGTGATCAGGGTTTTAACTTGAAACCAAACAAACCCTTCAAATGAAATGTAGGAACTTCATATACATTCAGAATGATCAAGTGAACTTTCTATTCCTACATCGAGGTTCAAACTCGGATGAAACATTCCCGAAAATGAGTCACCCCGGGATTGAGCACACTCCTTCGTTGCAAGCGTAATAGCAAGATTCCCAATTTTTCAATATTTGATGCTTCTTCACAATGAACTTTGTTCTCGCATGAGCTTCTAGAGTGCACTATCGAACCTAGTAAAACCATCAGATCTATCTGCAACCTAGGTTTTCCTGACTATCCATACCCAAATATTGCATCACAATCTGTTCCTCCTGCAAGCACAAATTCCACATATTAATCCCTTTTTAAACATTCATAGAACTCTCATGAAAATAAAACCATCTTTAATAAATAATCATTTCAAACAAATCATAAATATCACACTTTGAAATACATTCTCGTGTAACTATCCTTTAGGTGGGTTACTGGATCTTTTGGACCCCCTGGTAAAACTTAAACATTTAACTTTAAACTTAACACTTTTACCCAGTACCCGACACTTTAGCTTTACTAGAATAAAACTTTTCTCGAATCTCAAATTCTACCGAAACCTCCACACTTTCCTAGACCTTCACTCCCGGACTGAAACACTTTACCAAAACTTGCATTAATATTTTGACACTTCTGGCCTTCTGGTACTTGGTACACTCGAATCATGAATTACTCCAAAAATTTCCTTTTTACTTTGACTTCTAATGATCCTTTTCGACTAGCCAATGCCTGCCATAAGTGTCAGTTTTCACTTGGGTCCCCAAGTCTTACAATCTTGGGGTGTGTTGTGAGACCACACAACAAATTGCAAGTAATAAAACCAAATTTAAAAGAAACCTGAAATCAAATCGCCCACTAAAAATTATAACTTATACATATTTTCCAACAATAACTCCTTACCTTCACTTGGATTTTGGCATAAAGACAATAAAATTTCTTTGGAAAGTATCCATGTGTGTTTAGATTAATTCTAGTTTCAGAACTTGGTGAAAAAAATAGTTCATTAAAATTTAACTACATAATTTGGTAATCCTCCAAAACCAACCTTGGATAGAGTCTTTCTACCAGTCAGGCATCCATAGCTCCGATAAGGTTATCTTTGTAATTTTCCCCCAAACATAGCTCTGCTGCCAGTCAGGTGTCCATAGCCTTGGTAGAGATATTTGGATAGCCTAAAGAGTTGAATTTTCTCTTTCAATATTTCTTTGATATTCATTTTCCTTTTCTTTTTTGATATTTCTTTGTAAGCTCATTTGCTTCAACTTGTAGGCAATGAAGTTCGCTATTAGGTTGGGAATCACAGCGGTAGCAAAGGTTACCTTTTTATTTTTCATTCAATGCAAATCCCTTCATCGTTTCACCAATTTCCAAAAAATCATTTACTTATTCCCTATAGGTGCAACTTTCCAGGTAAATTTTACCATCCTTATGCCAAATTCCAACTAATTGTAATTCGTTATCTGTAAAAAAAAAAATGCATAATTTAAAATTTAGCAAAAAGTAATTCCATCACCAAATTAATCCCAAATTTAGAAATACCAGTTACTACCCTTCCATTTTTATTTATTTATGGAAACCACTAAAATACTTGGCTAGCAATTTTGATTTGATGGCATTGCATTGATATTAATGCATCAGAGTTTTCATGATGATACTTGAATCCGACCATAATACTTTGCATTTAATTTGCATGCCTTAACACACATGTATTACTTCTCTTTTATTTCCCAGACGATGACGTGTGCTACCTTATAGGCTTGATTTTCCTTTTTGCATTACACACATGGACACCTGGACATGATTAATATGGCTCGATAAAATATAATGAAATGACCACCATTAAATTTTGAAATCTTCAATTTTCTCAATTCACAATATTTGTATTGGAAAACTTCGAAGCAATGGCTACCAATTTTGTGAGAATTTATTTGATTTAGCATTTAACTCTAGATCAAATTATCCTACTTCCACCTCAACTTGCATTTAGCAAGACTTCGATTTAGGCAACTATGTACCATATATTTTTGACAGTTTTCTATAAATTTTGTGTTTCTCCTTTGAATTCTTCACATCTTTTTCTTTGCTTGTATTTTCTTGCTTCCAAGCCATGGATACTCCCATCTATCTGACTTGCATTTGCCCCCAGAATGGCTTTCTAGGTCACATTACTACCCAGAGATTGAATAAGGTTTTCTTTCTTAAGACTTCGACTACCAAATCCAATGTGTGCTTGGTCCTTGGAGAAAATTTTATGGAATCCAAGGTGTATTATCGGTTGAATCCAAACTTGGCTTTGCGATTTGTAGCCTTGCTCTTGGACCTTGGGCTTTTTGTTGTTGAATTTTGTGAAGCTACATAGATGATAGTGAAGCCTAATTTTCTAGGGAATTTGGACTATGCCCTTTCTATTGCACACCTAGCCATTGGAATTCCCTCTGTTGATGATATTTCTTTGTTTCTAGAATGAGTATAATTAGTTCCTCTTTGGCCTTTTCTGACTGATCTTCATACCCCCGACTTTGATACTCACAAGGACAATGCTTACTTGGGATATACTACCCTTATGGACAAAACGTCCTAGATTGACTAATTAGCCACCTTGTTGCTGCTAGCTTGACTCCACCTTTTTCCCTTTTGCTCTTTTTACAACGAGAAATTTTGTATTTCCATGTATATACAAAGTATACACACACACACATATATATACATATACATACATATAGACACATATATATATACATACATATATACATACATATATATATATACATACATACATATACATACATACATACATATACATACATACATACATACACATACATACATACATGCATACATACATATACATATATAAGCATGTATTTACTTTGCATGGCTTTATTTTTTTCATTTAACAATGTAATGTTTTAAGAATATTTCAACTAACTCTCATGTGTGTTTTAAATTAAGAAGAATTCGTTAATACTGGGAACAAACCAAAAAGAAAAAACAAACCTTACAAAAACAACCTAACCTAACTAACTAAAATTTACATTAAGCAAAAGATTAACCCTAACTAAGCAATTTACTTTAATTTCTATCACTATCTTCATGGTGTTTTTCATACAAATTACAACAGAACTGTCTTTAAATTCTTTTGAATACATTTCACATATCCTACTATAACAATGAATTATCTTAACTTTTCTTCGTTTAACAAATGTAAATTCAAAGGCGTACTTACCAATAAATTGGCTCATATGTATGAAAACAACCTCATTAAAGGTCGATTGCACACACCATTGTTGGTTTCTCCATACTCTACCTTCTTCCAATCTTGGTTCATGGTTTTCCTTTTGACTTTGTCTTGTTCCATGAATGATTGCACTCATTTCTTGATTCTCTTTCTCTCCGATATTTTCCAAGTCCTTGACCTTGTCTTCACTCTTAGTAACACTATTCACTTCATTAGACCAAGTAGTTTAACACAATTTACATTATCATCAAAGAGAGATAAAGTAAACACTGACACTATGTATTCTGCATGGAATAAAAAGTTTCTTCCCTTTTAACTTGTGGATTTTTAGTTAAGGGCGAAAAACATGCATCTCTCACTCGCTTTCCCCACTTTTTCTCATTGTTGTCATCTTTCACGTGTGAGAGGATTGATGACTCATCACTTTAATTTTCATGTTTTTTGCGTGCTATTTCTAAGTCTCAATGTCCTTACCTTTTTTCCTATGAATTTTTTAGGACTTTCCACATGACAATTACGGTTAGTAAATTGATTTGATTTAATAGTTAGTTTTCTAGTATTTCCAGTTTCACTAAGGCTAGACACTTTCTCAGAGTTCAAATCTCTTTCTAATAGTGGTTCCTTCCTTTTAGCAGTTAAATATGCTTCTGTTAACGGAATCACATTATAAGTGGCCAAACTTACCCTAGTAAAAAAAATTCACAATCAAGTTCACCATGATCAGTTGTATCATGAATTCTACACTCAGTGACCTTACCAAGGGTGAACAAACTCAAAGGATAAAGCCTCTAGTTAAGGATTTTCCAGAGCTTATCAACATCTATTTTACTTTCTATTACCAACTCACTTAGACTTTCGTCTCGCAAGCAACTTTCCAACCTAGAACTAGAATGACGATGCCAATTCCAGATAAAACTCAGAGATGGACCTCCTTCTAGCGCCAATTCCTATTGATCACAATGTTAGTCGCACACCAAAAGTGTAGATAAATCCTCACAGATAGACCACATGAACCTATCTTTACTTGAAAGATTGAACCAGGACAACCTAAATCTTAGTCTAACTAAGCTTAATCCCAAGGCTCGTTTATGTGAGGTCTTGACCATACTAGGTTTGCATCAGGGTTCATTGTGATAATTTTGTTAATCACAAGGGGTAAACAATCTTTTCTTTTTGGTTTCTCAAAGGAATCATAGGGATAGGTAAAAGACAATCTTGGTCCGGTCATTTAACAACTTCATGAAATTGACAAATTTGCAATAACATTTCATGAACTTCAAATATTTGCTATCACTTAAGTAGATTTAGCTTCAAGCATTTAGCAATATCATGGAATCAAAAGATTTGCAATAAATTTTTCATTCATTTATCTCTTTTTTGTAACATTTTTTAAAATTTAAAATCTATTCTAAAATAAAGCATCAAAAGTACTGAAAAAGTAAAGTTGCTCCCAGGTATTATCCACGCATGCCTTAAGAATTAACCAAATTAGAGCAAACCGTTCCATATGTCACCAGATTGCTTCATAGCTAGGCACAAAATGATGCAAAATTTTAAAGATAGGGAGATTATTTGAACACCAGATAGGTTTTGTATGCACCCTTAAATGGTACAACACACAGTCTTGTCTAGCCAGAACAAAAAATTAATTGTAAGATTTAATATCAGGAAATAGCTTTTGAATTGTCTCTGATATTGATTAGCTTCTATGTGCATACAAGTTTTTAATCTGGAATGGAACAAAAAATAGGAAAAAGAATAAAACTCAAAGAAGTTTTGGTTCTTTGACATCCACAAATTTTGAACTTAACTTAAAATGAAACATCTCTCGACCTTTTATAAGAACAAGAGATAGGGGAGATTAGAAAAATACATGAGAGGGAATCCAAGGGACGAATCACAATGAGGCACATGGAAGATGGAAATTAGCAAGAGAATTGCTGACAAAGTCAACAGATGCCAACCTTCTTCAACACATTAAAATCTTTTAGGATCTTTATTGTTAAGTGATCAGAGTTTTAACTTGAAACCATATAAACCCTTTAAACAAAATGTAGGAACTTCCTATACATTCAAAATGATCAAGTGAACTTTTTTTCCTACATTTAGGTTCAAACTCGGATGAAACATTCTTGAAAATGAGCCACCTCGGGATTGAGCACACTCCTTTATTACATGTGTAATGCTAAGATTCCCGATTTTTCGATATCTGGTGCTTCTTTGCAATAAAATTTGTTCCCGCATGAGCTTCCAAAGTGTACTACCAAACCTGGTACAACCATCACATCTATCTGTAGCCCAAGTTTGCTTGACCGTCCATACCCAAATATTGCATCATAATTTATTCCTCAAGATGCAAGAACAAATTCCACATATTAATCCCTTTATAAAAATTCATAGAACTCTCATGAAAATAAAACAATCTTTAATAAATCATCATTTCAAACAAATCATAAATATCACACTTTGAAATACATTCTCACACAAATATCCTTTAGGCGGGTTACTAGATCTTTTGGACCCCTGGGAAAACTTAAACATTTAACTTTAAACTTAACACTTTTACTTGGTACCCGACACTTCAACTTTACTAAAATAAAACTTTTCCTAGATCCCAGATTCTACTAGAACCTCCACACTTTTTCGGACCTTCACTCCCAGACCGAAACACTTTACCAAAACCTTGCATTAACATTTTGACACTTCTAGCCTTTCGATACCCGATACACTCAAATCATGAATTACTCCAAAAATTTCCTTTTAAATTTGATATAATTTTCTAAAAAAATTTTTCCCCCCTCTCCAATGCACTTTTTGATTTTGTAGTTAAACTTCAGAGGCCCATAACTTGAGCTCACAACCTCCTTTTTTCGAGAATTTTTTTTTATTTGGGCTAGAATTTTGTGCTCTTTGTAGTGGTACAATAAATTTTTGGTTTTGGTGTCCATATTTTCTAGAAATTGCAAATTCTCACAGTTGTTACTGCTTCATCCTCATTTTGGGAGCTTTGGGAGCTCATATCTTGCTCCTACAATAACATTTTTTTGTTCAGTTTTTTTTAAAAACTGTATAATATTTTTTATACTTCTTAGTGGTATGATCACATTGATCTCATTTTGTACCAAAAATTGTACTTAATTTTGTGGCCTATTTTGGCATCTTTAAGCACTAAGATCAAGTCTAGCTTGTTTTTGGCATCTAGCAACTGTAAACACTATAAATATAAAGTGTCAAAAATTAGATATTGCTTGGGGGTTTATTGATTGAGTGATTTGGGGGGGTCTCTTGGTGCATTCTTTTGATATGTTTGCTTGTGCTCTCTTATTTTCATGGATCATTCCAAGGTTCCTTTGCTCACATCATATAATTATTCAACATGTCATCAAAATGCATGGAGTATTCTAATGATAGAAGGTCACACTCTATATGTTGAAGATAAGGTACTTGAACCTATAGATGCAGATAAAAAGTTAAAATGGATGATTAAACATACCAAAGCTCTTGGATGTCTTTGTAGACTAGTTTCTCAAGATTTACTGTTTCAAATTGAACCATGTAAAAATTCTCATGAAGTTTGGGATAAATTGAAAAAATTGTATGGTACTACAGATGAAGTAAGGGGCTATCAAATTGATAATGAATTGATGAGCTTTGATCCTAAGAACCTTGACAACATCCAAGACTACATCACTAAGGTTAATGATCTAAGAGAGAAATGTAAAGCATGTGGAATTGATAAGGACATTTAGTTGGTCTACAATAAAATGAACAAACTTGGTCCTGATTATGCTTCTTTTGTTTCTATCTTTCATACTCATAGATTGACTATGGGGTCTACATATACTACACCTTCATTTGCATAATTTTCTAATATGTTGATACATGAGCAATAAAAGCTTATCTCAATGGGTCTCATCAAGACTTCTAAATATCAGGCATTGTTGGTTAGTCAGGTGAAAGAATCAAAATTAGATAAGAAATAGAGGAAAACAAAGAATAATCCACATTCAGATCAAGTAAAGAAAAAATCCTCTTCTAAAGGGGAAACATCTAAGAAGGAGAGGCCTACTTGTGCATATTGCAAGAAGGATGGACATGAAGAACCCTATTATTATAAGAAGGATATTGATGAGTTGAAAATTCTTCTAAAAAAGAATCACATTGATTTTCCTTCTAAAATTTCTAAATCACCTCCTTCTCCTTCTTCAAAATAGTTTGAAAAGGAAAAAGGTCAAACATCTACATCAGGAAATAAAGGACAAGCTCTTTGTGCTTTTTTAGGTCTAGGATCAGGGAGAGGAATTCTAGATTTAGGAGCATCTCATCATATGGCATCTTCACAGTCTATATTCTCTTATTTTCAGCCTTGTATTGTGTCTCCTATCTTGATGGGAAACAATACATACATGAGTTTAATTGGGAAGGGCTCTATTAGTTTTGGGGACACCACTTTTTAGGATGCCTTGTGTGTTCCTCATTTGATGAATAATATTTTTTCCATATATTAGATTACACATGGTAGAGATGTGAGGCCTATGGAGTTCACACTTGATTCAATCATCATTCGAGATTTGGAGAGTTGAGAGATCATTGCTACTAGGGTGGTTGATCATTCATCTCGGTTGTATACCTTTGCAGATTTTGCTTCTGATGGTGATGTTGTTCCTTTGGCTATTGATCACAACTATGATTCAGAGAAGACATTTGGCTTCTTGAACTTGGGAGTCTCACATCAGATCTAGTACTTGAGCCATGCATTCTCTCTCCTCTACCTACTGTTGTAGTTGATGATGCTTGTGATTCCATAGTTTGGGTTCCTTGTGATTTAGTGCAATAGGACATACATAGTCTTTTAGATTTGACTACTTTGGATGCCTTCTTGATAGGTATTTCAAACTTGTTTGTGGTGTCTCATATTGCAGATTTGGGGGACACCATTGATGACATTCATCTTCTCTTTGATGAAGATGCTTCTTCTTTAGTTGTTGTGAGGGAACACTCTGACCCTCTTGTTCGTTCTCTACATGATCATTCTTTGTAGTTTGGGATGAGTGTGGATACTTTTGGACAACATTTGGAGGGGGCTTCTTTGTCTTTAGAGGGGATATCATTGTCTTTGGATCATGTTCTACATTCATCTCTACTAGATGTTGGATTTTCCTCTTCAGCAGTGTGGCCTAGAATGCCTATTTGGAGTGTGTTAGCTTTCGACATTGACATGGAGACATTTGAGCATGCTTCAAAAATATCATCCATCATCCATATTCTTGACATCTTGCATACATCCATTGTTTTGTTTCTTCCTAAGGGGAGGAACGTTGTTGGACAAGATTGGATCATCTTCAACATTCAATGTTGAGCTTCTACCATCATTGCATGAGACTCAACATTGAGGGGGGGCTGCATCGTCTCTCTTCTACTTCTCTCTTATGGGGGGGTCTTTTTCCTCACATGGGGCTTTGGTCTTCTCATTCTTCATTGAGAGCATTTCTTTTTTGTATTTCATCTCTCTTTTGGGGAGGAGTTTTGTCCCACTGAGTTTTCTCCTTTTCTTCGTTTGTGAGAGATTGCATTGCATTGTACATGGGTACCTAACATGGCCTAGTAGTTCGGACCCATTCTTGCATCTTTGTGTCATTTGCATAATAATCTGCTACTCCCTAAGTTGCACTTAAGGGGGTGTTGGTGTGAATACAGTCTTGTACCTAGTTAATTCATTACTAGGGGACTTATTTACATGTTAGTTAAGTTTACTTAGGTCCTAGGAAGGAATCTTTCTAGAAGGTGTTAGTTGTCCTTAGTTGTTATCTTATCTTTTGACTTGTAGCACATGTGAACCTAGGTAAGTGTGATTAATTGTATCATTTCATAATATGATTAAGACACTTGTCATAATCCTATGACATCTTGTATCTCACCTTGGCTATATAACCAAGGGATTTCTACTACAGTGTACATCACAATCATATCATTGAATCATATTGACAAGAATACAGTTTAGTCTTGTCACATTCCATTCTCTCTCTTTGTGCTTTCCATTTGGTTTCAAGATCTTGGTAGCCATAGCCAATTCTAACAAGAGGCTTTACCTTTGCCATGTTTAAGAAAAGTTTCCTTAGATATACCTAATTATTCATTTGATGAGTTGGATGTATGACCTTCAATTTCTATCTCACCTTAATCAATGAGATCTTGGATGTAGTTCTTAAGTTTCATACACGTAGCAGTGTCATGCCCTTTAACCCTATGGTACTCAAAATATTCATTATCTTTGTACCATGTAGTTTTGGATTGACTTTCACCGAATGACCTAGTCATGGGATACTTGGCTAAATTGGCTTGGATAAGTTTGCAAAAAACTACCTCCATTGGTTCCCCTAATGGAGTGTATTTTTGTTTAGGATTATTGTTGTTCTTTGGTTGTCCTTATGGAATTGTGACATTGTTTTGAACAGCTTATACTTTTGGATTATTTGGGATGATGATGGTGTTTTGTTTAAACATTTTGGACATGTTTAACATCAATTACACCATCATTGACTATGTTTTTATTCTTAGCCCAAAAGTGAGGTTTGTCATTGGTTTGGTTGTTGTCATATTTAGTTTCCTTGTAAATTTTTACTAATCCTTTGGCTAAAGTTTGGCTCTATTACTGATGAGATCAAGGCATCGATTTTTAGATACTATATCTTCTAACATATAAAAAATAATTCAAATGCTTTGTTTTTTTACATAATTGTATTCTTAGTTTTCCTATCCATATGTGCAACCTATAACTTTGAATCTTCCAATATCTTATTTGATCCATTTCATCAAATCATCTTATATAGAGGGTTGTGTATTGCTATTTCATATAATAGTAATGAATGTATACAATCTCGAGTTGCACATAATTTTGGGGAAATAATTTAATTTATGTATTTAGATGCATACATGGTATGTTTAATTATTTGAAGGGAGGTTTCTTAGTCTCATATTAGTGAGCTAGTGTAGTTATTTTTAATGACACATATTTAGGGAATTTTGGCACACATAGTATGATTTTTTGAGAGATAATTTGTGTTGATTTTATTTATCTTTAATTGTCATTTCTAAAACTATAGGAACACCCTTCTAGGTATTGCAAAGGTTGAAGTGAAAAAGAGACACCTTTTCTTATTAATAGGTCCTTAATTACTTGTATTCTAGTCATAAGTTCACTTCATTATTTAGATTGAATTTCATCCTTTGGTCTAGGTCTCGAGGTTCATTCTTTAGGCTTGTGGGGTACATAATTTTGGGAACACACAACACTATCAAGCCTTTGTGCCATTTATCTTATCTATTTTATCAATTTATCTTTTAAAACTTTATTTTGTTGTTGGGCTTTATATTGTTGATCTGAATTATCGTGGTGTTCCTACCCTATGTGTGCTTGCGCTCATGGATGCCACATTGCACCTTTTACAATACTTTAATGGGATTTTTGGGTCATAGAGGGTCATGACAACATTAATCTTACTTTAACTTGTTCTATTGACCCCATCATATGCGTGCTTATGCTCATGGATGCCATATTGGGCCTTTTAACATAATTTCATGGACCTAATTTTGGTTATTAAGGGATGAATTACCATTATTATACCCAAGATAGGGGTAATAATCCTATCTTTGATTCCATCTCCAATCCATTGCTATGTTTATCATGATCCACTATTCTATTTATGATTGCTACATTTTCACACTTGGATGATTGTATGTGTAAGTACATGTTAAAGCCATTTGTTATTGATTAATCACATAACAATGATTACGAATAAGTCATGATGCATTCTATTATCAATCTATTCTTTTATATTATGCTTATCATTGATATATATTAAGGTCTCACTTCAATCAATTGCACCCTATAGGGGAAATCAATTAAAGGGGGGCATGCGTGATCATTAATGCTCTCTTTTTTTATGTTCAATTTACCTTGTGATTCATAAGATAATAATGAATTCTTTTATCCTTGGCTTATATGAAATTCATAGAGAACATATTTAGAAGGAGAATATTTGTCCTTTAATGGGGCCACATATTCATCTTTGTTGCATTTAATTTATGCATGTTTAAAAACAATCATACTTAGAGATGCGTGATTCATACTTAGAGGTTTACATCCACCCTGTAGTGGAGGGAAAATGTAATGGTGAAAAATACTTCCTTAATGCATTTTTCCTTTTATTTGTATGCCTAGTTTGGGGCTATGCCTTAATATATTTATATAGCTACAAATGTAATATTTTTGTGCAGAGTTAAGGCTACATACTTTGCCTTGCTTGCATTGAGCCATGCACATTTTGCTTATCATTATTCTTATGTGCTTGCAATCCTGATTTGATTGACCTATTTATTTGATTATCATAATCAATCTTATCTTAATCCAATCCAATTCATCTTGGGTGCATTGATCCAACTTGGTTGTTTGACTTTAGTTGTGTCCATGAGTGCAATGTTGTTCTCATAGCTACAATCTTGATTCTTTTCATTGTAAAATCAAAACCAAACATTTAGCTAATTGAGCCCCATCTTACACTTTTGTCCCAAGATAACTTTGCACATATTTGCACTTTTTGGAGTTATGATTATGTATAAACAACATTCATTTGCACTCATTTAGAGTATTGGGAAATTGTTGTATTATTGTATATCATTTGATCATTAAATATCATTGATTATCATCACCTAACAATCATTTTATAATTCATGTGCATGTTTCAAGCTTGTTATCTAACAAGGTAATTTTAAATATGACTAGCATAATAGAAAAACCCTATCAATCTACTTTTTGATAATTCATAGAGAAAAAACTAGATACCATAACATGCTGAGTATAATTAATGAACAAATTTGCAATCATAATTTATATCCATATTATCAAAGCTAACTTGATAAAATACAAATGAAATATTCTAATGCTGATCTATATATATGACTATCTAAAATATCGACAATTTCCAATTCATATCAATTTTACCATCTCACATTCATTCTCAATTATAATACTAAATAATATCATTTTTTATTAACTAATATTAATAATAAAATTATATTTACTATATTAGTTGGAATGAGTTTATTATTAATTATCCATTTTATTCCATTCAATATAACCCCATGCAACAAAATAACCTCTTTCCTTAAGTTAATTTTGAAAATTCTTATTTATCTAGTGAACTAGAAGAAAAATAAAATCTAAAGGTATACATCTATAACTGTGCGAACTTCAAACTTTCCTAGAAGAGGAAGAAAAACACTTTTATTAAAAAACCCACCGATGAATGATTGAATGAATGTTTTTAATCACGCCCACGAGGCCAAGCAGCCTATGGGACCCACAGATAGCCAGCAAAGAAACCTGAACCCCAGAAAACGCAAAAACCTATGTTTCTTTTTCTTTCTGCATCTTGAATCTTCAACTGTGTATTTTGATCAGAGAATCTGCAAACCCTATTATCTTATCTTCTTCAAATAAATCACCAGCAGCACCGATAAGCACAACGATCCAGAACAAACAGACTACAACGAGAATCATTGCAATGCTGTAACAAGAAGACACATGACACAAACAAATTTCGAGACACTGCCAACTTCGGCGTGCTGTACACCACTGTTTGTCTCTGTGATGTGACGATATGGCTTTCCAAGTAACTCACTCGCAACTTCCCAGCGTGGAAAATTTCTCAAATCGGTCCGCTTTATATTCTGACAAGAGATTAAATGACCACATTTCTGAGACAAATGACTTACGCGTGCTTTCCTCGAAAGTGCCTCCACTGTACTACTTACTCAGGGATGGACGAAACGAAATGGCTTTCCAGCTCACTGGCAACTTCGTAGCGTCGAAATTTTCTCCAACGTACTACTCTAACGTGCTTTGGGGACTGATCACATTTATTACAGTCCTGAGTGATTTGACACAGCGGCTTTCGCGTTACCTGTGATATGCTTTCCTCCCAACTGTTACCAATCTTTCGAAACACATTATAAGTAGGACTCTCATCTCTGCATTTAGTACCTTGCATTTTGTGCCTGCCCTTTTATCTGCATTTGCCCCTTTGCCCTCTTATCGTGTTCTCAAACTTATTGTCCAAATCTCTTGCAGTTTCATCTTTGCTTCTCCTGCAGTTTCTTTCTTTCTTTCAACATGTCTTCCTCATCTTCATCCTCTGTTACACCTTCCCAAATCATTGATGACATTCTAAACACAAAGGCAGCTACGCCAGGCTTCGATCTTAGCCTATTAGTCAAGCAAATCGATTTTCTTCTTGCTCATTACGGCGCTCAGCTGGTAAAAAGCGTGCCCTTTATTGATTTCATTTGAGTTTTCCCTATTTTGTCACTAAACAACACCATTCATGCAATTATCTGCAGCATAAAAAGAAGCCCATCAGAGAGAAGCTGGATGAGTTGCCCTCTGCGTCAGAAGCTTCTAATTTCGCAGAACAGGTGTCAACAAATGTGAAACAGATTGCCAATGAGGTACACACAGCGTCTTATAAATATTTTCTTACTTTTTCCAACGACTTTCGTTTTATTGATATTTTCGATAATTTTTTGGACTGAACTTTGTGAAGGGGAACTTTTATGCACAGTTAGTATAATATTTTTTATACTGAATTTAAATTCAACAGAGAATCGCAGTATGACACATAGTTACTAGTGGATATGACGTGTTTAATTGTATAAAAATATTATTTTTAAATATCATTCAGTTAAATAGTTGAAAGGTTTAATTGTGGTTAATAAAAATAGTACATAAATTTATCATATTTTAGTGTAAATAAGTTAGAAATTTGTTATTGAGTGTCTAATGATTGATTTCAATGATGTTTAGATAGTGTATAGAAAAACCATAGTGTTTAAGTCTAGGTTTGATGTTGAATATACTATGACAGATGGTGATATGATTTGTCACTCTAAACTATGTCCGAAATTATATCAAATAACTTTTATTAGATTGAGAAATTCATTGTTTGTTGTTCTAGATCATTTCTATATAGCAAAACACCTCACCTACAAAATCTATTTCTTGTCTATGGATTCTTCCTTTCTATGTGGATTTAATCTATTTTTTTTATATCTTTAGAATCTTGCTCACATGGAATATCTAGATTAGTCTAATGTGAAATTGGATGGTATCTAAAGATATGATCGGAGTTTGTTAAGTTGATTTAATAGTTTTGGTAAGTTCAACGATACTTTAGGCAACCATGAAATGTCTAATATATTCTTATCAATGCAAAGTTTGGTTTTATGCTTTGTATGATGTGATGTGTGAGAGCCTTCCCATGATAAATATAACATGAATTAAGGTTTATCTTTTTATACAATACCCTAGCCCACAAATTTGATTCTTTTACATTGAAGTCAACTAATGAGTTGTTGGAATGAGGTCTATTTGGATCCATGATTAAATTTGAGTATAAAAATTAGAACATCTACTAATTTCATCCAAAATAAGAGATGCTAAAATTAAAAATCAAAGGTTTTTGGAAAATCATATTTTAAAAAGTATTAAAACTTTTCCTTTTAATCTCCATTAATGATATTTCCTATAAAGATTGGTTTGATATTTTCATTTGTGTGAGGGATATTGTTTCAATTTATTAAGTAAAGGTCTATTTCTTTTAATGAGAAGATGTGTGTAAAAGGGCTATATGTTAAAAGGGCAAATGGTAGTCTATAGTATGGGTATGTTATCTATTGGTAGTTGATTGTTTAGGTGAAAGATTAGTGGCAATATGACATCCTATTCAAAGGGAGACTTCAAAAAAAAAAAAAGTGCTAAGTGATAGTGTTCACAAATAAAGGACAAGAACAAGACAGTGGTTCTTGAATATTGTTATGGTCTCTACAAATTTTGTGGATTATATATAATATCAAGAGATCACCAACCTAAACATGAAGAGTTGGATGCTACAATTATGAAATATAGTGAAGTAGATAGATGATAGGTCATGAAGATTTGGGTGGTACAATTATTTTGGTGAAGTAGATAGATGATAGGTCTTTTATTAATACCAAGTTAGTTATGGAATATCTCTGGCTAAATCTTAAGTAGTCTTTGTGGTGAAGTAGATAGATGATAGATTTTTTATTAATATCAAGTTAAGTAGTCTTTGTGGTGAAGTAGATAGATGATAGATTTTTTTTTTTTTAAGGTTTTGATAAAATGAAAGCCCCATGTCGGTTGAAACATAATATTAGTTTGCAATTGAGTCTGGAAGAGGTCACGATTGAGCACAAATATTTTTGCTAGGGCACAATGTATTTCTTTTTTTCCAGGCGACCATTGACGGATTTTTGCAGTGTGAATTACTGAGTGAGATAGGATAAGGCGTGATGGCATCGACTTTAATTTTTTAGACCACATTTTCACACATCTGGAAGTTTCTTTCCAGCACCCCCGTTGAGTGTCGACTTGTAGAATAAACTACGCGACTCAACTCAAAATTTTGCTCACTAACGCAACATTTTAAGGGTTTTTAATTCTTGCCATGGAACTATAGCGGAAGCTTCAACGTTAAACAATTATTATTGTATGGTTGAACAACCAATCAACTTTGTCAATCCTGTTGTGGCAAATTATTTTTCAATGTTGTTTATTATGAAAGTTTGATTTTATTGAATTGAGATTCGTTGAATGATAGGTGCGTGCAAATTTCAATGCTAGAGAATGCATGAATAGGTATTTAGACATGATTTGGCATCTTTTCACCTCCTCTACGTGTTATGCATTTTCAAACTTAACGTGTCATAACCATGCACAACTCAATGTCAAGGCTCTGTAATATATTGTTTTCAACAATGCAGAGACGCAGGCATTGACACTCACTTGCATAACCGAGAATGCCATCTTGTTAGTAATGCTCATCAACTCCCTCCTACCTCAACCTCTGATTTATGTGCAACTCTTAGGTTTTTATTCCACCAACATCCTTCATAATCATCCCTCAATCCTTGGATTGCCGATTTAATCACCAATCATGAACACCTTATAGGCAAAAAAAGAGGAAAATCATCTGGCAATAGCAACGGAGATAATTCTGATTCCCAAGAAATTGAGGGAGGCGCCAGGCTCATGCATATAGCGAGAACCCATGTTGGTGGATGCATGGAATGTGATAGCGATGTGCAGAGAGTGCAAGAGGAGGCATTGTATCGAGTGATGACCAATGGGGTAGAGGTGCAGGTGGATCAGCTATTTATGGACCCCTGCTTTCATGGAGTAACCACAGCTACGGGCCCTTAAACAACATTTAGGTAGTACCTTTGAAATAAACATGACGGTTACCTTTTTAACAGTAGCTTCCACATTCTGTAGGTTAAATTTTTCTCTATCATTTAATTTGCTATTTAAAGTCATTCTGTTTGTCATAATTGTTTCAATCAGATGCCAAATGGAAAATGAATTATCATTCAGTTGTGCTCTGTGAACATTTCGTTTGTGCATTAGGATCCTAGCGCCTCCGCACTACAATGATCTATTTGACCTATAAAATGGCAGCTGAAAATGGCTTTTCTGTTATTTTCTTCTGATTTGTTGGTGGGATCTAAACAGACGCTATCAAATAAAAGAATTGTACAATCCTTAATATATTACAGGATAGAAATGAAAGCAGAAAAATCACCCAAACAAATCAAGCAAAGCCCAAATATAAGCAAGTGGTATCACCTATCTGCTCCATCCACTGATTGGTTTTTCCTTTACACGGAGGATTTTTTGAGCACCAATATTTCCTTTTCCAATTGTTCTTGCAGAGCTCAAAGGCTTTAATCTACCATTATCAGCAGAGTCCAGGTTTTGCTCCCCTAACATTAGAGTAGCAGAAGCATTAATTGTGATTTCCTCCTCGTTGGTAGTTGTAATCTGTTTTCTCTTCTTTCTATCCTCAAGGACATTTGGCCCTCTAAACTGGACTTTTCCTTGGATCCCATTGCAGACTTGGTTTGTTGTGCTTAGCCCTCGAGAATCAATATCACATTGCTGTATTTGGTGATCACCAGTTTCCCATTCCTCCATTCTTATCTGAGAAAATTGGCTCGATTATCTGATTCATTCTAACAGGTAGAGGAAGCACAGTTGCCCTTTGAACCATTGGACATGAAGCTTGCCCAATTCCTTTTGGAAGAGTTTTAGAAAGCAGATCATCCACCTTCCCATTATTTTCCTTCTGTAAAATATTACCTCTTTCTGGACAAAATCCAGAAAAATCAGTTGTATTCCTCTTTGTTAATGATTCCCTCTCTTGGGTTATTCTTTTCCCTGCAATTGCATTGCCCTTAGAAGCCACTCTAGATTTATTCTCTGTTAAAGGATTTGCTAGAGTAGGACCTATTCTAAAAGGACTGCATTCACTCATTTTTCCCCAGTCCTCTAATTGATGGGCAATCAATGGTTTATCCACTTGCTGATCTCTTACGTTGGACTCAAGTTATTCTTCAAATTCTTTTACCTGCAAAATTAAAATTGATTAACACTCAAAAGTAGAAGACTTGGCACAAAGTAAATATATGTTGACTTTACCTGCTCTCCAAGATTTCTATATATGCTCTCTTTTTCTGACTCCTGCTGCTGCATTTTAAGTATTGTTTCAAGTAGTTATGTTCCTGCTATCACATTGTCATCTAAAGATAGTCCCAATTTATTCTCTGTTGATGGATCTACCATATTATTCTTATCCATTCTAAAAGGAGCATTTTCAGGCATGCTTCTCAAGTCCCCTAATTGAAGGACTATTGGTGGTTTCTCAGGCAACTTCTGTGACAGTAGTTGCTGCTTCTTTATCTTGGAATCCAACTGCCCTTGAAGTCGTTTTACTTGTACAAAAATTATCTGTTGATGCTTAACAAATAAGAAGCCTTAACTCTTACAAAAAACAAATATTCAGTCACTTTACCTTCTCTTCAAGATTTGTACAAGTCTGTTCTCTTTAATTTAGCTATTCAAGGTATCGGACTTTCTCTTTTTCTAACTGTTTCTGGTGCTCTTTATGCATGGCTTCAAGTTATTCTTCTAGTTCATTTACCTACAGAACCTCAAAAATCCTTAATACATTACACATTATTAGTTAACCCTTCATCACATGTACAAAACAAAGGAATGTATAGTAGGTATCGTATCTTGAAGTGTTCTACATAATTGTTCTCTCCCCTTGAGATTAGCTTCCATGTTTTGTGTATTTTCTTCGATCATTTTTATCATGTCATCCTTCATCCTTCTTGTTTGGCCTTTTCAAACTATAAGGCAAGTTGAAGATTCGGAAATCAGCCTATCTACAAGGAAAGTTGCGAATGAAATATCGCATGTCAAAAGCAAGCCAAGTAAATGGCAATTTGGTTGATTGAACCAGGTACCATACCATTTGTTAGTACTTTAAAAGTTCACTGCAATGGAATGATGCCCACCGGTAAGGCATTAAAGACTAGAGAGGAAATATCATTAGATTAGTACCTAGTGAATCCTGTAACAGATGTGTGAGCTTGGAGTTCCTAGAATGATCAATAAAACAACACCATTAGATTAGTACCTAGTGAATCCTGTAGCAGATGTGTGAGCTTGGAGTTCCTAGAACGATCAATAAAACATCATCATGTCACTCTTCGATTCCAACTACATTGAAGATTAGTATGAAAAAGAGGATTGAGGAACAAAGATAAAATTTCAAATATAGACAGTTGATATGCCACAAACCTGTAAGGAATATGGCTGCTTTTGTTTGGTAAGGCAGACATAACATCACCAAGGGTAGAAAGTGATTTATTGATAGACTGGGCTTCTTTAAGACGTTCTCCCTATACATCTGTTTTTGCTATTCTCTCACTTCTTGCCAGATCAACAAGCCACAACTTGCTCCTGGTGCACTCCTCAGTGACTAAGCTATCTCCCTTTACCATCAGACAAAGTATGTTATGCTTGTCCAAAATAAGATTAAATATCCATTAATATCATTAAAGTAGATCTTTTCACCTCCCTAACACATAAAACTTGATGCTAAAGTTGGATGTATTTGACAGTGTTTGACAATGATATATTTTAATTTCGGTTCTCTTAGTTGAAGAGAGAGGCCTTTTGTCTTTAGGTGACAGAACAACCTATTAAAATTCTATGGTTAGCAAGAAGAGTTGAATTTATAGTGCATACGAGGTGTAAGTTATGCAGTGCATTGAAGCTTAGAATATTATGTCCTCTCTCTTCTTCTAAGGTGGGGATAAACCCATATTTAGATATGGTCTACAGTGAAGGAATGTATTGTTACCTCTATGCCTTTGTATTTACTCTTCACTGGATGATTGGGAATCCAATTTGGGCAATCCTGTAACTATAATTCGTAAAGTTGCATGCATGTGTACATAGAAATAGGTGTAGCACAGTAGTCCATCTAGCATTGAAGGAAAAAAAATGAAACCAGCTGATCGATGACATACACACATCTGAGACACCAAACCTAAGTGATATAAAACCCTTAGTGATAAACACCACAATAAATAAAACACAGGACCAATTTTTTCGACTTAATTAACTATATACACCCAAGTGACCCAACATTAAGCAAGAATACAATCTATATACACTTCTAACCCTTTACAGTACATGGACTTTGTTACTGGATCTTGCAGCTGGGATGCTCCAAAGTTGAATTTTCTAGCCCCTCACAATCTCACAAGCATTGTCCTTATGCATGTTAATGCTACAAGGGTGACTGGGTGAAAGATGAAAACAAATATGGGCACCATGAAAGTATTCCATCTATATCATTTCAAAGTCAAATTTTTGAGAGGCCAGATACAAACATAGAAACAGGTAAAATAACCAAGA
Organism: Sequoia sempervirens; assembly: GCA_007258455.2. Taxonomy (NCBI): domain Eukaryota; kingdom Viridiplantae; phylum Streptophyta; class Pinopsida; order Cupressales; family Cupressaceae; genus Sequoia; species Sequoia sempervirens. The sequence continues at coordinate 131,594,841 of VDFB02252616.1, forward strand.
CTTACAATACCTTAATGTGGAACTTCTATGTGAAATATGATTGGATGTTTGTGCACCATGTCAAAAAATGAAAACAAAGACGAGTCCATACTAACTACACAAATAGAAGACCATTGCATCAGGTAAACAACAAAATCTACGGCATAACGTTGGTGGAACTTCTGGTTTTCTTTGTCCAAATATCATGGATCTCTCATTCTCCTAATAAAAAATGGTTCATAAGCAGGAAAAGGAGAGGCACCAAAATTTTGCATAGTCAGAACTAAAATATTGTAATATATGATAGATCATTATCTCAAATTTGTTCAAAGCAACATAAACAAATATCTTCAAAATCATAAAACTAAAAAGGTAAAGCAGGACAACTAATTTAAGAGTGCAAACAAGCACATAATCCATTTAGGTTTGTCTGAAGAACTCTCAACACAGCTCATTATCCTACACAACTAATGCTGTAAATTTGGTAAGTGACCATAGATGGCTTCACATAATGGCTTGGAATTGCCCTTCACAACTACCCTTCATAGTCATTGACCTACACCGCTATTACCCTTTGTCATATAAGCCCTGCACAGCTACTGCCTTTCACGCCTTTTATATTTTATTCCTTTAATGTCTTTTATATTTAATTTCTACATTATATCTTGTAGATTTAACAAGAAAGTTGTATAACAAGAAAGTTGTATCAATTCATAATTCATGTTCCAAGGAGTTTTCATATATCACTTCACAATTCATGTTCCAAGGAGTTTTCATTTTATTGACCTTTAGATAAACTCTTTCTTATCAATATTTTATCTCTAATCCATAGTCCAAGTTGGCCTCTTGAAAGCAGAGGTGCTTTGATCTGACTCAGATTTTCTTCATATAACATCCAGTCTACATACTCACATCGGCATTTTAGTGCATGGATACATCCCAATACACTTTGAAACTTGACACAAACATTAACAGGCAGCATCACAAGAAGACCTGCTTATGATTCATTAACTGGATCATTACCAAAACTGTTCTGCCAGTAGTCTTTGGCAGGAACTTCCCTGCCCCTGTGGCTCTTATTTCTTTAGTTTTTTATTTAGTACTTTTTTATCTTTTATAAAATTTTAATGAAAGTTTATAAAAATTAAATAACATTTAATAAATTTAAATTTAATATATTTTGTTTTATTGTTTTATTAATTTTATTTAAATTTGACATAAAATTATTTTATTTATAATAACTTTAATTTACTATGTATATAAAAATTAACAATTTTAATTTTTTTAATTAAAAAACTTGTTAATATTTTACAATTTATTCTAATTTTTAAAATTTAATTTAATATTATTTTTAGTATTTATAAATTATATATATTTTTAAATAAAATTTAATTTAGTATATTATTTATATTTTAAAAGTCAAATTTAATCAGGATTTTTAAATTGTTTTTTTTTTTTGCTTTGTTGAAGTCATCTTACCTTGTGACATAGGTCTTATTTGTGCTAACATGCTTTTAATGGATACCTTGTCCTTTTTATTGAAGGAAGATATAAAGGCATAGGAGTATGAATGACTCAACACACAAAAATTTATCACATGCATTAATTGAAAATCAATGTAAATTTATCTTGAGGAATACAGGATATAGTTGCAGCTTTAAGTCTAAAGCTTTTACTCTCTACTATGGTCAAAGACAATGTATTGGATTCTCCTATAAAAAAATATATACCAAAGTTAAATGTGAATGTGTAAAAGGTTTTAGGTTAAAGGAGCTTATGTGATTTACTCCTTTCACATTTTGTGATAAAAAGATTAGGAGTGATGGGTAAGTGAATCTACTAGAAACTATTATAGTGTTGAAAGCTCATTAAAATTAATCATTAATTATTTTTAGCTTAACAAGAATTTTTTTGGGGGATTTGATGAACTTTTAGTCACCATAATTCTTGCTTAAATACCATTTTTTTCAGATTCTTGTCTACCTAATTCAATTTATGATTAGGAAAAAAATTGATTAGTCTTGAGAAAACTCTACTAGATGCTAACCTATAATAGAACTTGGATGTAATAGCATGAATATGTTCAAAAGACTCATCACAATTGACAAAATATAATTTTAAAAGAAATCATGAGTAGCCAACAAATTAAATTATCAAGAAAAAAAGCTTGCTGAAGACATTGTTTATAATTGTATCTATTTGCTCACCTATTCATATGTATATAATTGTATATAGTAATTTAGATAGATATTAGATATAGTCATATAGAAAACCAAAATAATTCTTAAAGTAAAACTGAAAAGTCAACTAACACAATTATCTTAAATATATTTATGTAGAAGACATTATATATAGTATTAGATGAGTTTAAGATGTTTATGTTAGTGGATTTTTTTATTGATTTATACTTTGTTGAATAGTGTGACACACCATCATCTTCATCAATTACAATGTAAATCCTTTTTTTTTTATAAATTTATTGATAACATGAGAATTTTTAGTTTGGTCTAAGTATGAGAGACCTTAGTCTTGGCATGAACACATTGCATCAATATAAATAGTCCAATCTTGGGAGTTCGATAGTCCAACACCAAGTCACTAGAATGCACATTAATAACTTCAATGCAATGGGGGTTTGAACCTTAGTGATTACAACAACAATGCCATGATTTAATCATCACGCTATACCATGAATGACAAAATATATATCTTTTGATTTCATAGATTTTATTTTAATTTCAAAATTACTTTTATTATGTTTGAAAATATGAAATTAAAATTCTTCAACATATTAAATCTAGTAAAAAAGAAGACTTTGAGCTAATGTCAAGTAAAACATAAGGTGTCAAAACTAAAAAGTATTTAAAAAAAAAATGAAGTATTGATTTTATAAATTATTTACAAATAACATAATTTTAAATTTTACTATTAACTTTTTATTATTATTTAATCTTTATTTTACTTGAAAAGACCTTATTAAATTATATTTTATCTTCAATACAAGAAACATTAATAATAATTTCAATTTTAGTTTAATTTTGTTTTGAGTAATTATTCTATTTAATAGACCGTCTATATTAAGGAGCCAATTAAAAGAACTTTTTGTAAAAATTGCTATGTTGATTATGAGGTGTGAAGATTTACAAGGAAATCAAAGAGGAAATACTCATTCTAAAATTGTTTGTAATTTTTTTGCTTTAAATTTGTTTTGATTTTGCAGATTAAAGAATTCGCTGGAGACAAACATCAAACAAGTATAGGAGTCTTGAATGCTATTGGAAATGTTCATTGGGTTGCAGTGGGTTTCTTAGTGGTGGGTGCAGCTTTAAAAATTGCAGACACCATAAAAAATAACAAGGAAGAGTGTTTACGACTTTTTAAGTCTATGATTGACTTATCAAAAGTAATCCTCCAACTTCGAGAACTTCATGGTTTACAAATGGAGTTGCATGTTAAATTGAATGAGTCTATACAATTAATAGTGGAAGGAGCCATCTTATGTTGTTCTCAGAAGAAAAGAAGAGGATATAAAAGGTACATAATGATTTTACCTTTGAAAAGTTTAATTTTTGAATATTAATTTATATTTACATTTATCTTCTTGATTCTTTGATGTGAGAATTAGCTCTTAAAGAAACCACTTAATTTAATGTTGTATTTTTAAATAAAAAAGTTATGTTTGTCTTTCTTAAATGCTCAACATTGTTTCCTTACATTGGATTCTAATTTCTTTTTATTTGATTGGATAATATAAAGGGTGTTTAAAGCTTCAGGGGATAAACAAGAGCTTCAACTACTTAAGGACAAAATGGATGACATGTGCAAGATGCTTCATTTACAAATAAGCACCTCTTCTTTGAAAATCATGCAAAGCATAGTCAATCCTAGTCCCGTTGTTCCTGACCTCAATAATGATGCAGGTAATACATCGCTAGCCAATTGTTACTGAGCTACTCTTTTATTAAGTACTATAGGTGCCATATTGACATATTGTAATATTTAAAATGTTTCTCTAACTAGCAGTTGGAATAAAAGAGAAAATTGAAGAAGTCATTCAACGACTCAATTGGGAGAGTAATATTGGAACATCAGCAGTGGTTGTATATGGCCTTGGTGGTTCTGGAAAGACCACATTAGCAAATGCAGTTTATTCCTCTCTGAAAGACAAACTCCAGGGTTGGAAATATTCTAAAATTACTCTCATTCAAAACTTAGAAAAAGATCCCAAAGTAGAAGAACTTCAGTCCTTGATTTTGCAAGATTTGACTGGCACCAAACATGATGTAAGAGACTTTCAAATTGGACGTCAGAGCCTGAAACACATTATAGAAAAAGAACCTGTTTTCTTATATATTGACAATGCTTTATATCTAGAACCATTTAGAAAGCTTTTACCTAATGATGTTACAAATGCAAATAAATTCCGGTTACTTTTAACAGCTAGAGAAACAAATGTCTCAGGAGTAATTGACTCCTGTGGAATAGAACCTTGTGAACTCTATGAAGTGGGATCTCTTTCTATTGATGCAGCCCTTCAAGTTTTATGCAGACAAATAGATAGAAAAAGAGAAAAGGACTCCATATTGCAAGAAAGACCTCAGGTTAGGCAAATAGCTGAGAAATGCAGCTGCTGCCCTCTAGTTTTGGAATTGATTGGGGGTTATCTTCATCAACGAAAGAACAATCCTGAATCTTATGAGCGAGTACTTCATTGGCTAAAATTTGGAGATGATTTTGGTGGCAGCGAGAAATATAGTTTTGATGAGTCAAGGGTTTTGTTTTCCTACAATGAGCTCAAGGAAAGTGCTAAGGAAGCATTCCTTGATATTTGCTCATTCTTCTTTGGTTGGTCATGGAAGTGGGAGAAAGTTGCGTGCATTGTGGGAGAGGAAGAAATGGTATGTCTGCAAGAAGGAGCTCTCATCAAGAGAGAAGGTGAAGAGATAAAGATTCATGATCTTCTTTTAACAGTTGGCCGTAACAAATCAAAACACAACCGATTCAAAAGTGTAGAAGAGTTTTCATTTGCCTTAAAAAATAAAGAGGTATGTGTAAATTTTCATTAAATATGATAAACAGAAAATATATATATATATACACAACTAAATGTATTCGAGAAAAAAAGATTAGAAAGATGCATATTTCTTTCCCAGTTCTTTTAATTAATTTTAGCACAATTTTTTTGAAATACAGCTAGTTTGTTTGGATCCCTATAAACATTTTTTGTTAAATTAAATTGACAGTATATCTGAATTTCAACAGCTTGTTTCCCAAATAAAAGGAGTATGGATAGAAATAAAACGCAGAGAGAGTCCCTTGAGTCCCTTGCTTATATCAGCAGAAGAGTTGGATACCATGAGCCAGTCTCTGCGAGTATTTTATTTGGGAAAGAGAGCAACCAAGTTCACAATTATGAAAGGGAAATGCAGCAAACAATTTGACGAGTTCAGGTTTCTTCATGTGGAAGATAGAGTATCCAATTTACCAATCAATATATTCAACCTCAAACATTTGAGATACTTATCAATACAAAATTTGGAGGAGGATGTCATTTTGAGTCCGTCCATGGCAAGTGCTCAATGATTTCCGCATAACAATGATTTATTTCTTCCTTCCCAATTGTTATTTTTTAATTTTTCCTACAAGTTTTCTAATATTGTCCTCTATGTTTACTATTTCCAGATATGAAAAAAAGTGTGATATAAGTTGTAAATTAATCCCTTTCTCATTGTCGTTGCAGAATCTTCCAAATTTAGAGGTGCTGAAATTTAGCACGCGGGATAATAGCCGAATACATGGAATCGCTGAAATTGCGCATTTTTGTTCATTAAAGCAGCTGGATTTGGATGGATGCAATGCTGATGGAATTTCCCAATGCTTTCAAAATTTACATAATCTACAGAAGTTGAAATTGTCCAGATGCGGCAAGAGTTTGCAAGAGCTCTCGTGTGATTTGGAAAAGCTTACCTCATTACAGTCACTGAATGTAGCTTATTGTTCCAGTCTGATTTGCCTCCCGGCTGGATTGGAAAAGCTTACCGCATTACAGTCATTGAATGTAGCTAGTTGTTCCAGTCTGCTTTACCTCCCGGCTGGATTGGGAAACTCAACATCTTTAACTTCTTTAACAATATATAGATGTTCAAGTCTGACATGTCTTCCCCATGGCTTGAAGCCTGTGGTGTGGGGATCCAGTATAGATTTTGGTGGTTGTTCAAGTTTAAGTGAAATACCAGAAGAAATCTGCAAAAATACAAAGGTCACAAGTATTTCATTAAGTTCTTGTAGCAGATTGAAGACGCTTCCCAGCAGGTTTGGTGAGCTCACTTGCCTGCAACGTTTAGACTTACATGAATGTGAAAGCTTACAAGAGTTGTGTAACAACTTTCATTGCCTGGTAGAATTGAGACAATTATATTTGCAAGATTGCAAGAGCTTGTCAAGCCTACCACTAGATTTTGGGAAACTTAGTTCTCTAGAAAAATTATATTTGAGTAATTGCAAGAGCTTGTCAAGCCTACCACTAGATTTTGGGAAACTTAGTTCTCTAGAAAACTTATATTTGAGTAATTGCAAGTGCTTGTCAAGCCTGCCACTAGATTTTGGGGAACTTAATTCTCTAAAAAACTTAGATTTGAGTAATTGCGAGTGCTTGTCAAGCCTGCCACTAGATTTTGGGGAACTTAATTCTCTAAAAAGTTTAAAATTGAATGATTGTGAGAGCTTGTCAAGCCTGCCTCTAGGTTTTGGAAAACTTAGTTCTCTAGAAACCTTATGTTTGAGTAATTGCAAGAGCTTGTCAGGCCTGCCACTAGATTTTGGGAATCTTAGTTATCTAAAAAGTTTAGAATTGAATAATTGTGAGAGCTTGTCAAGGCTGCCTCCAGATTTTGGGAAACTTAGTTCTCTAGAAACCTTGAATTTAGCAGGATGTGATAAACTGGAGGAATTGTGCAGTGACTTCCATTGCCTTGGCTGCTTGGAAAGGTTAGATCTATCAAGATGCTCTAATTTAGTAAGGCTTTCGAATGATTTCCATCTTCTCCGATCTTTAACAAGATTGAACCTTTCCAAATGTGAGAGTTTGGGTGGTGAATGGATGGATAGTGCGGGGAATATCGGGAGCTTATGGCGCCTCGACATTGTGGGCTGTGAAAGAATGATACAGCGGTGGATGGAAACGAAGAGCCAAAAAGAAAGGAAGCTGACGGTGGTGACAGATGTCCCTCAGGTATAAGATGTACTTTTTATTTAGGTAAATCCTATAGATTTAATTTGGAGCAAATGATTATTATTTGAGGAGAAATTTAAAAGTTTATTCCATTATTATCTTGGCTACCTGTGTAAAGTTGCAGGATATAAGTTGCAGAATCACTTTTTTTTGTGTCGCGCGCAAAATCTTAGATCTCATTCCATCATGGTTCTTGTTATTGCGTTGCAGTTGCAGGATAAAAGGGCTTTGTTGTTGGAAGGGGTGTTATCAAAGGTATTTAATGAAGAAGGGCTTCTGGTTGACGCAGATGGACACCCCTTCCATTCATCCTCACTTCAACCACAAACTCCACTCATCTTCATCATTGATTCACCTGATTACTGGAAGTACAGTGAATTAGGAAAGAACCTGCAGCAGCTGCAACACAATTCAAAAGTACTGCAAATCATATATGTTGGGACCTGTTTTAAATCATTAATATCCAAGTTGGCCGGCGTCAGAATCCTGGCTTATACACCTGACAACTCCCAGACTTCCTCTTTCTGTGGTAAATTATTTTCTTTGTATAACATTTTTCCCATTGCAATTTTCCGTAGCAGTGATCAATTAGAAGAAAACGGCCTAAAATGCTTGTCAGCGTGGGAAGACATATCTAATTACATATTTGATCGAGTGAAATTTCTCGTAAACACTCCGCAAGAGAGCAATATTGAATTGCTGAAAGAATTGCTGGTAACTAAAGAAACAGATTATCTCTTGCTCAATGAAAATCGTCAGGTATTTTTTTTGAGTAATTTTGATTTTAAAATGCAGTCTCAGTTTAATTGTTTTCAAATAATTTTGTTTTCAAAATGTATCCTCGCTTTAATTGTGAACGAAATGTTTGAGTACTAGAAAATAATAATTGCAGGTAAAAGTTGCCGCTCTACAAGGAAAATTGATATTACTGCTCGTCACATATCTTGTTGAAACCATGGAAGCCGTGAAAGAAATGTATGTGAAGATGCAAGAGAGACATAATTATATGGTCGAACTTGTTTGGGTTCCGATTCCTGGGAAAAAGACATCATGGGAGGAGTTTGAGAGAGCAGCTGCCAATTCTCCGTGGCCAGTGGTACCGAATCCATGGTCAGGGGTATCGTATCTAGGGTCGACGAGTAGGCAAATAGATTCTTTAACTGGGGGGTTACTTCCATGTGTTTGTGTGGTGGATGACAAGTGAAGGATTTCAAAGAAAGATGCGATGCCGATGATAGAAAGGTGGGGGGTGGAGGCGTATCCATTTTCTGAAGCGCGTGAAGAAGAACTGAGTAAGGCAGAGTGGGAGGGATTCAAATTCAATTCTTTATCCACTTTGCAATTCGTCTTTCAAAATATCTCAAACAAGGTGAGTTTAAAACAGGTGTAACATTTCAGAATTTATGTATACTCAATGGCAAAATGATTGAAATTTGAGTTGTTGTGATAGGCGAAGGAGATGATGGATCGTGGAGTAAT
>VDFB02252616.1:131603629-131702645 GCA_007258455.2 Sequoia sempervirens
AATCCCAAGGCTCGTTTATGTGAGGTCTTGACCATACTAGGTTTGCATCAGGGTTCATTGTGATAATTTTGTTAATCACAAGGGGTAAACAATCTTTTCTTTTTGGTTTCTCAAAGGAATCATAGGGATAGGTAAAAGACAATCTTGGTCCGGTCATTTAACAACTTCATGAAATTGACAAATTTGCAATAACATTTCATGAACTTCAAATATTTGCTATCACTTAAGTAGATTTAGCTTCAAGCATTTAGCAATATCATGGAATCAAAAGATTTGCAATAAATTTTTCATTCATTTATCTCTTTTTTGTAACATTTTTTAAAATTTAAAATCTATTCTAAAATAAAGCATCAAAAGTACTGAAAAAGTAAAGTTGCTCCCAGGTATTATCCACGCATGCCTTAAGAATTAACCAAATTAGAGCAAACCGTTCCATATGTCACCAGATTGCTTCATAGCTAGGCACAAAATGATGCAAAATTTTAAAGATAGGGAGATTATTTGAACACCAGATAGGTTTTGTATGCACCCTTAAATGGTACAACACACAGTCTTGTCTAGCCAAAACAAAAAATTAATTGTAAGATTTCATATCAGGAAATAGCTTTTAAATTATCTCTGATATTGATTAGCTTCTATGTGCATACAAGTTTTTAATCTGGAATGGAACAAAAAATAGGAAAAAGAATAAAACTCAAAGAAGTTTTGGTTCTTTGACATCCACAAATTTTGAACTTAACTTAAAATGAAACATCTCTCGACCTTTTATAAGAACAAGAGATAGGGGAGATTAGACAAATACATGAGAGGGAATCCAAGGGACGAATCACAATGAGGCACATGGAAGATGGAAATTAGCAAGAGAATTGCTGACAAAGTCAATGGATGCCAACCTTCTTCAACACATTAAAATCTTTTAGGATCTTTATTGTTAAGTGATCAGAGTTTTAACTTGAAACCATATAAACCCTTTAAACAAAATGTAGGAACTTCCTATACATTCAAAATGATCAAGTGAACTTTTTTTCCTACATTTAGGTTCAAACTCGGATGAAACATTCTTGAAAATGAGCCACCTCGGGATTAAGCACACTCCTTTGTTACATGTGTAATACCAAGATTCCCGATTTTTCGATATCTGGTGCTTCTTTGCAATAAAATTTGTTCCCGCATGAGCTTCCAAAGTGTACTACCAAACCTGGTACAACCATCACATCTATCTGTAGCCCAAGTTTGCTTGACCGTCCATACCCAAATATTGCATCATAATTTATTCCTCAAGATGCAAGAACAAATTCCACATATTAATCCCTTTATAAAAATTCATAGAACTCTCATGAAAATAAAACAATCTTTAATAAATCATCATTTCAAACAAATCATAAATATCACACTTTGAAATACATTCTCACACAAATATCCTTTAGGCGGGTTACTAGATCTTTTGGACCCCTGGGAAAACTTAAACATTTAACTTTAAACTTAACACTTTTACTTGGTACCCGACACTTCAACTTTACTAAAATAAAACTTTTCCTAGATCCCAGATTCTACTAGAACCTCCACACTTTTTCGGACCTTCACTCCCAGACCGAAACACTTTACCAAAACCTTGCATTAACATTTTGACACTTCTAGCCTTTCGATACCCGATACACTCAAATCATGAATTACTCCAAAAATTTCCTTTTAAATTTGATATAATTTTCTAAAAAAATTTTTCCCCCCTCTCCAATGCACTTTTTGATTTTGTAGTTAAACTTCAGAGGCCCATAACTTGAGCTCACAACCTCCTTTTTTCGAGAATTTTTTTTTATTTGGGCTAGAATTTTGTGCTCTTTGTAGTGGTACAATAAATTTTTGGTTTTGGTGTCCATATTTTCTAGAAATTGCAAATTCTCACAGTTGTTACTGCTTCATCCTCATTTTGGGAGCTTTGGGAGCTCATATCTTGCTCCTACAATAACATTTTTTTGTTCAGTTTTTTTTAAAAACTGTATAATATTTTTTATACTTCTTAGTGGTATGATCACATTGATCTCATTTTGTACCAAAAATTGTACTTAATTTTGTGGCCTATTTTGGCATCTTTAAGCACTAAGATCAAGTCTAGCTTGTTTTTGGCATCTAGCAACTGTAAACACTATAAATATAAAGTGTCAAAAATTAGATATTGCTTGGGGGTTTATTGATTGAGTGATTTGGGGGGGTCTCTTGGTGCATTCTTTTGATATGTTTGCTTGTGCTCTCTTATTTTCATGGATCATTCCAAGGTTCCTTTGCTCACATCATATAATTATTCAACATGTCATCAAAATGCATGGAGTATTCTAATGATAGAAGGTCACACTCTATATGTTGAAGATAAGGTACTTGAACCTATAGATGTAGATAAAAAGTTAAAATGGATGATTAAACATACCAAAGCTCTTGGATGTCTTTGTAGACTAGTTTCTCAAGATTTACTGTTTCAAATTGAACCATGTAAAAATTCTCATGAAGTTTGGGATAAATTGAAAAAATTGTATGGTACTACAGATGAAGTAAGGGGCTATCAAATTGATAATGAATTGATGAGCTTTGATCCTAAGAACCTTGACAACATCCAAGACTACATCACTAAGGTTAATGATCTAAGAGAGAAATGTAAAGCATGTGGAATTGATAAGGACATTTAGTTGGTCTACAATAAAATGAACAAACTTGGTCCTGATTATGCTTCTTTTGTTTCTATCTTTCATACTCATAGATTGACTATGGGGTCTACATATACTACACCTTCATTTGCATAATTTTCTAATATGTTGATACATGAGCAATAAAAGCTTATCTCAATGGGTCTCATCAAGACTTCTAAATATCAGGCATTGTTGGTTAGTCAGGTGAAAGAATCAAAATTAGATAAGAAATAGAGGAAAACAAAGAATAATCCACATTCAGATCAAGTAAAGAAAAATTCCTCTTCTAAAGGGGAAACATCTAAGAAGGAGAGGCCTACTTGTGCATATTGCAAGAAGGATGGACATGAAGAACCCTATTATTATAAGAAGGATATTGATGAGTTGAAAATTCTTCTAAAAAAGAATCACATTGATTTTCCTTCTAAAATTTTTAAATCACCTCCTTCTCCTTCTTCAAAATAGTTTGAAAAGGAAAAAGGTCAAACATCTACATCAGGAAATAAAGGACAAGCTCTTTGTGCTTTTTTAGGTCTAGGATCAGGGAGAGGAATTCTAGATTTAGGAGCATCTCATCATATGGCATCTTCACAGTCTATATTCTCTTATTTTCAGCCTTGTATTGTGTCTCCTATCTTGATGGGAAACAATACATACATGAGTGTAATTGGGAAGGGCTCTATTAGTTTTGGGGACACCACTTTTTAGGATGCCTTGTGTGTTCCTCATTTGATGAATAATATTTTTTCCATATATTAGATTACACATGGTAGAGATGTGAGGCCTATGGAGTTCACACTTGATTCAATCATCATTCGAGATTTGGAGAGTTGAGAGATCATTGCTACTAGGGTGGTTGATCATTCATCTCGGTTGTATACCTTTGCAGATTTTGCTTCTGATGGTGATGTTGTTCCTTTGGCTATTGATCACAACTATGATTCAGAGAAGACATTTGGCTTCTTGAACTTGGGAGTCTCACATCAGATCTAGTACTTGAGCCATGCATTCTATCTCCTCTACCTACTGTTGTAGTTGATGATGCTTGTGATTCCATAGTTTGGGTTCCTTGTGATTTAGTGCAATAGGACATACATAGTCTTTTAGATTTGACTACTTTGGATGCCTTCTTGATAGGTATTTCAAACTTGTTTGTGGTGTCTCATATTGCAGATTTGGGGGACACCATTGATGACATTCATCTTCTCTTTGATGAAGACGCTTCTTCTTTAGTTGTTGTGAGGGAACACTCTGACCCTCTTGTTCGTTCTCTACATGATCATTCTTTGTAGTTTGGGATGAGTGTGGATACTTTTGGACAACATTTGGAGGGGGCTTCTTTGTCTTTAGAGGGGATATCATTGTCTTTGGATCATGTTCTACATTCATCTCTACTAGATGTTGGATTTTCCTCTTCAGCAGTGTGGCCTAGAATGCCTATTTGGAGTGTGTTAGCTTTCGACATTGACATGGAGACATTTGAGCATGCTTCAAAAATATCATCCATCATCCATATTCTTGACATCTTGCATACATCCATTGTTTTGTTTCTTCCTAAGGGGAGGAACGTTGTTGGACAAGATTGGATCATCTTCAACATTCAATGTCAAGCTTCTACCATCATTGCATGAGACTCAACATTGAGGTGGGGCTGCATCGTCTCTCTTCTACATGGGGCTTTGGTCTTCTCATTCTTCATTGAGAGCATTTCTTTTTTGTATTTCATCTCTCTTTTGGGGAGGAGTTTTGTCCCACTAAGTTTTCTCCTTTTCTTCGTTTGTGAGAGATTGCATTGCATTGTACATGGGTACCTAACATGGCCTAGTAGTTGGGACCCATTCTTACATCTTTGTGTCATTTGCATAATAATCTGCTACTCCCTAAGTTGCACTTAAGGGGGGGTGTTGGTGTGAATACAGTCTTGTACCTAGTTAATTCATTACTAGGGGACTTATTTACATGTTAGTTAAGTTTACTTAGGTCCTAGGAAGGAATCTTTCTAGAAGGTGTTAGTTGTCCTTAGTTGTTATCTTATCTTTTGACTTGTAGCACATGTGAACCTAGGTAAGTGTGATTAATTGTATCATTTTATAATATGATTAAGACACTTCTCATAATCCTATGACATCTTGTATCTCACCTTGGCTATATAACCAAGGGATTTCTACTACATTGTACATCACAATCATATCATTGAATCATATTGACAAGAATACAGTTTAGTCTTGTCACATTCCATTCTCTCTCTTTGTGCTTTCCATTTGGTCTCAAGATCTTGGTAGCCATAGCCAATTCTAACAAGAGGCTTTACCTTTGCCATGTTTAAGAAAAGTTTCCTTAGATATACCTAATTATTCATTTGATGAGTTGGATGTATGACCTTCAATTTCTATCTCACCTTAATCAATGAGATCTTGGATGTAGTTCTTAAGTTTCATACACGTAGCAGTGTCATGCCCTTTAACCCTATGGTACTCAAAATATTCATTATCTTTGTACCATGTAGTTTTGGATTGACTTTCACCGAATGACCTAGTCATGGGATACTTGGCTAAATTGGCTTGGATAAGTTTGCAAAAAACTACCTCCATTGGTTCCCCTAATGGAGTGTATTTTTGTTTAGGATTATTGTTGTTCTTTGGTTGTCCTTATGGAATTGTGACATTGTTTTGAACAACTTATACTTTTGGATTATTTGGGATGATGATGGTGTTTTGTTTAAACATTTTGGACATGTTTAACATCAATTACACCATCATTGACTATGTTTTTATTCTTAGCCCAAAAGTGAGGTTTGTCATTGGTTTGGTTGTTGTCATATTTAGTTTCCTTGTAAATTTTTACTAATCCTTTGGCTAAAGTTTGGCTCTATTACTGATGAGATCAAGGCATCGATTTTTAGATACTATATCTTCTAACATATAAAAAATAATTCAAATGCTTTGTTTTTTTACATAATTGTATTCTTAGTTTTCCTATCCATATGTGCAACCTATAACTTTGAATCTTCCAATATCTTATTTGATCCATTTCATCAAATCATCTTATATAGAGGGTTGTGTATTGCTATTTCATATAATAGTAATGAATGTATACAATCTCGAGTTGCACATAATTTTGGGGAAATAATTTAATTTATGTATTTAGATGCATACATGGTATGTTTAATTATTTGAAGGGAGGTTTCTTAGTCTCATATTAGTGAGCTAGTGTAGTTATTTTTAATGACACATATTTAGGGAATTTTGGCACACATAGTATGATTTTTTGAGAGATAATTTGTGTTGATTTTATTTATCTTTAATTGTCATTTCTAAAACTATAGGAACACCCTTCTAGGTATTGCAAAGGTTGAAGTGAAAAAGAGACACCTTTTCTTATTAATAGGTCCTTAATTACTTGTATTCTAGTCATAAGTTCACTTCATTATTTAGATTGAATTTCATCCTTTGGTCTAGGTCTCGAGGTTCATTCTTTAGGCTTGTGGGGTACATAATTTTGGGAACACACAACACTATCAAGCCTTTGTGCCATTTATCTTATCTATTTTATCAATTTATCTTTTAAAACTTTATTTTGTTGTTGGGCTTTATATTGTTGATCTGAATTATCGTGGTGTTCCTACCCTATGTGTGCTTGCGCTCATGGATGCCACATTGCACCTTTTACAATACTTTAATGGGATTTTTGGGTCATAGAGGGTCATGACAACATTAATCTTACTTTAACTTGTTCTATTGACCCCATCATATGCGTGCTTATGCTCATGGATGCCATATTGGGCCTTTTAACATAATTTCATGGACCTAATTTTGGTTATTAAGGGATGAATTACCATTATTATACCCAAGATAGGGGTAATAATCCTATCTTTGATTCCATCTCCAATCCATTGCTATGTTTATCATGATCCACTATTCTATTTATGATTGCTACATTTTCACACTTGGATGATTGTATGTGTAAGTACATGTTAAAGCCATTTGTTATTGATTAATCACATAACAATGATTACGAATAAGTCATGATGCATTCTATTATCAATCTATTCTTTTATATTATGCTTATCATTGATATATATTAAGGTCTCACTTCAATCAATTGCACCCTATAGGGGAAATCAATTAAAGGGGGGCATGCGTGATCATTAATGCTCTCTTTTTTTATGTTCAATTTACCTTGTGATTCATAAGATAATAATGAATTCTTTTATCCTTGGCTTATATGAAATTCATAGAGAACATATTTAGAAGGAGAATATTTGTCCTTTAATGGGGCCACATATTCATCTTTGTTGCATTTAATTTATGCATGTTTAAAAACAATCATACTTAGAGATGCGTGATTCATACTTAGAGGTTTACATCCACCCTGTAGTGGAGGGAAAATGTAATGGTGAAAAATACTTCCTTAATGCATTTTTCCTTTTATTTGTATGCCTAGTTTGGGGCTATGCCTTAATATATTTATATAGCTACAAATGTAATATTTTTGTGCAGAGTTAAGGCTACATACTTTGCCTTGCTTGCATTGAGCCATGCACATTTTGCTTATCATTATTCTTATGTGCTTGCAATCCTGATTTGATTGACCTATTTATTTGATTATCATAATCAATCTTATCTTAATCCAATCCAATTCATCTTGGGTGCATTGATCCAACTTGGTTGTTTGACTTTAGTTGTGTCCATGAGTGCAATGTTGTTCTCATAGCTACAATCTTGATTCTTTTCATTGTAAAATCAAAACCAAACATTTAGCTAATTGAGCCCCATCTTACACTTTTGTCCCAAGATAACTTTGCACATATTTGCACTTTTTGGAGTTATGATTATGTATAAACAACATTCATTTGCACTCATTTAGAGTATTGGGAAATTGTTGTATTATTGTATATCATTTGATCATTAAATATCATTGATTATCATCACCTAACAATCATTTTATAATTCATGTGCATGTTTCAAGCTTGTTATCTAACAAGGTAATTTTAAATATGACTAGCATAATAGAAAAACCCTATCAATCTACTTTTTGATAATTCATAGAGAAAAATCTAGATACCATAACATGCTGAGTATAATTAATGAACAAATTTGCAATCATAATTTATATCCATATTATCAAAGCTAACTTGATAAAATACAAATGAAATATTCTAATGCTGATCTATATATATGACTATCTAAAATATCGACAATTTCCAATTCATATCAATTTTACCATCTCACATTCATTCTCAATTATAATACTAAATAATATCATTTTTTATTAACTAATATTAATAATAAAATTATATTTACTATATTAGTTGGAATGAGTTTATTATTAATTATCCATTTTATTCCATTCAATATAACCCCATGCAACAAAATAACCTCTTTCCTTAAGTTAATTTTGAAAATTCTTATTTATCTAGTGAACTAGAAGAAAAATAAAATCTAAAGGTATACATCTATAACTGTGCGAACTTCAAACTTTCCTAGAAGAGGAAGAAAAACACTTTTATTAAAAAACCCACCGATGAATGATTGAATGAATGTTTTTAATCACGCCCACGAGGCCAAGCAGTCTATGGGACCCACAGATAGCCAGCAAAGAAACCTGAACCCCAGAAAACGCAAAAACCTATGTTTCTTTTTCTATCTGCATCTTGAATCTTCAACTGTGTATTTTGACCAGAGAATCTGCAAACCCTATTATCTTATCTTCTTCAAATAAATCACCAGCAGCACCTATAAGCACAACGGTCCAGAACAAACAGACTACAACGAGAATCATTGCAATGCTGTAACAAGAAGACACATGACACAAACAAATTTCCAGACACTGCCAACTTCGGCGTGCTGTACACCACTGTTTGTCTCTGTGATGTGACGATATGGCTTTCCAAGTAACTCACTCGCAACTTCCCAGCGTGGAAAATTTCTCAAATCGGTCCGCTTTATATTCTGACAAGAGATTAAATGACCACATTTCTGAGACAAATGACTTACGCGTGCTTTCCTCGAAAGTGCCTCCACTGTACTACTTACTCAGGGATGGACGAAACGAAATGGCTTTCCAGCTCACTGGCAACTTCGTAGCGTCGAAATTTTCTCCAACGTACTACTCTAACGTGCTTTGGGGACTGATCACATTTATTACAGTCCTGAGTGATTTGACACAGCGGCTTTCGCGTTACCTGTGATATGCTTTCCTCCCAACTGTTACCAATCTTTCGAAACACATTATAAGTAGGACTCTCATCTCTGCATTTAGTACCTTGCATTTTGTGCCTGCCCTTTTATCTGCATTTGCCCCTTTGCCCTCTTATCGTGTTCTCAAACTTATTGTCCAAATCTCTTGCAGTTTCATCTTTGCTTCTCCTGCAGTTTCTTTCTTTCTTTCAACATGTCTTCCTCATCTTCATCCTCTGTTACGCCTTCCCAAATCATTGATGACATTCTAAACACAAAGGCAGCTACGCCAGGCTTCGATCTTAGCCTATTAGTCAAGCAAATCGATTTTCTTCTTGCTCATTACGGCGCTCAGCTGGTAAAAAGCGTGCCCTTTATTGATTTCATTTGAGTTTTCCCTATTTTGTCACTAAACAACAC
The DNA here is from genome assembly GCA_007258455.2 of Sequoia sempervirens. Taxonomy (NCBI): domain Eukaryota; kingdom Viridiplantae; phylum Streptophyta; class Pinopsida; order Cupressales; family Cupressaceae; genus Sequoia; species Sequoia sempervirens. The sequence goes on from VDFB02252616.1 coordinate 131,612,907, forward strand.
CATTCATGCAATTATCTGCAGCATAAAAAGAAGCCCATCAGAGAGAAGCTGGATGAGTTGCCCTCTGCGTCAGAAGCTTCTAATTTCGCAGAACAGGTGTCAACAAATGTGAAACAGATTGCCAATGAGGTACACACAGCGTCTTATAAATATTTTCTTACTTTTTCCAACGACTTTCGTTTTATTGATATTTTCGATAATTTTTTGGACTGAACTTTGTGAAGGGGAACTTTTATGCACAGTTAGTATAATTTTTTTTATACTGAATTTAAATTCAACAGAGAATCGCAGTATGACACATAGTTACTAGTGGATATGACGTGTTTAATTGTATAAAAATATTATTTTTAAATATCATTCAGTTAAATAGTTGAAAGGTTTAATTGTGGTTAATAAAAATAGTACATAAATTTATCATATTTTAGTGTAAATAAGTTAGAAATTTGTTATTGAGTGTCTAATGATTGATTTCAATGATGTTTAGATAGTGTATAGAAAAACCATAGTGTTTAAGTCTAGGTTTGATGTTGAATATATTGTGACAGATGGTGATATGATTTGTCATTCTAAATTATGTCCGAAATTATATCAAATAACTTTTATTAGATTGAGAAATTCATTGTTTGTTGCTCTAGATCATTTCTATATAGCAGAACACCTCACCTACAAAATCAATTTCTTGCCTATAGATTATTCCTTTCTATGTGGATTCAATCTATTTTTTTTATATCTTTAGAATCTTGTTCACATGGAATATCTAGATTAGTCTAATGTGAAATTGGATGGTATCTAAAGATATGATCGGAGTTTGTTAAGTTGATTTAATAGTTTTGGTAAGTTCAACGATACTTTAGGCAACCATGAAATGTCTAATATATTCTTATCAATGCAAAGTTTGGTTTTATGCTTTGTACGATGTGATGTGTGAGAGCCTTCCCATGATAAATATAACATGAATTAAGGTTTATCTTTTTATACAATACCCTAGCCCACAAATTTGATTCTTTTACATTGAAGTCAACTAATGAGTTGTTGGAATGAGGTCTATTTGGATCCATGATTAAATTTGAGTATAAAAATTAGAACATCTACTAATTTCATCCAAAATAAGAGATGCTAAAATTAAAAATCAAAGGTTTTTGGAAAATCATATTTTAAAAAGTATTAAAACTTTTCCTTTTAATCTCCATTAATGATATTTCCTATAAAGATTGGTTTGATAAAAGGTTTCATTTGTGTGAGGGATATTGTTTCAATTTATTAAGTAAAGGTCTATTTCTTTTAATGAGAAGATGTGTGTAAAAGGGCTATATGTTAAAAGGGCAAATGGTAGTCTATAGTATGGGTATGTTATCTATTGGTAGTTGATTGTTTAGGTGAAAGATTAGTGGCAATATGACATCCTATTCAAAGAGAGACTTAAAAAAAAAAAAAAGTGCTAAGTGATAGTGTTCACAAATAAAGGACAAGAACAAGACAATGGTTCTTGAATATTGTTATGGTCTCTACAAATTTTGTGGATTATATATAATATCAAGAGATCACCAACCTAAACATGAAGAGTTGGATGCTACAATTATGAAATATAGTGAAGTAGATAGATGATAGGTCATGAAGATTTGGGTGGTACAAGTATTTTGGTGAAGTAGATAGATGATAGGTCTTTTATTAATACCAAGTTAGTTATGGAATATCTCTGGCTAAATCTTAAGTAGTCTTTGTGGTGAAGTAGATAGATGATAGATCTTTTATTAATATCAAGTTAAGTAGTCTTTGTGGTGAAGTAGATAGATGATAGATTTTTTATTAATATCAAGTTATTTATGGAGTATCTCTAGCTAGATCTTAAGTAGTCTTTGGAATGATGATATCGGTTTGTGTAGTCAAAGTCTTAATCTGGGTTTGCGGAATTCAATGTTCTTTTTTTTTTTAAAAGGTTTTGATAAATGAAAGCCCCATGTCGGTTGAAACATAATATTAGTTTGCAATTGAGTCTGGAAGAGGTCACGATTGAGCACAAATTTTTTTGCTAGGGCACAATGTATTTCTTTTTTTCCAGGCGACCATTGACGGATTTTTGCAGTGCGAATTACTGAGTGAGATAGGATAAGGCGTGATGGCATCGACTTTAATTTTTTAGACCACATTTTCACACATCTGGAAGTTTCTTTCCAGCACCCCCGTTGAGTGTCGACTTGTAGAATAAACTACGCGACTCAACTCAAAATTTTGCTCACTAACGTAACATTTTAAGGGTTTTTAATTCTTGCCATGGAACTATAGCAGAAGCTTCAACGTTAAACAGTTATTATTGTATGGTGGAACAGCCAATCAGCTTTGTCAATCCTGTTGTGGCAAATTATTTTTCAATGTTGTTTATTATGAAAGTTTGATTTTATTGAATTGAGATTCGTTGAATGATAGGTGCGTGCAAATTTCAATGCTAGAGAATGCGTGAATAGGTATTTAGACATGATTTGGCATCTTTTCACCTCCTCTACGCGTTATGCATTTTCAAACTTAACGTGTCATAACCATGCACAACTCAATGTCAAGGCTCTGTAATATATTGTTTTCAACAATGCAGAGACGCAGGCATTGACACTCACTTGCATAACCGAGAATGCCATCTTGTTAGTAATGCTCATCAACTCCCTCCTACCTCAACCTCTGATTTATGTGCAACTCTTAGGTTTTTATTCCACCAACGTCCATAATCATCCCTCAATCCTTGGATTGCCGATTTAATCACCAATCATGAACACCTTATTGGCAAAAAAAGAGGAAAATCATCTGGCAATAGCAACGAAGATAATTCTGATTCCCAAGAAATTGAGGGAGGCGCCAGGCTCATGCATATAGCGAGAACCCATGTTGGTGGATGCATGGAATGTGATAGCGATGTGCAGAGAGTGCAAGAGGAGGCATTGTATCGAGTGATCACCAATGGGGTAGAGGTGCAGGTGGATCAGCTATTTATGGACCCCTGCTTTCATGGAGTAACCACAGCTACAGGCCCTTAAACAACATTTAGGTAGTACCTTTGAAATAAACATGACGGTTACCTTTTTAACAGTAGCTTCCACATTCTGTAGGTTAAATTTTTCTCTATCATTTAATTTGCTATTTAAAGTCATTCTGTTTGTCATAATTGTTTCAATCAGATGCCAAATGGAAAATGAATTATCATTCAGTTGTGCTCTGTGAACATTTTGTTTGTGCGTTAGGATCCTATGATAAAATCGTGACCTCAAACCTCAAGGCGCCTCCGCACTACAATTATCTATTTGACCTATAAAATGGCAGCTGAAAATGGCTTTTCTGTTATTTTCTTCTGATTTGTTGGTGGGATCTAAACAGACGCTATCAAATAAAAGAATTGTACAATCCTTAATATATTACAGGATAGAAATGAAAGCAGAAAAATCACCCAAACAAATCAAGCAAAGCCCAAATATAAGCAAGTGGTATCACCTATCTGCTCCATCCACTGATTGGTTTTTCCTTTACACGGAGGATTTTTTGAGCACCAATATTTCCTTTTCCAATTGTTCTTGCAGAGCTCAAAGGCTTTAATCTACCATTATCAGCAGAGTCCAGGTTTTGCTCCCCTAACATTAGAGTAGCAGAAGCATTAATTGTGATTTCCTCCTCGTTGGTAGTTGTAATCTGTTTTCTCTTCTTTCTATCCTCAAGGACATTTGGCCCTCTAAACTGGACTTTTCCTTGGATCCCATTGCAGACTTGGTTTGTTGTGCTTAGCCCTCGAGAATCAATATCACATTGCTGTATTTGGTGATCACCAGTTTCCCATTCCTCCATTCTTATCTGAGAAAATTGGCTCGATTATCTGATTCATTCTAACAGGTAGAGGAAGCACAGTTGCCCTTTGAACCATTGGACATGAAGCTTGCCCAATTCCTTTTGGAAGAGTTTTAGAAAGCAGATCATCCACCTTCCCATTATTTTCCTTCTGTAAAATATTACCTCTTTCTGGACAAAATCCAGAAAAATCAGTTGTATTCCTCTTTGTTAATGATTCCCTCTCTTGGGTTATTCTTTTCCCTGCAATTGCATTGCCCTTAGAAGCCACTCTAGATTTATTCTCTGTTAAAGGATTTGCTAGAGTAGGACCTATTCTAAAAGGACTGCATTCACTCATTTTTCCCCAGTCCTCTAATTGATGGGCAATCAATGGTTTATCCACTTGCTGATCTCTTACCTTGGACTCAAGTTATTCTTCAAATTCTTTTACCTGCAAAATTAAAATTGATTAACACTCAAAAGTAGAAGACTTGGCACAAAGTAAATATATGTTGACTTTACCTGCTCTCCAAGATTTCTATATATGCTCTCTTTTTCTGACTCCTGCTGCTGCATTTTAAGTATTGTTTCAAGTAGTTATGTTCCTGCTATCACATTGTCATCTAAAGATAGTCCCAATTTATTCTCTGTTGATGGATCTACCATATTATTCTTATCCATTCTAAAAGGAGCATTTTCAGGCATGCTTCTCAAGCCCCCTAATTGAAGGACTATTGGTGGTTTCTCAGGCAACTTCTGTGACAGTAGTTGCTGCTCCTTTATCTTGGAATCCAACTGCCCTTGAAGTCGTTTTACTTGTACAAATATTATCTGTTGATGCTTAACAAATAAGAAGCCTTAACTCTTACAAAAAACAAATATTCAGTCACTTTACCTTCTCTTCAAGATTTGTACAAGTCTGTTCTCTTTAATTTAGCTTTTCAAGGTATCGGACTTTCTCTTTTTATAACTGTTTCTGGTGCTCTTTATGCATGGCTTCAAGTTATTCTTCTAGTTCATTTACCTACAGAACCTCAAAAATCCTTAATACATTACACATTATTAGTTAACCCTTCATCACATGTACAAAACAAAGGAATGTATAGTAGGTATCGTATCTTTAAGTGTTCTACATAATTGTTCTCTCCCCTTGAGATTAGCTTCCATGTTTTGTGTATTTTCTTCGATCATTTTTATCATGTCATCCTTCATCCTTCTTGTTTGGCCTTTTTAAACTATAAGGCAAGTCGAAGATTCAGAAATCAGCCTATCTACAAGGAAAGTTGCGAATGAAATATCGCATGTCAAAAGCAAGCCAAGTAAATGGCAATTTGGTTGATTGAACCAGGTACCATACCATTTGTTTGTACTTTAAAAGTTCACTGCAATGGAACGATGCCCACCGGTAACGCATTAAAGACTAGAGAGGAAATATCATTAGATTAGTACCTAGTGAATCCTGTAACAGATGTGTGAGCTTGGAGTTCCTAGAATGATCAATAAAACAACACCATTAGATTAGTACCTAGTGAATCCTGTAGCAGATGTGTGAGCTTGGAGTTCCTAGAACGATCAATAAAACATCATCATGTCACTCTTCGATTCCAACTACATTGAAGATTAGTATGAAAAAGAGGATTGAGGAACAAAGATAAAATTTCAAATATAGACAGTTGATATGCCACAAACCTGTAAGGAATATGGCTGCTTTTGTTTGGTAAGGCAGACATAACATCACCAAGGGCAGAAAGTGATTTATTGATAGACTGGGCTTCTTTAAGACGTTCTCCCTGTACATCTGTTTTTGCTATTCTCTCACTTCTTGCCAGATCAACAAGCCACAACTTGCTCCTGGTGCACTCCCCAGTGACTAAGCTATCTCCCTTTACCATCAGACAAAGTATGTTATGCTTGTCCAGAATAAGATTAAATATCCATTAATATCATTAAAGTAGATCTTATCACCTCCCTAACACATAAAACTTGATGCTAAAGTTGGATGTATTTGACAGTGTTTGACAATGATTTATTTTAATTTCGGTTCTCTTAGTTGAAGAGAGAGGCCTTTTGTCTTTAGGTGACAGAACAACCTATTAAAATTCTATGGTCAGCAAGAAGAGTTGAATTTATAGTGCATACGAGATGTAAGTTATGCAGTGCATTGAAGCTTAGAATATTATGTCCTCTCTCTTCTTCTAAGGTGGGGATAAACCCATATTTAGATATGGTCTGCAGTGAAGGAATGTATTGTTACCCCTGTGCCTTTGTATTTACTCTTCACTGGATGATTGGGAATCCAATTTGGGCAATCCTGTAACTATAATTCGTAAAGTTGCATGCATGTGTACATAGAAATAGGTGTAGCACAGTAGTCCATCTAACATTGAAGGAAAAAAAATGAAACCAGCTGATCGATGACATACACACATCTGAGACACCAAACCTAAGTGATATAAAACCCTTAGTGATAAACACCACAATAGATGAAACACAGGACCAATTTTTTCGACTTAATTAACTATATACACCCAAGTGACCCAACATTCAGCAAGAATACAATCTATATACACTTCTAACCCTTTACAGTACATGGACTCTGTTACTGGATCCTGCAGCTGGGATGCTCCAAAGTTGAATTTTCTAGCCCCTCACAGTCTCACAAGCATTGTCCTTATGCATGTTAATGCTACAAGGGTGACTGGGTGAAAGATGAAAACAAATATGGGCACCATGAAAGTATTCCATCTATATCATTTCAAAGTCAAATTTTTGAGGGGCCAGATACAAACATAGAAACAGGTAAAATAACCAAGACTTACAATACCTTAATGTGGAACTTCTATGTGAAATATGATTGGATGTTTGTGCACCATGTCAAAAAATGAAAACAAAGACGAGTCCATACTAACTACACAAATAGAAGACCACTGCATCAGGTAAACAACAAAATCTACGGCATAACGTTGGTGGAACTTCTGGTGTTCTTTGTCCAAATATCATGGATCTCTCATTCTCCTAATAAAAAATGGTTCATAAGCAGGAAAAGGAGAGGCACCAAAATTCTGCATAGTCAGAACTAAAATATTGTAATATATGATAGATCATTATCTCAAATTTGTTCAAAGCAACATGAACAAATATCTTCAAAATCATAAAACTAAAAAGGTAAAGCAAGACAACTAATTTAAGAGTGCAAACAAGCACATAATCCATTTAGGTTTGTCTGAAGAACCCTCAACACAGCTCATTATCCTACACAGCTAATGCTGTAAATTTGGTAAGTGACCATAGATGGCTTCACATAATGGCTTGGAATTGCCCTTCACAACTACCCTTCATAGTCATTGCCCTACACCGCTATTACCCTTTGTCATATAAGCCCTGCACAGCTACTGCCTTTCACGCCTTTTATATTTTATTCCTTTAACGTCTTTTATATTTAATTTCTACATTATATCTTGTAGATTTAACAAGAAAGTTGTATAACAAGAAAGTTGTATCACTTCATAATTCATGTTCCAAGGAGTTTTCATTTTATTGACCTTTAGATAAACTCTTTCTTATCAATATTTTATCTCTAATCCATAGTCCAAGTTGGCCTCTTGAAAGCAGAGGTGCTTTGATCTGACTCAGATTTTCTTCATATAACATCCAGTCTACATGCTCACATCGGCATTTTAGTGCATGGATACATCCCAATACACTTTGAAACTTGACACAAACATTAACAGGCAGCATCACAAGAAGACCTGCTTATGATTCATTAACTGGATCATTACCAAAACTGTTCTGCCAGAAGTCTTTGGCAGGAACTTCCCTGCCCCTGTGGCTCTTGTTTCTTTAGTTTTTTATTTAGTACTTTTTTATCTTTTATAAAATTTTAATGAAAGTTTATAAAAATTAAATAACATTTAATAAATTTAAATTTAATATATTTTGTTTTATTGTTTTCTTAATTTTATTTAAATTTGACATAAAATTATTTTATTTATAATAACTTTAATTTACTATGTATATAAAAATTAACAATTTTAATTTTTTTAATTAAAAAACTTGTTAATATTTTACAATTTATTCTAATTTTTAAAATTTAATTTAATATTATTTTTAGTATTTATAAATTATATATATTTTTAAATAAAATTTAATTTAGTATATTATTTATATTTTAAAAAGTCAAATTTAATCAGGATTTTTAAACTGTTTTTTTTTTCTTTGTTGAACGTCATCATACACTCGAACCTTGTGACATAGGTCCTATTTGTGCCAACATGCTTTTAATGGATACCTTGGCCTTTTAATTGAAGGAAGATATAAAGGCATAGGAGTATGAATGACTCAACACACAAAAAATTATCACATGCATTAATCTTGAGGAATACAGGATATAGTTGCAGCTTTAAGTCCAAAGCTTTTACTCTCTACTATGGTCAAAGACAATGTATTGGATTCTCTTATAAAAAATATATACCAAAGTTAAATGTGAATGTGTAAAAGGTTTTAGGTTAAAGGAGCTTATGTGATTTACTCCTTTCACATTTTGTGATAAAAAGATTAGGAGTGATGGGTAAGTGAATCTACTAGAAACTATTATAGTGTTGAAAGCTCATTAAAATTAATCATTAATTATTTTTAGCTTAACAAGAATTTTTTTGGGGGATTTGATGAACTTTTAGTCACCATAATTCTTGCTTAAATACCATTTTTTTCAGATTCTTGTCTACCTAATTCAATTTATGATTAGGAAAAAAATTGATTAGTCTTGAGAAAACTCTACTAGATGCTAACCTATAATAGAACTTGGATGTAATAGCATGAATATGTTCAAAAGACTCATCACAATTGACAAAATATAATTTTAAAAGAAATCATGAGTAGCCAACAAATTAAATTATCAAGAAAAAAAGCTTGCTGAAGACATTGTTTATAATTGTATCTATTTGCTCACCTATTCATATGTATATAATTGTATATAGTAATTTAGATAGATATTAGATATAGTCATATAGAAAACCAAAATAATTCTTAAAGTAAAACTGAAAAGTCAACTAACACAATTATCTTAAATATATTTATGTAGAAGACATTATATATAGTATTAGATGAGTTTAAGATGTTTATGTTAGTGGATTTTTTTATTGATTTATACTTTGTTGAATAGTGTGACACACCATCATCTTCATCAATTACAATGTAAATCCTTTTTTTTTTATAAATTTATTGATAACATGAGAATTTTTAGTTTGGTCTAAGTATGAGAGACCTTAGTCTTGGCATGAACACATTGCATCAATATAAATAGTCCAATCTTGGGAGTTCGATAGTCCAACACCAAGTCACTAGAATGCACATTAATAACTTCAATGCAATGGGGGTTTGAACCTTAGTGATTACAACAACAATGCCATGATTTAATCATCACGCTATACCATGAATGACAAAATATATATCTTTTGATTTCATAGATTTTATTTTAATTTCAAAATTACTTTTATTATGTTTGAAAATATGAAATTAAAATTCTTCAACATATTAAATCTAGTAAAAAAGAAGACTTTGAGCTAATGTCAAGTAAAACATAAGGTGTCAAAACTAAAAAGTATTTAAAAAAAAAATGAAGTATTGATTTTATAAATTATTTACAAATAACATAATTTTAAATTTTACTATTAACTTTTTATTATTATTTAATCTTTATTTTACTTGAAAAGACCTTATTAAATTATATTTTATCTTCAATACAAGAAACATTAATAATAATTTCAATTTTAGTTTAATTTTGTTTTGAGTAATTATTCTATTTAATAGACCGTCTATATTAAGGAGCCAATTAAAAGAACTTTTTGTAAAAATTGCTATGTTGATTATGAGGTGTGAAGATTTACAAGGAAATCAAAGAGGAAATACTCATTCTAAAATTGTTTGTAATTTTTTTGCTTTAAATTTGTTTTGATTTTGCAGATTAAAGAATTCGCTGGAGACAAACATCAAACAAGTATAGGAGTCTTGAATGCTATTGGAAATGTTCATTGGGTTGCAGTGGGTTTCTTAGTGGTGGGTGCAGCTTTAAAAATTGCAGACACGATACAAAATAACAAGGAAGAGTGTTTACGACTTTTTAAGTCTATGATTGGCTTGTCAAAAGTAATCCTCCAGCTTCAGGGACTTCCCAGACTTCATAGTTTACAAAAGGAGTTGCATGATCAATTGAATAAGTCTATACAATTAATAGTGAATGGAGCTATCTTATGTTGTTCCCAGAAGAAAAGAAAAGGATTTAAAAGGTACAAATGATTTTACCTTTGAAAAGTTTCTTTTTAGTATAAATATATATTTACATTTATCTTCTGGGTTCTTAGGTGTGAGAATTAGTTCTTAGACAAACCACTTAATTTAGTGTTGTATTTTTAAATGAAAATGTTATGTTTGTCTTTCTTTTCTCAACATTGTTTTCTTACATCCAATCCTAATTTCTTTTCATTTGATTGGATAATATAAAGGGCGATTAAAGCTTCAAGAGATAAACAAGAGCTTCAGGAACTTAGCAAGGATATGGATGACATGCGTGATATGCTTCATTTACAAATAGGCACCTCTTCTTTCAAAATCCTGCAAAGCATGGTCATTACTAGTCCCGTTGTTCCTGACCTCAATAATGATGCAGGTAATCCATCGCTAGCCAATTGTTATTGAGCTACTCTTTTATTAAGTACCATAGGTGCCATATTGACATATTGTAATATTTAAAATGTTTCTCTAACTAGCAGTTGGAATAAAAGAGAAAATTGAAGAAGTCATTCAACGACTCAATTGGGAGAGTAATATTGGAACATCAGCAGTGGTTGTATATGGCGTTGGTGGTTCTGGAAAGACCACATTAGCAGATGCAGTTTATTCCTCTTTGAAAGACAAACTTCAGGGTTGGAAATATTCTAAAATTACTCTCATTCAAAACTTAGAAAAAGATCCCAAAGTAGAAGAACTTCAGTCCTTGATTTTGCAAGATTTGACTGGCACCAAACAAGATGTAAGAGACTTTCAAATTGGACGTCAGAGCCTGAAACACATTATAGAAAAAGAACCTGTTTTCTTATATATTGACAATGCTTTATATCTAGAACCACTTAGAAAGCTTTTACCTAATGATGTTACAAATGCAAATAAATTCCGGTTACTTTTAACAGCTAGAGAAACACATGTCTCAGGAGTAATTGACTCCTGTGGAATAGAACCTTGTGAACTCTATGATGTGGGGTCTCTTTCTATTGATGCAGCCCTTCAAGTTTTATGCAGAGAAATAGATAGAAAAAGAGAAAACGACTCCACATTGCAAGAAAGACCTGAGGTTAGGCAAATAGCTGTGAAATGCAACTGCTGCCCTCTAGTTTTGGAATTGATTGGGGGTTATCTTCATCAACGAAAGAACAATCCCGAATCTTATGAGCGAGTACTTCATTGGCTAAAATTTGGAGATGACTTTGGCGGCAGCGAGAACTATAGTTTTGATGAGTCAAGGGTTTTGTTTTCCTACAATGAGCTCAAGCCAAGTGCTAAGGAAGCATTCCTTGATATTTGCTCATTCTTTGGTTGGTCATGGAAGTGGGAGAAAGTTGCGTGCATTGTGGGAGAGGAAGAAATGGTATGTCTGCAAGAAGGAGCTCTCATCAAGAGAGAAGGTGAGGAGATAAAGATTCATGATCTTCTTTTAACAGTTGGCCGTAATAAATCAAAACGCAACCGATTCAAAAGTGTAGAAGAGTTTTCATTTGCCTTAAAAGATAAAGAGGTATGTGTAAATTTTCATTTAATATGATAAACAGAAAATATATATATATATACACAACTAAATGTATTCGAGAAAAAAAGATTAGAAAGATGCATATTTCTTTCCCAGTTCCTTTAATTAATTTTAGCACAATTTTTTTGAAATACAGCTAGTTTGTTTGAATCCCTATAAACATTTTTTGTTAAATTAAATTGACAGTATATCTGAATTTCAACAGCTTGTTTCCCAAATAAAAGGAGTATGGATAGAAATAAAATACACAGAGAGTCCCTTGAGTCCCTTGCTTATATCAGCAGAAGAGTTGGATACCATGAGCCAGTCTCTGCGAGTATTTTATTTGGGAAACAGAGCAACCAAGTTCACAATTATGAAAGGGAAATGCAGCAAACAATTTGACGAGTTCAGGTTTCTTGATGTGGAAGATAGAGTATCCAATTTACCAATCAATATATTCAAGCTCAAACATTTGAGATACTTATCAATACAAAATTTGGTGGAGGATGTCATTTTGAGTCCGTCCATGGCAAGTGCTCAATGATTTCCGCATAACAATGATTTATTTCTTCCTTCCCAATTGTTATTTTTTAATTTTTCCTACAAGTTTTCTAATATTGTCCTCTATGTTTACTATTTCCAGATATGAAAAAAAGTGTGATATAAGTTGTAAATTAATCCCTATCTCATTGTCGTTGCAGAATCTTCCAAATTTAGAGGTGCTGAAATTTAGCACGCGGGATAATAGCCGAATACATGGAATCGCTGAAATTGCGCATTTTCGTTCATTAAAGCAGCTGGATTTGGATGGATGCAATGCTGATGGAATTTCCCAATGCTTTCAAAATTTACATAATCTACAGAAGTTGAAATTGTCCAGCTGCGGCAAGAGTTTGCAAGAGCTCCCGTGTGATTTGGAAAAGCTTACCTCATTACAGTCACTGAATGTAGCTTATTGTTCCAGTCTGATTTGCCTCCCGGCTGGATTGGAAAAGCTTACCGCATTACAGTCATTGAATGTAGCTGGTTGTTCCAGTCTGCTTTGCCTCCCGGCTGGATTGGGAAACTCAACATCTTTAACTTCTTTAACAATATATAGATGTTCAAGTCTGACATGTCTTCCCCATGGCTTGAAGCCTGTGGTGTGGGGATCCAGTATAGATTTTGATGGTTGTTCAAGTTTAAGTGAAATACCAGAAGAAATCTGCAAAAATACAAAGGTCACAAGTATTTCATTAAGGTCTTGTAGCAGATTGAAGACGCTTCCCAGCAGGTTTGGTGAGCTCACTTGCCTGCAATGTTTAAACTTACGTGAATGTGAAAGCTTACAAGAGTTGTGTAACAACTTTCATTGCCTGGTAGAATTGAGACAATTATATTTGCAAGATTGCAAGAGCTTGTCAAGCCTACCACTAGATTTTGGGAAACTTAGTTCTCTAAAAGGCTTAGATTTGAGTAATTGCAAGTGCTTGTCAAGCCTGCCACTAGATTTTGGGGAACTTAATTCTCTAAAAAGTTTAAAATTGAATAATTGTGAGAGCTTGTCAAGCCTGCCACTAGGTTTTGGAAAACTTAGTTCTCTAGAAACCTTATGTTTGAGTAATTGCAAGAGCTTGTCAGGCCTGCCACTAGATTTTGGGAATCTTAGTTATCTAAAAAGTTTAGAATTGAATAATTGTGAGAGCTTGTCAAGGCTGCCTCCAGATTTTGGGAAACTTAGTTCTCTAGAAACCTTGAATTTAGCAGGATGTGATAAACTGGAGGAATTGTGCAGTGACTTCCATTGCCTTGGCTGCTTGGAAAGGTTAGATCTATCAAGATGCTCTAATTTAGTAAGGCTTTCGAATGATTTCCATCTTCTCCGATCTTTAACAAGATTGAACCTTTCCAAATGTGAGAGTTTGGGTGGTGAATGGATGGATAGTGCGGGGAATATCGGGAGCTTATGGCGCCTCGACATTGTGGGCTGTGAAAGAATGATACAGCGGTGGATGGAAACGAAGAGCCAAAAAGAAAGGAAGCTGACGGTGGTGACAGATGTCCCTCAGGTATAAGATGTACTTTTTATTTAGGTAAATCCTATAGATTTAATTTGGAGCAAATGATTATTATTTGAGGAGAAATTTAAAAGTTTATTCCATTATTATCTTGGCTACCTGTGTAAAGTTGCAGGATATAAGTTGCAGAATCATTTTTTTTTGTTTCTGGTGCAAAATCTTAGATCTCATTCCATCATGGTTCTTGTTATTGCGTTGCAGTTGCAGGATAAAAGGGCTTTGTTGTTGGAAGGGGTGTTATCAAAGGTATTTAATGAAGAAGGGCTTCTGGTTGACGCAGATGGACACCCCTTCCATTCATCCTCACTTCAACCACAAACTCCACTCATCTTCATCATTGATTCACATATGGCTGGGATACAGGAGAATTAGGAAAGAATCTGCAGCAGCTGCAACGCAATTCAAAAGAATTGCAAATCATATATGTTGGGACCTGTTTTAAATCATTAATATCTAAGTTGGCCGGCGTCAGAATCCTGGCTTATACACCTGACAACTCCCAGACTTCCTCTTTCTGTGGTAAATTATTTTCTTTGTATAAGGATTTTCGCATTGCAATTTTCCGTAGCAGTGATCAATTAGAAGAAAACGGCCTAAAATGCTTGTCAGCGTGGGAAGACATATCTAATTACATATTTGATCGAGTGAAATTTCTCGCAAACACTCCGCAAGAGAGCAATATTGAATTGCTGAAAGAATTGCTGGTAACTGAAGAAACAGATTATCTCTTGCTCAATGAAAATCGTCAGGTATTTTTTTCGAGTAATTTTGATTTTAAAATGCAGTCTCAGTTTAATTGTTTTCAAATAATTTTGTTTTCAAAATGTATCCTCGCTTTAATTGTGAACGAAATGTTTGAGTACTAGAAAATAATAATTGCAGGTAAAAGTTGCCGCTCTACAAGGAAAATTGATATTACTGCTCGTCACATATCTTGATGAAACCATGGAAGCCGTGAAAGAAATGTATGTGAAGATGCAAGAGAGACATAATTATATGGTCGAACTTGTTTGGGTTCCGATTCCTGGGGAAAAGACATCATGGGAGGAGTTTGAGAGAGCAGTTGCCAATTCTCCGTGGCCAGTGGTACCGAATCCATGGTCAGTGGCACCGTATCCATGGTCCATAAGTGGGCCAATAGGATATTTAATTGGGAGGTTCTTTCCATGTGTTTGTGTGGTGGATGACAAGGGAAGGATTTCAAAGAAAGATGCGATGCCGATGATAGAAAAGTTGGGGCTGGAGGTGTATCCATTTAAAGATGCGATGCCGATGATAGAAAGGTGGGGGGTGGAGGCGTATCCATTTTCTCAAGCGCGTGAAGAAGAACTGGGGAAGGCAGAGTGGGAGGGATTCAAATTCAACTCTTTATCCACTTTGCAATTCGTCTTTCAAAATATCTCAAACAAGGTGAGTTTAAAACAGGTGTAACATTTCAGAATTTATGTATACTCAATGGCAAAATGATTGAAATTTGAGTTGTTGTGATAGGCAAAGGAGATGATGGATCGTGGAGTAATGATGATGTTCTGCGTGGGTTCCCCCGAGAAGATGATGGAGCTCGCCCCTCGCTTGAATTGTGCTTTCACAATGTTGGAAATGGAGTTCCAGGTGTTTTATGTTGGTTGCCAGGACATCCGTGAATATAAAAATGCTTATGAAATGGCTTGTGAAAAGCAAAAAGAAAATGAGTCAAAGATGGGTAGCATAGCAACCTTCCCCTTCTTCGATATATTCAGATTTTGGCGGCGTGTTTGGTATTTACATGAGGAGTTAATAAATGGAATGGGAACAGATGAAAGGATAGTGAAGGTGAGAAGAATGGTATTGGGTCTTGCTAGTGCAGAATGGGAGAGATGGTTCAATAAAAGTAGGATAAGCATAGTGTTGGTGGATGGAAATGGTGAGATGGTAAGTGGGAGGGGAATGGAAATGGTAGAACTACTGTGTGATGGTGAAGAAGATAGCAAGGAAAAATTGGTGGAGGAGATAAAAAAGGGAGGAATTGAGAAAAGTGTGGAGAGCAGATGGAGAGATGGAATCATCCATCCCAAACATTATCCCCAACATCCTCTCCTCAAACTATATACTGCTAGTGCAATTAGGCCTAGTTGCAGTTTATGCGGTAAGAAAAGCTCTATTGTATATCAATGCAATGTATGCGAAAAATATGGAATATGTTGGGAGTGTGGGAATATGTATGTATAAATAAAAGCAATGACAAGAGTGGGGATAAGTGATAAGGAGTTC
The DNA here is from genome assembly GCA_007258455.2 of Sequoia sempervirens. Lineage (NCBI taxonomy): Eukaryota > Viridiplantae > Streptophyta > Pinopsida > Cupressales > Cupressaceae > Sequoia > Sequoia sempervirens. Next base: position 131,628,798 of record VDFB02252616.1, read on the forward strand.
ATGTATAAATAAAAGCAATGACATCTTCTAACCATTTAATTATATCGTCAATTCTATTTGCATATAAACTTAAATTTGCTTTTAAAATTATATTTTTATTTTAATTCCAATTAATATTTATTATTTGTATTTTATTTTTATATAATATTTAATTATATGTTTTTAAAATTGTAAAAATATTAAAATTAGTATTAAAATTTAATAAAAATTGAAAATTTTATTTTAATGTAAAAATATATGAATATTTAGTATAAAAATATTGAAGTCTTCTAAACAATTATTTCTATTAAATTAATTTAAACAATAAAATTTTGATTAAAAAAATTATTTATAATTTTTTTAATTGATTATTGATAAATAAACAATTTAGTTAAGGATCAAAATTTTGAATAAAACTTTAAATCTTATAAGTTTTTAGGTAAATCTTTAAATTTGGAATTTTTTAATATGAAAGAATATATATTTTCTAATAAAATTTAAGTTGTTTTTTATAAAATTTCATATTTTAAGAGTTGAAATTTTTAATTTTTTATACAATTTGGTATTTTAGAATACATTCAAAATGTTATAAGCATATTTTAAAACAATTTTTTAAAATATATTATGACAAAAATATTATATATTAAAAATTACATAATAAATCATGTGTTTTTCAAATTAAATTCTTTGTATTTTGAATTCATGTTAATATTTTTAAATGGCATTCTTTCATAGATTTATACTCTTCTTCATTCTAACTCAATCTAACACCATCCATATGTTTCATTTTTGACATTAAGCATGGATAAAATGTAAACCTATTTGTGTTTCTATGTTTTCAATGTTTCTTTCGATATTAATGTATTGGAGTTGATGGTTAGAGTATATTAGTGGTTGAGTTTGAACTTAATAGTGTTCTTGAAATATCCGAATTGTAGTTGATAAAGTGAGTATATTAGTGGTTGAATTTGAACTAAATATTGTTCTTGAAATATCCAAATTGTAGTTGATAGTTAGAGTATATTAGTGGTTGAGTTTGAACTTAATAGCATTCTTGAAATATCCAATCATTCTATGGTTTGGTTATTGAGAGAAGCTCTTTAGTCATGCACTCACTTGGTACAAAGCTCATGCTACCTCTTTGAAACTATGAACAATTTTTCCAATCTTCAAATGGGAGGAATTGTAGCCCCAATTCTATCCCATATTTTGTAAAGTGAAGAGGTCTATCCAATGCCACCTTTTTTGTTGGAAAACCAACCGTTGATGAGGCATGTGCACAAGCCCACTACCAAATAGAAAAAAAATTATGACTATTGTACCTTAGACAAATATATTCATACATATAGACAATTATGATTCACCAAGAACGAGTAACATACATCAAATTCACTAAAAATATCTCCAATCTTGACAAAGTTAGAGGTTCTAAAGTGTTATCTACTATAAACAAAGCATCTATAGTATGATTATTTTTCCTAGGAATGAGTTGTATATTGAAAGAGTATTAGTTTTTCTTTCTTTATTAGGTCACATTAAAGACAAATCTTTATTGAGGATAAGAACAATCTATATAGACTCATTGAGGATAAACATAGTCTTTGACTTTGAATGGTTGAACTTCTAGGGTCTTTCTTTCTTTGATGGTAGCTTTGAATGTCATAATGATTGTCCTTCTTGGACAACACTACCCCTATCTTTACAAGCTCTCCCTCCTCATAATGCTATTATTGATCCCTACTATTTTTATACCTCCACCATGCCATCCTCTAGGTAAAACCATTCCAACCTTGCAATCCACATGCATCATTTTATTCATGGTCAATATGGATAAACAAGTTTTCCATCACTTATGGCTATTTCATTTGTCACTAATAAGTGGGGACTTTTGAGAAGCTAAGACACAATATAGATAGGATCCTTGTCAAATATGATTTTTTTACCTACTCTTTAGACAAGGCTAATCCATTGGACAATACATTATAATAGGTTATTTTACCTAATGACAACTATGTCCTTACCTCTAAACTTCACATGTACTTGTAGAAAAAATTCTAGAATGTTTTGCAAGGTCACATCTCTACACAAGTGCATCTAATAGGATGTTTTTATTGTTTTCCACATTCGATAATTAGTTATTTGTATTTTCTAAGTCTTGCATGTGTCCAAATACTATAGTTTGTCATAATTTTATGATTCCTTCATATAATAAATTTTTACATAATGGTTATCCTTTTTGGATAAGACTGCCCATAAGTTTACAAACTCTACCCTTGGCATGGTGGTTGTCATATTATTGATTTTTTTGAAGTGTCTTCCCTTAGCATGGTCTTTGTATAATCCATTGCATGATGACTGCCTTGGTCTCTTGAAAGAACTATCACTAACCATCATGACATTAAAAAATAGACTAGCCATCATGACATTAAAAAATAGACTAGCCATCATGACATCCAAACTAGTGGGTAAGTACACACTTAGCTTCACTTTAGCATATAAAATTTTGTTATTTTGAGTACAATCTATGACTAAATTATTTTGATTACAATCTATGATTAGCATCCTTGAGCTCGATGATTTCTTCACTTTCTTTATTCTTTATGTACAACTTTCTCATGATGGGGGTGATCGAGTTTTGGTTCTCAATGGTGTGTTTCCATGTTATGGTTCTCAATGATGATGGTATTTGGTTTCATGTTTTTCTAGATGTTTGCATTGTTGATGTTGAAGGGTAAGCAAGAAGAAAAAGTGGCCCATTGTCATGTCACTTATTCTCACACTGCGGAAGAACTCTTAGGCTAGTGAGCATGCTTCTAGATGCTACACTCATGCTACAACTATTAGAACTTCGTGTGTCCATACCAAAACCATCATAGGAATCCTACATCTCTGATAATGAAAATTGTTCTATCCTCCCTACTACAAACATTGCAATCCATAGATGTATGCTACACAATGATGAGTAAATATAAATGCTATATTTGATGCCATTTTAAATGTATTTAAACCTGTATGGAGAAATTTGAACCAACTTCCTGCCACCTTTATAATTTTTTGGTCTTCAATATTTGCAAAAAATGCTCTCACAACATAGAATGCCTCTTCTCACCTATCTTGTCATGTGCACCAAGTGGGAATGAAATCATGCATGATTTGCATATCAACATGAACATGTGGGAATGCAAAAAAAATTATAGCCTCTTTAATGAAATGGGTTGCCCATATTTGTGCCACTCAAATAAATTGGTTGGTTGCTCCATATTCACCCTTGACGGGTTATATTCCGCTTGCTAATAAATTGGAAAAAAAAATGGAACACAATAAACAATATGGATGTGCTTCTCAACATGAGTGCTAAACATTTATATTCATGCCAATCAACATATTATCTTTGCATATATTATACACATGAAACCAAAAATGACATTTTACCATTACCCACTTAAAATGGATATGAGGACTCCTCTATGAGTTGCTCCCTTTTGATGGCTTCTTCCTTTGACAACAACTTTGATTCTTCGTTTTCACCCCTTGGATAGTAGGAGCTTGAGAAACTGTCTTTATCAATTGTAGATGCCTCTTGCTTTTTGAAATACTCTAAGTTGCAATTATTTAGAGGGATTTGCAAGTGAAGTTTCTAATGTTTTGCATGTTGTTTCCCAATCATATTACTAGAAGTGCAATAAATTTTTATCCTTACCTTTGGACAATATTTACTTCTTTAGCTTCTCCTCATACCAATTTGAAGAGTAGTACTTGCAATCTGCATCCTTGTTGCTTCCTATACCTTGATCTCTTCTTTATCTTGGAGAGTGGTGCGATAAATTTTCCTTCTTTTTAAATTACTTGGGATTCTTAGTGATTGACAAATTCTTATAACATAAAACCAAAATGGTTACTCATTGCACAAATGAATATGGTTAAGCATACCAACATTCTTGTGCTATATGTCCTCTCTTTCCAAAATTAAAGAAAGAAATGGAAGATTTGTCTCTTGGATACCTTCTTGGGATGTCTTTATGCTTACTTGTACACATTGATGAAGTGGTAAAATTCTACCTCATCCTTAGGGATGTTCTCTCATTGGAGATGCATTCACCTATGTAGTCATGAAGTAATGAGTTATTTCCCCTTCTTCATGAAGTTTTCCTCCTCTTGGAGACTTTTATTTGGCCCTTTGACTTAGTATAATGATACTTTCATTTTCATTAGAAACATGCTCACTATTTAGAGTATGGTAACATGACACTCTAAAAATGTGTGATTAACCTTGAGTAATCATGACCCAACATGTTTTCTATACCATTTTCGTGTTACACATATGTTGCCTTTGGTTGTCAGTGATGTTATCATTGATGTCAACACCTAGTATTGCAAGTGTCATTGCTATGGTTGATGTCAACACCCAATTGTGTCAAGATAAGATTGTTGTTGATGTTCATGGTTAGATGTCATGCCTAAGGTTACTATCAATGATGTTGTTAATGACCATGGTTGGATGTCATTCCTTATTTGATGCCATTTGAAGTAGCTTTGAATATGTTTGTTGTCAGTAGAGATGGTATCATGATGATACATTAAGATGAGGATTAGAAGTGATACTGATGATGGGAAAATGTTGTCGATGGCCTTGAGCATGTTTCTTACTCTCTTTTGTTGGTACTGAGGAAGTATGTGTTGTGTCTTGGAGGTTCTAGTCTTCAGATGTTAGGGAAGGTTTTTGTTGCAAGAAGTTGTTTTGAACACTTTTTGGGAGAATGCTCCACATTCCTTTGCTATTGAAGATATAGTCTTACAATTTTGGAATTAATGTCTATGTTATGTAGATGTTGCACTCCTATCTTTTTAGGTCACTAGTGTTGTTGAGGAGATCTCTAGTAATTGTAGTGGGTTGGCAGTCTAGTTACTTATCTGGATTGGTTCGAGAAATGCTCTACATTTCTCCACGTTGATGATTCTACTCCTACATCTTGGTGGATGTGTTCTCAATGTTTGTTTAGTTTCTTAGTTTAGCTTTTAGATGGTGAATTTTACCTCAAGTTGATTTATCAATGTTTTATCTCATGACTATGTCTTCTAGTTTCCTATATGAAGTGCTTTCTTTCTATTTGTGGTGTAGTAGACGTCTTTAGCATGAAAGTACGAAAGGAGGTTATGGAAGTTTTTTTGGGTTTTCTTGAAACATCTCTTTATGGTTTTCACATCATTAGTTTATCCCTTTTGTATTGCATGTGTTTTGAGTGGGTTTTCTGGAAACTTATGGATATTTGGCTGATAGGGCTTGTTCTCTTGCTTATGCTATATGCTCAAGGGTTTGCACTAGCATTGAAGGTTTTTTTGACTTGTGTTTGGTCCAAAACTATCCTATTGTGATCTACATTATGAAAATTCATTTGAAGTTATGTGTTTTGGGCTAGCTGGTAATATGCTACATGTTTCATCTATATAATTCCTTGTTGTCGACTTGGGATGTTGTGCGCTAGAGTGTGTGGTGTTTAGGATAACATTGGAAGATGTAATAAGTTTTATTTGGTCCTCTCTATCTCCTAGATAAGACCTCTTTGCATTGCATTGATGTTTTGTGGCCGACTTATTGGAATTAATGCTTATCTCCTATTCTGGTCAACCTAATTGATGTTTTGTGATGTTGCAGAAGATATAAATGAAAGATCAAATAACTTGCAAGAGGTGTGAGTGTGGAATGAATTGAATATCAATTAGAGAAGTTCAAAAGTGTATGGAGGATAAATAAGATGCACTTGAATGTCTCAGTCAATAGAGTGTATTGTTGACATATGTTCTAATTTCTATATCTCTTTGTATCCTACTTTGAGATAGCGAGTCTCATCAAGTCCTTGTATCTTTTCCTAGAGTAGTGAGCTTCATCTTGCAAGTCCTCTTTCTATCTTTCAATAAGTTAGTGCACCTTAGCTTGCAAGTATTTGGCAGTGAGCCTCTTTGTAAGCAGTGAGCTTCTTATATTGATTCAATTGTCATATCTTTCATTGATTTGTTTAAGAGTTCCTGATCTAGTTTAAAGGATTGAAGTTGAAATGTATTGAAGGATTTTATTTTTGAAAATACTAATTCACCCCCCTCTTAGTCATCGAATGTGTCCAACAATTAGTATCAGAGCCAAGTTCCTATGAAGAAGCTTAAGCACTTGAGGGAGGTCTGAAATGGAACTTGAAGGATCTTACAAGACACCTTATCCTCTATTACCTCATATCCTAATTTAGGGATCCAAACAATCCTAGGTTCCACTACTTCCATCAAACAAAAATCTCTTCTAACCATGAAAGTAACATCATTCTTGTATTTATCAAATACACTTTTAGGAATCCTCTCTCTTGCTTACATTCAAGATTCAAAAGTTTTGAAAAATCCTCATAAAGTTTGATCCCTAGATTCGTCACTCTAAAATCTTCTCAAATGATCCCTTATTTGTATTGCTACAGGCATGTTATCTCATACAACGTTCCTTGTTTCGAGAAACCCTCAAAGAAATTCGAATAACAAGAAAATAATCAAAGTTCCATACGTGAAAGAATATTTTGAATCTTTAGTCTTTTGTAGGTTCTTCAACAATTGTTGTCTTAGCAGTTCACACAAGTCTATATCCACGCCTTCCTTCACCATCCGGTGAGCAATGTGTATCGTTGTGGCTGGCACATAATTCTCTCCATTGGTATAATATATCTTGTAGCTAATCATCATAGAATCATATTTTACTTTTGGATCATCTATGTCCTTCATTGTTAGGGCATGCTTGTTGAATTTTGCATCAATTAGCTTCATCACCATCTCATTTTTCATAGCCTTTGTTGCCAAAATGGGTCCAATGGAACACAAACCCATGACAACCCTAATTATATCCTTGTTGATTAAGTGTGGTAGGTCTAACCATAATAATTTTCGATGGATTTTTCTCAATACATATCTCACCCACTCATCCACATAGTACAAAATAGGGAATTTTTTCCAAACATCTAATTTCTTCTCGATCAAACCCCTGTACTTTGGTTTTAGTTTGAATCATCACTGGTTAACTCATTTACCCACACTTCTCCCAAATTTGCATGATTATACTCTTCTATTTTGGTGTGGATGTAAATCCTTACATCCTTTGTATGCATATAACTTCGTAAGGAACTTTTCAAAAAAGCACCTTTTGGATCCATCTCCATAGATTTAAAGGTGTGATCTTGGTCATTCAAGCACACTAATAACTTGAGGATTAAACATGTATTAAAATTGCACCAGGGTTTCACAGAATACTCATAAATACCTTTGATTCTCTACTGTTAGGGTTTCACATGATACTAAAATCACTTCACCTTTCTTCTTCTCTACCCCCACTTCAATTTCTTTATCACAAATGAGTTTGAAATATGCAAAATGACATATAAACCCTTTGTTTGATGACCTAATGCATATTAATTGCATTAATTTGAAGTTAGGCCAAAAGCTAGAAAACCCTCACTATGTAGCCATAGTCACCTTAAATCACTCCACAAATCTCTACAACACATGATTTTCACCAACAATTTCATCAATAGTTCAAGCATATCAAACTACATCTTGTATCAATATGCTGAAGGAATCAAAACCACATATTTGGTGGGAGCTTAAGGATCTCCTGTTAAAAATCCCCCTAAGCCAAAGCTCTTCATCTAGTTTCTAGAGGAAACATCTGCACTAGGGGTTGACACAGACTCATTCTTCATCTCATTCTATTCTTTCTTTTTTTAGATCTTTCTCATCTTCTTCCTCATCTCAATCAGATCTACCTTCTTTGTCAAATAATTCTTCTTTAGTGAAATAGAGGGTTTCACATTCCCACTTCTTAAAAAAATTTCTAATGTGTCCTAGATTGAATTTGTGACATATGACATCCTTTTGAACAAGCTTACTTCTTGCAATTCTAGATTTTCATTTAGCCTTATGCCCAAATCCATTGCATGTATAATAGTAGTCATTGAAAGATTGAAACATCATGTCATTATTATAACTATTTATTCTATGATTGCTACATTCACTAGCTTTATGACCAAATCTATTGCATGTAAAGAACTGACCAAACAATGATTGAATATTTTGATTCATTTTGCTTCTACATGTACAAATGTATGTCCAAAATTATTACAGGAATAACAATAACCACTAAAAGATGGGTACTTTTGTGCATTCTTTTATCTAATAGATGGTCTTTTGAAGTCTTTCTTCTGGTTCCAGACCTATTTGACATTCTTGTCATTCTTCTTTTCAACATTTTTTGGAGTTTTATTTTCATTTGAACTTTCTCCTTTCTCAAACCCTAATCCCTCTTTGTCCTTAGAATCCTTCTGATTTGCAATCATCTCATCAAACATTGCGGAGCTCTTCTTGAATATTTTCTTTCTCCAGATCTAATCTGAAGGTCACAATCTCTTGTTCAAGCTTTGAACATTCTTTAGATTTGTCTCTCAATTTAGCGTTTAGACAGTCTTCAATTCTTTTTTCTTCCACTTTCACTTTCAGATTGGTGATAGTATCATTTGATTGCTTGATATGCTCATTTGTTTCTTTGACTCTTTTTATAGCTTTCTTGAGTTTCTCTCTTAGCTTCTTAATACACTCATTTGTATCATTAAGATCCTTTTTCATATCTTTATTCTCAACTTCTACTTTATCCAAATTGTCAAGGGTTGATTTGAGTTCTCTTTCCATGTCAACTATACAATATTCTTTAGTAAACCCTTGAAGAATAATTTCTTCCAAAGGAATATGATACTTCCTTGTAGCCATGTTTTCAACCACCAACATCTACCTCAATGATCAAGCCAATTGAAGGAACCAAGCTTTAATACCAATTGTTGAACACCTAGAATACTGAGAGGGGGGTGAATCAGTATTCACTATAAATTCATTAACTTCATCAAATTTAAACATACATTTAGTACATCACATTAAACTTGTAGTAATGGAAAGGAGAATATAAATCATGCATCACATCAAAGAACACGAGAACACTAAATTTACGTGAAAAACCAAAAAAAGGAAAAACCACAGTGAGGATTGGCTCACAATATATTATAACCGGTTATAAGATATTACATAATGGTTCACTGCTAGATAGACTCACTATCTAGAGGACTCATAGTCTAGAGAATAGAGAAAATTGCTTACTGCCAAATATTGAACTGATTACAATGCATCTGCTATATGTTGAAGACATTTTCAATTAGGCTTTGTAAACTTAACACACTTCATGCTTCACAACTATCATACTGTGCTCAATTAATCTTCACATTGCATTCACATCACACTCATACACTTATCATCAAGACATACCTTCAACATCGAAATGAACTTACGTTTATATGCACAACATCAACAAACACTTACAACATCAATTAGGTCAAACTAATTAGATGAAACATGTAATACCTCAACCTATTGGCTCAAAAATCAACCATGCATGCCTCACAGAATAAACCAAAATGCATGACACATAAAATAGGTTGGCATGACCTATCATAAGTCTAATACACACATACTTTACTTCCACACGATCTCAAATCCTTTAGGCCAGCACCGTTGATGAAGCAACAATAGAATGAACCAATTGTTTGTTCACAACTCGACACGCACACCTAAAAAACACTTTCCACTTGGAGTATACATACTTCTAACATCTGTAAACACATACTCAAAACCACATAGAAGAATATTCATTTGTGGTGGAATGTGAAGGATTCTAATCATGTACTTTGCCACTGTCACTCTGTCATATCTAGACCAATACTCTATCAATTCTAACTTCAATTGCGAAGGACTTCAATGCTTGAAACTTTGGATTTAGATTCCTCCAACATGAACCAAAATTACTTCAGAACCACATAACAATAATCTTCATGGTAGAGCAATGCAAACCACAAAACTAGCTCTCTAAGCATTGTAACTGTATACTAGGACTTAGGTAATTTTCCAACACCTTTGGTATGCACCAAACCAACTCTTTTGCAACTGTATAGGGTGATCCCACAATACTAGTTTACAATTTTTGGCCAAACTAGACACTAAACTAATTTTTTCTAACTAAATCTTCACTTTCAGGCACCTATAGCGGCTAAACCGTGAGGAATTTGAAGATGACGCAAACTAGTTATTTGTGAAATTTTGTCTGTAGATTCTAAATACATTTTTTTCAAATTTTTTGGAATCAGATTGCACTTCTTTTTCCATTTCCTTCAAAAACTAGCTTTTTTTCAGTAAACACCATATTTAAGGAGTGACGCTCATCGTATACAACATAACTTTTTTCCATGAAGGATAAAATTTTATTTTTTTCAAATTTAGATTTGTAACTACAATATCTAGTGCTTTCATGTGGTTTTATAGTGTTTTATTGAATATTTTTTCCTTAATCAAGTTTTGAAGTCAAACCAATTACAATTCAGACATAGGTGGACTGAATAAAACATAACTGTTTTTTGTATGTATCGAAATTCATTTTTTTTTTGTTGGATCAAGGACTTCAATAGCTAGTGCATTAATATTTTTTAATTTTTTTTTGATAATCTGCTATTTTTCCACGTGTAGAACAAAAAACTTGATTTTCGGTGAAAAACCTATGTTTAATCAAACTAAAAAAAACACATAATAAAACTAAAACATATTAAAATTATATTCATTGGATAGCTCGTTTTGAGGACTACCATCAACTAGTTGGCTTTGTAAAGTCTCCTCCATTTTCATCCTCAAGTTGAGCTTCGAAGAGCAAAATTCTAGAGATTTTAGTGCCAAAGGGGGAGAAGGGGAAAAGGGGGGTTCGAGCGAACCCCCTTTCCAAAAAAAAATTATTTTGTTTTTTCCCGAGAAATGTGGGACCCAACATTTAATGGGTTCACTTGAAGGGGGGTTCTAACGAACCCCCTTTGGGTTCTAGCGAACCTAGAAGGAGGGTTCTAGCGAACCCCCTTTGGGTTCACTTGAAGGGGGTTCGTTCGAATCCCAAAAAACCAAAATTTTTTCCATGAGGTCATTTTTTTCAATTTTCCTTCCTCACTGGAATTGTAAACCAGTTTTGTGGGTTTACCCTACAATGGGTTGACATTATTGACAACACCATATCTGATCATGCTCATCAATATTTAACTATACATCAATCTCGACATCAATGAAAACACCAAAGTAACATCATAAGCCATACATCCATCAATATTCTCAAACCTCCAACACCTTCTCTATTGGTTGAAGTGGGGGAAAACCACAATAAATTAGTTTCAATGTTAAAATAAAAATAGACTAGAATAATTATGTAGAATATTGGTTGTAGGTGTTGCAAACCTTTTATTTTAAGGCAATCATTATAATTTTTTGACATAAAATTATAATCTGTGCAATAGTAAATGCTTGTATTGGAAAATTTATGCAAAGGGTAAAAAATCAAAAGAAAATTTTGACCAAGTATTTTGGGCACTAAGAAGAAGTTCCATTTTTGCCTATCCACGTAGCATGGAGAAAGTTTAGGGTTTCAGGTAAAAACATTGAAGGAATGCAAGAGTGTGAGGATATAGTGACAGGTATAGGCCCATGTTATTGTCAAGATAAGGCGCATTTTCAAGGTGAATAGAACATCATGGAAACTTTTTCTTTGTTACAACCAGGTGTGGAAGTCGTTATGTTGTCTTGTGAAGAAAAGCCCATGTTGCAGAGTTTTAGAAGGCAGAGTTTGAGCATGTTGCATGAGGTTTACATAGCATTGAAAGATTCATGGATTTATCCTTGGCTTGGAGGTTACATATTGTTGTCTTACATTCCACGTAGCAGCAGAAAAGTAGAGGTTCATGGATCTTGAAACAAATCATCACAACATACATGTCTACATGTCTCTATATGATGAGGTATGACCTTCTAGTGTGAAGAGTATTCTAAATCTTATTTTATTTGACTAAGTCATGAATAGACCCAAGGTTAAATAAACATAAGCGTTAGGGTTTTCAGAGATTAAAGGAGTAGGGGTACGTTAGTATTTGATACACATGAATGATCAATGATAGTGGTAGAATCTTATGGTAATAGGTTTATTCAGTTGCACATTTTGAAACCTCAATGCTATCACAATGTTTTTCCTACTAAATGGGAGTTTGAGAGACTTATTAGCTTGAAGGGTTTTTGTCTATACTCATGGATGCATACTATTATGTCTATGATCAAGGGAGGGTGAAGGTTTTGTTACTTGAACTTGATGAAGATAGTTATTTACATTTGAATGATTGGGTACTCTATAGTGAATGCATTAGTTTGCATTTTATGTAAGTGCTGCAAGAAATGCACACCAAATGGTCACTCATCTTATCTATATGACAAGAAAGGAACTATTTTTGTTATAAGTTTTGATGAGGTAATACATGTTCAAATGGATCTCATGAAACCATTGTAAATTTAGAGTCATTGAGAAGTGTTTCAAAGACAATCTCATGGTTGATTAAAATCTGGGATATACCCTTTGCAGTATAGAGGAACCTATAGAGGCATTGCTACAATAGTGAGCTAGATCTCTATGGATGTTTCACAAACCTTTCTCACTATGACAAATTTTTTTGGTGCATCCATGACTTTCTTGGTGTTTGGAATTTTATTTGTGATTGCACTTTCCTTTGTTGTAGTCACAATGCCCGAAACAAAATGCCTTTCTCTGGAGGGTGTTGAAAACATGTTGAACAAAAGAGTAAAAAGGTTTTGTTTTCTCCTTGGGAGGTTCAAAGATTCCCTACCTTCAACTAGAGACTTGAATGTAAAAGAGACTGCACTTGAGCACTCTTAGATAGTGAAGTGTAATAAAGTGTAGGATGTCTATAGAAATGAGTCTTGATTACTTGTATTTTGAAGCTAGTTTGGATCAATCTTGATTGGGGTTTTCCTATAGAGAAATATTGGCATAATGATGACCATATTGTTATGCAGTTAGTGGTGACTTTGGTTGCTTGGCTCTATATTTTTGCATGAGAAATATAATGTGTTAACAATCATGGTTGCATTGGAAGGATGAAATTTGATGCTCACCAACTACAAGCCCCAAAGATGTCTGTGATTACAACTGTAATTTATCATTTTGTGATCTACTAGTCCATTTTCTTTCATTGTATATTTACATTTTTCTTTAGGCATTGATGAGAACCAAGGATCAACATGACATCAAGAAATATGATATGGTGGAATTCTGTAGTGGACCATGCATGTTGGAAAATATTAGTCAATGTATTACAGTTGAAAAACCATTAATGGTAATAATACTTCATATAAAAGGGGTTGTTGAAACATTTTTACACTCTTATACAATAGCTTGAAGAATATTTGATAACTACCATGTAATTTAAGAGTTGTAGCTGTGAAGCTATAAGCATCTAGAAGGGTTGGAACACTATAATGTTGCTTCTACAGCCAGAGCATTACATGAACTTGGGGATTTATTAGGTGACACTAGAGTGGTTATTTCTTCTGGAGAAAAAAAGAGAAGTTATATACATCTACTCAATTGGATTTGAAGGTTGTCCCAACATTTTAGTTGATAAAATGTAGAGGAATGTGAATGTAATTTAGAGCAAGCAAATGGAAGGACAAAATTCAAAGCATAAACAATGTGAAAAATGGACAGTTCTATGATCCTGCCCCTATGAACAATGGAAAGGATAGCCTATACCATTGAAGAAGCTTTTTGGATTGTCAAAGAATCATGTAAAGATGGAAATGATGCAAGTCAAGGTGGACAGTCACATTTACACCATTTAGTGACCTTTAGTGGAGAGTTGAAGGACTGATCAAGGGTAAGGAAGGGAAATTGTTGTTGGAAAACAAATGAACAAACAAGCCACAAGCTGATATGCCCTCATCGGTACTTTCAATTGATAGCATGAATATAGGGGAATTTTCATTGGATTATTTTGTATCATATTATGCCAATTTAGATCATGAGTTTTTTTATATCCTCCAGGTCATAATGACTGAATGAGTCTTTTATAAAAATTTCTAGGAGGTCCTTAAGGAAAGAATGCCACTATGGGAAGAGCTAAAGACACTAGACTTAGTCATAAAGGACATTGTATAGTCAAGTTAAGGAATAGGCTTCATAGAAGACAGAGAAAAGCACCTACAAGTCTACCATGTCAAGAAAGTGACAACTTAGTGATGCATATGTAGTAGATGGTGCAAGAAGGGTTTAAAGAATAGTAAAAGAATGATAGTCTTTAAGGAAAATCTTATCATTTAAAGGATGTCAAGCATAGAGACAAGAACAAAGGTCACCATGGAAAATGATATTGATAAATCCAAAAGCAACAGTAAAGAATAGTGATAGTGAGTATGACATTAGTGTAGAAGATAATTCATAATGATGATGTTGGTGTTAGAAATATGTGCCTCAATCTCACAAGCTGAAACCTCTGAAAGAGCCAAGTCGGTGTGAAATCCATATTGTCTAGCCGACTAGCAGCTTTGGAACCTTGTGAAAATCTCTGTTCACTGAGACCTTGTTTCAGTCTTGCCAAATGGACCTATTGATGTGACATGATGATCGCTATGACAATTTATATCTCACTCCGCTCGAGGAAGTCTCTGGCTGACGGTTTGGTTCCATGTGTTGGTCGGGGAGACTTGTGGCGATTGTGTCATTGGAGTAACACAATGTCCTTGGTAAGAATTCTCAGCGACAGTTGATTGTCATGCTGAAAGATTTGCATTCGAAGTCTTCAGGGATAGTCATGGACATTCGGTATGTCTCATACCGACAAGAGAAGTCTCGCCGATAGCTTTCACTTTGAGTCTTTGGGGTAACACGGAGACTTCGCTATGAACTCTTGGCGACATATGTTTGTCTCACTGATGCTCATCGGGGTAACATGGAAGCCTTGGTAAGAAGTCTTGTTGACGATTGGTTCTCTCACCGATGGGTATGAACATCGCTATAACCTCTTGGTGATAGTGGTAAGTCCTGCTGATGGTTGTTTGTTTTAGTATGACATGAAGGCTTAGTATGATCTCTTAGCGAAGGATGATAGTCTTGTTGATGGGAATACTCTTGTCTATGTGACTTTGGAACTTTGGTATGATGTCTCATCGAAAAGGATGGTCTTGCTGAATAGCGATACAAGTGATGATCATCGGTATGAGGTCTTGGTGACAAGGCGAAGTCTGAGTGATAGCTTTCTGAACTCGGTGTAACCTCTTGCCGATAGTGATGACTCTTGGTGATATCGATAGTCAGGTCTTGTGGCATCAGGGAGACAAGGTTAGTGTCTCACCAACATGCAGATACATCATGAACACTTTTGATCGAGTGATGACTATCCTACGTGGTGAGTCTACGACCAATTAGAGAAGCCAAATTGGAACCATTGGAAGATAGTCCATTGTGGCAGTTCTGTGAGGAAGTTCAACAGATTGAAAGCGAGATGAATATAGTCTAGAATTGTAGATGATGTTCGGTTCGATGATTCATTCGATGAATGGTTGTTTGATGAATTGTTTATTGTGTCTCAGTGTGAATTGTATTATGAGAAGGCTGTAACTTGAATGTTTCCTGTACAAGGTTGATTGTTGTGAAAGTTGCTATAATTTGACATCAGAGAGTCAAGCCCAAACTCTGTATGTAATTTCATTACTGTAATATAAAAGGGTCTTTTCTTGGTGTGGTGGGTTTTTCTCTCGTAAGGGTTTTCCCACATAAAATCTACTATTCATATGTGTATGCTAATTCTCTGTTTCTGTTATCTCTTTCAAGTGCATCTTAATTGGACTGTAATTGTAAAATTTAAAAGTATATCTACATTCTTCGCTAAGGTTTTGACATTAGGAGAGTTGTTTCTGCACCTTAGCATTCCTTACAAGTGGTATTAGAGCCTAGCTAGTTGTGTTATCCTTGTGGGTATGTTGGGTTTTTTGTGTCAATTTCTGTTCAGTGGGAGTCTTGTAGAAGTTTGTTAATTCGAATTACAGATTGAGATGGCTAGCACGCTAGGAAAGATTGAAATAGAGAAATTCAATGGCAGCAATTTTGAGTTGTGGAAACTCAAAATGGAAGATTTGTTGGTGGATCGTGATCTATGGCTTGCTGTATCTGGAATGAAGCCTACAGGCATGAAGCAAGAATATTGGACCTTGCAGATAGAAATTCTAAGGGGATGATAAGGCTCTATTTGGCAGACTCCATTCTTCCGAATGTGCATGAAGAGAAGACTGCATCTTCCTTGTGGAAGAGACTGACATCTATTTATCAGGGGAAGTCCTTGGTGAATAAACTATTCTTGAGGAAGAAGCTGTACACTTTGAGAATGCAGGAAGGAGGGTCGGTAGCTGATCATTTGAACACATTCAACATGCTGATTGCATAGTTAACATTTGTTGGTGTGAAGATTGAAGAAGAGGATCGTTGTATGATTTTATTGTGTTCTTTGCCAGACTCTTGGGATCACCTAGTGATGGCTATTGGGAGTACAACATCCAGTTTCAAGATGGAAGATGTTGTTGCTTCTTTGTTATTAGAAGAGATGAGAAGAAAATCTTCTGAGATGGCGAAGGAGGCCCTTGTTGTTAGGGGCAGATTGAAAGAAAAAGAAAGGAAGAAGGACAAGAAATCAAAATCCAAATCAGAAGGTAGATCAAAGTCTCCTGGCAAGAAGTCCAAGGTGAAATGATGGAATTGTGGGCAACTTGGTCATGATTGAAAGGATTGCAAAGAGGAGAAAAAGAAGAAGAACTCTTCCAATAATGATTCTTCTCAGAGTGATGTAGATGCCTTCATTGCAGCCTTGGCTACACAGGCATTAGATGATGTCTGACTGATTGATTTTGGAGCATCTTTCCACATGACATCTCATAGAGATTGGTTCATGAAGTATGAAGAATATGATGGTGGAAAGGTGTACTTGGCAAGTGATTCATCTTTGGAGATAGTTGGCCGTGGAAGAGTCAGAATCCAATTCCCTGATGGAAGAGTGAATGGAATCAAGGATGTGATGCATATACCAGGTTTGGCTCAAAATCTATTGTACGTCAGTAAGCTGAATGATATTGGAGTGCAAGTCACATTCTTTGGAAATGGCTGCAAGATGACTAGAGGCTCAATGGTGCTAGCAAGGGGTGCCCGTATTGGTACCTTGTACAAGTTGGATGCACATGTTGTTCAATGCAATAGTGTCTCTATAAAGTCATAGAAAGATACTTATGGAGGAAAAGAAGGAAATGTTCCTAATTATGTAAACTCTATGGAAGTTAAACTTCTAGCAGAAAAGACTATGCTCTAGCATCATAGGCTAGGTCACATAGGAGAGAAAGGTTTAAAAACCTTGAAGAATAAAAACCTGGTTGAGGGGCTTGATGATTGTAACTTTGAATTTAAATTTTGTGAACATTGTATATATGGAAAGCAACACCGTGTTTCTTTTTATTCCAGTCCTCATAAATCTTCTAGTTTGCTAGATTATATTCATTCTGATGTATTTGGTCCAATGAATGTTCCTTCTTTGTCTAAGTCAAGGTACTATGTATTATTCATTGATGATTATTCAAGAAGAGCATTTGTTTATTTTTTGAAAAGTAAATCAGAAGTGTTCAGTCGGTTTAAGGAATTTAAGAACCTTGTAGAAAATCAGACTAGAAGAAAAATAAATGTTTAAGGACTGATAATGGTGGAATTTTGTTCTGATGAATTTGAGAGGTACTGTAAATACCATGGGATTAAAAGACATAAGAGTACACCTTATACTCCACAACAAAATGGAGTTGCAGAAAGGTTCAATAGGACAGTGATGGAGAGAGCATGAAGTATGCTGAGTAGTGCTGGCTTGGAGGAGAAGTTCTAGGTTGAGGCTGTTGCTACTGAATGGTACTTGATAAATTGTTCTCCAAATTCTACTTTTATTGAGAAAAAACCTTTGGAAGCGTGGTCTGGTAAGAAGCCCTCTCTGAGAAACATTCATTTTTTTGGCTATGAGGCATATGCATATGTGCCGAATGAGAAAAGATCTAAATTGTAGAACAAGGTTGTCAAATGTATTTTTATTGGCTATAGTGCTGGCATAAAAGGATACAAGCTTTGGAATCCTGATATAGAGAAGGTTGTATACAACAGAAGTGTAATCTTTCGTGAGATGAAGCCTTCTACCTTGGATATGCAGTCAGAGACAAAGTAAAAAAAAAACAAGGATGTAGTTGTAATTCCTCCTACACCAGAGAAAGAGGAATTGGAAATTCAAAATGTACCTAAAATTGAGGAGAGCTCAAGCACTTCTGAAAGTTCAGAAGAAGAAGAACAACCTCAGCCTCAGCAAGTGAGGAGGTCAACTGGTGAAAGAAAGCAACCTGATAGGTATGGGTTCTCTTTGATAGATTCTACTTGTGCCTATGCTTTTATTTCTAGCACTGATGAGCTTAGGACTGTGAAAAAGGAATTTAAAATGTCTCATTCAGACTCTTGGTTGAAAGCCATGAATGGAGAAATGGCATCATTAGAGAAGAATGATACCTGGAGTTTGGTGGGCGGGCCTTGCCTGAAGGAAAAAAAGTTGTGGGATGCAAATGGGTATTTAAAAAGAAGATTGGTTTGGATGACATTGTGGAAAAGTACAAGGCAAGGTTGGTTGCGAAAGGTTATTCCCAGGTAGAGGGAATTGATTATGGGGAGATTATTTCTCCTGTAGCTAAGCTGACGTCCATTAGATTTTTTTTGTCACTTGCAACAACGTACGAATTAGAGATCGAACAGATGGATGTGAAGACAAAATTTCTTCATGGCGATCTTGAAGAAGAAATCTATATGTCCCAGCCTGAGCACTTTGTGGAGAAAGGTAAAGAAAAACTAGTTTGCAAGTTGAAAAAGTCTCTGTATGGGTTAAAGCAGTCTCCTAGAATGTGGTACCAGAAGTTTGATACTTTTGTATTGTCTTTGGGATTTGTAAGATCAAAATATGATAATTGTGTGTATTATAAAGCTGAAAGTGATTGAGTGCTTATTATTGATTTCTATGTTGATGATATGCTGTTCATAGGCAATAGTAAATTGATGATTTCTGATCTTAAGTCTCAGTTGTCTGCTAAGTTCGAAATGAAAGATCTTGGTGCAGCTAGGTATATTATGGGAATGGAAATAACTAGGGACATGAATATTAGAAAACTTTGGCTCAATCAGAGTAAGTGTATCAAGATTGTTCTAGAGAGATTTTGCATGAATGATTGCAAGTAGCTAGTTGTTCCAATTTTGCAGGGAACGAAGCTATCTGTTGAAGACTGTCCAAAATATCCTACTGAGATGAAGGACATGACTAGTGTGCCTTATGCTAGTGCGGTTGGAAGTTTAATGTATGCAATGGTCTGTACAAGGCCAGACATTGCCCAAGCAGTGGGAGTACTTAGTCAGTTTATGGCTAATCCTGGAAGGACACATTGGGATGCTGTGAAGAGAGTGTTTAGATATTTGAAGGGCACTTTAGAATATGCTTTTTGTTACCATGAGAACTTGGTTGAATCATATAGGACTCTCAGCATTCGAGGTTATGTGGATTCTGATTAGGTAGGAGACATTGACAACAAAAGGTACACCAGTGGATACATTTTCATGATGAATGGTGGTGCAGTGAGTTGGATAAGTAAGTGGTAGGTTGTAGTCGCTTTTTCCACTACAAAGGTAGAATGCATGGAAACTACACATGCTTGTAAAGAAGCAGTTTGGTTAAAACATTTGTATTCTAACATTGGTTTTGATGCAGGGAAAATAACTATTTTTTGTGACAGTCAGAGTGCAATTTGTCTAGCAAAGAATCCTACTTTCCATGCCAGGACGAAACATATAGATGTATAGTACCATTTTGTACGAGATATGGTGGAGGATGGAAAGGTCATTTTGGAAAAATTTGATACTCTAGAGAATGTTGCAGATGCATTGACGAAGCCAGTGAGCACAAAAAAGTTCAGGTGGTGTGCAAACTCTATGGGCCTTAGTGCCCATAATTTTCAGTAGTTTTGTTGTGCTCTGGAGGTGCCTGTGTGATCTTCGTCAAGTGGGAGATTGTTAGAAATATGTGCCTCAATCTCACAGGCTGAAACCTCTGAAAGAGCCAAGTCGGTGTGACATCCATATTGTCTAGCCGACTAGCAGCTTTGGAACCTTGTGAAAAGTTCTAGTCAGTGAGACCTTGTTTCAGTCTTGCCGAATGGACCTATCATTGTGACATGATTCAATCGCTGTGACAATTTATATCTCACTTCGCTCGGGGAAGTCTTTGGCCAACGGTTTGGTTCCATGTGTTGGTCGGGGAGACTTGTGGCGACTGTGTCATCAGAGTAACACAAAGTCCTTGGTAAGAACTCTCAGTGACAGTTGATTGTCATGTTGAAATCTTTACATTCGAAGTCTTCGGGGAGAGTCATGGACATTTAGTATGTCTCATACCGACAAGAGAAGTGTCGCTGATAGCTTTCACTTGGAGTCTTTGGGGTAACACGGAGGCTTCGCTATGAAATCTTGGCAACAAATGTTTGTCTCACTGATGCTCATTGGGGTAACATGGAAGCCTTGGTAAGAAGTCTTGCTAATGGTTGGTTCTCTCGCCGATGGGTATGAACATCGCTGTAACCTCTTGACGGTAGCGGTAAGTCTTGCCAACGGTTGTTTGTTTCGGTATGACATGAAGGCTCGGTATGATCTCTTAGCAAAGGACAATAGTCTTGCCGATGGGAATACTCTTGTCTATGTGACTTTGGAACTTCGGTATGATGTCTCATCGAAAAAGATGGTCTTGTCGAATAGCGATACAAGTGATGATCATCGGTATGAGGTCTTGGCGACAAGGCGAAGTCTAAGAGATAGATTTCTGAACTCGGTGTAACCTCTTGCCGATAGTGATGACTCTTGGCAATATCGATAGTCGGGTCTTGTGGCATCGGGGAGACACGGTTAGTGTCTCACCGACATGCGAATACATTGTGAACGCTTTTTACTGAGTGATGAATTTCCTATGTGGTGAGTCTACGACCAATTAGAGAAGCCGAATTGGAACCATTGGAAGATAGTCTGTTGTGGCAGTTCTGTGAGGAAGTTCAACAGAGTGGAAGCGACATGTTTATAGTCTAGAATTGCAAATGATGTTCGGTTTGATGATTTGTTCGATGGATGGTTGTTTGATGAATTGTTCAATGTGTATCAGTGTGAATTCTATTATGAGAAGGTTGTAACTTGAATGTTTCTTGTACAAGGTTGATCATTGTGAAAGTTGCTGTAATTTGACATCAAAGAGTCAAGCCCAAACTTTGTATGTAATTTCATTACTGTAATACAAAGGGGTATTTTCTTGGTGTGGTGGGTTTTTCTCCCATAAGGGTTTTCCCACATAAAATCTGGTGTTCATATGTGTATTCTAATTCTCTGTTTCTGTTATCTCTTTCAAGTGCATCTTAATTGGACTGTAATTGTAAAATTTAAAAGTATATCTACATTCTTCCCCAAGGTTTTGACGTTAGGAGAGTTGTTTTTGCACCTTAGATTTCCTTACAGTTGGAAGCAAAGGTACCATGAAATGTTTGGGAAGTGAAGAGAAATAGTTTATGTTAGTCCTAAGTACAAAGTATGGCAGATTCCAAGTATAGAGGATAGCAATGAAACAATGGATTAAGGACAGTCCTATCAAGATTTGAAGGTTTGATTCATAACAATGACCTAGTTTTTATAAATTTGACCTTGTGATATGTGATCAATGATTATAATGAAGACATGAAGACATGGTACAATACAATGTATGACTATAATGTTCAATATTTTATGATAGTCAAATTAATTATGATTGAAGAGTGAGCTCCTTATGTCTAGATATGCTTAGACTGAATGTATGGATTGTGAGACTTAGTGAAGATGACAGTCCTCTTGGTGTAGGCAAGGTTACAAATCCATTAATGGTGTAAACACAGTGGAGAAGGTAGAGTAAGCCATTTCCAAAGTCACAAAGAAGATAGTCAAGTTGCAAGGCAATAGTCCTAAAGGCAACCATAATATGGCATGAGATCAACATAGTCAACATGATGAAATGGACTGTATGATAGTAGCCATGTAGAGTAGATTCAAAGGATTGATCTGCCATGTGAGAAATATAGAGAGATCAATGTAAAGATGACAATGAGTAAGAAAGAATGATGAGAAATAAGCTTATTCAAGGTGGTCATGAAGGTCATTTTTTATGGGACCATAAGGTGTGTATTGTCAGATATCACTAAAAATCCATACAAATAAAGGATATTGAGAATCATGGAGGGCATTCATGTACATTGCATATAATGATTTTCAACGCACATAATGGACAAAAGCCATGTAGAAGACAATACCAAGTTTGCGGATGATTTCTAATGCGGATTTGAAGTCCTAGACTAAGTCAAACTCTTAATCTCATTCATCTAAAAGAAACCTATCTCTGTTCAAGCTCATTGAGAAAACATGCCCTATCATTATGTAAAACAAGTTGAAGTTGCAAGTTTGACAAAGTAAGAGCATCTATGAAGGGATTATCGGGATAGTTAAGGAAATTTAGCAAGTGAACAATAGTTGAGAAGATACAGGGCAGTTTGGTGACTTGGACAACAAGTGGAGGGTATTTAAGAATCTTCTAAGGAGCATGTTCATGTAAAAGAGTCAAAACAAATAGTTTTACCTATCTTCTATGCAACCTTGGAGTCTTTGAAGGAGCAAAACAAGGAGTCACTTAGTTAGGCACCCAAAATGAAAGCTTGACTTTTTCAAAGAGGAAGAACAACTGTATCACATGTCATGTATCCTATAGTGCCCCACCGCTTTTAGCCCTTCGTGACTTGTAAGTAAGCCGTTTATTTATGTCTTGTGAGGTCATGTTGATTTTGCCATTTAACGTTGTTCAATTTAATGATATAGTTGTACTTGATGTGTGTTGAGTTTTAAATGTCGTTCAAATAATGTGTTAGTGTTTGAAGTTCACAAGTAATATGTGATTTAATTAAATTATCAATTGTTAGTGAATGTTGTTGATTAGTTAATTATCAAATTAGATTATTAAATATAATGTCGTTAATTAATTATGTTATAATGGTTCAATTATTATTATTTATTAAACGATGTTTAATTAAATACAATATAATAGAATATTAATGTAATTATTAATAATGTAAATTTTTAAATTTAAATTTATTAGATATTCTTAGGGTTATTCCACAAAGCTTGACACTATTTTTATAGAAAATAGAAATAATATTAACAACATTATTATACTTATTATTATACTTAATGTTAATAATCCTATAATAAAAAAATACAATTAAAATTATCATTAAAAAATAATAATAATAATAATAATTACTATATATTTTAAAAGGAGAAGAATTAAAAATAAAAACTATTTGTAAAGAAATAAAATAAGAATTAAAAGGGGATGGAAGGCAATCTTTCCCCACGTGCCTTCTTCAAAGCTTCTTAAAATGCATGCATTTCAGGCGTGGCACATTGACAGTGGATTTTGTGAAACCTGGCTTGTTACATGCCAATTTCTTTTGGCTTAAAAGCTCTAATTTTATTAATTTTGGGGGGAGGCAGGAGGGGGAGGGTGGAAGAGCTCGTGCAAAATTTTGAGATGTGGGCGAGAAGGAGATTCAACTCGTGCTGCTCAAGACTCCCAATACACACCGCATCAGGAGGAATGGAGAAAAGCATGGAGACAACAGCAGGGGTGCCCCCTCTCTTTCCACCATCAACCCTGTGCTAAAGAGGCAGAGTAATGGCGTGAAGGTGCATGACAGAATGGGTGCAAAATCTTGAGGTAAGTACCCACCATGGTTTTCGTGATTTTGGGTTGGTTTTGCTATGGGGAATTCTATGCACAGCTAGGCCATTTTTCTATTGTAATTTACTTCATTCTAAAACAACTCGTGTTATCGGTTAAATTGAAGAATTGGTTAGCTATGACTGTATCCTACTATCCTGGAATTCCATGAGACCACATTTCTTTGGGGCATACTGTCAAACAATTCACGTTTTAAAGGTCTTTTCAACAAATCTACTCTGCGTATATCCTGCAGTCTTTGCATTCTAGTGACCATATTTCTTTGAGGCATTTTTCCAAGTAGTTCAGGAGCCTTTTCTATGTGCCCACGTTTTGCGTATATACATCCGGCCTGGCTTAAAAAATATTTGTGCCCTTACAATGCTGCAATATTGCTTGTGAAGCAATACGAAAATAGCTCTACATTTGTGGTTGGGCGGAAGCTTACCAAATTATTGATTGAGGACGTGCATCATCCATGTTAAAAAATCTCAAAGGGGTTGTCCATTTTACAGGCTCGGTCTCGGCATTTAACCCTATTTTCTGTAGTTCCCGTGACATACATTTTTCTCTGATGCCCAATTGTATTTTTCGCTTCGTAATGCTTTTGCTTATTGCATTTTTCAAGTGACAGTTGAGTAGGTAACGAACTGCAGGGATTGGGCAAGTGATCTTGAGGAAGATAAAATATGGGAGGCAGTTCACACAGCAAAATGTGAAGTGAAGCCCAACTGCATCAACCTTCAGATTGAGGATCCACCTTGTGACCAACTTAAAGAATATTCAAAATGTTGTGTTTTTCCCTTTAGTTTTTATTTGAGTGCGCCATTGCTGAAAAGTGTAGAGAAGTATAGGCTAGCTTACTTAGATGTTGTGTGCTTATTTTGGACATTGTATAGTTTTGACAAATAGTTGCTAGGGTGCTCGTCATTTTATTTTTTCTTTTTCTTGTAAATGGTAAAATGTTTGTTTGCTTGAGTCATTGCAGTCTATTACAGAAGGGTATTTTCGGACATTGCTCTTATGATTAGCGTTACAATTACAACCTACGACATTGATAAATAAATTATGATTTAGGAAGAATGTACACGGTGTGAAGAGATGCTTAAAAACATATAAGAGATGCTTGTGAATTTTGTAACATATGAAATGCAAATCCTTGAATACTATTGATTTTAAAAAAGTCTAACAATAATTAGTCCTTATCTTAATGGTTTTTAATCATTTTAGGTTTAAGAATAACTATTTTTCTTTTTATTAATCTCTCAATCTATTAATAAATTTATATAGTCTATTATTTAAATAATTGAATGTTCTAAAATCATTATAATGTTTCACGCGTTCTAATTTATAATATTAGTTTTAAATTACACTATTTAAACGATTTTGCATGTTTCAATTTATATATTTTGTTATTTAAATAATTAAATATTGTTAAATATTTTAGTTTTAAATTATTTTATTTATTATATAGATATATATTTTTTTAATTTTTTATGATTATATTGTTCAATTTATTTTAATTTGAAGAATCATTTATATTTTTTACTTTGAAAGGTGCAATAAATATTATATGCTTATATATTAGTTTTCAAAAGTTTAATTGTATATTTTTAGTACATTTAAAAAATATATATTAGATGTGTTTTGTTTTTTATGTACATAGTTGAAATATGAGACTCCATGATATATTGCCATTGTAGAAGGCCTCTTGATGTAAATATAAATTAGTTTAGTAAAATATGAACAAATATATTAGGTTATAACAATAAAGATATGAAGTTTTGAAGAAAAAAATGTTGTATATAAAAATATAACCAAAATTTGAAAAACCATTGTTTGTCATAGGAAGATAACATGAATCACACAACACATATTTAGAGTCATTTGTATTGACATGAAGCGTTGCACTATCTACATGTTAATTAAGACCACAAAAACATGAAGTCAAAGAAAATAAAAATAAAGAGAAATAAATTATTTCAATCAATTATGTGTGAATCATCTCCTACAAAAAGATCCTAATAATGAATCTTAATGAGCTTATACTCAACCTTTGAGTTCCTTTGTAGTGTAATAATAGTTTCTTTATGATGAAAGATTAGTGTCACCTTGCAAACAATCATTATGGATAAAGGTGAAATAATCTATGAAAGTGAATATAAGATGATGAAGGATTAGTGCTGCCTTGCAAACAATCATTATGGAATCTTAATGAGCTTATACTCAACCTTTGAATTCCTTTGTAGTGTAATCACATGCTCATGTTGTTACTCAAGTGCGGTAGTAGAGTAATAGAGTAAACATGTGGAAACACCTAATAGGAATAGTTTCTTTATGATGAAAGATTAGTGTCACCTTGCAAACAATCATTATGGATAAAGGTGAAATAATCTATGAAAGTGAATATAAGATGATGAAGGATTAGTGCTGCCTTGCAAACAATCATTATGGAATCTTAATGAGCTTATACTCAACCTTTGAATTCCTTTGTAGTGTAATCACATGCTCATGTTGTTACTCAAGTGCGGTAGTAGAGTAATAGAGTAAACATGTGGAAACACCTAATAGGAATAGTTTCTTTATGATGAAAGATTAGTGTCACCTTACAAACAATCATTATGGATAAAGGTGAAATAATCTATGAAAATGTATATAAGATGATGAAGGATAAGTGTTTCCTTCCAAACAATCATTATGGATAATTTAAGTGAAATGGTCTATGAAAGTGTGTATAAGAGTCATGAACGAATTATAAGAATCATGACACAAATCAAAGCATTATAGAGCTTCATTAATTAAAGTATCCCTAAATGTGCATGGGTTGATTCAATATTTCATCATCACCATGGGCATAATATATGAAGAAAATAATTTAAATGTAAGTATGTTCCTTTATAATGTCAATTTTTATAACCAGTAAATGCATCAATTAATGGATCTCTAGTAATATGAGCAATATAAAACATAGAATTAAAAAATCATGAGATATAAAAATATTTTCAAAATGTGCCTTTATAATGTCAATTTTTATAACCAGTTAATGTATCAATTAATGGATCTTCTTTAGTAATATGAGCAATATAAAACATAAACATAGAATTAAAAAATCATGAGATATAAAAATATTTTCAAAATGTGTGTCAATAGTTCATTTATTAGTTGAGATAAATTATCACAATTTGCAGCATCATGTAACAAAGAAAATAAATCAACAACATCAATTGAACAAGAATCATGTGAAGATTCTACTTCAATAAACCATCAATAGGCATGGATGAACCATCTAAATATCATCATTGTTGAGTGTGAATGATAAGGTCCCATATGTGTGTTGCATGCTTATATGTGTATATGTGTATATATATATGTATAATATATATGTATATACACATATATATACATACATGCATACAAACATATACATATATATACATGCATGCATGGATACAAACATATACATATACATATATACATAGATACATATGTACGTATGTATGTATGCATATATGTATATGTATATGTATATGTATATATATGCATGTATATAATTGTATGTATGTATATATGTATACATA
Source organism: Sequoia sempervirens (assembly GCA_007258455.2). NCBI lineage: Eukaryota > Viridiplantae > Streptophyta > Pinopsida > Cupressales > Cupressaceae > Sequoia > Sequoia sempervirens. The sequence continues at coordinate 131,656,165 of VDFB02252616.1, forward strand.
TACATATATACATATATATACATTCATATATAAGTCAAAGATAACATCCTAGATGTATGTAGCATATAGGTTCACAAATATTTAATACTTCAACTAGAATAACATCATATAAAAAGGCATGATTAAATCAACAAGTTTATAATGAAGCATTTTTCAATCATGTGAGGGAGAAAAAAATGTCACATTTAATTATGACATATCTCATCATTAGGTTACGATGAACTAGAGAAAAAGTGATTAAAAAAAGAAAAAACATCATTATATCATGAAAATCACTATCATATGTCATAACAAAAGCACAATAAAGGTGAAGCCAATAAAAAGGTAAAGTTAGTGTACATAAGAGGGAAGGAGATTTAATGAACAAATCTATGAATTCTTGGTGTGAATGAGGTACATTACGTACTTGGTTCCCATCTAAGTTCTATTCACACTTTTAGTTTTAATTAATATAGTTATTTAAGTTTACTTAGGGAACTTTTAGATTATTTATATTTTATGTCTCATACCATACGATTGTGACACCTGTCGTATTCATCTATTGTCTTATCTTTCACCTTTCTTATATAATCAAGACCCCTATTATACATTATATATATACTATCCTATTATATCTTATTACATTATAGTATCTATCATTTATTCTTTACTACTCTCTTGTAGAAGGTTTTTTCTTTTTAAAGGTGATTCTCACTGCTTGAATCTATTGTGTGACTCTTACACTATATCGGAGCTGGAGATGTACAAGTTGCTTCTCAATTTAAGAGTGTTTATAATAGAAATTTTTGATAAATAAATTTTAAGAAATAGACCTCACATTGAGTCCACAAGGTTGAAAAAATTATAAATTGGCATATAAAAATTGATAGGGTTTGGATTTTTTAAAAATTGGTCATTTTTAGAGAGTTTGCAAAAAAAAAATAGAAAATTCCACACACTTGTATGGACCCCTATGGTTTGTATTGTATGTTATGTATAGTCCATAATATATGATTTTTTAGGTCATATGCATTATATGCCTCATAAGCTCCAATGGTATATTTAGTGAAATATTATGTGCCATCTTATATGGATTGCATCAGTTGGTGGCATGGGTATGACTATAATTTTAAATGCAAAATGTTTTTTAAATTAATATAGTATTTTCTTCTTCCCCTAGTTTTGTAGGAAAGAGGCCATGGTCACACTTAGCTATAGGGGGCTTATCTCCAAGTGAGTGGCACATTGGAGACACATCCAACTAATTTCTAATCCTATGTGGGACACCCTTTTCTCAGCACAACATATCCACCACTCTACCTTCATTCACCACCTTGATAACATAGCCAAATTTTTCTACCCCATCACCATGTAGACCAACAATGTTGAGACAATAGTGGAGAGGTGGTCCCTTTTGAATTTCCTAAGGAAGTATAAATTTTCACAAAGGTATCATTATTTTGCATTCTTATATGTATCAAGAAGTTAGTTTTGAGCACTTTGCAAGTGGTAAAGGATTTTTTTAATAGGTGTTCGATATTTAATTTGAAGCTCAATTTTTTATAGTTTTTGACAAGCCATATCTTGGGCCTATGATATCTAATTCTTGAGTTTGTATGGGCACTAGAAAGGAATTTATGAGCACTATACATCTATATCAATATATTTTTTTATTCTACCTTGAATATCATAATTTTAATTTGGAGTGATTTTAATGCTTTAGCTCAATTTTGAAAAAAATATTAAAATTGATAGTTATTTTTTTGGGGGACTCCATTTTTAGTATTGATTGATATTTGAGAGTTTCTAAGACATGTTATTAAATTACATTATCTATTTTTCTCTATTTTTTTTTACACTAATGGCATAATTTGATTCATTTGAGATCCTAACTCATAATTATCATAAATCAAAAATGAATATACAATTATTAAACCCACCTAAGGGTTTATAGTCTACCTTGGGTGATACTCAACATGATTTCACTAGTTAGTATGAGAGATATTCTTATAGTAAAAAACTTGATGAGGCTAGGGGTTTGATTGTTTTACATGTTTTTGACAACTTATTTTATATATTGAGGATTCTTATAGGAACAAACTTGATGAGGCTATGGGTTTGATTGTTTTACATATTTTTGACAACTTATTTTATATATTGAGGACTGTACAATTCCTAAGAAATTATGAGATTAGTTCAAAGATTTATTTGGTACAATTAGTAAAATTCATGCTTTTGTAATATATGTAGAATTGGATTCTATTTTTTAATACATTTCCTTCCATTGAAGATTATTTGATTAAGTTCAAATCTTTGAGATCTCAATTGGCTAGAACTGTGGGAAAGATAATTTTGAATATTAAGAATTGATAAAATTGACTTTGTCTAAAGTTAAAATGACTATTGGTAATATTTTCTTCAACCTTTTTCTCTACATAGATTCCCTAGGAAATACATTTACTATGAATTCTTTTGAGACATTTTATGACTATTTTATGAGAGATCTAAATTTAAGCCTATTCACTTAGATGCACTTCCCAAGAGTTAAAGGCATTGGTTGTCTAATCACCCAAAGGCAAAGGTAAGAAAAAAATAAAATATAAGGTATAATCTAATGAGTTTCCCACATCTTATAACTTGAGGATACACCCAAGAAAAATAAATCCATATATTCTTATTGAAAATTAATTGGGCATGGTGAACATAGTTGTTAGAAAAAATAGATTGATGAATTGAAGCACATTCTTTAGAATAACAATTGATATGAAAAAATAGGTGATTGATGGTCTTATGCGTCGTGCAATTGTGGGAGCGAGTACTTGTCAAACTAAAATTAAGAGGAAGTTGAAGAAGATTGGGAAATAGGATGAAGAAAAAGACATGACAAATGAAGAAGCCCTAGATTATAGGGAATTTGTTTCCCAAATTGGTGAAAATTGGGTACTAATTGCAACAGCCAATTAATGGCTCTTTTGTTTCTTTTCATCTCCCTTTTTTCCTTTGTTACATCTACTCTTAAACTATCGGTTTCCAGTTGATCGTCTTAGACTATTATTTCATATTGGCAATGTTATGGTTTTGGATCTACTAGTCTTTGGTTACTCTCCATTTTTTTTCGGTGCACCAAGTTTTGGGTTAGTATGTGGTATACTCTTGTTTTTTTTTATTATAATTACACTGATCTTATGGATTATTTCATTGCTTATTTGGCCTACATGCCTCTTTTTAAGACTTATTAGTAATTGTCTATTATTTTTTTGTCGGGTCTGGCTAGTGTTGTTTCCCCAACCTTTTTGTTGTCTACGGTTTTGGCTACTTTGTACCATAGGATCAGGGCCCTTCCCTGCCAATATAATAAAAAACAATATGAAATTTTCTTCACCAATTTATTTTGGTTCTTCTTATTCTACACCATAATCATCTATATAGTTATGAACAACTAGAGTTGTGAATGGGATATAAGAGATGAAGGGAAAGGTACATTTTGCATCTATAAGTACTAATTCAAAGAGATAGCTTCTTGGTTGTATACATTCACATCATATGTCTTCATCATAGGGTATGTTCTTTCATTTAAATCTTGTAATTTACCATACATGTTGATGGGAAAGAAAACATATATGCATATTTTTTGGAAATGATTTATTTAGATAGGAGAAGGAACTTTCAATGATTCTTAATGCTTCATCGAGGTTGTCAAAAAATATATTTTCATTTACAATATTGCATATATTAGAATATGGAATACCATTGTGTTCACACTTGATTCTATGATTATTAGAAACTTGGAGAGTAGATAAATAATTGTTGTTGGGATGGTTGATCATGCATATCACTTATACATATATTTTCACATTTTATCCTAATGATACTATAAAATATTTGAAAGGTACTCAAACTCATCTAGATCATTTTTATTGGGATGGTTGATCATGCATCTCACTTATACATATTTTCACATTGTATCCTAGTGATATTGTAAAAGATTTGAAAGAGACTCACACTCATTCATCTAGTGTGAATTATAGAATTATTTTAGTTAAAGGCATGCATCATGAGACTTATCTCATCTCTCTTATTGGAGATGGAGTTTCTTTTTCGTACAATATTGGATTTTTTCTTCCCAAGGAGAGAAATGTTTTTTTTTCCAATTTTGGGCTTTCTTTAGCATTAATCTTGATGCATCCACCATTGATATAGGAGCTACTTATTTTTGAGGGATTTTTAATCTCACTCTTTCTCTCTTATGGGGGTTGGCCCTTTTGTCTACAACTAGTTTAAGGGACTCCACTACTAAAGCTTCATGGTATTGTACATTTTGTGACTCCACTCAAATGCTCTAAAATCCTTCTTCTCTTAGTTGGTAATATTGTGAAACAATTTTTCTTTGTTTTAACACAATTGTATCTTTTTATATTGCTCCATTATATTTTATAATAATTTTTTATTTTTCATTTCCAATTATTTAAAAATATGCACACTGTAGATTCCCATAGACTAGGAATTTTATGTTTATAGATTTCATTTTGTTTACATATTCTTAGTCCTAGACACACATAGGATAAGTGCACACAATACATTTTTCTATTTTCTATTTGAATTCTCATGGAGATTGAAAGATCAAAATAGGGGCTTGATCATATTTGGAAAGCTCCCAAACAATCCCAACCATTTTTTTAATTCAGTTATAAACATTTGAGATATTTTAATAACATGAATATTTTACCCTCTTCCTATTTTTTAATTATTTTAACCATTATAATTAGTTTATTTTTGTTTCTATACTATCTAATTGAAACATAGATTTTTGGGACCTGAATGCTACTCTTACACTTCTAGGGTTTTTCACCTAAAAGGAGAGAGATTAGGTCAAAAAATGCTTATGTATCACTCAAATTAGGATGTATGCAGTGTGATATGATGTAAATGAACTTAAATAAATGCAATTGACTAATTAAAATGAACTAAAATGAATGCAAAAGTGTAATTTAAGCTATGTTTGAAGACACATTGTGATATGCAAACAACTATGTAAATGAAGAAATTGTGTAGAACAAAAAGTACAGGGAAGAATCTAAGTGCACCTGAATGAAATGTGAGATTTTTAGAGTGTTTTTGATGCTGATGAACTTCACTAATTTTTCACTGTGGGACTCATTCGCCCAGGGTGGCGAATCAGTCCACTTATTGGTGAAAAACTACCGGAAGTTGGTTTCTATCTATTGGGATGTGAAATATGACAAAACTCAAGTTTCTAGTCTTAAGGTGGGACTCATTCACCATAGATGGCGAATCAGTCCTCTCCCAAATTTTTAAAAAAATAGGAGACAACTCTGCAACACCAGATCTGGAAATGTTTGCTTATCGGGTTGCTGAAGTCAAATCTATAGAAAATGGACAAATAACTCTCTCCAAGCTTGAAATTGACTTATGTTGACTTGAAGCACCTAGTTGACATAAAAAAAAATCTTCAACACCTAATAACCTGTCAAATCTGCAAACAAAAGGCTACAAATACATGAGCAAAAGGGGAAAAATGATTAGGGTTAGTGAATAGGGGTTTGCCTTGGTCAAACCCCACTTTTGGTAATTAAACCCTTGAAAAGATAATTAAATGCAAGAGAAAGATAAAGTAATAACATGAAAATGATATCAACTCACCTAACTATGGATCTTGTAAGTCCAAAGTAATGTCAATAACAGCTTCAAAGTGCTTGAATTGATGATGCAAAATACTTGAGTGCTTAAGAAGATTATAGGCGATTGAATACTTGAGTGAGGAGATGTAAAATGAGGTGAAAATCACTTATTTATACAATTCTTGTTCCTTACTATCCATTCATACCTCATCACAGGTCGACATCAAGTGTTTTTGAATAAAATCCTGAAAGGAAATTTAAAATATTTTGAATTTGGGGCCAAGGGGGACTCATTCACCAGCCATGGTGAATGGGTCCCACCTAGGACCTAAAAACAAGTGTCAGGAATAATGTTGTATTTAATGTTATTTGTCAGGATAACATTCAAAAATACACTTAATTAAGTCATGAGGGCATAAAAAGACAAAATAAATCATGAGAAAAGTGTAAATAGTGAATATGTGCCTAGAAAAGCATGAAGGGTTGTTACAAGACTTTACAACACTTCAAAATAGGACTTGTTGATGAGAAAAAAGGTGATTTTTAGGTAAATTGTATTAAATAGAGTCTAGAAGAATGTAGAAATGTCTTACAACACTTCACAACACCTTCATAAAACATCGTTCTTTGAGTTTTAGTACCTAAATAAGCATGTTCAAGCCATGTTACAACATAAAATCAAAGCAACATAGTTCCAACACCATGAAACAAGACCTAAAAGGCCATGAAAATGATAAGGGGCCATTTTTCTATGACACACTAATTTTCTCTCATTTTTTATTTATTTTTGTTTATTTTCTTGTTGTGCATGTGACTTTAAAATCTAGTAGTTGTTCCAAAAATTGCAAATTTTCTAGATCATAGCACAAGACCTGAACTACAATGCATGGCATGGATGATAGTGCACTTTGTAGATCTCCATGCATCACATTAGCATTTTGGACAATGAGCTCTATCTCTTGTTCATAGGTTACTCTCTTTCTTCTCTTTACACTTTTGAATCTAGTTTTTCAATTCTATAATTTATTTTCTTGTATTTAAGCATTTTTAACATAGCTATATTTGAACATGCTAAAATATATTATAAATTAAAAGTTAAACTATCTTAAGATAATCTTGGTTTTAATTTATTATTTCTATAATAGAATAGTAAAACAAACATTCCTTTCAAAACTAGTTTTATTCTAGTGTAAAGTTTAAAACATTAACTTATAAAACATACTACATTTCTTGGCTAAATGTTTTTCCTACACAAAATTTTGGTGAACCTGACATTCTACATTCTTATTCTTCTTTTATCACAAATTTAACAATGTTAGATTTGTTTCTTTAAATATTCAACTCCTTTGATAAAACATTTTTTAAAGATGGCATTGAAATGCTACATTAGATAGTAGATGGCTTGATCCATGTTCCTTCAAATTCTTCACCTAGTAAACCTAATTCTTCCATTTCTACATCATTAAATCCTACATCTCCAAATGTGATTAATACTATATTCATTATGAGCTCTATAAAAGAGTTTTTAAAACAACTGTGACATATTTTCTTAGATTGAGGGAGAAATCCAATTCACTCCTTAAAAACCCTATGCATTATAATCTCTATTTTGTCTCATCCTTATATAATAGATTGAAGGTACCACATTAGTTTCAAGTCCTTAGCAATCCTATATAACATGACACCTTTTCATGTTTTAAAGATTAAACAAGTTATTTCATAGGAGCTAGCACAATTAATTTTAGGACACTTTTTTCCAAGATTATCTAGACTCTACACCACTTTACCTTTTATACTTGATCAAATTCATGCTTATTAGAATACAAAAAATTATGATCATGATTTTGTACTAGCAATATTTTCTATAGGTACAATACCACTAATGATTTCTAATTATATGCAAGATTGAAGATCCAATGCTATTGAAATCATCATGAAACCAAAAAATATCACCATACTACATGTCATTATATATTCTTGCATATTTCAGTTACTCTTCTTTTCTTCAACATGCATGAATTATATAGATCATGTGTACATATCAAAGTAGGGAAAAATATAGAGAATAAAAGTTTCTTATTTTATAGACATTTTGGTCATATCATAAATTCATTTTCCTATCACTTAAATTTACGTGTTCTACATGTAACATGACCATATCCCTACATTTACCACTCTTAATGCCAATATCCTAGTCATACAGTTGGATTAGTCTGATTTTTAAGGGTTTCCCCTATTGGATTAGACTTCAAGCATAGTTTTGTAACCTAAACAAGTTTGCACACAAAGTCTCATCCTAACCTTTTCAAGTTTACTACCACCAAAGTTAACAATTTCTAAATTTGATTGTTGCATGTCATCTTGTTTGCCAAAAAATACAAATTGAGCAATTAGGATCTTGTTCTATAGACAAGCCCCTTGGATATTAGTGGTCATGAATAATCATAGAAAGACTCCCTCAAACTTATTACCAAGTAGATTCATTAAGTGTGTATTTGCATCAACAAATACTAGCTCATCATAGGTGTTTTGTGTCATTATTGCACATATGTCTTTGATCTTTTACACATTTAAAAATTCCTACAATATCACAAAAGTTCCATAATTCAATCTACTAACAACAAATCGACACAAAGTGTTTGTAACACCCATTTTTCTTAGATACAAGTACACCCAAGCTAAATATAAGGGATCGACAATAATAGTGTATAATACCACATACAAAAGATGGAACCTTACCAAATGGATTGGATTGTAGACATGAGTTAATCCAAAACAACATAAATAATAGTAATAGATTGTCTTATAAACATCATTCTAATATCATATCTAGACTTCTATTGCATAATCATAACATATAAATCATTTTAAAAGAAAAATCAATAAATCATAATGAATCTTTAAAAATCTATTCATTTTTATTTGAAATTAAATATTTCAATCTCAACTTTAATTAATTTAGAGTGATTATTATTGATTACTTATATTTAATTTATACTTAAATTGTTAGGATGTTTTATTCCTTGAGTTGTATTTTGTCCCCCTCTTATTACATTTTAAAGGTGAAGTGCATCAAAATTATGTCAAGTATTTGATTTAACGAATCATAAACTTGCGAAACTACTTGTTTGGAATAATCAATCATTAGATATGATAGCATTGACGGACTCGATCCTGTCAATTACACAGGACATTTAATACATAAGAACTACAGCCATTCAGCACTGTAAAGTTGTGAGGAGACAATTTGGAAAATAAATAATGAGATCAGGATAAATCAAAGGATAGCGATTCCAGGTTGTGAGGAAATATTGTGAGCAAGGAAGCCAAGAGATTGCACCCACTCAATGGTATTCCCCGCCACTTCAACAAAACTCAATTTCCTACTTTCTTCAGCTACATCTGCGCCATAACCGTAGGGTGGCATTAACTGAAACTATGCTCTCTGTGTTGGTTGCCGGAAATCCCACAAGAACTTTTTATCAGCATTATCACATATCTCGAATAAAGCCCTTCTTTCATCTACTTCCGCACAAATGTTTACGCCTTGGCGTAGCACAACATGGCAAGAATATATCCACAAAACCTGCTAACACAATACATACAATTAAATGTCATGAGATATTATACTAAAAATTGCCCAAAATTTGCATTGCTCATCACAGGTAAGTACAAGAATATTGAATCGCTATGTTTGCATGGTTGATGCATTTGATGGATTCTAAGAAATCATATACGAAGCAAAAATACAATTGGGCATCAGAGAAAAATGTATGTCACGGGAACTACAGAAAATAAAGTTAAATGTTGAGACCGAGCCTGTAAAATGGACAACCCCTTTGAGATTTTTTAACATGGATGGTGCACGTCCTCAATGAATAATTTCGTAAGCTTCCGCCCAGCCACAAATGTAGAGCTATTTTCGTATTGCTTCACAAGCAATATTGCAGCATTGTAAGGGCATAAATATTTTTTTGTTCGCTCTCCACACCTCGTTTAAAGAAATGGATTGGGCGGGAGATGCAAATTCAAAATTAACTGCTACGGTGACAGTGACTATGAAGAGTGAAGGCGAGTGCAACAGAAAACAGAACGATGAACGGGAGGACAATAAAACAAAAAAACTTCCGACGGAATAGAGTAAGGACGGGCCCACGAGCCACCTAAGAGGTCAAACCTTAGTGTGTGATCTTTAAGCCTGGCCTATACATCCCCTCCTCCAAAACCTTAGATTATCTTCATATGTTGAACATCCTACAGTATCTTCCCCAACCTCACACATTACAACACATTGCTTCACAGTTTTGAGCGACACATTGTTGGCCTTGTATTTCGTAAGACCAAATGTCACAAGGAAATGGATTGGCGTGACATATAATGACTAAAATTTTAAAAGATTATGTTGAATAAGTGACAGATAGCTTGGTTTTACAGATGGGGACATTCCTTGCTCCACGCCTGAAAACAAATGTTAACTGGCAACCAATATTTTTTGTTTGAAGGGCTGCAATTTTCTTTTTTTGTCTTGAGCTCAATAGTCGAGTAGCTCTAAAACCCTGATATTTTGATCTACTTTTCATCCTTTGCTCGAATAGATTGCAGCGACGGCTGTAGGGAGATTGATTTTGGTTTGTCTTTGTTTTCGAATAAAATTTGCCTTGGTAGGGTCTCATAATATTTTCCTACGAACTCTGCATAAGGTTTTTAAAGATTTTTCAACCAATCCATTCTGTGCATATCTCGTTATCATTGCATTCCATGAGATCACATCCTTTAAGGCATTCTGTCGAACTGTTCGCGTGCATTTTCTGTGTGTCCATACTTTGCGCACAATCTGCCAGGGCATTTGTAAACACATGTAGAAAATTACCCTGGTTCCTTTATGCTTGATGGATGTTCATACCCTGTTTCAAATCTCCCATTTTGGCGCAGGTACAGAGGATGTTGGAAAAGGTTGTGGAATTTGGTTTCACACCTGGCTTGGAATTTCATGAGATCACATTTCTCAGAAGCATTCTCTCCGACAAAACACGCGCCCTTGTCTATGCTTCCCTCATTCTGCATACATTTTGCCTCAGCCATTACAATATCTCCTTCTTGGTCAGCTTGCTCATGCTATAAGTTTACCGAAAGTCTTGGCTGTTAGAGTTCCTCCTTTCTGTGTAGTTTCAAACTCTATTTTCCAGTTGGCTCTGTCATGTCTCTAGGTTATATTGTTTAAAATAATTATTTTAATCTTATTTGAATTATTTATTTTGGATTTAATTATGGTTATGGTTTTATTTATTGGGATAAATTGAAGTCATTATTATGTCTTTCTAGTATCAATCCAGATTCAATTGCTACAACAAAACTTAACATTTTGTTAAAGTATTGGTTGCTAGTAGGATATACTCTTATAGAATTTAGGTGAATATTTTAAATAAATAAATGTATTTGTTAATAGAGGCATATATTTGTAGGTGAGATTAATTTACTTTAAATATGTATAGGTAATAAAGTAAAGAAATAGAATTTAAATTACAAAGTAACCTTTAATTATGTTTTTATAAAAGAAAGGCATTTTAGTTGTAGGACAATATTTATGTTGTGAGATACATTAGATTATATTATGGTTATTAGGTAAAGAATGTTAGTGAGAGAATATGAGTGTCACTTAATTATTTAGTTTCTTATTAATGGGTAATCGGGTAAATGAATATGATATTAAGGCATTATTCTATAAGATAGTTTTAATTTGATAGTTTAGAGTAAATGGTAATATATGAAAACAATGTTTTAACAAATGGAGTAATCTCCTTTATGGTTAATGTGCTTGAATGATTGTTTAGCTATGTGGATTGACTGATTTGTCATTCTAAGCTATGTGCTTAACCTTGGAATCAGGTGATTATGTTTATGCACATAGGATTATGTGTTTCAGTATTAGTAAAAGTATATGTATGCCTGGGTGAATTCTTTTGATTTGCTAAGATAAGGGCATTAAGAAAATAAGTTTATAGCATAGAGCTAGAAAAAAAGAAAGTTTTACCTTAGAAGCATTGTATTGTAGAGAAAATAAATTGGAGTTCTAAATTGATAAGAAAAGAAATTGGGTTAATTATAGTAGAGTAATGGGAGATCTAGTGGATGGATTAGATGAACCCCATTTTAAATGTGTAGGGGATGTTCGTTAATATGGTGTTTATATTTATAGAAGTGAGTTATTGTATAAATTGTAGTTTTGTTGGGTAAATTCATAAAGGTGATAATGATTATACTTCAAAACTTTAAAGCTAGCATAGATAAGTAAAAAGAGGAAAAATGACTAGGCTATATTTGGGTATTTCCATATTTGAATTGAGATCAATGATTGTATTTAATAAAAATATTGTTTTAGTTAAGAATAAGATAAGTGGTAGATTTTAGTATGAGATCATTTATGGATAATAAATTTGAGTTTTGTTATAGAAGGAGGTTATAATGCTATATATAGAGATATAATAGGGTAGTAAAAGATTTATGTGCCTTGAGACTAATTGATTGCCCTTAGAAAGTGAAATAAAAATAAATAGTTGAGAAAAGATCAAAGTGGTTATGAAGTGGTTAAGATAAAGTGATAAAATAAAATAAAATAAAATAAAGCAATAAATAAATAAATAGGGAAATTGAGTTGCGTTTGTTTAGATAATGGAGGGATTTAATTAAATAGTTTAAATTAGTTTGTCTTTTAATAGTTAATGCTTGTCCTTTGTAATCATTTTATAGTTGATTTGATAGTCTTTGTAAAGTGTGGTTATCAACATGTCCTCTTGAACTGAAAGTTTGTTGGGTAATTTAGTTGATGTGTATCATGTAAGGAGAATATTGTGAGGTTGCTTGGAAAAGTGAATTTTGATGGTTCTATCTCAATGTGACTTCTTCTTGAGTTAATCTCAGTTTTGAGGGGATTTTATGCTTTAAATTTGTGTTGGATTTTATTTGGAAACTCGTATGGTTTTGATTTACCCTCATTTGTGAGTACTGGGCTAGTCATTCATTTGGGCTTCCAAAAGAGGGGAAAGAAAATGTTGCTTTATAATTATTTCTTTTTGTTGGTTCCTTTGGAACGGTTACTCTCATGTTCAGTTTGATTTTGGTGGGTTAAGCCTTGCACTTGAAAAGTGATTTTCTTTACTATGAAGTTCTAGCATGAAATGGTGCATGCGTCACGTGGTGACTGATATTTTGATTGGTTTTGGTATCTTGTGCAAGTTGGCTTGCTCGTTTGTGATTTTGAGATCTTGTTGTTGGTAAGGGGGGAGTGGCTCTTAATGAGGGTCTGACACCCAAAGTGGCTGGTCCATAGTAAACTCATTGGGAGTTTAATCAAGTGATAACTTAATTAATTAATTAAGGGGTTGGGTATTATCTCATATTAATTCAAATAATGTAGCCTCACTCAAGGGCCCAAGTGCTCGTTTAGGCTTGGGAGGAGTGGGAAGGCTTAGAATGGCAAGATCAACTGCCTTGCTTTTGCATAGTAATTTGCAAGGTATGTTGATCCCGCATAGCGGCATGGGGTCCAATGGCTGGTAGAGGTGGCTAGAGTGATTTGGTAGCCTAGGAAGGTTACGCCAGGGTAACCCATAACACCTATGCGATGACACTCCATCCTTTAGTGACCTTATTTTCTTGTTGGTTCCCCTTTGTGTTTTTGTACCTCTGAAAATGGCTATATCTTATGGTTGTTGAGGCAGTTGTCCCTTGAGGTTTGTTGCTAAAGCCTCCTTTCAGTCATTTAGTGTTGCATATATGCCTCATGACAACTTTATTAATGATAATGAAAGGTGCCTTTGATATTTACTGTTGGTTGATATTGTGATCTCTTTTGAAGGCTTTGGATCCTATTGTTGTTGGCACCTCTTATGGTTATTTAGTGTTGATCTATAATATTGGCAATTGGTTTTTGTTTGAATTTTCATTTTTTTTGTTGTGGTTACATGTTGGCGATGTTTTGGGAGTGTTGTTTGTATTTGTTTGATTTTGTTTGGATGTGGGACCTTTCTTGTCATCTCCTAGCACAGGGGGTGGACCTTCGGGTCCACGTGGTCGGGTGGAACGTGCTATGCACCCCATTGGGTTCCTAGGTTGTGTTCGTGATGTGGAAGCGGATGCAGAGTTTCCAGAGCTTCATTTGGTTGAAAACTGTTATACACTTTGTACCTTATTCTTCATTGATGTATTATTCTTGTACTTGATGTACTCTTCCCGTTGATATAAGAGAAGCACTATGTAATGTATTATTGTGTCCATGATGTGTTGTATCCATGGAAATATGCTCCACCATTGTAATATTGAACTATGAATTGAAATGTAATAGAATGATGTATGCATCCCTTTTCATTTCTATTGCTCATGGATGGTTGTATGTTATCATTATGTTATCTTGTGAATGTATGCTTCTATTGTTATCTTCTTGGCATTATTTTTAACGATATTATTGGTTGGGAACATTATGTGTAATGAAAACATGTAACCCCATGGGACTAGATAGGTTTCATTATGTAATATTGCAAGGTTACTTAGTTAACAGTTATTTCATAGTCGTTATCTTTTTCACTAAAAAAAAAATTGTGCGGTAATTTGTTAGTTGTAGTTGTCCTTTGGGGTTTGCTTGGCGAGGCATCACATATCCATTGTAACTAGTTACTAAGAATTAGGGAAGCTTGTATGCTCAAAAGGCACATCTACCTTCATTTGACTTAAATTCTTTTCATTTTGGCAAAGAATTGTAAACTTGGCTAAAGTTTCTTCCTAGTCATAGTGGCATTGTAACTTAGATTTTCAGCCTTTGAGACTAAAAACAAAACATTGTATTATTTTTCAAGCATTTTTCAAGAGTACATTTTTAGACTTATTTTGTTGTAAAGAAACACCTTCTATCAATAAAGTTGAGCACTTTTGTCCTTCAATAATTATGTTTCCATTATTTATGTGAGGTAATTGATGTCATTTTTGTGATTTTCATATATAAATCTTAGAATGAATGTCTTGTTTTCATCATTTTTGTGTAGGTCATTGCCTATGTCACTGTTTAATAGAGGTTAGTTGTGAGGAATACTACTTCTCTTCCTTCTAAAAACTACAAAGACATAGACCTTTCCATGAAATGCTAATACAGATATGTGTCAAATGTCGATGTTGTGCACAAAACAAACAAGTTGTTGATTAAGTTGTGTGTTAAAACAATAGTTCAAATATGAGCAAAAGTACTTTTTGGTGCATTACCTTAGAAGGAAGTAGGTTCATTTTCAAGATAGTCCTCTCTTTTCTCAGCAAAGCATTAGTGTAGGTGAAGTTACCAAGGGAACCAACCCTCTCTAGAGGTTCTCTTTCATCATAGATAGGTGACCCACAAACCTAGAAGAGATCCAGTGTTTCACCAGTAAGCTAAGTTTCTATAACTTAGCAAGGGTGCATACTTTAGTTGATAACAATAGGATCTTGCAAGCTTGTTAAAATATATCCACATGGATGTTGGTGTTGTTCTTATGGCAAAGAAAAAACAAATTGAATTGTTGTAATAGTTTGGAAGCTATAAAAATTCACAAATCCTTGACAAGATTGTATTATATGGATACTAGAATTAGGTGAACAATGAAAAAATCTTAAGACTTGTGAGAAAGAAATCATAAAATTTTGACCTATTTAGACAAAAATTCTTAAGATTTTAAAATTGGAGGGGAAAATAAAGAGAAAGCTAAAGATAGTTGATCTAAAATAGGTTCTAACTTGATTTAAATTGGTTGAAATTGAGAGAAAGCAAGTGCATGCAAAATCTTACAAATGTAAATTTAAAATGTGTATTTGAACATATTTTTATAGAAATTCATGCTCTAGGGTGAAAAAAAGTTAATTTGGGTGGAGTCTATTCATCAAGTAAAATCAATAGCTTTTAGGGGTGAACTCCCAACTTTTATTCAAAAATAAAGATTTTAAAATAGAAAGAGACTACCAACACTTTATGGACATGAGTTAGGTTAACTAAATAATATAAAAGGGGAGATCTAAGGGATTGACTAAAGACTTCCACCAAGGAAAAAATTGTTTAAGATAAGTTTTATTTAGTTGCCATGTAAGGTCATGGGTAGACCATTGTGTCATCATTATACTTCCATGTATAGTTAAAAGAACAAATTTGTGTCACTTTCAGCCAACTAAATAGTTCTAAGAAAAATAGTTTCACCCTAAATATTTTTGAGGGAAATAGTTTTGCCTAAAACTATGTGGCCTATATGCAACACATATAGTTTTAGGTGAAACACTTTCGACCAAAACTATACAATAAAAAATTTCCCTTTATAATTTTTAAATACACCTCAATTTACATGTAAAGTTTCAACTGAAACATTTTTGACCAAAAGCCTTTTGACTGGAAATGTTTTAATTGAAACCATCTATGTCACATCCTTGTTGGTAACCATCTCATCTTTTTCAAATTTCTTTGAAACTTTCCACTTGAGCATGATATTTCTTTAGTCAGAATGATTTAGAAGAAATTAAAATACTCTTTTGTAGAGAGCTCATAGTCAAGAATGCAAATATATATATTTTTTTATATTTTGATTAGTTGTAATAATTTTTTTAATGATGCAAGTAGGTTGGTATAATAAAAAATGAGGGTGATTAGAAAATTAAAAAATATTAAAACGTATTAAAATAATTTGAAAAATATATAGTGTACTAGAGGAGAGAATCCTCTCCAAAAGGGTATAATTTATTTTTTGAAAATGAAAAAAATACATAAAATTTGATGTCAAAGTGAAAACTACCAAATTTTGGTAAGCTTGACTTCAAAATGTTATTCCAAGGAAAATACACATCGATTTTTTTTTCCCATGCATTAGAAATTGAAATTATCTATTTGGGGAAAAAAGAGAAAAATAAAATTGCTTTCTCTTTTTTTTTTTGTGACGTTGACTCAATGCCACTTTTACATGAAAATTTAAGCAATTCAAAATCTTCTCTTAAATTTATAAAAAAATATCAAAAAATTATGTTTTAAAAAATTACAAGCATAAAATTCATCAAGAGTTCTACATTTCATTAGTTTACATCACTTTTAAATTCAAAACATAAATGCCACTTTTATGCAATTGAATTTGACAATTTTTGTTTGTGTTGGCTAATTCCTTTATAAAAGTGTGGCGTAGGTTTGTACGTTTACCCGTATGCCTTCTATTTTAGACACATACAATTATGTCATTTGTCAATAAGTCTATAAATAAAATAATTCTCCTCAAAAAAGGAACACAACTGAATGGGAAATGGAATGGGTATGCAAATTTCACCATTACATTAAATTCCCTCAGTCTTAGGTTTATGTCAATCCTAGTATTATCACGTATATGAAAGTATGTAGCACTAACAAACATGCATGTAAAGTAAATATTCAAACACTCAACTCATATTAGCATGAGGTTCATGTTGTTGAACTCCAAGAATACTGAGAGGGGGGTTTGAATCATTATTCTATTAATCCATCCAATCTTTAAAGCATACTTAACAATTACAAGGAATGAAATCATGAACAACCCATAGCACACACAATACATGAAAACCAATATTTTTATGTGGAAAACCCAATAAGGGAAAAACCACGGTGATGATTAACTCACAATATGTTATAATTGGTTATAAGATGTTACAAAAAGGCTCACTACTAGGTGGACTTACTGTCCAAGTGAACTCATTGTTCATAGAGATAAGAAAGATAGAAAATACAAACTAGGTGGCTTCACAACTAGGGTTTGAATTGATACAAAATGAATCTAACATATGTTGGATTTAGTTCCCTTGTAGCACAAAATACAAACTCAAAAACACTTTGTTTGACATAGAATACAAGACTCTACTCTATATTACATTGGCACATCCTTTTCTCAATCTTCTACACAATTTTGCATCACTACTTGTATTCGGATCATCTCACTAAAATCATCACTTGTATGTAAATTGAACTCAAAGTGATCTTTCTATATATATATCAAACACTTATGCAAACATCAATTAGGTCAGCCTAATTAGATGTAACTCTAAATCATGCAAGGTTTTCCTTATTGACATTCTATTCAAATCAAATCATATTCATGCCAAAACACATGTAATATAGGTCGACATGGACCTATAGTAACTTCCTCTTATCTACGCATCACAATATCAATTTCCAAAAGGACATTTGCATATTTAGGTCAACCAAACATAGACCTAAGAAACAAAATACTTCAAATGATCACCAATCAGAAGATAAACAGACCTTAAAATATCATGCCAATTGGATGAACTCAATGAGCTGAAATTTATGAACGTTCTCTCAAAACCACAAGGCGTAACTCACATTCACAGAGGAGTCCAGACCAAATTAGTCATTGCATTACATAGAAAACTGATAAAGCCTTATGTGCTAAACTTTTGTTACTTGCATTTCACAGACTATCTATCCAAAACATGTGAAATTTAGAACTAACATGCATCTGATGTGTATGAATATCATATTAGAACTTCAAACGTAGATCTATACATGCGATGGAATATAAACCAAAATATCAGAGGGCTGCAACATCCTTCATGTAGTTCTATTACCAACAACATAGTGTTGACATCAATGACAACTCATTAATGACACATTTTCATTCTTTCAACAATCTCCCCCTTTTCCATTGATGGAAACATGTGCCAAAACAAAACCATCTCTCTACATCCACATCTCTCCCTCTTTGACATCAAAGACAAAGGGTGGTCCCCTTTAAACATATATACAGACTTGACTAAAATGTACTAGCTCCCCCCTAAGGGAGGTAACCAAAAACTCCTAGTATATCCACATATGTACAAACAAATTTGAAATCATTAAAGAGACTGAAAAAAAGTTTGTGAAAAAGGGTCAACTCGAAGATGTTGACTCTTGAAGCTTTTGGAGAACTACATCCCAGGCAGATTTTCCTTCTTCCCAATTCAACTTTTCTGCAACAAGCATTCTAAGTAGAGACTCAAGCTCCATCAAGGTGTCTACACCTTCTTCTATATTGTCGGAGTTAAGATTGAGCTTTGAAATTCTCTCAGCACTGGCTAGGGCACCTAGAATCGGTAGGTGCTTTATTTTTATTGTTCCTAAGCTTCATAAATAGCTTAACAATTTCTTCCTTCTAGTTCTAAAAAGTGAAGAATATGTCATGTAGGTTCACAATGACATACCAGGCTTTATTTTTTTTGTCTTGTGTCAAATTATAGGTCCTTGATGCACCAAATATCTAGGACTCAATTGAGTCCATTTCCTCTTTTATAATTTGTGTGGCATCTGACCACCTCATGCAATACAAAAGAAGTGTGTTAGCTTCTTCCTCATAAGCTTGTACATCCTTCAAATATTTTTTCAACTTTGATATGTATAGATGCACATTTCTCCATGATTTCCATTGGCCTTTGTCATGTAAGCTTTGACACAACCTCTGTTTCCACCTATTCCTTCAATTCAGAGGCATATTCTTTGAAAGAATTAATCAAAATTTTGATTTTTTCTATAATAGACAATGATGTGTCAGTACTTGTTCTTGGTGTGATCTCCTAGCTTCTATAGCTTCATCCATTAGTTCACTACTCTTCTGATATATCTCAAAAACTTCTTTTCTTGTCAATTCATTAAGTAGATCATTTAGCTGCATCTTATGCATAGGAGATATCTTATTTAAATCAACATTGCCCTGCTACATGGGTAATTGCAACAACTGGTAACCACCAATTGGTTGAAACCTTATATGTTTAGTCAATAAACCTTCAAAATGATTACCAAAGGAGGATTCATCAAAGGGCTTGAGTAAATCCTCAAATTTTTTTGCTTCTTCATTCTTTCTGGTATCAAGATCTTCCTCTTCATCAATCTTATCTTCTTCCTTACCAGAGGAAGTATCTTTGTCTTTTTCTTCCATTTTTTCCTCATCATATTTATCCCTATCCTTTTCTCCTTGCTTGTTTTCTTCATTTTTATCATCTCCTTCTTCCTTCTCATTATCATTTCTATCCTTATTTTCTTCATTTTCTTGATTTTTCCCTTTTTATGTTTCATGCTTGTCACTTCACTAGTACCTTTTATGTATCTTGCGGCGAGACAACTATCTTAGGATTGTCTTGAACAATGTTTTCCAGAGGAATAGGAGTATTATCCTTTGTGGTTTCTTCTACAATTTCTCTTCTGTAACATGCTTAACTTTGGTATTACCTTATGTAAGTTATTTTGTATCTAGAGGAGAATTCTCTCGATACTCTTTTGTATCAATAATCAGTTCTTGTTCTTTGCTAGCAAAGGCAATAGGAATTATCTCATAATATTGTGCTATTTCAGTAACCCTTTCTTCACTCTCCTTTTGTAACTTCTCAATTTGATCGCAATCTCTTCTGATAAGTGTAACTCTTCATTTTGTTCTGAATTCTTTGTGGTAGACTTTAGCTATTTTAGCCTTGTTAGCTTTAGACAAGGAGAATCCAATCTTCTCCATTGCATTTGATCTTATCTTTTTTTCTAGCTCTATGGCTTCTTCTCCCCTTTCCAAAATAACCTTCCATATATCTTTTAGAACCTTTTTTTGAATATATTCCATATCTTCTTCAACAATGACAATATATTTGAGTA
Organism: Sequoia sempervirens; assembly: GCA_007258455.2. Lineage (NCBI taxonomy): Eukaryota > Viridiplantae > Streptophyta > Pinopsida > Cupressales > Cupressaceae > Sequoia > Sequoia sempervirens. Next base: position 131,676,430 of record VDFB02252616.1, read on the forward strand.
TTGCCTCAATTATGGTAGCTTTTTTTTTCAGGTCATTTTTATTCTGATAAATGGAAATAGTTTCTTTCAAAATTTTATGATGCAAAATACCATCATACAACACATCCAATGTCATTGGAATCAGAGGTTTTTCTGGAGTATACTTCTTCTTTCTTTTATTCTTCTTTCCAGGATCGTCAATTTCTGGTTTCTTCTTCTTCTTTTCCTTCACCTTGTCCACATGTATCTTGAAGGCCTTTTTTCTTTTCTCAATTTCTTCTTCATTAGATGAGTCAACTATGTTTATCCTTGGTTTCTTTGGGGTAGAAGTGATTCTTTTCACGGATAGGGGTGACTCCTCATCCTCTTCTTCTTCTTCTAAAGATTGCACACTCAAGTCCTCTCTTGTAGCTTTTTGTTTCTTTCTTTTTGGTGTAGCAATAGAAGGGGTTGTCGAAGTACCTTGTTTTACTTCTTTTCAGGTTCCTCTGAAACAGTAGTAGTTGATTCCTTTCTCTTCATTGATCTAGAAGACTCTTGAGTACTGGGGGGAGGTTGGAAGCATTTCTTTTAGATCTTCTAGGTCTGGGGGATTCACCAACTACGGTTGAATCTCCTACTTTTTTTTAGCTACTATAGATGCTCCTACATAAGTCCTCTTTCCTTGAGAGTTTCATTTATCATTATTGCCACTCTCTTCTTTATCACAAGATTTTTTCACTTCATGTGTTCTTCCATGATTTCTCTTCATATGGCCCATGCCTTTTATGAGTGGTGTCCTTAGGACTGTTTAAAAGAATTTTAACAAAACCTTCAACTTCTTGTTCACTAGCCTCATAACCAAGTGGTAGAATTTGGATAGTTCTGGGTTCTACAACTTCAATAATGCATTCATTAGTTTTGACTAGAAATGTGATATCATCTCAATATTTCTCCACTAAAGACCTAGGGATTCTTTCCCTCTCATGCATTCTCTTCTAAAATACTGCAAATAATGTACTAAGTGCTTTGTCTTGGGCTTTTACATCACTTAAGCTGTGTAGGTGCTACAAAATCTATTGAGATACAGGTCTGCCTTTTTCCCAAGTGATGTTCCCTTTTCCTAGAAGCTCCTTTAAAAAGTAAAATAGTAGACAAACTAGCAAAGAACCAAACTTGAAGGGATATTTCTTATCTTTAGCTTGCCTCAAGTTGTTAAGGAGTTGTTGCAGAAGGAACTCACATAGATTATAGTCTTTCCCCTTTTCCACCATCTCATAGGCAACATGAATTGTTGTAGGAGACACAAAATTATCTCCATTGGTGTAGTATATTGTGTATCCTATGACCATAGCTGCATACCTTACCGCAAGATTCCTTATTGTGTTCATAGTGAGAGTCCTTTGATCAATTGTGGCTCTTGTCAATTCCATCACATCCTTATTATTTACAGATTTCAATGCAAGTGTAAATTCAGTGGAACAAAGTCTTGTGACTTCCCTTATAACTTCCTTTGTCAACAATCCAGGCTTTTTAGTCCATACATATTTTTCATGCACTATGCGTAATGCTATTCTCACAAACTTAAGATCATTGTTATAGATGAAACATGGAAATCCTTTCCAAAAATCAAGTTTCTTTACTAGATTCTCATACTTAGGTTTTATTTTGAAATGATCTCTAGTCAACTATTTTGTCCATAGGTCTGTGAATTTTGTGTGATCAAACTCCCATTTTCTTGTGGATATATGCCCTTGTGTCTTCTGTAGGTAGAACTTTTTATGGGATACTCGAAAATGCTCTGAGTGAATTGTTCTCAAATATCTTCATGGGATATTTCTTGAACTTGGGTTGGGGTTTCTCACTTATATTTGTTAGTTTTATGATCAGATGTAATGCACAAAAAAATAATTCAAAATCAGACACAATAACATGGCAAATACCCTAGGAAAACCCTCCTCTTGAGGGGAAAAACCCAACAACAAATATAACTCTATTATATATCAATAATGGCAATAAGTATCTTTACAATGAGTCCAATCTCAAGGCCGATATGCAACACCTTCACAAGATACAATGATAACAAGTAATCAACACTTCCTTGTAACTCAGATCTACCCTTAAGAAATTTGCTATCTACTCTTGATAATTCACAATTTGCACTTAATTGATATGCCCTTGAAGAATTCACACTTGGAAGAGAGGAAATGCTCGAACTTAATTGATGCCCAAATGGAGTGGAATGATCTTGTATTTATACAACTTGAAGGAGAGATGTTGCACCTTTTCATGCAAGGTTGACCATCATAAAAATATAATTTCAATTTAATAAATACAATTTACTAGGAAGGTCGGCCAAGAAGATAATTACAAAGTTTCCATGTGAAGCATCTCTTTACATTGAATAAACACATATAAATAAGGAAGTATGAAGCTTGAAGCTGCAATTACATCAACACTCCCTCTCAGCTAGGGAGGAATACTTCCTGCTACACAAGACACATCACCTCATCGTGATGTCAACACAATGGCTACAACCATATGTGGAAGGGAAAGATATCTCCTCATCGTGATATCAAATATCACCTAAACGTGATATCAACCATAATGGCTACAACCATGTATGGAAAATAAATATATCACCTCATCGTGATATCATATATCACCTCAACATAATATCAACCATAATGGCTACAACCAAGTATGCTATGTACAAGTGTTCATCACTTGCATGATGTTGTCACCTTAACATGAATTTCACCATGGCTCTCCCAGAGGGTGAAACACAAGTACAATAAAATCATCACAAACTCTCTCACGTGACATCCACCATGGCTCTCCCAAAGGGTGGAACAAGGGCTTTCACCTCAAACTTCTCTTGTTGAGAAGAATGCATTAACAAGGGATTTCACCTCGAACTTCTCTCATAGAGAACTCATTAAAGAGGATCACTGATACTAAGATTCCTTCTTAGTTAAGGTTGTATTCTCCACCATACCAAGCTTATCTCGAAAGTACACAAACTTTATCCTAGAGAGAGGCTTGGTGAGAATGTTCGTTGTTTGCTCATCAGTGCTGATATACCTCAACTATATAGCTTTCCTCTATACCATATCTTTGATATATAATGGTATTTGATCTCCACATGCTTAGTTTTGTCATGGAACACAAGATTGATAGAAAGCTTCACACAACTTTGGCTATCACAATGAATGATAGTAGGCTCCATTGATTGTCCAAATCAATCCTGCAAGGAGCTTACAAAGTCACATTGCTTCCCGAGTTGCCACACAAGCTGCAATATACTCTACCTCTGATGTACTCAATGCTACAGATGACTGCTTCCTATTGCATTAGGAAATCAAGGTAGACCCCAAACAAAAGCAACATGCAAAGGTGCTCTTCCGATTAGTGACACACCCCACCCAATCAAAATTAGTATAGCCATGCAACTCTAGATCTACACCTGAAGAATATCTTAATCCATATCCAACTATGCCTCACAAGTATCTTAGGATATGCTTCGCTGCAACTAGACATATTTGCCTTGGTTTACACATGAATTGACTAAGTGCACTCACTGTATAGCAAATATTTGGTTTAGTATTGACTAGATACATCAACAATCCATTTAACTATGCATATAGAGGATCCACTAGATCTAAACTAGTTGCAACCTCCTTAAACACCTTCTTTGGGTTTAGTAGACTCCTTTTGAATCTTCAAGTACTTGCATCAACCTTCTGACCTCTTCGTCCAAGATTTCCTGTAAGACTTGCCTTAGATAAATGTTTTCTAGTGCACACCTCTGGTATTGTAGAGAATTCAAGATTGTCCTCCTCAACCTCATCCCAGATCACACTATTCTGAATAGGTTTACGAAGCTACTAATGTTAAATCCAAATGACTGTCTTATGCAATTCCAATCTCAACAGATGAAGAGGTCTTTCAAGGATTTAACACTTGGCCTTGCAACAATGCAACCTTCTCTTCTTCTCAGTGACTCACAAAACTCCCTCTTGATCCCTGCTTCAGAGATTGCAAAGAAGTCTTCTGGAAGTGAACTCCCTCTAGCCACCAACTCAGTCCTATGGCTGCAAGTTGTGACTTCACACTTGATCATTTCTTTGGTTGGCATGACTTCCTCACAAGATGCCTCAAGCTTTTCATCACTAAGCAATCTCTCATCACCTTCTTGCCCCTAGATCTAGCCTAGAAGCATTTTTGGAGAGAGATTACTAATAGTTTATAATTATCCAAAGAAATATCAAGGCTAGAATCATACAAGGTTTACTATTCCAAGTTATAGTATGAATACATAATAATTTATGAACAATATTAAAACATGAATAAATAAATCAACCTATAAGAGAAATATATCAAAAGATCAAAATAAAGGGATAAAGAAACTTATCTTTATTGAATTCTGATATAACCCTTTCTTCCATCTTTTACTCCTCTCGAGAGTGCTAAACTCATCACATCAAAAGGTAATCTGCACAACTACAGATTTCTTTAATGCATTATGCAATTAGCATGTAGAACCAAATCTCTCCAATAGTTCAAGGCTCTATCATAGTTCATGCATTAGAGAATGATATCAATGTGACCAACTAATCACCATCGAAGTTGCAATTATCTTTTTATTTTAGAGTCACACTCAAAAATATTCACAACGAGCATAAAATAACTTGCAACAAATGAAATCTTCAAAGGGTCTTATGCTAGAGAACAAAATTCAAGAGAAACCACTATCTCTCTTTACTAATTACAAGATCCAACTAAATGATATAACTTAGCAAACAAAGAATACTAAGTATCTCTTTAAATATTCTTATGGATGCAAATACTGGACGTAGTAAGATACGTTTCTCTTGCGCACAAATCAGCACACAACCTTCACGGCTTGAACAAAATCCCATGGCTTAGAAAATACATTCCCTAGAATCATTCTAAGGAGAGATCTCATCCACATCTTCAAATGAAGCATGCTAATTAGGTCTGGTGGGGCAATCCTTCGCATAGTGACCAAACTTGTCATAACAAAAACATTGGACTTTGTAAGGAAATCAAGACCAGTTGGACTAGCCTTTGTTACACCTCCACAGGAAATCCCTAAGCCTAGTGATACATCACATGAGAACCCTAAAGCTCCAATGGGGTAGGAGAATGTCGAAGAAGAATACATATTTTAGAGAGCAACAAATATAACATTGGCCGATCTTGCTAACATTGTAGAAGAGTTGAGGAAAATTAGGATTTCCTATAGCATGAGCAAGAAGTCTTGTAACAAGAAATCTTGTAGTAACAGCCAAAAACAGAGCAAGAGTTCCTACAACCACATAAAAATGAAGAACAAAAGCCCTTGCAACAAGAATTGGAAGAATAAATAGTACCCCTACAGCCAGAGACAATTGGACAGCCTAAGTCCATGCAGATAGTTCTATATGAGGAGCCGACATTGACAAAAAGACTAGTAGGAATTCATAATCCTCCTGATTCTATAGTACATACGATGATTTTAAATTTATGGAAAGAGATAAATAGGGAGGAAGAATGGAAAAAGGAAAAACATAAATTGAAGGAAATTCAAAAGAGGGATGAGGAAATTGAAGATAAGGATGCAAAAATTTCCACCTTGAGGTAGAAGGTGGATGATATGGCAACCTTTGTACCAAAAATTTTGGAATGTAGGACCCCTCCTAGGGTCTATGCTCTACTCTTGAAAGAGAAATACCTCTCTTTTAAGCTGTCAAGGATTTCCTCAGGTTTGAATCCTTCTATTGACACCCCTGTTGAATTTTTCAATGCTTATAGGATTGCCCCCTCTGAAATGAAGAATTTTTTGTGTGAGTTTTATTTGCATAATTATGTTGTAACTCAAGACCATTATTGGAATCCATTTTTGTATGTTTGAGATGTCCAATTAAGGGCATTTATGTCTTGGGTGCAAAATGAGATTAGTTGGGGACAACAACATGGGGCTTATAAGCAATTGGAGACTAACATCCCTTTGCTCGTTAGGGCTTAATCAAGCAACCCAAGGGATATTTATAGAGAATGGCATAGAATGCTTCTCAGACCTAGTTATGGCAACATGATTATTCCTTGGATTGAGGCCATTTATAGTGAGTATGAGGTAAAGGTAGCAACAAAGGAAGAAACTATGAGAAGATGTCTATCACAAAGATGGAATAGCCTAACTAATGAGTGAAGTAGGTTGAACCTCATTCCATCCACAATAATATTGCATCACTAAAAAAGGATTGATAGGTATATTCAGATTTGAATAACACAGGGGCGATCGTGGATTCCCCTGAATTTCCAACCACCCATGCTCATGTGGGCTGTGCCAAACTTTAGATTCCACCAGTATGACATTGCTGTAGAAAAATAGAGATGGAGCAGATTTGAAAGATTAGAGGGATTCTGTTGGGATCTCGATTCACGCACTATAGCCACTAATGTTGGACAACTATCGGTTGCAAATTTCAAAGATTTCACCAAGTAGAAGAGCAACCCTTCCCTTGCTAGAGGACCAACAAAATGTTAGGTTGGGGGGAGTGATGAGCCTAGTTTTTGGTCCAATTTTGTGTAGAATCTATAGTTTATTTGTTGGCATTTATCATGGAATTTGATGTTAAATTTTGATATTTTCATAATGTTTCCCTCAAACCATAAACATTGGGCTTAATCCTATCTCTACAAGTTTTAATGACATTGGCATATTATATCGATTATCTATATTGATTTTGCATGTGGTTAATGAGTGTTCCTTAAGGTGGTTATAGATGTGTAGTTATTGTGCGTATTGACATTGGCATGTAGATCCAATTTAAAGATGCTAAGTTGAGGAAGACATCACCAGCTGGGCATGCACCATAACGTCCAACAAAGGAATCGCTCAAAGTCAAGGAGGTCAATGAAAAAATATTCCTCATGCAATCGAATGTAACCACCTTGTAGTGGATTTTAATGATTGAGCATGCACAGATGTTACATCTATGTTGAATCTGTGTTTGGACTTGCATGTTTGACCAGATTCCATGCACACATAACTATCATTGCTCCATTTTCTTTGTTTTCCCTAAATGGCATCCTCCCAGTCATGGAGTTGACTGTCGTGTTTAGTTGATAGTATAAATAAATATCTAATGCTCCTTCCACAAAAGGTTGCACGAATTGATATTATACTTGCACTCTCAAGTTTTTAGTAATACAGATACATTACTCTTTTGTACTCATGATTTGTAGCTAATAAAATAAAGTCCTGAGTTTTAGCATCTGAGTTCTCATTAGTTTTAGGGGATACTTATCCAAGGGGGCACACTTGGTGAGTAATCTATCTTCTTAGTTTAGCATTAGTTTAGTATTACTCGTTGTTCATTAAATTAGTTAGAAATTTGGCAACGATTGTTCCTGCAACCACTAGAATTCCATTTTGTGACTGTTCCTGCAACCAAAGCAAACAAAGTAGTGCCCTGTTTGTTGCTCATATTTTCATTCATGTTATACATTTTAGTTTGATGTTGTTTTTGATTGATTATTGGCATTTATGGTATTCCATTCTAAGCAATTTACTTTCAGTATTGTGTGTTTCTTAGTTGTAGAATGAAATGGCTACCTTGAGTTCCTAGTACACATACTATGTTGATCCATTTCAAGTTCACATCCTTGGGTTGACAAGTTAAATGCACCTTCATGATGATTGAAATAGATATCCAAGTTAGATGTCTAATCTTTGAATCATGGCTATAAGGGCTTAGTTATTAAATCATTGTAGGAGGCCAACAAGGGTTATAAGGGTTTAGGGTTTAAGGGTTAAGGGCAGATGGGAGAGAGATAGAGGGAGTGATTGAGAGAGAGAGACCTAAGAGAGGGAGAGGGGGTAGGAGGGAGAGACTTGAGAGAGAGAGAGATAGAGGGTATAGGGTTTAAGGGTTAAGGGCAGAGGGAGAGATATAGAGGAGTGATTGAGAGAGAGACCTAAGAGAGGGAGAGGGGGTAGGAGGGAGAGACTTGAGAGAGGGAGAGAGAGAGAGAGTAGAGGGTAGAGGGTTTTAAGGTTAAGGGTAGAGGGAGAGATATAGAGGGAGTGAATGAGAGAGAGACCTGAGAGACAGAGAGGGGGTAGGAGGAAGAGACATGAGAGAGGGAGAGAGTAGAGGGTAGAGGGATAGATATAGAGGGAATGAGTGAGTGAGAGAGAGACCTAAGAGAGGGAGAGGGGGTAGGAGGGAGAGAGAGAGTAGAGGGTAGAGAGTTTAAGGGTTTAGGGTTTAGGGTTAAGGGTAGAGTGAAGAGAGATAGAGGGAGTCAGTGAAAGAGAGGGAGGGAGGGAGTGGGAGAGAGATAAGGAAGAGAGGGTTAATGGTAAGGGGTAGATGGTTTAAGAGTTAAGGGTTTAGGGTTAAGTGTTAAGGTTTTAATGTTTAGGGTTTAGGGTAGAGGGTAGAGGGTTATAAGGGTTTAGGGTTTAAGGGTTAAGGGTTTAGGGTTAAGGGTATAGGGGAGAGAGATAGATAGATTGAGTAAGAGAGATACCTGAGAGAGGGAGAGAAGTAGGAGGGAGAGACTTGAGAGAGAGAGAGGTAGAGGGTTAAGGGTAGAGGGTTTAAGGGTTAAGGGTAGAGAGGAGAGAGATAGAGGGAGTAACTGAGAGAGATAGACCTAAGAGAGGGAGAGGGGGTAGGAGGGAGAGACTCGATAGAGGGAGAGAGAGAGTAGATGGTATAGGGTTTAAGGGTTAAGGGTTAAGGGTTAAGGGTTAAGGGTCTAGGGTTAAGGGCAGAGGGAGAGATATAGGAGTCAGCTGAAAGAAAGGGAGGAGGAGTGAGAGAGAGATAAGGAAGGGAGGGTTAATGGTAGAGGGTAGAGGGTATAAGGGTTAAGAATTTAGGGTTTAGGGTTTAGGGTAGAGGGTAGAGGGTTATAAGGTTTTAGGGTTTAAGGGTTAAGGGTTTAGAGTTAAGGGTATAAGGGAGAGAGATAGATGGGATGTAGAGGAGTGAGTGAGAGACCCAAGAGGGACAAGGGCAGGAGGAGAGACCCTAAGAGAGAGAGAGAGGGCAGAGGTAGAGGGTCTACACATGCATAGGGCATAGGGTTACAAGGGTCTAGGGTCTAGGGCCTAAGGGCCAAGGGCCTAGGCTAAGGCTATAGGAGAGAGATGACGGAGGAGTGAGCTAGAGAGAGAGACCTAAGAGAGGAGAGAGGGGTAGGAGGAGGAGACTTGAGAGAGAGAGAGGGTAGAGGGTTAAGGGCTAATGGTGAGGTAGAGGGTAGAGGCAGAGGGCCTAGGTTTAGGCAGGAGGGAGAGAGAGAGAGAGAGGGTAGAGGGTAGAGGGTTTAGGGTTTAAGGGTTAAAGGTAGAGGGGAGAGAGATAGAGGGAGTGACTATGAGAGAGAGAGACCTAAAAGAGGGAAAGGGGGTAGGAGGGAGAGAGAGAGAGGGAGAGAGATAGAGGGAGTGACTATGAGAGAGAGAGACCTAAAAGAGAGAAAGGGGGTAGGAGGGAGAGAGAGAGAGGGAGAGAGAGGGTAGAGGGTGAAGGGTAGATGGTTTAAGGGTTTAGGTTTAAGGGTTAAGGGTAGAGGGGAGAGAGATAGATGAAGTGACTGAGAGAGAGACCTGAGAGAGGGAGAGACGAGAGAGAGAGAGAGGGGGGTATAGGGTTTAAGGGTTAAGGGTAGAGGGAGAGATATAGAGGGAGTGAGTGAGAGGAGAGAGACCTAAGAGAGGGAGAGGGGATAGGAGGGAGAGACTTGAGAGAGAGAGAGTAGAGGGTAGAGGGTTTAAGGGTTAAAGGTTTAGGGTTTAGGGTTAAGGATAGAGGGGAGAGAGATAGAGGAGTCATGAAAGAAAAGGAGGGAGGGAGTGGGGAGAGATAAAGGCAGAGGTTAAGGCAGAGGGAGAGAGATAGGAGTGATTGAGTGAGATAATTGAGAGAGAGAGAGAGTAGAGGGTGAGGTTTAAGGGTTTAGGGTTAAGGGTTATAGAGGAGAGAGATAGAGGAGTCAAAGGAAAGAGAGGGAGGAGGGAGTGAGAGAGAGATAGATAGAGGCGTGAGGGTTATGGGCAGAGGGAGATAGAAGTGATTTATTGAGAGACTTGAGAGAGAGAGAGGAAGTGGGAGAGAGACAGTGGCATAGGGTTGATGGTAGAGGTAGAGGGTCATAAGGTTAAGGGCCTAGGAGCAGGGCTAAGAGGGGAGAGAGAGGGAGTGAGTGAGAGAGAGAGACCTGAGAGAGGGAGAGAGCCTATGGGAGGGAGAGAGAGAGGGTATAGGGTTAAGGGTAGTGGGTATAGGATTTAAGGGTTAAGAGTAGAGGGGAAAGAGGTAAAGGGAGTGACTTTGAGAAAGAGACTTGAGAGAGGGAGAGGGGGTAGGAGAGAGAGACTTGAGAGAGAGGGAGTGGGAGAGAGATAGAGGGTATATAGGGTTAATGGTAGAGGGTAGAGGGTTTAAGGGTTTATAGTTTAAGGGTTAAGGGTTTAGGGTTAAGGGTGGAGGGAGAGATATAGAGGGAGTGAGTGAGCTCAAGAGATAGAGATTTGAGAGAGGGAGAAGGGGTAGGAGGGAGGGAGAGAGAGAGAGGGTAGAGGGTAGAGGGTATCTGATGTTGTGCGATAAAGGGTTGTCCATGTGACCGAGGTGATATAGGTAGATTAGCAAGACAGAGAGAGTATTCCCCTACTCCATTGTCTTTGAACTGTAGTTGCTTGTCAAAGCTTTTGGTTAACTAACTAATTTGTGTATCAACTTTGAGAGGAGTACTAGCAGGAGCTTCTCAATTATTGGGAACCAAAGTGTCCTAACTAGCTTTGATGTTGGCATAAGTCTGATTGTTTGAATTATTAGATGGTATTGTGATCTCCTGTATGTCATAAGGAAACTTAAGACATTGATGATATGTGGACAAGACAACTTTCTTTTCGTGGATCCAAGGATGACCCAACAAGATGTTGTATGGAAGATCATGATCTAACACTTGACATAAAGTATTCTTGATAACATGTACCACTTTGATTGGTAGCATGATTAAACCCTTGGATGCTCTTTCCTCATCATCGTAGGCTTTAATAGTGATCTTTTGATTCCAGTTTGTCACTGAAATGCTCTAGAGCATTTCCCCAGTAGAGTCACCATTTGTTGTGTAGTTTTTTTGCACACACGCCTCGTTGAAAGCAAAGACCCTCTTTTGCTTCAGTTCTTAGTGTTTTGGCCCTTTGATCTTGAGGATTTACCTTGCTTTGGCATGAGCTTGAACGTTTATCTTATCCAACATTAGTGATCCCTCTATGATTTTTCTTGAGAACCTCATGTTTTGGACTTATCTTGGGTTTTTCGCTGCTTTTGGGAAAATTCGCTCCTGTCGGAATTCCCTGGATCCTCTCTAAACCTGGTGGTGACTGTTTTACACTATGGCACAAAAATCCCTAGTCTTCATAGAATTCTGTGGTGGTCATATTTTTTTGAATGTCTGTCATCTGGTCAGATTCCTAGGTTTTGGTCAGAGTGTCTTGTCGACTGCATTTTGTTGTACAATTTTTGAGGGAGGTATTTAATCGATCTTGGGGAAACTTTATGCCATTATGCTTTATCATTTGCATTCTATTAAGTTTTTCTTGATCTTGAGGTGCCTACCTAGATTTGGAGTGCTGAATTTGTGAATTGTTGAATCTGGTGGTCATTTTTCTAGGCATTATAACTGTTGTTGTTTGATCAGGTGCTAAGGATTGTTGTTTTTCATTGCTATTCACTTCAACAATGGTATGTACGTATTCCCTTGCTTTTTTTGTTGAATGTGACTAATTCTTTAATATCCTGAGTGTGCTTGGAGTCTGAATTTCTGTGTGTATGGGCATTGAATGTTTGAAGCTAGGGTTACTTGATTGTGTTTGATTGATAATCCCAAGTGAGTTTTGAATTTTTTTTTCATTTCCATCATGCGGTAGCTTGTTCATGTAGGCCACAAGGAACCTTTTGAAAGCATAGCAGTTAAGTAGACTGAGTTCAAGCTTGTTCTATGCATCAATGGTGAAATTTTAGGGTTTCATTCCTAGGGTATTGCCATTTCCTTTCAATTTGCTTTAGGGTGAGCCTAGAATTCAAAGATGATCTATGGGAGGTTCAAGTCAACTGGTTGCAAGCCAAGGATCCTCAAATTTGTGATCATTCGATCAATTTGAGTGAAGTCACAAGAAAACGTCGACATTCAGAGTTTTTCCTTCTTCGTGGATTTCCATCCCACCCAGATTCTACCGAAATTCCTTTGTCCCTGCATTTTTTCAGAATTTGTAGATTATTGTTGTTTTTCATGGAATTTCATCCTAGGCGGAATTCTTCGAAGCTTTGTTGAAAAATGAAGGATTGAGGGATAACATGATTTATTAACCGATGATTATCCATTGTATGGTCAATTTGTGTTATCTAAAGATGTATCATGTTGTTTCTTGGTTAATAATGATCGACTAAATGACTATTAGATGGATATCAAGAGTAGAATTCCTGAAAGCAAGATTACTTCCATCTAGTCAAAGGTAACTAATACAAATGTTGGACTGTGGGACTATGAGGAGTTCAAGGCAAGAATGGTAGCACACAAACTTCCTTTACTAGCTAGAAGAATATTGAAATCGAGATTGGCCCATGTAGCTGTATTTCCTCCTACAATGCAGTGTTATGAGTTGGTGGTTGAGTGTGCCAAACACTATGACAAAGGTACACATAGGATAGTTGGCCCTCAAGGGAGAATTGTAGCAAATCTGAATCCTGTGTCTATTTCCCAGATCTTTGACATGCCAGACAAGTCTCATGTGGTGGGTTTTGACATAGAGGTGGCAAGAAAGTTCTATGAGGAAGATACCATCAAGTCTCAGCAGGTCATCAATTCTTGGTTGGAGAAACCCAAGTCTCAATTTTCCAAGCTACCCAAGCAACTATTCAAAGAAAAATTCAAGGAGCATTATGATGTTATCACCCTTCTTAGTAGGGTGGTAGGATTGAAAAGTGTAGGAGTGTTTGAGAATTGGATGTTTCATGTCATTGTGAGAATGGAACAAAATGTAGATTATCATTGGGAATTCATTATAAGTGCCATGATTCATGAACAGATGTGTAATGTCCTGCAGTCAAAGACCTTCACAATGACTTCCTGCTTAGTCTATGCACTTGCAAGATTTCATCCATACAAGGGAATAAGTACAAGGGGTGTGTTTGGACAGGATGTAATCTATGAGGTTTATCCACAACTACACTTGGGTAACTCAAGCTATAGGAGGGTGAATGATGCATTCACCATGTTCATTACTAGGTTGCTCCAAGGTGCAGAGCATGTGAGGATATCTAACAATGCCAAGGAGTTAATCAAAAGGTATGGTACATAAGGATAGATGGCTGATAGAGGGCTCCATATCGACTTCCTAGGTATCCTATAGACAATATCATACTTTTGGAAGTCACAAGACAAATATGTGATTTTGATGCCATTGTGAAAAAGGATAAACATAAGACTGGATTCAATGGAGATTTTCCTTTGAGGATAGGCACTAGTGATACATGTCCTTCTATTAATTCGACCTATGCTTCTGAAGAAGAAATGAGCACTCTTGGTTTATCCTTTCATTCTAAGAGATCTAGGTTTGACAAAACTGGTGAAGAAAAAAAGAAGGCCAACAGAGAATATAGCCACAAGGATGATATAGAAGACTATTGGTCCAATTGCAGTGATGAGTTTGAGATTAGAAAGAAGTTTTCTAGGTTTCCTGTTAACTTGGTCTGACTATATAATGTGAACGCCATTCCAGATCAAGTTGAAGATGATGGAGATTTGATTTAGGGCCATGCTTATGAGGCAGTGAAGGACAAACCAGTGAGAGAAGTAGACTAGTTGGAAGAGGAGAAAACAAAACTAGAACAACTCATGGCTCCAATGATTAAGTATACAAAACTATGGCTCAAGCATAAAATGTGGGAACTAGAAAGTGAAGGTGTGCAATGCACCTATGATTTAATGGGAGACTTGGAGTCTCATTCTACTTCTGAGGAGTCAACTGAGCATGATCATAAGGGTAAGAGAAAGGTGAGATCTCCTTTCAAAATCAAGATTAAGGATGTTCAAGCAAAGGAAGTACATGAGGCAGCAAAACAAAGAAAACCTATTGCCAAGAAAAGAGGGCACAATCAAGGACTAAGAAGCTAGCAAAAGATGAAGTTGAAAAGGAAGGTCAAGAGGTTAGTGCTTCTGTGCCCAAGAGAAGAAGGATAGTAAGATTGTCACAAAAGGAAAAGAAAAGCTTCAAGGAAGGAGAGGAAGTTAGTCCTCCAATAGTAAATGTGGAAAGCTTAGGAGAAAGGACACAAGTGTATACAAGGAAATCCATAACTCCTCCTAAGGACAATGTGTCACAGAAGGATGCTCCTCCAGTCACTCCTGTTGCAGAATAACATGATAATGTTCCTCCTCCTCATGAAGATAGCAATGTACCAAGTGAGCTAGGTGAATCCAAAGAAGTAGAAACTCATCAATATATAGAGGGAGAATAATTTCAAGAGGGCGAGTTCTATAATGTTGAAGCAGAAATAGAGAAGATGCTATAGTCTCCCCTAGTAACCTATGAGGACTCACCTATTAGAAGTGAAGAAGATAGATCCCCTTAGAGAGAGGAAATACCAGTTAGGACTCCATCACCTATGCATGGAGAAAAAGAGCATAATAAAGAAAAATAAGATAAAGCCGTGGAAACCCCCGAGAATCAGGATTTGAGTGAAGATATGCCTAAGGATCAATAGGATGAAGTTCCATAGAGTAAGGTACAATTAGAGGCTACTATTCTAGGTTGGTTGGATAAGGAATTGAAGAGTAAGAAAATTCTTGTGGATAAAACTCCTCCCAATTGGGATGAGCTATTGGCAAATATAGGAAAGGGAAAAAGAAAGAAGAAAGCTAAGGTCATTTCCAGGATTGAGAGGGATGAAGCAAATAGCAGGGTGGTCCACATTGCTACTCCTACTCCTGATAAGAACAAAGATGATGTAACTGGAAGTGATTACCATGTGCAAACCATTAACCTAGGGCCTACTTCCATGGAACAAGAGATTGAAGAGTATGAGGGCCCTAGTGCTATGATTTTGGGAAGGTTAAGGAAAGAAGCAAAAACTAAACAAGATTTGAAAAAAGAAAATGATAGACTTAAAAGATATTTGCAAGACTTGATGAAGCCTTTGCAATCCATCAGTTCTTCACCATTTGCTGCCAGCTTCTTGCCACAAGAGACAATATCAAAGTTGGAAAGAATGAAGAGCACCACAGATGCTATAATCGGTTGGTTACAAGGAATACAAACTAAGGGAGATGATGTTATTAAAGAAATTATTTCAACTGGAGGAGATGCAATGAGATCATTATATTGGCTGAGGAATGTGTTGGCTCATAATAAGGAAGATGTGGATCTCCTGTTGCAGAAGAATAAAATCATCATGGACTACACTGAAGATAAATTGGTGAGTGATGGAATTCTTCCTTCCTCCAGAGCTACAAAACCTTGGGAATGGTATGGAGCTTTGCAAATAAGGAAAAATGTTTTGAAGAAAGTATATAAACCAATGAAATAGATTGAGGACACCTTGACTACAATTTACAACAAGTGCATTTCCTTCTTTGAGGTGATGATAGGGAGAAAGAAATTTGTGCCAAAACATCTCAGCTTGGAGTAGTTGAGGAAATGGTGGAGAGATGTAAATGTTCCAGTAAATGAGGGCCCTGTCATTGGACATCAATTGGATGATGCAGCTACCTACATTGTAGTGATTGATAAATATCAAACCAGCAAGGTAGATTGGGACAAAATGGTAAAGCAGTCAAGAGATGATATAAGATCTATTGAAAGAAGGATTAAGGTTTTGACTATTCCTCATGTGGCTGACTTAGATAGAATCTTCTTGAAGGTGCAAGATCAAATAGATAAAGATAAAGAGGGAAGCAGTTAATACAATGCTACATCGAAATTTGTGCTTCCCTATTATTTTCCTCTACATGCATTGGTCTGAATTATGTTGGAGATCCCAAGCTGACCTAGATGGAGTTCATGCATTTAATGCATATTTCGGCTTATTTTGAATTCCTCTTGGCCTACTTGTTTTATGACCATTTATTTTTATTGTAAACTTTAATTAGGCTGACATGCCTTGGGCAGTTTCTATAAATATGGCATTTCACCTCATTTGTAAGGGCTATATAGTTTTGGATATTGAAGCGAATCAAGTAGTAGATCAAGAGTTAGAAGTTAGTTTACTTTTGAGCAAGTGTTGTAACATAGAAAATTGGAATTGTTGTTATTTGGATGATTCAATAGAATTGAAGACATTGTGCTTTTGGTGAATTCTCGTGTGTTGATTTATCTTGCATGGTTCTTGCTATTCTATCTTTTGAGATTGCTTGAGAAATATCAAATATATGTTAGATTTAGAATTAGATATAATTAAATGGTGTTTATGGTTTGATGCTTGAAGTGTTTGCAACAATCCCTGGTCCATACTTTTTGTAGCTAGTTGATTGTTAGTTGCTTCACAAAGTTAGCCTAGACCTTATATTTATTGTGCTAGTTCAATTGTGAAGGTTTATTCATTTCAATTGCAATAGGGTTGTTTTGGATGAATGTTCATGATTTGAAAATACTTAATACCTTAATATTGCACTATTTCTATAAGATTGCAGATTTATCTGGGTTAGGAATAAATCATTTTATGAGGGATTGGTCCATTTCAAGTATTTCATCATTTGCATCAATTGTTAATCTTAGGAGTAATTTTAATCTTATAAGTCTCTTAAAACCTTGTCTTTTGTCATTTTTTTATCATTCAAGTAAGATTTAGGATTAGGGGTATCACCATATTGCTAGATCTGATAAATATAAGGATTTAGTATTTGCTTGTAGTAAGGTCCCTTTGTGATTACCAAAATTTTCACATTTATCACTAAGTTGTTTATGCATTGTCAAGACCTGACATTAGAGACCTTGGGGTTATCTCTTGAGGCTTGCTGATAGAGAGTTACTTTCAAGAGAGATAGGATTTCCATATTCTATCTGAGTTGTTGTTGTGTAGAAAACACCATCAACAAGACTTAGAGAGGGGAGAGAGAGAGGCGAGAGGGAGAGAGAACTTAGGAAGTATTGGTAGAGGAGTAATAAGGGATGGTGGGAGAGGTACACATGGAGGGAGTGAGAGACATAGGGAGGAGGAGATAATGAGGTGATGACCTAGGGAGAGGAGGGAGAGAGAAGATGAGAGAGAAGAACAAGGTGAGAGATATAGGGGAGAGAGAGGTGGGTAATTAGACAAAGAGGGAGAGACTTGGAGATAGGGAAAAAGAGAGGTTGGGAGGGAGAGGTAGTGATTGAGAGAAAGGAGAGAGATGGGTGAGAAATAGTAACAAAGGGAGATAGAAAAAGAGAGAGATAGGGAGGCAATGATGGAGATGGCGTTAAGGAGGGAAGGAAAGGTAGAGAGGGTGGGAGAGACCTAGAGAGAGTTGAAAGATAATAGGGTAAGTATTGGTTAAGAGGTAAGGAGGTAGAGAGGGATTGAAAGGTAAAAACTTGACTATCCATCATCGATAATAAACCATAAAATCGAAGTCTTATCAAAGTGGGGGAGAGAGAGACAAAGAGAAAGCGAAGTTTTTTTCTTATCAATGCAATCAATTTGGTGCTTGCCAGATTGATTGCTTTGGGAAATACCAACCGAAAAGGGTTGTATTTTTCCTTGGGCATCCAATCCAAAGTGTTGGACGACCATTTTATGCCAAGGATGTGATTTTGTGAAAGTGTAACAAAATTTTAAACTTTTTTGGTTGTGCTAAGTATCGGGTTTACATGTCTTTCAATGTAGGTTTATATAAAAACTGTGATGACATTATACTCTCTCTCACCTATATAACCATATAATTTTTCTAACACTTTGATTATGTTAAGATTTTCATCTATAATTTCTCTTGTTAGTGCTTCCATTTTTTGTCAAAACCAACATGTCCTAGTTTTGGTATAGATTTTTACTCGTTCATCAAATTTTGAAATAAATTACATTTTTATAAACTAGACTCCATTCTACATGTAATGAAAAAAAAATTAATTAATTAATTTTTAAAAAAATTATGGGGGGGGCACACTCAAATTTTAGCTTTTTAGGATGTGTCCACTTCAAAAATTTGTAAAATATTATATATTAATTAAAAAAATTAGTTGAAAGAATCGAGATAAACTACACGTTGTTAGCTAGTTCCTCACTATTTAGATTTTTGAAATTCTAAGAAAAAGTTAACTTTTTAGGGAGGCCACAAAAAACGCTATGTTGTTTTCTATAAAAATGGGACCACGTTTAGTGGCCCCCCTTTTTGAAACTCTTGATCTTCATTATTATTTTTTAAATAGTAACTTAGAAAGTAGATTAAGAGCACTACAACTCTTGTTCTTGTTGTATCTTCAAATTTTTAGCGTAACCATCTTCAATTTCTTGTGAATATTAGATTTTGTTGATTAAAAAAAAAAAGGTGGCATCTTAAGAGCCATTTTTGTGTCACAACTTGGTGCACTCACCCTTTTCATATTTTAGACTCTATTATATACACATTAAAATATGATATTTGATTAACTTACCAAAAAAATAGGGGGGAACACACCCAATTTTTTATTTTTCAAGATGTGTCCATTTTGAACATTAGTCAAAAGTCATATATTCATTAAAAAAAAAAAAGAAGGCATAAACTACATAGTGGTAGATAATTTTTTAGTAAATTAATTTTTAAAATACTAAAAAGAAATGACATTTTATGAGCACACCAGATGCAATGTTATATTTTTTGACAAAAAAAAGAGCACTTTGTTTGTTCCCCTATTTGAACCCCTTAATCTCCACTAATATAGAAAGAAAACAATTTAGTTTATGAATTAGATCCAAAGCACTATAAATCTTGTTCTTGTTGTATCTTCAAATTTTGAACATATCTATCTTCAATTTCTCATCCAAGATAAGTTTTTACCAATTTTCAAAAAATGGAGCACTTAAGATCCCCTTTTGGTCCACCGTTTTTATGCACATTTCCACAACACTCTTTCATATTTAGAATATGATTTATCTAAAAAAACATTCTAACATCAAGTGGATTAAGTTTGTGTGAAGTGTGAGTTGGTAGTGTTAGCGAATCAATTGCTATTAACCTTGCCTCTTAGATTGTTAAGATAGTGACAAATGACTTTCATGCCCATCAAAAATCAATGTGTCTATTAGCTAGTGAAATACTACCTAGAACTAATCTTGTAAATTGATGCAACTAGTTGATAATTTTTTTTGTCATCCATGCATGGGGTTGGGAAGCTATATGTACACCTAGTTCATAGCCAACAATATAATTTTTTAAATATTTTAAACCTTGAACAATAAAAAGGTTCCTAGTATGTACTTTGCTCGATAATATTCAAACAACACAATATAGTAATCTATTCTCTAATTTTTGGTATGATGTACTATACACTTTGACCACCTCTTTTTTCCAACACATGTATGGCTCCATTTCTCCTTGCTTGAATGCTAATTTCATCACAATTTCATATTCTATGAGGAACACATGGATTAGTATCATGATAATGTAAACACATTTACATGCCTTAGGTTTAATGCTTTTTCTCTATTGAAGCATTTCATTGCCTTCAATGTAAGTTTAGGATGACTCCTTTTAAAACCTATCCACTATGATTTACTAGGGAGCTCATCCTTAAATGGGTTTGACTGTGTTTGGTATATCTGTACAACTTCTAGCTT
Source organism: Sequoia sempervirens (assembly GCA_007258455.2). Lineage (NCBI taxonomy): Eukaryota > Viridiplantae > Streptophyta > Pinopsida > Cupressales > Cupressaceae > Sequoia > Sequoia sempervirens. The sequence continues at coordinate 131,696,208 of VDFB02252616.1, forward strand.
GAGATTGATAATCTAAAGCTCATGGTCCACTTCAACCATCTCTAGTATACACTATTCTACAATATTTTACTCTTCCTCCACATTAAAGACCATAGAAGGACATTTCTTTGAACTAGAAGTTAGATTACCTAACCATTTGGTTGGTGTACTAGTAAGGATTCCCCATTTCTTTATTGTAATCATTGTTGAGAATTTATTATCCTTGATATCTTTAAGAGATGCTTCCATATCATATTTAGTCCTCTCATTGTGCTGAAACCTCAAACAACTACTTCAACTAATTGTGTAGTGGCCTCGTTAACATCTTTGATTCCTTCATTTGGTAGGAGTCATAAGCCTTTTTTAATGGAGAAGTGTTGTCCTCAATCTCTTCATGCCATATTTAATCCTCATATGGATTCTCTTATTGATCTGCAAAGATTTAAGAACCACAAAATTATCATCATCTTTGACTTTAATAGTATTTTTTAAAATAAATTTTAAACATAGAAAATGTTGGATTCCATTTAATCAACTTTTATATAAAAAATAAGGTCCCTCACCCCTACGTTGCCGTTTCTATTAGCGATGGGACGAAAATGACTTTCCATTTAACAAAATGGCGACTTCCTCCGTTGGGCCCGCTCTAGATTTAAAAAACAGTAAAGCCACGCAATCTCTCTCCAATAATTCACTCTAACGTGCTTTCATGACTCACCACATTTCTTCCAGCGATTAAAATACTCTTAGAGTGATGCGACACTATGCTTTCCTTGAAGTTGCCTCTGCTGTACTACTTTGACTAGTCTTTCTAAACACAGTTGAAGGGAACGCGCTTTAGGGACCGCCCCCATTTAGGGGAGAGGACCCAGTAGTTGAGCATGTTTCAATAGTTGAGAATGTTTTTGTTAATATAATGCCCAATAGTTGTTTATATAATGTCAATAGTTGTTTATATAATGCCAATAGTTGTGACTTTACTACCCATAATTAAACAAAATGTATTCTTTTGATCTAAAAAGCAACCAATCACGTGATGCCACATCAGCGCTCAACTACTGGGGATGTGAATGCACAAGTATTGGTAAGGGGTCTAGACGGTGCCTTTTTTGACACCTTGACAAAAAGCATGCTGATGTGGCATCATATTTGATGATGTGGCCCCGAAACTTTTGTTATAAGCAGGGGACTTGCCAAGTAAGCTGCTGTAAAAAAATTGGAGTGATTTGAAATTTCCAAGTAGGATTTTGAGGAACGCGAAGTTAGGTGCACAACTACTGGGTCCTCTCCCCTAGTACAGTACTCAGTGATGTGACATAATGGCTTTCGCGTGACCTGCGACATGCTTTCCTTCATACTAGCCTAATGTTTCTAAAAACACATTATAAGAATCTCTTCTCCGCATTTTGTGCCTGCCCTTTTATCTGCATTTTGTGCCCTCCCCTCTTCTCTGCATTTTGCTCTTCTACCCTCTTGTTGTGTTCTCAAACTTTTTGTCCAAATCTCTTGCAGTTTCATCTTTGCTATCTCCTGCAGTTTCTTTCTATCTTTCAATATGTCTTCCTCATCTTCCTCCTCTGTTACGCCTTCCCAAATCATTGATGACATTCTAAACACAAAGGCAGTTACGCCAGACTTCGATCTTAGCCTATTAGTCAAGCAAATCGAAAGTCTTCTTGATCAGTACGGCGCTCAGCTGGTAAAAAGCGTGCCCTTTATTGATTTCTTTTTAGTTTTCCGTATTTTGTCACTAAACAACACCATTCATGCAATTATCTGCAGCATAAAAAGAAGCCCATTAGAGAGAAGCTGGATGAGTTGCCCTCTGCGTCAGAAGCTTCTAATTTCGCAGAACAGGTGTCAACAAGTGTGAAACAGATTGCCAAAGAGGTACACACAGCGTCTTATAAATATTTCCTTACTTTTTCCAATAACTTTCGTTTTATTGTTATTTTCAATAATTTTTTGGACTGAACTTTGTGAAGGGGAACTTTTATGACGTATGACGCATAGTTACTCGGGGATATGACGTGTTTAATTATATAAAAATATTATTATTTTTAAATATCATTCAGTTAAATAGTTGAAAGGTTTAATTGTGGTTAATAAAAATAGTACACAAATTAAGTTAGAAATTTGTTATTGAGTGTCTAATGATTGATTTCAATGATGTTTAGATAGTGTATAGAAAAACCATAGTGTTTAAGTCTAGGTTTGATGTTGAATATACTGTGACAAATGGTGATATGATTTGTCATTCTAAACTATGTCCGAAATTACATCAAATAACTTTTATTAGATTGAGAAATTCATTGTTTGTTGCTCTAGATCATTTCTATATAGCAGAACACCTCACCTACAAAATCAATTTCTTGTCTATGGATTCTTCCTTTCTATGTGGATTCAATCTATTTTTTTATATCTTTAGAATCTTGCTCACATGGAATATCTGGACTAGTCTAATGTGAAATTGGATGGTATCTAAAGATATGATCGGAGTTTGTTAAGTTGATTTAATAGTTTTGGTAAGTTCAACGATACTTTAGGCAACCATGAAATGTCTAATATATTCTTATCAATGCAAAGTTTGGTTTTATGCTTTGTACGATGTGATGTGTGAGAGCCTTCCCATGATAAATATAACATGAATTAAGGTTTATCTTTTTATACAATACTCTAGCCCACAAATTTGATTCTTTTACATTGAAGTCAACTAATGAGTTGTTGGAATGAGGTCTATTTGGATCCATGATTAAATTTGAGTATAAAAATTAGAGCATCTTCTAATTTCATCCAAAATAAGAGATGCTAAAATTATAAATCAAAGGTTTTTGGAAAATCATATTTTAAAAAGTATTAAAAATTTTCCTTTTAATCTCCATTAATGACATTTCCTATAAAGATTGGTTTGATAAAAGGTTTCATTTGTGTGAGGGATATTGTTTCAATTTATTAAGTAAAGGTCTATTTCTTTTAATGAGAAGATGTGTGTAAAGGGGCTATATGTTAAAAGGGCAAATGGTAGTCTATAGTATGGGTATGTTATCTATTGGTAGTTGATTGTTTAGGTGAAAGATTAGTGGCAATATGACATCCTATTCAAAGGGAGACTTAAAAAAAAAAAAGTGCTAAGTGATAGTGTTCACAATTAAAGGACAAGAACAAGACAGTGGTTCTTGAATATTGTTATGGTCTCTACAAATTTTGTGGATTATATATAATGTCAAGAGATCACCAACCTAAACATGAAGAGTTGGATGCTACAATTATGAAATATAGTGAAGTAGATTGATGATAGGTCTTTTATTAATATCAAGTTAGTTATGGAGTATCTCTGGCTAAATCTTAAGTAGTCTTTGTGGTGAAGTAGATAGATGATAGATCTTTTATTAATATCAAGTTATTTATGGAGTATCTCTAGCTAGATCTTAAGTAGTCTTTGGGATGATGATATGGGTTTGTGTAGTCAAAGTCTTAATCTGGGTTCACGGAATTCAATTTTTTTTTTTTTAAGGTTTTGATAAATGAAAGCCCCGTGTCGGTTGAAACATAATATTAGTTTGCAATTGAGTCTGGAAGAGGTCACGATTGAGCACAAATTTTTTTGCTAGGGCACAATGTATATTTTTTTTTCCAGGCGACCATTGACAGATTTTTGCAGTGCGAATTACTGAGTGAGATAGGATAAGGCGTGATGGCATCAACTTTAATTTTTTAGACCACATTTTCACACATCTAGAAGTTTCTTTCCAGCACCCCGCTGAGTGTCGACTTGTAGAATAAACTACGCGACTTAACTCGAAATTCTGCTCACAAACGTAACATTTTAAGGGATTTTAATTCTTGCCATGGAACTATAGCAAAAGCTTCAACGTTAAACAGTTAGTATTGTATGGTTGAACAGCCAATCAGCTTTGTCAATCCTATTGTGGCAAATTATTTTTCAATGTTGTTTATTATGAAAGTTTGATTTTATTGAATTCAGATTCGTTGAATGATAGGTGCATGCAAATTTCAATGCTAGAGAATGCGTGAATAGGTATTTAGACATGATTTGGCATCTTTTCACCTCCTCTATGCGTTATGCATTTTCAAACTTAACGTGTCATATCCATGCACAACTCAATGTGAAGGCTCTATAATATACTGTTTTCAACAATGCAGAGAAGCAGGCATTGACACTCACTTGCATAACCGAGAATGCCATCTTCTTAGTAATGCTCATCAACTCCCTCCTACCTCAACCTTTGATTTATGTGCAACTCTTAGGTTTTTATTCCACCAACGTCCTTCACAATCATCCCTCAATCCTTGGATTTCCGATTTAATCACCAATCATGAACACCTTATTGGCAAAAAAAAGAGGAAAATCATCTGGTAGTAGCAACGGAGATAATTCTGATTGCCAAGAAATCGAGGGAGGCGCCAGGCTCATGCATTTAGCGAGAGCCCATGTTGGTGGATGCATGGAATGTGATAGCGATGTGCAGAGAGTGCAAGAGGAGGCATTGTATCGAGTGATCACCAATGGGGTAGAGGTGCAGGTGGATCAGCTATTTATGGATCCCTGCTTTCATGGAGTAACCACAGCTACAGGCCCTTAAACAACATTTAGGTAGTACCTTTGAAATAAACATGACGATTACCTTTTTAACAGTAGCTTCCACATTCTGTAGGTTAAATTTTTCTCTATCATTTAATTTGCTATTTAAAGTCATTCTGTGTGTCATAATTGTTTCAATCAGATGCCAAATGGAAAATGAATTATCATTCAATTGTGCTCTGAACATTTCATTTGTGCGTTAGGATCCTATGATAAAATCGTGACCTCAAACCTCAAGGCAGCCTCCGCACTACAATTATCTATTTGACCTATAAAATGGCAGCTGAAAATGGCTTTTCTGTTATTTTCTTTTGATTTGTTGGTGGGATCTAAACAGATGCTATCAAATAAAAGAATTGTACAATCCATTTAATATATTACAGGATAGAAATGAAAGCCTGGAAAAATCACCCAAACAAATCAAGCAAAGCCCAAATATAAGCAAGTGGTATCACCTATCTGCTTCATCCACTAATTGGTTTTTCCTTTACACGGAGGATATTTTGAGCACCAATATTTCCTTTTCCAATGGTTCTTGCAGAGCTCAAAGGCTTTAATCTACCATTATCAGCAGAGTCCAGGTCTTGCTCCCCTAACATTAAAGTAGTAGAAGCATTAATTGTGATTTCCTCCTCGTTGGTAGTTGTAATTTGTTTTCTCTTCTTTCTATCCTCAAGGACATTTGGCCCTCTAAACTAGACTTTTCCTTGGATCCCATTGCAGACTCAGTTTGTTGTGCTTAGCCCTCGAGAATTAATATCACATTGCTGTATTTGGTGATCACCACTGTTTCCCATTCCTCCATTCTTATATGAGAAAATTGGCTCGATTATCTAGTTCTTTCTAACAGGTAGAGGAAGCATAGTTACTCTCTCATTGTAGAAGACATAGTTGCCCTTTGAACCATTGGACATGAAGCTTGCCCAATTCCTTTTGGAAGAGTTTTAGAAAGCAGATCATCCACCTTCCCATTATTTTCCTTTTGTAAAATATTACCTCTTTCTAGACAAAATCCAGAAAAATCAGTTGTATTCATCTTTGTTAATGATTCCCTCTCTTGGGTTATTCTTTTCCCTGCAATTGCATTGCCCTTAGAAGCCACTCTAGATTTATTCTCTGTTAAAGGATTTGCTAGAGTAGTCCGTATTCTAAAAAGAGTGCATTCACTCATTTTTCCCTAGTCCTCTAATTGATTAAAATTAAAATTGATTAACACTCAAAAGTAAAAGACTTGGCACAAAGTAAATATATGTTGACTTTACCTGCTCTCCAAGATTAATATATATGCTCTCTTTTTCTGACTCCTGCTGCTACATTTTAAGTATTGTTTCAAGTAGTTATGTTCCTGCTATCACATTGTCATCTAAAGATAGTCCCACTTTATTCTCTGTCGATGGATCTACCATATAATTCTTATCCATTCTAAAAGGAGCATTTTCAGGCATGCTTCTCAAGTCCCCTAATTGAAGGACTATTGGTGGTTTCTCAGGCAACTTCTGTGACAATAGTTGTTGCTCTCTTATCTTGGAATCCAACTACCCTTGAAGTCGTTTTACTTGTACAAAAATTATCGGTTGATGCTTAACAAATAAGAAGCCTTAACTCTTACAAAAAATAAATATTCAGTCACTTTACCTTCTCTTCAAGATTTGTACACGGGTATGTGCAGGATCATGGTATGCCAAACAAGCCCTTAAGTGGCAATGAAAATTCAGAACAATTAGAGTTAGGCAACTTGATGTAAGAATTTGAATAAGTTATCTATATTATTTCAAAAACATGTAAGAATAGATTCTGTGGGAAATTGAATGTAGTTTCTAAACTACTAGGTTTATTTTTTTAAAAACAAAATCTAT